>VDFB02105785.1:69240324-69301141 GCA_007258455.2 Sequoia sempervirens
CATGTTTCAACTTCTGGTCCGAGTTTAGAAGCGTGTTCAACATGTTGAGAATATTGTCTATAACAAAAGTTGAGGGAACATGATGTGGACCCATCAATTAAAGATACTCTAATGTTCTTTTAATTAATCAAATACTTGTAACATGTATAAAACATCGGTTTAACATTTCTTTCTTATTTAGCGGATCCCCTTGAGAAAATACATCATGAATAAACGACTATCGTACATTAAGATCACAAGCGAGGCGAGAACAACTAAAGGGGACTAAATATTGATTTAGAAATGATACTCCCTTCAGCTTTATGTGGCTTTCAAAAGAAAGAAAAAAATGATTGTAATCATATCATGACAACCATATTTTTTTGATAATATGTAAAAATTGAAAGAATGATTATTATATGTTAATGAATGAATGTGAATATGTTAATTAATGAATGTTATATGTTAATGAATGAATGTTATATGTTATTAATGGATGAATCAATTATTAATGTTATATGATTGGGTATGGGGAATTGAGAGTGATGTGAGGGGGGGCAAATGAGCTTCCACCGTCATGTGGTTGGCCTTGTTAAGTAGACAATATTAAACTATACTCAAAACAAAGAGAAGCTTAATAAGGTAATGCACTTTTCAATATAAGAAATGCATCATTTGAAGCATCAAACCAATATGCAGTCTGTATGTATGATCAGTCGTCAGTCTCCGCAATGGTACATTTCCACGAATCAACAGAAAGGCTTGACGAAGTTGCTATAGCTGCGATGAGGATTTCATCGTAACTCCCTACCCATTTCGTCACCCTTTCGATGATATTTCGGCATTGCTACCACACTACTCCCTGCCCATTTCGTTGCACTTTCGATGAACTTTTAGTATTCTTCCAACACTACTCCTTGCTAATTTCGTCGCAAAGTCGATGAACTTTTCGCATTGTTTTGACGCTGCTCCTTGCTAATTTTGTCGCACTTTTGACCAACTTTTGGTGCTCAGCCGACGCTACTCCTTGCTAATTTTGTCACAAAGTGCACAAACTTTTGGTGTTGTTCTGATGCTACTGCTTGCCTATTTCATCACACATTCAATGAACTTTTGGTGTTCTTTCGACGCTACTACTTTAGTATTTCGTCGCTAGTTTGACGAACGTTCCATGTATTTTCCATGCTACTGCTTGCCCATTTCATTAAACCGACAACGAACTTTTGGTGTAATTCTTCAGTGGATAAACAAAGGTTTCATTGATATTCTGACAAAATCCTGAGGTATTTCACGATGCTTTCGACCGACGATTCTTCACTGTTATTTCAACGTTTAATTTGTCGTGGACCTTGTGATGAAAAAACAATGACAGAAAGATTTTCGCCATTGTGTCGCTCTTTCGACAGATATTTTTCAAACAACCAACGAACGCCCATCAAAAAATGGTGTCAAATCCAGTAGTGATAGGTTCAATGAATCACTACGACACAAAATCCCATAGACAGAATAGTTCTCCTTAGAGGATGAATCAACCAGGGTCATGTAAATGATAGGTTTCTTAGGGCTCGAAGGAGCCACAAAGACCCCCACCACATTTACTGACTCAGCTTGTGAATAGGAAGTTGGTTCAGAAGATTTGTAGATAGGGGGAAGCGCTTCTAAGAAGTCATCTAGAGTGTCTTCCAACATATCAAAATCTTCTTTTGAAAAGGGATTACAAACATACAACATTATGAAAATAGATATAATGTGTTCACATTGGGTTCACCAAAATGTTCAATATATGAGGGATTCATTGCACACAAGTCTCTTTATTCTCAAGGGATCACTAGGGAATGAACTACCCTTTTACACCTTAGTGTAAGCAAGTTAATAAAAATGTAGAGAAATACACTTGGGTTATAATTTAGAGAAAGTTATTTCAAATCCTGAGAGAGTAAAACCCCAAGATCCCTATCCCAGATGAGTGAGCTCTCATCCAAAAGACAACAATATAGTTTCAGGATGCCAGCATGGTGCACTGTTATCCAAAAGACGTGCTAGCTTCCTAAGCAACAGAGGGCTCAAGAACTCAAGCAGATGGAACTAGGACTTACTTCTAGACTCAAGTCTGAGACGTATTAAACAAAATGAATAGATGGGAAACCAAAAACTATAACAAACACAAGGGGACATGGAGAGAGCCTACCTTCATTGGGCACTCAACTCTTCACTCCAAGCTCCACTTTGTACCTACACACAAAAGATCAAGGGGAAAAGGTTGGGGCTATATAGGGGCCTACCTCAATCAAACCCCCATTTTGGTGTTCCCACCTCCATGGACACCCAAGTTGGAAAGGAGTGTAAATGAAGTAAGCAAAGCATGTGGTGAAAGCGAAACCCGATCAGGAGTAGAACTAGCACCACCAAATAGTAAATGAACAAGGAAGGAAAGTAAAGGAGAGAGAGATCATTACCCATGGGCCTAGACCCTCTCCGAAGCACACAGACACACTATTGTCATGTGCTTGCTTGAGAGTTTTTGTTACACTCAAGGGACCTCAGTCTGGCATGGCTTCGCTTGTAAGAGTGTTGCTATCAAGCATGAAGAGAACTCAAGACTGGAGCAAATAACAAGAGAGCTTGAATGAATGACTTCCCACCCCAAATGAGAGCAAGAAAGGGGTTTTTAATGCTTGCAAGGGTGGAAAAGAGCCATTACTTCTGAAATCTAACCATTAGGACATGTGTTGAAAGGGTTAAGATTCTAGATTCCTTGTTTCAAACTCAGAAAACCAAAAGATTGACCTGTTAATGCACGATACAACTGCTAGAGTTCATGAATCTGTGGGAGGTGGTTAAGCCATGTCAAGAACCCAAGTGTTGCATTGCACAACACAAGGAGACCAAGGGTGCACACCTTGCAACAATCCACCCAAATGTAAGTAGGGGGTTCGAACCCATGACCCAGACTCTGATACCAATTGTTGCATAGATGGTTGTCATTGCATCAAAATATTGACCTATTAATCCCCAATACAATCAACATAGTTAATGCATCCACATGAGGTGGTTAAGCCACATTTCATGAACCCAATTGTTGCATTGCACAACACAAGGTGACCAAGGGTGTACACCTTGCAATAGCAATTTCAGGTAGAAATGTCTCTAAAAAAAAAGGTTTTTTGTAGCATTGAGAGTGAATTTGTTGGAAACTATATTATGCAATAAATCACAAGTAATTATACTTCAATTTATCTAAAATTTATACTGTAGGAACCTCACATAATTCTTTAAAAAAATCAATATTTGGGAGATATGAGCTTTCCAAATAAATTGATCTGAAACCCTAATTTTGTAATAAATTGCTAAATTTTTCTCCAATTCCTCTAAAATATGGATTGTACCTTATCTAATAGTCTCTTCAAAAATTCGTAAGAAATTAGAAAAAAAAATCAAAAGCTAAGAGAAATGTGCTTCCCAAAATAACCTCTAATTTTGAGAAAATTCCTTGCCTTCACAGTATCAATATCATGCTATGATACCATTTGTAATGAAATATCTCACACAATAAAACATATAATATGAAATATGTTACAAATAATTGATAATAATTTGTCACTTTGTGGGGATAACCTCCTAATCCACTTTAAGGGGGATACCTCTAGTACTCTTCAATAAGAACACAATACTCAACACATGATGATAATAACTAACCTATACCCCTATATATATCATACTTATTCCTTGGATACCATCTAGGCTAACTTAGATACTTAATTATAACTCCTAGGATGACCTAAACACATATATATGATTATAATAATGATATGCAACCTAGTTAAGATTTAAGGTGCCCACAAGTCGACTAATCATAACCCACTATAGGGTTAGAGGAATAACATTTTGCATTAGCAACATGGTGATCTTATTCATGCTCCTTCATAAGCATTATGACCTATCACTACACCCTAACCTTTTTCTTGATGGTACCTCAATCTTGTTGGAAAGACCAATCCATTATTTTTTAATGGATATAAGTTCATTATTACATGGATCATGGTGCAGGAGCACCTTGCGCATTAAATGCCTTAATTGGAAACTTTGTAATTTTCAATTGTAAAACCATGAAACAAGGTCATGTGAAGGTCATGTTTAATGTATCAAAGTCCCTAATAGGTTTGATATGGTCAATAATGTAAGTTTGCAAAATGTCAAAAGAGTTGCAAAACTGAAAAAAAAGGAAAACAAAGGCAAGAAATTGGAAAAATACAATAAAGAGTCACAAGGAATGTGAAGAGTCAAGAGGTAGTTTAGGAGGTTTCAACCAATGGAGAAGTTGAAAATTTAGTTATTGAATATGAAACATCTTTAAAATCCTTGAAAAAGGCTAAGTGAAAGAGAGATTTTTGTATTCTTGAACAAAAGAATCAATAAAATACCCCTCTTTCAGATTTAGGAACTTTTCATTCTTGTTTCAATTTTGTAGAGTTGGTTAAAGCAATTCATAGGCTTGGGTTTTCTTTTTTTTTCATCAATTAAGAAGCTAACTTTCATTTAGGAGAGTAAGAGGTTCTTCTTTTCTAGAATAAAGAGTTAGAGGCTAATTATTTGAGCCTCGGTTTGTGTTCTTCAAACAATGGGTTTGAGAGTCCATTAAGAAACTAATGCTCATTCCACTGATGTAGGGTTAGTGGGTTAGTGGAATTGATTTTTTTTTAATTTCTTTTCAATTTTATGGAGTGTGTGGTTGTAGGGGTAACGAGAATATGGAATTTTGTTGTTGATACAAAGCTAAATTCTAGGTTTTTCCACTAAAGAATGGAGGTTACAAGCAGGGTAATGAATAATTAGCACGTGCAAGGGCTTGGTGATGATTTAAGAGACCTTGGAAGACATAATAAGGCATGTTTCAAGTGGTGGCAGGAGTATTTAAAGTTTTCAAGTGTCTTATTCAATAAACCCTCATTGTTTTTGTGTTTTTCAGCCTACAAACAAGGGTTTAATAGATCAGTGTGTATTTAAGCCTTTCAAACCTTAAACATGATTAAATCTTGAGTTTTGTGACATAACTAAGGATTGTTTGAGGCTCTATGATGTTTTGGTGGTGATAAGAGAACCTTAGCCTTTTCCAATGTATACTCTAAAATCTAGTAATTTCTTTCTGACAAGCTATTGAGAACTTTTGATATGTTATGATGTATTAAAAAAGGCTCATGAATGTACATTGGGAATGTGGATATACAAAATGAATGGAAAGGAATCACTCAATTAAGGGTTTTGGTGACCTACAAAGGAAATGATGGTTTGTCTACTAAAAACAGAGGGACTAGTTGAATAGTGATATGTGAACAAATATTTGGTCTATTTCAATTGTAATAATGGTGTTCACAGTGATATAGATGTTTGTTGTTGATTAGTTAATATATTTCCTTGGAGATCTGAAGGAATGCTTATATCATGGATAATTGATGGTGGTTACTTTGCCTTGAGGAATGAAGAGTAAAATAGTGTTTTAACAAATTTTGATATGAAAAAGTTGCATGGTGGTCTAGCTGGTTTTTTCCTGACAAGTAATGATATTGAATGGTTTGGTAAAGGTATGGAAGTTAGTTATGAAGGTTGTCTTACCATTTCCTTAATGAGGCAAGTTGAAAGAATGAATAGTTTCAAAGAAATGAATGGTTATGTTTGTTTGATCAGGTTTTATGTTGTTACAAATGTTTTTATGATGGTAAAGATGAATTTGTGTCTAAGAAAGATGTGGTCTACTAATTTGAGAAATGGATGAATGATAGCCTTGTGAATGGTTAGGGAAAATTGAGGGTTTTGCTAAGTAGGTAAGTGATTTTGATGAAAGTTAGTAAATCAATGTTGCTTGTTCAATTTGATCTTCTCTTGATTGTGTTTGGGACTAAATTTCCCTGAAAAGTTGATGTTGTTGATAGATCCTCTGCATCAAATCATATTTTTAGGGGAGGAAGAACTCGTTACATTAGATTGTAATTAATTTTTTCAAGGGTTAATCTTGCATTCAAATCTATGTTGCCAAAATGTCTAGATTTAGAAATCATTTTCTAGATGTTTCTTCACCTTTTAGTTATTTGATGTTCAAAGATTTTTGAGATGTAATAATAAATTTTCACATAGAATGTGAAGTATTTAGGTGGGATAGAAGACCTTTTCTTAACAACTACAACCAACTATTGCATGTCATTTGTAATGTCATGTATTTAGTTCAAATTTAATATTTTTTATTATAGGTCAAGATTTGTGTACGAAAGTGCTACTTAGACAAGTGGACTTAAGTCATTCTTCAAAGAGACCCTCCATATCATAACTCCAATTATCTCCATTATCTTTGAAAGGTAGCTCCTTCAATTTCGTATCTATAATGTTTTTAGATCTCCACTTCTTCAACATGATAGAATGGAAAGAATGTGGGATTAAATGATTAGTGGAAAATATATTCTAGTGTAAAAAATATTAAATCACCATGGCTAGGAGAACAAATATTTATAAAGATAATTTTAAAAAGGTGTAAAAATTTTCATATGCAAATCTATCATATAAACATGCAAATGCCTATACATAAGAGTTAAGGAGGCAATCTCATCTAATTTGTTTAGAGGATGTTCTACATCATTAAAACACCAAATTTAATTTTTTTAGGGCTTACTCCATATTTTTGAATTTTATTTCATTTTTTAAGAAATTATACCAAGGGTTGTTAGTTCACATGATGAAGTTTGTTATTTGTGTTCTAAACTATGTGGGCCTATAAAGAAATCTAAAATGGCTAATTTTGGCAATGTTTTGTTTAAAACTGTTATCTAAAAGTTTAAGAAAATATTTGATATATGTTTGAAGGCATGAATTAAAGAGATGGCTTAACAAATAGATATTTGGTCCAAGCATGACTCCATCTCTTTAGTATGCAACAAGGAAACACAAAGAATATAGTACACAAGATAACTTTTCTCATGTATTTAATCACCAAGGTTAAGTGTTTTGAATAAATTTGGCATGAAACATTACTTAAATTATGAGTACACTAAATATTAATTTTAGTTATTTAATTGATATAAAAAAGACTTAATAAATAATGAGATCCTTCATACCTCCCCTCTCTAGGTATAGATTAAAGGCATTGTGAAAAAATTATATTTTGAGTAGATCCTCATATGAGATCTAATATTTTTTACATAATTTTCTTCTTTATATTCATTTAATATACATGAATTTAAGGTCTAAATTTTGTTAATATGGAATCTTTTTTTACTGAATTTGGTGACAAGAGGTTGGGGTTGGACATAGTATACCTTTGTACTAATCATAATTGTTGTGGATTTAAAATAATTTAAATAGAGATTTTAGTAAATTCGGATAGACCACAAAATGTGATTTGAAACATTGATTCAAAAAGTTCTTACACAATCTAATCTAGAAACAATTCACAAAATAATATTATTAATTGTGAAAATTTGATGTCTTTAATATCTAGAAATAATAAATGTGTATGAATGTAAAATATCTACATCATGAATAGGTGGATGCTTGGCAATCATATACCAATGCATCAATATATTTGTTCATGATACCAATATTATATTTTCTTGTCCTTATTTTCTTTCTCAACTCAAATTAAGTTCATGTTGTCTTCACTATGTACCTTTAAAATAAGAGCAAGAACTCCTTTATGATATAAGTCCAATAAATTCCAATTCCAATGTGAAAGAACTATGAAAACCAAGCAAAAAACTCATTCCAAGGTCATTTGATAGAAACAAAGGAAATTGAGGAGGATTGCATTCAAACAAATTGAATTTGTCACAAAAAATTTCTTCAATTGATTATAAGAAAATATTTAATAGAAGAATATTTCAAATGTCTTAGAGGATATTATATGCATTTTCAAAGTTATATTTCTAAATTATAAATCAAACATCAACTTCAAAAATATGTTTCTCATTATTATTAATGTAAACTACAAAATAAAAGTAAAACCTACAAAAAAAAAAAATTATACACAAAAACATAAAAATCTAATCCATCATACTTTAAATATTACTTTATATATAGAAAATGAAAGAATTTATATCTTCTATACACAAATTGAATTGTACTCTCCACCATATTCATTTATAGATATTTTTCAATGTGGGCATGATCATTGCACCTCCTTCTAGTGTAATTGTTAATTTATTAAATTTTATAAGTAGTAGATATATTTAGCCAATAGACTATATTTTGTTGCTTTCACATCAAATAAAAGACAAATTTAAGGTAGTTGAGACATTTGTTCTCATGCTGAAAAACAAATTTTCATTCACAGCCAATATTTTCATTTAAAAAGCTACAAAAATCTTGTCTTCAACTCAAGAATATAGTAGTTCTAAAACCACAAAACATTTTTAGATCTACCTTTCATTTATTGTGAATAGATGGAAGCAACAATTGAAGGGAGACTAATTTTGATTTATCTCAGTTTTAAAAATGAATATAATTCAAATGAGATTAGTTTTGATTTATCTCATTTTTAAAAAGGAATCTAATTTATAATTGTAAACTAAATTATTTATTAGAAATTTAATCTTTGTTGTAATCCATTAAAAAATGTGTAACTTAATATTTTAAAAATATATAACATTTAATTTTAAAAATGTTTTATTTTAATTAGTTGAGAGTTTCCATTATTATTAATTAATTAAAATATTTTTAAAATATTAATTATTACTATCATAATAAATTATTATTACTAAAAACATCATTTTAAATTATCACTTATTAATCCATCTCTTAATTAAAAAATGATAATAAATAATTAAGAGGCTACAAAACTTCTCACTAATTAAAGAGTTTTCATGCTTGAACTTCAAAATAAAATTACATATGACCATGGCAAAAACTAAACCCACGTATTTTTTATTATTACAAAATAAAATTATTTTCATTGAAAAAAAAGTATTTTATTTTTAAAATTAAATAATATTCACTCTTTTATAAGAAAACAATTATGTGCATTGTTTATACTCTATAAAATTACCTAAATTTCCTCTTAAATTATTTGAGTTGTATGAAAAGCAATCCAATCTCTATAGAATCAATTTGCATCTTATATCTTTGCAAAGTAAAAACACTACACCAATCTCAAAGAAAACTCAATTTATAGATGATGTAACTTATCAACAATTATACATAACACACCCACACTTTTCTACTCTTCACCTCTACCTATACCCCTTATTGATGTAACCTATCGACAATTGTATGCAACACACTCACACTTTTACACTCTTCACCTTTCTTCACCTCTACCTCAAACCCCTTCTTCATTACTCCTTTCCAATTTAAAAAATATTCCGCATTCTTATAATCAGCATCGTAACTGAAATCATCACTTACTACCATTGTAATTATCCATTCTCCTTCACGCACCGTAGGCCAGGCCTGAGCATAGAACTGAGATGATATATTTGTATCCTCTGCCGAAGTAGAGCTATCCACCACAACCACATAGCATCCAATAACAGCTGCCCTCGTTACTTCCCATGGTTTGAACCACTCATTAATGTCCACGTCACCACTCTTTTGAATAGCAATCTCAGTGAGTGCATCGGCGCCAATATGAGCGTCAGAAAATAGATATTCGTTTAAAATTGACTCCGCTCCATCCACTGCTTTTCCAATCATATTCAGTTTCTTTGGCACACTCTGAAATAAAAGACAAAATACTCTCAGTTCATGTAAATTCTTTTCATTTACAGATCACTTAAAATATTACTTACGAAAATATAAACTATCCTGTAAAGAACAAATGACAAAACAAAGCTGAAGGTCAAAAGCGAAGTAAAAATGAACACTTAAGAAAAAAATGATATTTATGATAGCCTGTTAAAAAGGAGTATTGAAATCATTACCTTCAACTTATGAATGCAATTCCGTATTACTGCATTGTTCCAATAACAGAGACAATTGTTAGGTTATTAAATTGAGAAGTTTTTATTGGTTTTCAATCATTTAAAATCAGTCATGTAGAATTATATATGTATTACATTTGAAATCAAATCATATTTCTAATCAATTCAAATTGTATTTGTATCAAATCAAATTGTGTTTAAATTCTATAAATTTTATTGGATTGGATTGAGTAAGGACAGTTAGATGAATGAGCATCTATCGGAAATAGAAGTCCTACCAAATATAATCACAAATAAAAAGAATTATAGGAATGTATAAAAAAGAGGAATAGAAGGGGTACCCATGATGGTGTGGTAAACATTCAAGGTCTGATAATAATTAGGACCCAACTAGCTTTTCTTGGAGTATTTAAACTAGAACATTGCTACAAAGTTCAAAAAAAGAAGGTTTCGAACATTGCAGAGCATAGCAAATACAAGGTGGGAGGAGGCAAGCATAGAAACTTTAGAGCGCATGGAAAGATTAAGTATGTTACTCTCATGGCAATTGACACATTAACTATTGAAGGTTGCATTCAAAGAATTCAAGTAATAATAGTTTATAAGAATATTGAATTCTAATTATTTTTAATTGATTGTGAATTGGTTGAATATTAATGGGCAAAATATTTGTGGAAATGACCAAAACATACAATATTTTGCACACTGATAGTCCCTAAAAATGGCTCTTATAGAATCCTTTACCTTTTACAAATATCTTCGTCATTGACTCCTCTTCAAACACAATCTTCTCCAAACCATCCCCAAAATTGTCCCCTAATGCTCATTGCATCCTATTGTGTTATGTTCTAAATTGCAATTATCCAAAAATCAGAGTAACAACTAACCTAGTCAAGATCCATGAAGAATAATCTAAATTCAGTGGGCTCAATTGGGCCTCATGAGGGAAAAATAAGGAAAACCCAAATTCTACAATGCCATTAAATAGAAGGAAAATCTAGGAACAATGGAGGAGATGAACCTGCATCATCCCCTATCCATCGCTAGTTAAGATATATATGCATATCCTCATACCAAACCGAACCATGTTCTCAGTGAGATGAGAATAGATTAAACCATTACCTACCTATGCCCTTGTCTACCCTCAAATGTCCTATTTACAGGATGAACTAGAGGATATGGACACTATGATCTTACCTTGCACAAACATCTCACCATCAACTAGGGGAAAGGCTCCAATTACTCCCCATGTTCCAATAACCGTTATTGATAGATGCTAATTAAAAGCCCACTAAAAATTCCAAATGTACCAATAGTTATCCACTTTATATCTTATAGTTACAAAAAATGTACTTAATTGGAGGAGTTGTGCAACTTTATTGATACCAATAGTGAATGATTATTGGGGCATTTGTGCATATGTATTGGATTAATTATGCACATTTTATGGTGGTCAAAGCAAACAATTATCAGGGCACTAGAGAATATGTATGAGATGTCAACTTGTAATGACCACATTTTGACCTTTGTGTACATAACAAATCCTCATGTGTTCCTTGTAACTACCCAAAAGTTGAAACAGTAGCTATAAGCTCTTAAGTCGCATACAAAGAAACCCCCAAAAAAATTGAAAGCCGACATACCATTTAGGAGCTTAAGGAGCACGAAGTGAGTTATAACGACTACTAGTACCCTTCCCCTACCAAGCAAAATAAAATATATATTGAGTAGGGAATGGAAATATCATGGGAAAACTTGACTAATCAAGTTGGACACTTGTTCATTGCTTTTAGTGAAGCAACATCTATCTAGGCCCCTCTATATTTTGAAATCCTACATAGGCAACAAAAAAATAGGTGTCTAAAAACTAAATACGTAGAAAAATAAATACAAATAATAAACCTAACTTGTACTACTAAAATCTCTATTCAGCCCTTGTATAGTGGTGATCGAATCCCAGTAGTAGCCTTAAATCCCAATGATAGGGAATAAGAAAAGCAATAATAGTTCTTGCCAACACATGTGTAATCCATGAAAATTAATTGTTTATTAATTTTCATTGAAATTGTTTAGTTCCAACTATTCAAAAAAAAAATCCGTAAAAGGCATTTAACCTATATATATTATTTATATAATAGATAGGTAAAAAAAAATTACATTTCAAAATTTGATCAAATCCCTGATCAAAATATTGATACTATGTTATGCAAATTTTGAAATACAATGTGCATACATATGCTATTTTGATATCACATTCATTCACCCTGCCCTTCCTCTGATGACATCAAGATACACCAACACTATTTTGACATTTTAGAAATGCCCAAAAACTACTATTAACTCGAAGGATGACTATTGAAATTCAAAAACCCTACTCCATAATATCTTGCAACTGATTGAAGAGAATGCAATTTACACCTTTAAACAAAACATCAAAAAACCATTAACAGCTACCATTGATCCATAATTTACTGGGAGATTAAAACACCACTATCATCAACGAACCCATTGTAGATCAAATATTATTAACATCAAAATGCTATATTTTATGACTGTGACTAGAAGAGTTAGGCTGATGTTAGAGTTCTAGGGTGAGAAATAGTAAAATTGTGGATCAATATGTCGATTGTTTTCATGTGTCTATATTTGAGATTTGATGTTTTTCTTTGGTATCATATTTATAGAGACAACATTAAAGTAGTGTTAAATTGGTCATATAAAAAATTATCATATAGACATGTAAATCTCCATGCCTAAGAGCTAAGTAAACTCCATCCATAAGAGCTAAGTAGCTAACCTCCTCTCATGAATTTAGAGGATGCTCTATATCATTAAAATTGAATTTTAATTTTTAAGGGTTCAATCCATCTTTCTAAAGTTCCTTCCATTTCTTAAGAAATTCTATCAAGGGAATTTTGTGTCACACAAAGAAGTTTATTATTGGTTTTTTCAACTATGTGTGTCTATAAAAAAATATAAAATTGCTGATTTTTCCAATGTTTTGTTTGAGAATTTTATCGAGAAGTTACAAAAAGAATTTGGCATATATTTCAAGGCATGAATTAAAGACGTGGCTTAACAAATAGATATTTTATCTATGTGTAACTCTTATCTCTTTAATATGCAACAAGGAAGCATAAAGAAGACAATGCACATGCTAACTTTTCTTATATACTTAATCACCAAGGTTAAGTGTTTTGAATAAAGTTTGCATGGGACATTAAATTAATTATGAGGAGTACACTAAGTATTCATTTTAGTTGTTAAATAATGATATCAACATACCACTTAATATAGAATGAGATCATTCTTACCTCCTCTTCTTAGGTATAAATTAAAGACATTGTGACAATATTATATATTGAGTAAATCCCCGTATGAGATTTTTCATATGTTCATTTAATATACATGAATGTGATCTAAATTTTTTTGATGTGGGAGTTTTTTTAATTTATTGAATTTAGTGACAACAGGTTGGGATTGGCCATATTATGCCTTTTCCCTAATCATAATTGTTGTGTCTTTGCAATAATCCAAATAGATATTTTAGTAATATCCAAATGGATCAAAGAGTGCATGATCCAAAATTTTGATTCATAAATTTATCTTACATGATCTAATTCAAAAATAGTTCATAGAACAATAGTATTGGTTGCAAAAATTTGATGTCTTTAGTATCTAGAAGAAAAAACTATATTAATGTAAAATGTCTATGTTATCCATTGATGGATGCTTGACAATCATATACCAATGCATCACTTAGATATTTTTTCATGTTACCAGTGTTATATTTTCATGAATTTATTTACATTGTTTAACTCAAATTAACTTCATCTTGCCTTCAATATGTACCTTTCAAATAAGAGTGATAATTCCTTTATGATATAAGTGGACAATAACTTTTTATTAATTGTGATGTTTAGGAATAAAAAAAAGGAAAAAAAACTCATTCCAAGCTTGTTTGATAGAAGCAAAGCAAATTGAGGATCACATTCCCAGCAAAATTAAAGTTATTAAAAACATTCCTTCAATTGATTTTAAATAAATATGTAATACAAGAATATTTCAAATGTCATAGAGGATATGATATACATATTCAAAAGTTGCATTTTCAAAAATTAAATCAAATAGCACCTCCAAACATATGTTTCCCATCTTCATTAATGTAATCTATAAATAAAAGTAAACCTAAAAAAATAATATTATATACATAAAAAGATAAAAATATAATGCATCATACTTTAAATATTACTTATATAAAGAAAATAGAAAATAAAAGTAATGTATCTTCTATGCACAAATTGTTTTGTACTCTCTAGCATATTAACTTATAGATATTTTTCTATCAATGTGACCATTACACCTCCTTCTAATATGTAAGTACTAGTTTATTATTTTTATAAGTAGTGGGTATATTTAGCTAATAGACTATACTTTGTGGTAGCTTTCACCTAAAAATTTCTCACACTAGAAAAGATAAATTTCAATTAGTTGAGGTATTCCTTGCCTCATGCCTAAAAACAAATTTTAAATCACAACCAATATTTTCATTTAAAAGACTACAAAAGTCTTGTCTTAAGATCAAGAATATAGTAGTTCTAAAACTACAATGTTCTTAGATCTACCATTTATTATGAAGAGATTGAAGTATTAGTTGAAGGGAGAATACTTTTTATTTTTCTCTATTCTTTTATTCTTTGATAAGGTTTAACAATATTTTTCCTACAAACTCTATCCATTTTTCTTGTTGGCATCATTCATAGAACAACATGATTTTTGTAGAGTCTTCTCAAGATAAGTCACTAAGTACATCATTTCAAGGACTTTCCTTTGCAATCGTGTTGAGATAAAATTGTTGTGTCTTCAAGATTTCTGGATAAACTGTGTGCATATTTTTACATCAACATTTCAGATCATACTCCACGATCCATCATTAGGATGAAAAGCAAAAAGAGTTTCTAACTACCTCAATTTGAAATGCAATTCCCTCCCATGAAGGGTGTCAATCAATAGCATTTTGTTTCCATAGTCAATAATAGTTGTCTTCAAGATTTTTGGATAAATTGTTTGTATATTTTTACATCAACATTTCGGATCATACTCCATGATCCATCATCAGGATGAAAATCAGAAAGATTTTATAACTGCCTCGATTTGAAATTTAATTCCCTCCCATGAAGGGTGTCAATCAATAGCATTTTTTTTCCACAGTCCATAATAGTTACATCTTCAAGATTTCTAGATAAACTGTTTACATATTTTTACATCAATGTCTCAGATCATACTCCGTGATCCATCATGAGCATGAAAAGTCAAAAGAGTTTCTAACTACCTCAATTTGTAATGCAATTCCATCCCATGAAGGGTGTCATCAATAGCATTTTTTTCCACAATCCCTAATAGTTGTCTTCAACATTTCTAGATAAACTGTGTGCATATTTTTACACCAAGGTTTTGGATCATACTCCATGATCCATCATTAGGATGAAAAGAAAAAATAGTTTCTAACTGCCTCGATTTGAAATTTAATTCCCTCACATGAAGGGTGTCAATCAATAGCATTTTTTTTCCACATTCCATAATAGTTGTCTTCAAGATTTCTGGATAAACTATGTGCATATTTTTAGATCAACTTTTTGGATCATACTCCATGATCCATCATCAGGATGAAAAGCAGAAAGAGTTTCTAACTGCCTCAATTTGGAATTTACTTCCCTCCCATGAAGGGTTTCAATCAATTTAGCATTTTGTTTCCACAATCCATAATATTAGTTGTGTTCAATATTTTTGGATAAACTGTGTGCATATTTTTACATCAAGGTTTTGGATCATACTCCATGATCCATCATCAGGATGAAAAGTAGAAAGAGTTTCTAACAGCCTCAATTTGAAATGTAATTCCCTCCCATGAAGGGTGCCAATCAATATCATTTTGTTTCCACATTCCATAATAGTTGTCTTCAAAATTTCTGGATAAAATGTGTACATATTTTTACATCAATGTTTCGGATCATACTCCATCATCCATCATCTGGATGAAAAGCATAAAGAGTTTCTAACTACCTCGATTTGAAATGTAATTCCCTCACATGAAGGGTTTCAATCAATAGTATTTTGTTTCCACAATCCATAATAGTTATCTTCAATATTTCTAGATAAACTATGTGCATATTTTTACATCAACATTTTAGATCATACTCCATGATCCATCATCAACATGAAAAGTGGAAAAAGTTTCTAACTACCTTGATATGAAATGTAATTCCCTCCTATGAAGGGTGTCAATCAATAGCATTTTGTTTCCACAGTCCAAAATAGTTGTCTTCAAGATTTCTAGATAAACTGTGTGCATATTTTTACATCAACGTTTTAGATCATACACCATGATCCATCATCAACATGAAAAGTAGAAAGAGTTTCTAACTACCTTGATTTGAAATGTAATTCGCTCACATGAAGGGTGTCAATCAATAGCATTTTATTTCCGCAGTCCATAATAGTTGTCCTCAAGATTTTTGGATAAATTGTGTGCATATTTTTACATCAACGTTCAGATCATACTCCATGATCCATCATTAGGATGAAAAGTAGAAAGAGTTTCTAACTACCTTTATTTGAAATGTAATTCCCTCCCATGAAGGGTGTCAATCAATAGCATTTTGTTTCCACATTCCATAATAGTTGTCTTCAAGATTTCTAGATAAACTGTGTGCATAGTTTTACATCAACACATTTCAGATAATACTCCATGATCCATCATCAGCATAAAAAGAAGAAAGAGTTTCTAACTACCTCGATTTGAAATGTAATTCCCTCCCACGAAGGGTGTCCATCAATAGCATTTTTTTTCCATCTTCCATAATAGTTGTCTTCAAGATTTCTAGATAAACTATGTGCATATTTTTACATCAATTTTTCAGATCATATTCCATGATCCATCATCAGGATGAAAAGTTGAAAGATTTTCTAACTACCTCAATTTGAAATGTAATTCCCTCCCATGAAGGGTGTCAACCAAGAGCATTTTTTTTTCCAAATTCCATAATAGCTTTCTTCAAGATTTATGGATAAACTATGTGCATATTTTTACATCAATGTTTCGAATCATACTCCATGATCCATCATTAGGATGAAAAGAAGAAATAGTTTATAACTGCCTCAATTTGAAATGTAATTCTCTCCCATGAAGGGTGTCAATCAATAGCATTTTGTTTCCGTAGTCCATAATAGTTGTCTTCAAGATTTTTGGATAAACTGTGTGCATATTTTTACATCAATGTTTCGGATCATACTCCATGATCCATCATTAGGATGAAAAGTAGAAAGATTTTCTAACTACCTTGATTTGAAATGTAATTCCCCCCCATGAAGGGTTTCAATCAATAGCATTTAGTTTCCACGGTCCATAATAATTGTCTTCAAGATTTCTAGATAAACTGTGTGCATATTTTTACATCAACATTTTAGATCATACTCCATGATCCATCATTAGGATGAAAATCAAAAAGAGTTTCTAACTACCTTGATTTGAAATGTAATTCCCTTCCATGAAGGGTTTCAATCAATAGCATTTTGTTTCCACGGTCCATAATAGTTGCCTTCAAGATTTCTAGATAAACTGTGTGCATATTTTTACATCAACATTTCTAATAATACTCCATGATCCATCATCAACATAAAAACCAAAAAGAGTTTCTAACTACCTCAATTTGAAATGTAATTCCCTCCCATGAAGGGTGTTAATCAATAGCATTTTGTTTCCATGTTCCATAATAGTTGTCTTCAAGATTTCTAGATAAACTGTGTGCATATTTTTACATAAATTTTTCGGATCATATTCCTTGATCCATCATCAGGATGAAAAGAAGAAAGAGTTTCTAACTGCCTCAATTTGAAATGTAATTCCCTCCCATGAAGGGTGTCAATCAATAGCATTTATTTTCCACATTCCATAATAGTTGTCTTCAAGATTTCTGGCTAAACTGTGTGCATATTTTTACATCAATGTTTTGGATCATACTCCATGATCCATCATCGGGATGAAAAGAAGAAATATTTTCTAGCTGACTCGATTTGAAATGTAGTTCCCTCCCATGAAGGGTGTCATTCAATAGCATTTTGTTTATGCAGTCCGTAATAGTTGTCTTCAAGATTTCTGGATAAACTGTGTGCATATTTTTACATCAACGTTTCAGATCATACTCCATGATCCATCATCAAGATGAAAAGAAGAAAGATTTTCTAACTTCCTCAATTTGAAAGATGTACTTCCCTCTCATGAAGGGTGTCAATCAATAGCATTTTTTTGCCACAATCCATAATAGTTGTCTTCAAGATTTCTGGATAAACTGTGTGCATATTTTTACATCAACATTTCAGATCATACTCCATGATCCATCATTAGGATGAAAAGCAGAAAGAGTTTCTAACTGCCTCAATTTGAAATGTAATTCCATCCCATGAAGGGTACCAATCAATAGCATTTTGTTTCCACAGTCCATAATAGTTGTCTTCAAGATTTTTGGATAAACTATGTGCATATTTTTACATCAACATTTCAAATCATACTCCATGATCCATTATCAAGATGAAAAGAAAAATGAGTTTCCAACTAACTCAATTTGAAATGTAATTCCCTCCCATGAAGGGTGTCAATAAATAGATTTTTTTCCATAGTCCATAATAGTTGTCTTCAATATTTCTGGATAAACTATTTGAATATTTTTACATCAACATTTCGGATCATAATCCATCATCCATCATCAGGATGAAAAGCAGAAAGAGTTTCTAACTACCTTGATTTGAAATGTTATTCCCTCCTATGAATGGTGTCAATCAATATCATTTTGTTTCCATATCCATAATAGTTGTCTTCAAGATTTATGGATAAACTGTGTCCACTTATATCATAAAGGAATTATCACTCTTATTTGAAAGGTACATATTGAAGGCAACATGAAGTTAATTTGAGTTAAACAATGGAAATAAATTCATGAAAATATAACATTGGTAACATGAACAAATATCTTGATGCATTGGTATATGATTGTTAAGCATCCATCAATTACATGATGAGCACACATTTATATTGAGAGAGGGGGAGATGAATTGGTATAAGACCATCTTTTAATTTTAAATTAACAACCACAATAACTTGAAATACACAACATCAAAAAATAAGAACACAAGATTTATGTGGAAACCCTTTCGGGAGAAAACCACAACAAAATATTACTTATATAAATTTATTTTACAAAAATTTTAGGCACCAACCTATTGGACACACCAATCCCCAACACTTGGGAACCAACTCAATAAGAGACACCAATCTTTTTCAAAATGAGGCACAAATCTCTCTAATGTGAGGAACCAAAATCTTGATAAAAAAGTATTATTCTCTTGATAATCCTCCTTCAAAAAATTTCCTTTGAATAATCTTTAATTACTTTATCTTCACATTAATTTGTTGGTGTTGTTGGTGTAAATAAGTAATTTCCCTAACTAGTTATGTAGTTGGTTCTATTTACATGTCAAGTCCACATAGGTCCTAGGCATATTTCTAGAATTTTTAGTTGTCTAGATAAGATTGTATCTTAACTTTTATTTTTCTAGTGTCCTAGGTCATTTAATAATGGCATAAGTCATTTAATGTTTGCATTAGGTAGTTCATCACACCTTGTCTATATAAAAAAGGCCATTGTATACCTTTGTAGGGGTGATCCCATAATACTGGTTTACAATTTTTGGCCAAACTGGACACTGAACTGATTGTTTCTAACTAAATCTTCACTTTTGGGCACCTATAGTAGCTAAACTGTGAGGAATTTGAAGATGACGCAAACTAGTGATTTGTGGTATTTGTCTATAGATTCTAAATATTTTTTTTCAATTTTTTTGGAATTAGATTACACTTCTTTTTCCATCTCCTCCAAAAACTAGTTTTTATTAGTAAACACCATTTTTAAGGAGTGATGTTGACCATATACAATGTATAACTTTTTTCTATGAAGGATAAAATTCCAATTTTTTCAAATTTAGATTTGTAACTACGATATCTAACCCTTTCATTTCGTTTCATAGTGTTTTATTGAATATTTTTTCCTTAATCAAGTTTTGAAGTCAAACCAAATTCAATTTAGACATAGGCGGACTGTATACAACATAAAAAAAATTGTATGTCTCGAAATTCAATTTTTTTTACTAGATCAAGGACATCAATGCCTAGCCTGCACATATTTTTTAGAATTTTATTTTGATAATCTGCTATTTTCCACATGTGCAAAATAAAGAGCTTGATTTTCAGTGAAAAAATATATGTTTAATCAAAGTAAAAAAACAAATACATAGTAAAACCAAAACATAAATTAAAATTATATTCGATGGATAGCTCGTTCTGAGGACTACCATCATCCAGTTGTGTATTTGAATTCTCCTCCATTTTCATCCTCAACTTGAGCTTCGAAGGGAAATTTTCTGTAGATTTTTGGGGCCAGAGGGGGAGAAGAGGGGAAAAGGGGGATTTGAATGAACCAAGGTTCACTAGAACCAGGGGGTTCACTTGAACCCCCCTTCTAGCGAATCCCCCTTTAATGCAATGAAAAAGTAAAACCCATTAAAGTGGGCTTCGCTAGACAGGGGGCTCTAGCCAACCCCCTAAAGTGTTTTCCATCTAAAAATGCATTTTTCCTTCCTCAATGGAATTGTAAACTAGTTTTGTGGGTTTACCCATAGCATACCTCATCATCATAATTGATAGATTTTAATATCAAGCAAGCTCATTTCTTGCATACTCTTTTGTAGAAGGTTTCCATTTTTTTTGTAGGTGGTTTTGGGTATTGAGCTAATATTCAACTCCTTCATTGTATCAGATCCATGGCCATGCAAATTCCTTCTCAGAATTGAGGGTAGAGTTATTACTAGTGAGATATTTTAGTGTATTTTAGTAAGGTTGAGTATGATCTTACCTTGGACCATATGGTGATCTATGGAATCAAAAAAAATTGAAAAAAACACCAAATTTGAGGGTTTCCTCTTTGTAGATTTCTATTGTAGGTTAATTTTGGATTATTTTGGAAGTAATCTAATTTCACCATTAAGTCGAGGACATATGACAAAGTCAAGATTGATTTTCTTTTCATCAAAATGTTGACATATTTTTCTAGATCTATGAGGGTTTCAAGTTGTGATATGGTTACCAAATCTTAGAGGTAGCTGATTTTTTAGAGTACTTTGGGCTAAAACAAACCCTTCAATTACATTCAAAAGGCCCAAAAATCTTAAGATTACCTATCAAATCATCAAATCAGAGTTTTTTTCCTAGAGCACTAAGAGGTTTTTTAGAAAATCATCGACATTTTTGTTGGTACAGATGAAAAAAATTTGTACAGTACAATGTTGACATCATTGTTGTCATAGGGTATAGTCGACAAA
Source organism: Sequoia sempervirens (assembly GCA_007258455.2). Lineage (NCBI taxonomy): Eukaryota > Viridiplantae > Streptophyta > Pinopsida > Cupressales > Cupressaceae > Sequoia > Sequoia sempervirens. Next base: position 69,261,633 of record VDFB02105785.1, read on the forward strand.
GGTTTTCAAGAATATTATATGGAATATTTTATGCTTGTGTAGTATCTACATCATCTAGGTACACATTTGCATAATTTTGCAGTTTGGTGGTATCATTTGTCATCGTTAAAAGATACTATCAATTTCAAATTATTAAATATTTTATTTATTTGTCGTTAGTTATTTTTTCCACTAGTGGGGAGTCATAGCAACTAATTCCACTAGCCAGAGCAAGGGTCTTGAGCCCATAGGCAACACAAAGCACTCATTTCCCAGTGCAAGCGGTGCCACCCCAAGTGCCACCTGCCCAACACTCCATGAGTGGTATGTGAATTTATTATTAAAATCTATAGAGTCCTCTCAAACTCCAGTCATGGTAGCATGGTGACAAACTACCAACCCCTAAGGGGCCTATCATTTTCCCCTAGTCCCCAAATTAGGAAGATCTTTTCTATGGGCCATATCTTGCAAACTAGGAATTGGTTTTTCGCAAATGAGATATTGATGGAAAGTTGGTTTTGCATAATTTGTTCTGGTGTATGTAATTTTTCTATATTTTTTTGTAGGTACATTTTATTGTAGACTAAAGTGACTTTTTCCCTTTTGGACCTTTGAGCCTATAAATTTTCACCAATTTAGCCATTTTTTGTGATTCTAATGGAAATTGAAAGGTATTCAGGAGATTTATCATTGTGCACATGCAGGTTTTCCAAATTTAGCCCCAAGTATATTTTATTCATATTTTCACTTTGGTTAATTACTTGGAAATCCTAACTCCTAAAGAGGTTTTGTCTTTTTGGGAAGGCTTTATTTATAGTATACATCATGTGTGGAGTTTTCTAGTTGTTGTTGAAGGTTTCATTCTTTGTAATTTTCGAGATTTCTTAGAGTTCATCATGTGTTTTTCATTTCATCCTCCTTAGATCATCTTGAAAAGGGGAAAATATAAACAATAGATATATGGCATCATAAAACACCTTCATTGGCTTCATATGTTATCACATTCGTATGGTCCTCTTCCCTCTCCTAGTATTCATAGTAAGAATTTTTCTTGGAATTGCAAAAAGGATCATCTCTTAGGAGTTATTTTTATGCATGTTGATGATGAAATTTTGAATACTATTGTTCATTTTTTAGTTTCCTCATGCTCTTTGGACTAAAATTTGGGAGATGCATGGATATTTTGGTACTCAGCCATTCCCTAATGATCATGTTTCAGATTGTCTTGTGCCTCTTCATTATTTAAACATGATACCCTATGATTATAAAATGATTCAAGAGTTTGATCATTTGGAATACTTTTAATCTTCAAATGAGGATGATGAGGTTTCTTTAGATGCTCCTTCTTCTCTATCAAATATGGTTGTTGATCCTTCACCTTCATTGATTCCTTGTGCAAAGTCATTGATTGAGGCTCTTGCCATTCTTGTTTAATAGGAATTTTCATATTCTATTGGTAATTCATTGAGAGCTTCCAATAGTTTATTCCAGAAAGTATCTCATTGTATTCTTGATTGGGATTCCTATTTATCAGATATTGCATCCTTATTCATGGAGTCTCATATTTTAGATCTAGAGGACACATTTGAGGGGTTATCTCTCCTCATTAATGATAGTTGTTGGCAAGAAGGATGGGGAAGTACAACTTGAAGATCTGTACCTCAATACTTCTTATGTAGTCCATTTATACCTTAGAGGATATAATAAGAGAAACAAGAATTTGTGTAGCATTCTAGAAGGAATACTTAACACATATCATATCAAAAACAAAATAAACATTCATACATTCATTACACATATATAATCCTTATATCTCCTTTATATTATATCATAATCATATACAAGGGGAAATTCTTAGTCTCTAATCATATACATATATCTTATGCAATCAATATAATCCTCTTCTATCTCTCTATATCTTTTGCATATGATTTAAATTCCATATATACCTATGTTCCCTTGAAGGAATATGACTCCTAGAGATATCTAATATATTTTCCTAGGATCGTGGGTCTTTTGCAATACCCTACAGTAGATTCTAACCCTATCCCTAAATGACTAACATCATCCCCTCTTTAAAATTTATCTTGTCCTCAAGACATTTAATTCTCAATTCGATAGGAGTCACTCGTATTGTACCTCAGCAGGGTCATGATCAAAAAGTGGATTATCATAGATATCCTAATTGAACATGGGGTTATCTCGGACATGAAAAGTTTGAGTGGAAGTGGATATGGAAAGGGAAGATGTGTCATGAGGATCCAAAAAGGTTTCGATCCAAGCATGACCATCTATTTGTGTACCTTCTGAAGTGGTCTTGACATCATTGTTGGCAGTGAACTTTCCCAGAAACATTAGCATTGTCATTTGTTGGTAAATTATCCATATGGTATTCTCCACATCCCATGTCATGGACTTGGACCATGGGGTTTGATGGCATGATAGATGGAGTGGGTGACTTGGTCAATGAGGATGGATCAATGTGGTGTGACAAAGTGGAGGATGTAGCTTCTTTGTTGACAAAAACTTGGATTTGAGTGGTCTCTCTCACCTTACTGCAATACTGAAAGGGATCATGATCACCTATGACTATAATTTCAATGCCTTCATGAGGAAACTTAAGGCATTGATGGTATTTAAATGAACTGGATTTCATGTCATGGATTCATGATTGACCAAGGAGGAAGTTGTATGGAAGGTCAAGGTCCAAGACTTGGAATGTGGTGTCCATGATAGCAGGCCCAACTTTGGTTGGTAGTGTGATAACACCCTTGGAAGAGTGTTCTTCATTGTCATATGCTTTGATATCAATTATTTTGGTTGTGTCTACACATGCCTCAGAGAAGCCTAATGCCTTAACTAGTTTGAGGGTACAAATTTCTAACCCTGCTCCACCATTTACTAATACTCGGCTAACTTTATGTTTGTGGATCTGAAGACTTCAAGATGAAAGGGGTCATTATGGTTTATCTTTTGGGTAGAATAGTCTTGGTCAAATAAAGTGATATGATGGTAATTACCCAAGTAGCCCACCATCTCTTGGAAATGATTGGCATCGAGGTCAATGGGTGTGGTAGTGTCCTATAAGGCTTTGTCAAGAATGACACTATGTTTAGGTGATATGCACAACTCAAGGATAGAGATTTGTGTGGGTGTTTCCCCAAATGGTCAAGAAGATTATATTGCTACTTTGGTTGTGGTTGTTTTGGGGGAGCACCTTGGATGGTCCCCTTAGTTTGATGGGTATTTATGGCACATTCCAATAGTTTCTTCATGGTAATGGTAAATTGATGTAATCATCGACAGTGCAAATGTGATTTATTATGGTGGTACAGTCATATTTGGCATTAGTGTAATTGGTAGAATTTTTGGTCTTATTACCTAAATTGGAGGCCTTTCCTTTTCCATGGTCATGTAAAGGATTTGTAAAGAATTTATGGTCAATGTTGGATGTTTTTTGTTGTTGTCTATTGACTTCTATGGTGTTGTTTTCAATGAGGTCTTGGATGATTTCAATTTTTTGCATTGTGACGTTGGTTGTCCTTTAGCTCGATGGTAGTCGCAAAAGGAATTATCATCCCACCAAGAAGGTTTGAACTACCTAGGGTCATATGGTTTCACATCAAGAAGTGTTGTTTCATTTTGTTGTGTCATTGTATTGTGTCACATGGATTCAATTGGCTCTCATAAGCTCGAGTAGATTTTCATCTTGTGGGAAACTTCTTTTGGACTCTTTATTATTGCGTGTCTTGGATGAATTTTCTATGTGATTTGAAGCACATGGAGTGATTTTGGTTGTATTGGGCCCCTTTAGTGTAATGGTAGGGCCTATGTGCACTGTCTTGGCATCAACTACACCATCATTGGTCACATTCTTGTTGCAGGCCCAATATTTGTTTTTGTCATTGGAAGTGTTTTGGGTAGTCATGTTCTTGTTGAAGGCTTTGATCTTTCCTTTTTCAATAAGAACTTTTTCAAGGATAATTCCTTTCTCTACTAGGTCTGTAAATGAGGCACAACATTGCATTCATAACTCATGTTTCAAGTTTTAATTGAGGTTCTCAACAAGCATGACAACTTTTTGTTTTTTGGGTATTTCTATGGGGCATCTGCTAGCTAAATCCCTCCATCATTGGAAGAATGTCAAAAAAAAATCCACCCTCTTCTTGTGTGCCATTACATAGGGTTACAATTGTTATCTCATTTACAATGATGAGTGCAAAGTGTTCTACAAATCTGTCAGCCAAGTATCCCCATTTTTCGTATGCCAATTGGTAGGTGTGCAAATCACTCAAGTACTTGTCCTATAAGACTTCTTGGGAATAGTATCATTAGATATGTAGGCTCATATGCAATGTCTATGCAAGCTATAGAAAACTCTCTCACATATTTGATAGCGTTTATCTTCCCTCTATACTTAGGAAAGTTAGGCATGGTCTAGCCATGTGGGAAGGGAGGCATGTATAAAATCTTGTCAAATGGATATTTACATAAGTGTTTTATAGAATAAGTTTTCTTGTTGGACACTTGCATGTTCTCTATTTTTTGTTGCAAGGGAAGCATTTGAATTGCTAGAACATCCACTTGTGTCAATGATGTGTCTTGTGTGTTATGGTGAGGGTCCATGTTGACATTTTGCAATCCAATGTTATGAGGTGGATTTTGATTGGATAAATATGTGTATGATGGATTTTCATTTTTCATATGAGGTGTGAAAGGTTGTATCTGGTTTTTTTTATGATTGTTTTGATTGGGAGTTGAAATATGGTTGTTGTAGGGAGGATTGGATCGTGTATGCCATGAAATTGTAAAAGTGTATCCATGTTGGTTTTGGTTGCCATGTTTTTGATAAGGTAAGAAACATTTACAGGGTGGTGTACCCTTACACAGAGAGCCACAAGGGCCAATAAAGTCCAAGACCAAAAAACATCAAAAGATTAAGCCAAAAAACAAACACATCAGACCAACAACAGACTAACTGGTATTTTCCTAGTTCTTAGACAAGAGATTAAAAACATCATCCCCAACCCATTCCCAACCATCCTCAGCATTCTTCTTGTCCATTTCATCTTTCACAACCATTGACAAGGTGTTGGTAACACAGTGGACTAGTTTGACAGTGAAACGAGTCAAGCCATAGAGTTTTTTGTCCAAATTTTCCATTCTTTCCTACAACACACGGAGCTCCTCCCCGCTATCTGCAATCTTCACAATATCAGCACACTTCTTGTCCAATGAGTCTGAGGACTAGGAAGATGAGTTCTCCTTCTGCACTTTTCTAATATCAAGAATGGAGTGGGGCCCTGCAACATACTCCTCCTCGTCATTCCTAGACTCCTTGTCCCTGCAATCTTTGCTATCAGACCACTCCTCTTCTTAATCCAAGTCATTAACCTACGCTTTCTTATTATTCTTAGCCATCCTACTAGATATCCTAATGATAGTATTGCCACTAGTCGCCATAGTATCTGCGACCACTTTGTCCCCCTTAGAATCCCTTCCCACCACATTTTTACCTCTATTGTCCCTAGTCAAAGGCTCCATCAAACCCTTCACTTCCTCCTTACCTTTCTTCTTCAAGGTGGGTTTGCAAACAGTCTTGGTTGTGGTCAACTTGAACTCACAGCGACTAGTTGCAACACTAGTCTGGGAAACACCTGCATTTCATTTAAGCTTCTTAGCAGCAGGTTTAGGCTTATGCATATCAATAGAGACTGGATGGGTTTTTTTGATGGTACCTTTAGACTCAGCCAGGGATATATTTGTCACAATGGGAGGCTCAATTTCCTCAATACGGATAGCAGAAATGGGTTTGGGAAAGCATAACGGAAGATGGAAGTGGTAGAGCCTCATTTGTGAAGTGGCAAGGGAGGAGTATCATTAGGGTTTAGGCCAGTAACCGAGTGAAGCCACATAAGTGGTTTACAATTTGCTGAAGTAAAATTGATTTTTGTGTGGTTGCACTAATTCAGGGGGTTCGCTCAAACTTGTAGGTTTGAGAAAACCCTTTAAATCATTTTCGATTTCTAATAGTTCACTTGAACCCATGAAAGGTCAATGCTTAAATAATATTTTAATGGGTTTGAGTGAATGGGGGTTCGCTCAAACTCCTTAAAATAAGGCTTTTTATAGAATTTCATTGTCGAACTGACAGTCATTTTTGTCTGTGGAAAACGAATAGAGCATGTGAAGCATGGTGAATGGAAAAATCCTACGTGAATGGGCTTTAACACACCACCTTGACCTCCACAGTGCATCACCTTTGACCTCCATAGTGCATAGGTTGGTAAATTTTGGTTCCCCATATCATATATGGCTGCAATTTGTTGATTGAATTGCATTTTTTTGAAATTTTCTAAACCCTAAATGATAAAAAAATCCATTTTGTGTATATCGTTTAATCATAGCATTCCATGAGACCAAATTTTGTTTGTGTGTATCCTTTAAAATGATAGCATTCCATGAGACCAAAGCTCCCAAACATTTCAAGGTTGTGTAGATATACCTTGTTCCAAAGCTCCGATTTTGGTGCAGGAAGGGCGAAGGTTGTGGAATTTGGATTTACAGTTGTCAATTGCATTTGCTTGAAAGTTTCTAAAGCCTTTTCAACAAACCCATTTTTTGCATATGGGTATGTGCAAGATCATGGTGCGCCAAAAAGTGGCAATATTTGTAGGGTATGTGGCTGACGACTTTTTTTTCACCCAAAATTAATGAAGCGAAAAGGATTTTTAGAGGAGATTCTCATATTTGAAAAATATAAATTATGATTTAATTTGAATTTAATAAATTATTATTATTCATTTTCTATTAGAATTGACTAAAGTCCTTATCGATAGGCTGATTGAAAAACATCTATAACTTTCAAAGCGGTATCATATTTTTTGAATCCAAAACATGCATCACATTATATACTTTACATACTATAGGATTAAAAAAAGAAAAATTAAATTTCATGAAGTTTGGACCAAGTTAAGGTGGTGGACAAATGATTTTTTTTATATTTTCTAAAAGTTGTAATAAAAAATCATAATTAATTATTTACTTGAAAAAAAAAATTACAAAAAAATGTGCATCACATCAAAGCATGAGTCATCTACTTATATATAAAATATTACAAAAAAATATTATCATTTTATTATGGTTAGGGTGGTAGATGCACACCTACTTTTTTTTTCCCTGAAAATTTAAGTACTACTACATTGGAAATTTCAAATTTTCACCAAATAGATTTTATTTATTTTTAAATAAACCTAGTATTTTAGAAACTACATTCAATTTTCTACAAATTCTATTCTTACATATTTTTGAAATAATATAGATAACTTATTCAAATATTTACGTCAAGTTGCCTAACACTAATTTTTCTGAATTTTTTGCCACTTAAGTGCCTGTTTTTTGCATGATGATCCTGCACATACCCATATGTTAGAATCATGGCATTCCATAAGACCCCATTTTGTGAATATCCTACAATTGGTAATTCCATGAGAACACATTTCTTGATGGCCCCTCATACACAATAAAATACCGCTCAAAAGGAAATCAAGTTTTATTTGGTTCATTAAATTTTATTCAAAAGTATATTATTTATTAGACAAAAAATTAACTCGCAATAGTAATATTAAACAATATCCTACTTTGACTACTTAACATTTTTGTATGATGCTAATCTTAAATCTTAGCATATAACTTTTCAATAGAAAAATATAAAGGAAAAATTCCCTACCATACTTGGTGGTGCTTAGAATTACTTTCCCATAGCTAGTAAAGGTGGTCATAAGGAACTCCATCCTAAACTCAACACAAAATTGGGTACATATTTAGAATAAGTAGACCACTCATACATGATAATATTTTTTTGTACCATCAAATAAATTAATGGATTAACTTGGCATCATTATTAAATACATGTTAGTATGTTTTCTTATCTCATTCATAGCCATGTCATGGCCAATTTCTTTGTGTCCTTATTTCAAGAATAGACCTCACTAGATATTCCTACACCCTCCTATGTACCTTTCAATGAACCAAGACATAGGGTTAAATAATGTCTAGCACATAACTCCAATTATTAATTTTTTAGATAAGATTAGGAGATTTCTCACACATTCACATTAGGATAAACCCTAATGATGGTGACTGTAAAATTTCATCTAAGATTCTAGACTATATTTGAGGAACCACACACACAAACCTCAAAGTAGATAATATTTGATGGTAATTGGTTATCTTTCATTAGCTAAAACTTATATAGTACATATTTTTAATGATGTTCTTTTAGAAATTTACCAAGTGAGATCATTCTCCTTTGATCAAACTGCTCTTCCAATTTAAAATTTTTACGATAATAATTGAAGGCACACCAAATAATCATATAATTTGCATAATTAACTTAGATGTTAAGATCACATTGATGATATAATTATATGATTATACAATGTATAAAAGAACTCTCAAACTATATCTTAGATTCTAAATCATCACAATGCTCAATAAAATTTATCATTTATATATTACTCAAATATATAATCAACATAATTGAAAGTCAAGTCAATAAAATAGCATTTAACAAACAATAAGTTGACTTAAATCTAATTTAAATTTTGAAAAACTAATTTTATTAGAAGACTCCTTTAGAATTGTTGCCATATAGTTAAGGGTCATCCATGTGGGTTGTGATATTATGATTTAGTGAGATATTTTATAGTCCTAAGATTTCATTTTCAATTTTTTTTTAAAAAAGCTAATATTTGAGGCTTCAATCAAGGATAATTAGCATCTCTTGGGATTTGATATAATCTTCTCCATCTTGTTCAACTTCCAAGAAATTTCCTATGCCCATTAGATTCCTTTCAAGAAAAACAAAATGAGAAGACTTTTAATATATTTTAGTGCATGTCTTGGTGGGGGTTATTTTTATATTAAAAAGATCATATACCTATGTCCCAATGTGAAATCATAGTTTTTGTCTTAGAGTTAGGTTACTTAAATTTTTCTTATATTAATAATTAAAGTAGTATATACATTGTTTATTAATAATATTTATAAAAAATCTGAGAGATATCTTTTTTGAGGCACCTATTTTTTAATCAATTTGTCACATCAACAATTACATTTCTTTTAATATTCTTTCTTTTATAATATATATAGAAAATGAATTTGCATGTCAGCTACATTTCTTTTATATGCATGTCAGTTACATTTCTTTTATTGCTTTTATTTCTTTTATAATATATATAACCTAGCCAGGCGGAGAACATCAAAATAAGCAAAGCTTCAAAAAATGTACACACATCTTGTGCTTTCATTGTAGAAGCCTCTTGGCTTAATTAATTTCTTGATTTACTTAAAACCTATAAAATGTTATGCTATCATTGTTTAAGGATTTTGAATGGTTATTGGTTTTGAAGTCTTAGTTTTTAAAAAATTAATTAATTAAATTTACTATCATATTTAGAAGTATTTTTTTATTATATATTTTTTAACATATATAAGATGTATGGTTGGATTAGTGAGATTTTTATAACAAATATACAATATGAAGTCAAACTTTATTAGATTGATTCTTAACAAATTAGGAATAATGATTAAATTTATAGTTTTAGACAATCTATAAGTATAAATAGTTTGATGGTAGAAACTTTATACATAGAAAAATATTAAATGAGTGATTATTTTGCTTTCCAATCTATAAAAAATTTATGTGCTTGGCTATATAATTGAGAAGATTCACTCATAATGTAATGATAAAAATTTAGTACATCAAAGAAATATTTTTGAGACATTGCTACCATTCTACATAACTCTCGTGGAAATAAGAATAATATTTCATTTTAACTAAATATTGTTTGTACTCTATCTTGAATTACTAATTAATTTTGAATTATATACTTATAATTTAAAATAAAAGCATCCTTTGTAAATAGAATGCATAGGTTAACTAATGAAATATAATATGTTTTTATATTAAGAAAAATTTACAAATATGGAACTCATGTGAGAAATTGACTAAGACAACTCTGTGTGAGAATTAAGATGAGAATAATATAGCTTCCTTCAAGAATTAACATTAGATTAATACTTGGCTCATATTGTATAATCACACTAGAAACCAACAATGGAAGATTGAGAATCTCAACTAAGAATTCCACCTTATAAATCACATTCATACTAGAAGCCAACAACTAAAGACCAAATTTCATAAATATAGTTCATGTTTTATATATCACGCCCTTGAGGGGTCCACAAGTACCATGAGAATTTTGAAATCCTTCTCCATCTAAATGCATCCATTCCAATACCATTGGGAGGTGGGTATCCCAAGTTCCTTAATTTATTGTAGGAATTTAATCAAGAGTAGGACATTGTGACTTTGGCATGTAAGATAAGGTAGACCCATAAAATTCATGAAATGGAATATTTGGAATAGGTGTGTAGACCATTTTTAACTAAATTCAAGTGTTAAATTAATGGAAAAAAATAAATATTAATAACTAAAAGAAAGATCCAAACCATAAAGGAAAATAAAATATTATCTTAAAACTTCAATGGCAAAACAAAGTTGAGATAAAATTAGATAAAATGTTAGTAGGAGGAATGATCAAAAAAATTGAAGATACCCATGGTAGATGAGACCAAACAAAGAAATCACATTTTCTTCATCTATGATACCTAATATTCCATACAAGTGATCCTAATTGGTGAAATATGGGTTTTCAATATAATGTGACAAGAATATCACCTTAGTAGTTTTTTGATATCTTTATTCTTGCCATAAGTCACAAATTTACAAAATCACAAAATTTCTCCAAAAATTGATAATTTAGGTAATTGATAGTTGATGTGAGATGTGACCTCATTGTATTCACTAAAACTTAAATTATGCGATCAATTTAATCATTCAATTAGGTGAAAGTGAAGGCTATTAATGTTTATTCAATTTTCAATTTTTAAAATTTAGTATTTTGATTAATCACTAATTCAATTTATATTGGTGGAAGATTTGAGGTAATAGAAAAAATATGTACAAAGATTAAATCTTCATTTTCTCCTATTCTTTCATTATTTCTTTCTTTTCTTACTAGGGTTAAATCTTCATCTAGGTTTGTTGTGTACTTATAAGAAACCTTTATTCCTTAGTATCATGTTCTTGTACATTGAATGGTAACTTTCATGATAAATATTATGTGCATGTCCCTTCCTCCTATCAAATTTTCTTTATGGATATGAGGAAGTTTTTTCTAATTTTTATGTTTCCTCCTTATCAAAATATTGCTTCAATAATTTAGAAATTATATTTACAAGCTTCTCATCTCTCTCATTTTCTTCTCTTATTTGTACCTTAACTTATTCTCTATTATCTATCTTGTTTTATTTGATAATTCTTTTACTACTTGTGCCTAAGACTTGGATTGTCAATTTTATCTTCTGTCTAATTATATTTTTCCTCCATGTTTTGGTTGTAGGATAGATCTCTTTTATTTATAGAGAATATCTTCTAGAATATTTAATTTAATTTCCTCTACTATTTTAAGTGGTCAAAATCTTGTTTTATCATGATTAACTCATGGAGCCCATTTTCCATAATATTTTGCAAGTTATTTACTTTCTCATTAATTATTTTAATCTCTTAATAGTTTCTATTTGGATTTTTTAATTTCATTCATCTTTTATTCCTCATGTTATTCATTTTATTTTATAGCTTCAATCCTATTTTTTATAACCATTAGTTCATTTATACATAGTCTTGGTGGCCAAAATAGTGGTGTTGACATGGGGCTATAAAGTTCTTGCTTTCTTGGATTTCTTCCTCACTTTATCCTTTGTTTTCTTAGAATGTTTCATCCTTATTAGTATTGATATATTATTTACCATCCATCCTTATTTTCCATTATTTTAGTCCTCCAAATCCAATCCAAGATTCTTGTATGCATTCTCACTCTCTTGTTAGATTCAAAGGGTGACTGGGAGATTTTTTTCCATTTTTCTTTACCTTTGCTTTATCTTGAAGAAATGTACTCAAATTTTCCTTTCCCTTTTATTTTCCATGCTTTTTTTTCCCTACCTATGTTTGTTTCATTTTTGTAGTGGCTATGAGGTGTTATGAGCTATTCTTAGTAAAATAGCTACTTTTTTATTCATTGTTTTCTTAAATTTATAATTTTTCATATGCCTTAAAAATCATTTGATATTAAATTCTTACATTCATATAACTATAGCTAATACACTTTCACCTTCTTTTGATGAAAATTTATTTCAATCCATTATTGGCATTCCTTTTATAATTATATCATCCTTCAAACACTTTCCCTCTCTATAAAATTTTATGTTTTAAATTATTTAATAAATAATTTCTTAATTTACACAATTATTTAACATATAATTTCTAATTATTAAATCATTCATGCTATAAATCCCTTGATTTGAAAAGAAACATGTTGTCGTGTTTCCTTCATGGAAGCAACATGCTTAGAGAATAATTTTGGTGAATCAAGGATTTCCCATGCCTCATATAGTATATGATGTTTTCTTCTAATTGATCAACTATCATTTCATACTATTTAGAAATATAGTTTCCATTGAATATCCTTCTGTAGACACCTAAATCTAGACACTTAATTTATCCAAATTTATCCCCTTTCGTCTAAGCATCCCCTTATTTGCATTAATCAAGTAATACTGCTATTATTTAATTAATATTCTTAATTCTACCAAATCCCTAAGGTATTTAATTAATAAATAAATGCGTTATCTCTTTAATCCTCCTTTTCAGCAAATGAATTAAATAAATATGACTTTTATTTAATTCCTCACATGTCACATCCCTTTCTTATTCCTAATCCATCTTCTAATCTCATCATTAGGGATGTGCACATGCCTAATCCTTGATTAGGATGTGTCACATCCTCCAACTTTTGCAATTTGGCCTCTAATCTCTCTTAGCCACCTAATCCTCCTCTAATATTTCATTAACTAGCCTAATCAACCTCTCAAGGAATTTTTGATTCCTTTTATCCTTCCAAGGAATATTAAATTCCTTTTTATCTTCCCTGTGTGATCTTTGACTTGTCACATCAAGCCACATGTGAACTCTTCCTAATATCTCACTTGCCTCTAATATGTCATTAATTTGTCTAATCAGGTACTTGCACAACCTTAATCACTTAATTAAGTCAACCTAATCTCCATGTCATGTGTCCTAAGTGAACCTTATTAAAGGCTTTCTCCTTTTGGAGAAGGCACTCCATTCCCCATGTGAATTTTTAATTCACATTTAATCCCCCAATGCATTTCAAGGAATTTTTAATTCCTTCTCTCATTCCCATGTGGATATTTGAGGAGTTTTTAATTCATCACATGTCCTCTCACCCACATGGGGACAAAGACCTTCTTTATGAGAAGATCTTGTCCAAATCCCAAGGTACTGTGTACTACCTCCATGTCATGTACTCTCCTTCCAACTCATGTACACATCACTCTTTTCAAGCCACTTCACATGCCACATGTCAAGATGTGAGGGATTGTGAGTTCTCAACTCACCATAGCCCTACATCTTGGCCTTGTTGGTTTAATCCCAACCATCCATTTCTCTAGAGAATTCAAAATTCTTTATAAATACCCCCTCTTTTCTCTCATTTTGGGGAGAGATCATTCATGCTAGCCAAACTCTTGCAAAATTTTCTCTTGAGCCATATTTAGCCAAATTCTTTCATTTGCATCCATTTTCACCTATTTTTCATCCCCATTGTATCTCACAAATTACTTATTTTCCCATCAAAGGAGCATTCAACATCAAATATCGAAGGGCCAACCAAAGGATCGATTCAAGACAAGGTGAATCACCTTCATTTGTTATCTTTGCTTTGTTTTTGAATCCAACTAGGCCAATCTTGAGGTGTAGGGTGTTTATATTGGTTATTCACACTCTTTTGTTTTTTGCTCATTTCCTAACAAGTATTTTCTCCCTATCACATTTCTGGCACACCTGGTGGGACTCACAAACGGGTCTGTATCTTTCATGTTTGTTATTTTTTCACTTTTTGCAAGTGCAGGTTGCAAAGGGGCAGACCTGACCTATAAAGGGGTGGACTCAACCATCCAGGGGTGGACCCAACCATCCAGGGGTAGATCTGACCTAACAGGTAGGCAGACTTGACCTCCTGGGGTAGACCCGACCTTGCCCAAGGGCGGACCTACCCTCCACAGACTCCAGAAGTTGATTTTTGTAGATTTTTCATAGAGGGGCAGACCTGACCTGATAGACAGGTGGACCTACCCTCTAGACAGGTGGATCTGCCCTCGATAGATTTTTTCCAAAAGGTGAAATTTTAGTTTTTAGCACTCATTTTGGCTGTTTTAAGTGTTTCTAACCCCCTAACGTGTCTTGTTTGAGTCTTTGCAAGCATCTAATCAACATTTGGTGAGAAAAAAGGACAAGATTCACTGACAATTTTTCTTGCAAGGTTAGTTGCTTATCAACCATTACTTGTTGTTTTGCATAACTTAGGCACATAGTCTAACTAGGGGTGTTAATTAATCTTGTTTATCATGCTTTTTGGTAAGCTATTTGACGTATCCAATCCCCTTGCACCATTTGGTGATCCTGGGTAGCTTACCAAGTCTTTTTGAGTCACCCTCTTTTTCTTTTTCTTAGCAGGACTTGCTTGGGGATTTCATCACCCCAATGGACAATTCCAACCACGCGTACCGGTGGGTTATAAGGAGGGAGAGAAAAATTTGTACCTCAATCAAACCACATTGTAATTGGAAAAGCGTCGAAATGACGTGAAGAGTTGGTTTGAGCCTCTAGTATCTCGCTAATGTTCTCGACTCACGCTTGTAATGGGTTGGTGTTCACAGTTTGGGCCTCATGTACTGGGTGTATATCGAGGACTCCTTAACAGCTATGTTCATCCTAGAATAGAAGACTTTTCAGCCATACCCCTTTCTACTAATCTTAGGATTGTGTTGTCTGAATTGCATTCTTTGTGCAAAACTAGTAATTTTCTCTTCAACCATATCCTTTTGATTGATGTTTGTTGTGTTTTGGGACCTTTGTCATCACCATCTTTTGAAAAGTCAAGTTTAAACCTGTCTAGGGGCAGACCTGACCTCCAGGAGTGGACCTGACCCATCTAGGGGCGGACTTAACCCTTGAACCAACCTTTTTAAGCCTATTTTAGACTTTTTTGACCAAGTTTTGTCTGACAGGCAGACCTGCCCCCTTGACAGGCAGACTTGCCCTCTACAGGCGGACCCGACCCATCCAGGGGTGAACTTGACCTTTGAACCAACCTTTTTAAGCCTATTTTTAGCCATTTTTGACCAACTTTTGCTCCATAGGCGGACTTGCATCCTAGAATAGAAGACTTTTTCAGTCATACCCCTTTCTACTAATATTAGGATTGTGTTGTCTGAATTGTCTTCTTTGTGCAAAACCAGTAATTTTCTCTTCAACCATATCCTTTTGATTGATGTTTGTTGTGTTTTGGGAGCTTTTTCATCATCATCTTTTGAAAATTCAAGTTTAAACCTGTCTAGGGGTGAACCTAACCTCCAGAAGTGGACCTGACCCATCCAGGGGTGGACTTGACCCTTGAACTAGCCTTTTTAAGCCTATTTTAGACATTTTTGACCAATTTTTGTCTAACAGGTGGACCTGCCTCCTTGATAGGCAGACTTTCCATCCAGGGGCGGACCCGACCCATCCAGGGGTGAACTTGACCTTTGAACCAACCTTTTAAGCCTATTTTTAGCCATTTTTGACCAACTTTTGCTCCATAGGCGGACCTACCCTCCCAATAGGTGGACCTGACCTCTGGACACGCAGACCTACCCACCAAGGCTAGACCTAATCCATCCCAGGGGTAGAATTTACCCTTGACTAGTTGGTTTTATCATCCGTTCCATCATTCTAGAAACTCATTTCATCGTTTGATGCCCTCGTTCACCCATTTCGATCAATCATTCACTTGTTCCAAGTAATCTTTCTTTCATTTCAAACCTTCTTCTCATTTCGAGAATCATTCATCTATTGTGAGTGATTGTTTACTCATTTTGAGTATTTTTTCATCCCTCTTAATCATCTATTTACTTGTTCCGAGTAAACGTCCATCCATTCCAAACCTTCTTCTATCACTTCAAGCTCTTGTTCACCTATTTTGATTAATCATCTACTCATTCTAAGTAATCTATCATTCATTCTGAGCTTTCATCTTCTCATTCTGAGTAATCTGTAATCTATTCTAAACCTCCTCTCATTCTGAGTAGTCATTTTTCAATTTCTATCATCCATTTCTCTAATCAAATCATCATTTTCCCCATCCAAATCCTTTGAACTTCATTTCAGGTTATTATCCAAATTGACCTAAGTGTATGATTTGATCTTCATCATCAACATCTTCTTAAGATTGTCATTCATCCTAATTTAATCATTATTTTTGGCCCAATCAATCCATTTTCAATCTCAAAGTGGATTTGATGCCGTAATCATCCTTTTATCCTTTAATCTGATCATTCAAAGTCACCTAGGATAATCTCTAAACAAGGTTTAGAATCCCTTCCATCATCCTATCTGATCCATCAGTTGATCTTATCCAATCCAATCCAATCGCATCCCTATCCAATCACCTTCAACCCAATCAATCTACTTCCATCTCAAAGTAGATTTAGTATCATAATCATCCTTTGATAATCAAATCTAATCTTTAGAATCAACCCCATTGCATCATCCAATCATCCTAATCTGAGCCTTAATCCAATCCTGATCTAAGCTTAACCTAAATCCCAATTTGAGCTTTAGTCTGTTCCCATCCAAAATCTTTTATCCATCCTCTTTATCCTTTCATCATCATGAATCCTTATTCTCCATCAATAGTAGTCAAGGGAAACCCTAATTATGTCGACAACGATAACGAATGTCTTGTTGATCAAGAGGAATATGACATAGATTCCCTTGACACTATCATTGCTAGTAAGCTTTCTCCACCCACTTTCCAAAATCCAATCACCCCTTTGAGTTATCTTGTTATGTCTTCCTCCATGCCTAATCATGCTCCTTATGCTACCTTTTACAAGGGATACCCATCATATCCATCATATCCTTCATCTACATCATCCTCTTATCCTAGTCTGTCATCACAATACATCTATCCTAATCCCCCCGTCCACATCCTCCTATCTCAATCCTTCATCTGCATATACCCACTACCCTAATCTTCCATACCAACCTGCTCACCCTAATCCTACATTCACACCTTCCTATCCTAATCCAACATCTGCACCAACATATCTCAATCCTCCACCTCAATTTTCCCATCCTAATCCACCATCTCCATACCCTTACTACAACCCACCACCTACATCCTTGTGTCCTAATTCACCATCCCAATACCCCTATCTTAACCCTTCATCTAATCTTAAGTTCCCATCTATTCCCACTCCTAAATCCAATCCCATTCCCCCATCTAATCCTAGTCCACCAATCCCTAGTCCTAATCCCCTACCAATCCCTAATCCTTCATCAACTCCTACCTCACCATCCAAACCTAGAGTATGCAAGTTCCTCACTCCAGAAGTTCTCCAAGGACTTATAACAAAGAAGACATCTCCCACTCCACACCTCAAAGTTATGGAATCATGCCATCCCAACCCATCATCCATGGTCATTAGTGACGAGACCCTTCTCCACTCAACAACTATCATTGATGATACCACCCCTCGCACCACTCAAAACATCGAAACCATCACATCCTTTGAATCCACTGAGCCCCCATCTCCTACCATCACATCTAATGAATCCATTGAGCACCCACTTCCTACTCCAAGATTCGTTGAACCCATCAACGACACCCAAATCCAATCCACTTCTCCCACTCCTAGTGTCACTAAAATCCATTCCCATGCATGTTTTGAATCCTCCATCCCTCCATCTTCCCCACTTGAAGAGTCCCACCAAGACTCCATTATCATGCCTCCTGCACATGATGAGTCATGCCAAGAGCCTAATCCAAAGCATGCCAACATATCCCCTTCTCCAGATCAAGATCCTACCATCCCATCTAGTCCACCTCAAGATCATAGTCCCCCATCCATTCCATCCCATGATCCCCTTGTCATTCAAGCTTCCACCGCTCCATCGCATGAGCCCACTACCACAAATCTAGATCCTATCATATCCCCTGATCCCTCTCCTGATACCACCCATCCAAATGCTACTATCCCATCAACTCCCTCTCATAATCCCCCATCATCGCCTAAAATTGTTATCCCCACACTGCTTGCATATCCCCTTGGTACTCTCACATTCTTCCATGGTGGCCTGCTTGCAAAAGAAAAACACAGTGTATATACCACCCATCATCCTCCACCTAATAATGGACTCACATCTTGTTTTTAGAATAACACAAATCCTATCATGGATTGCATGCTCAAGAAAATGAACTATCAAGGAAAAGGTCTAGGCCTTCATGAGCAAGGTATTTTAGAGCCCAAAGTCAAAGAACAAATCTACATGCAAGGTCTTGGACCTATTTCCCAAGACTTACAATCTAAAGATGTTGGTACAAGCTCTAGACATCCTCAATGAGCCTTTTCCAAAAGAAATGTTGGCTCTTCCCATCGCTCCACCAGATCATATACTGCCATCCCTCCTCTATCATATCACCTCAAAACAACCATCTATATTCCTCCTTCATCTACTCCATCCATTTTGGGTCCTTACATCCCTCCATCTACTCTTTTCATGTTTCCTCTAGGTCCTACATCTATTCTGGACCCCTATATCCTAAAATTACCTCCTCCATCTCATCCTATTCATCCCTTCATCCATTCATCACCCATCCATGTCACCCCTCATAAGCATCCCACTTTCATATCCGATAGTCAGGATCAACAAAGGCACATATCTACACATCGTCCATCCACATATAATCCTCAAAATCCTACCTACATCATTCCACATCATCCATCTCCTCGCACCCATCCCATCACTATCAAAAGCACTTTGGATTCTAAAGAAAAAATGCATGAATCTAAACATCCGCATAAATCTAAAACTCCCCATGTCCCCTCTAAAATACATGGTGAAGAAAAGAAAAATAAAATCCACGGTCCAAATCAAATCCATTGGCCCAAAGGCCCACCAAAGCAAAGATCAAAACCATGTGGATCCCAAAGAAAAAATATGTCATGTCTTCCAATTAAGCATCCATTAAAAAATCCAAAGTTGCTAATCCAAAAGCTAATCATACACCCCCTTCATCTCCTAAATATATTTTGGGTCCTTGTGTTCCAAAATTCACCATCCCATCTCCTCCATTATCCCCACATTCTCCATCCATTCATCATCTTATCTTTTCACATCCACCACCACATGTGCCAATGTTGGTCCTGAACACATCGCCCCACCACACATCCACCCCATCATTCCATCCATACACTTTCCAACATCCCATCCATTATCCTTCATATCTTCCCCATAAAATCCCTCTAATTCATCCTCTTGCATAATATATTTATCCTAATAAGGTTGTACCTGTAGATGTCAAATTCTGCATTTGTTCAAAACACACATTAGTATTGCCATTTAAAACAAAAAAAATAAGAACATCCCTATGAAATAATAAAACATGTTAATCATGAAATGAAAGGAATCAAGGAAACTAAACAAAGCATATAAAAAACATGATCCAACTTTATCTCATAGTGGATTGGGGCTTCTATGGAAAGAAGCCCTTTCCCAATCCTTGCTTAAGCTCCATGATGAAGATGATTTGACTATGATATGAAGAATGATATGGAATGCTAAGATGATATGGATTCAAATGATAATGGTGCACTTGTGCTTGAGATTATAGAGGATTGGATGAAGAATGAAGCCTCTATTTGTAGATTCTCAAATGCTAAGAGTGCTCAAGAGGGAGCAATGTGGGATAAATATTTAGCCAATGAGATGAAGCCATTTTTCAACTTGTGATAGGATGAGGAATGAGCACATTTCGGTCAATGTACCAAAGAGGGGGAGGTTCAAATTTGAATTTGAGAGTTAAATGTTGAGTTTGACTTGTGCAAAAGACATGTAAGAGCCATGTAAGAGCTCATAAATGCTTTGTTTGATGTACATGTCCACTTGTTTTTGAATTCAAATTTGAGGGAATATTCCTCAAAGATGCCATGTTGATGGAAAATGTTGATTTTATAAATGAATTAAAATGGTTTATGGGTGCAAGTGGGAAAAGCTAGAGGATGTGATGGGTGGTTAGGTTAGTTTAATCAAGATTAGATTAGCTTAGATGATGTTTAGGTGATTTTGACCTTTTTGACTTAAATATTTTGATTTATTTAAATCAAAAAGGAATGGAATCTGCATTTGGATTTTAATTAAATAAAGTTTGGTTTATTTAATTAAAAGGTTGATGTTTGATTTATTTAATTTAAATGAACAACCGTAGGAGATTGAATTTAATGATTTCAATTTACCTAATGAATGGATGAAGGTGAACTTATTTAATGATTGAATGACTATGAATTAATTAAGTGCATGATGCTAATTTTGCATGTCTACATTTTGCCCCTCTTTGAAGCAATGTACTTGTTGCGTTGGTTCAAAGAATAATCTTACCACGATCAAAATTGAATTTTATTTTTATTTTTTCGGATGCCCCAACGGAAAGAATTACATTAGTACATTGTCTCCTCAAGAGATTGAGTGAAAATATTTGATTTGAGGGTCGATCTCGCGATAAAGAGGTTCACGATGGATGGTTATGAATGATGATGCAAATTTATGACATAGTTTTAAGATGCTTAGAATAACAAATCTATATTATCTTAAACAACTTAAATGATGATATGATGTGATGATGGATGAGATGGATGATGCGATATGCCATGATTATGCAATGGATGTTTTATGCAAATATGTGATTTATGAGATGCTTAGACTAACAGATCTATATTATGACATGATGAACATGCACCTAGGATGATATGTAGAATACTAATGGTTCGTGGATGCAGGATGGATGCATGATGGATTCATTGGTGATGTTATGTTAGCGCGGAGAGAAGAAAGAAGAAATGGGATGATGACAAGAGGATCCAACAAGTTCATGATCTGATGAGAATTTATTAGGGATGATGATGATGATGATATGGATGATTTGCTTATCAAGGATTGGGACTTTTAAAAGGGCTACTTATCTTATGTTTGATAACACACGTAGGTACGATGCATCAAGGTATAAAGAACCAGGATGGTGTTGCACCTAGTGTGATGGACTTTGACTCGACAAACAGATAGGAGTATTCTTGTTCACACTTGACATATGGAAACCTTGCCAGGACGTACCTAACAAAGCAAGTATTCACCAAGTTATTTTACAAGAACGTCCAACAAGCACAATAGACAAAAGGATAATGATCATTGCCCCATTCCTATCTCTCTAAATCCTTCATTCAGATATCATTGAGAGGTCCTTGGAGTGAGCGCAATAAGATAAATCAAAAGAAAAGATCAAGTACACAAACAAGTCAATGTTCTTCATACCTTGAGCCAAAGGGATGTGTTTTGATAGGATAAGAATCCAAGTGATATCCAAAATGATGCCCATTGTCGGAACGATATATCCTAGGACATGCATTGTATAGGATGATGATGGTTTGATAAGTTGATTGATAGGCTTTGTTATAAGGTTGATTGACATGTTTGAAAATGATCAAGAGTTTGATTTTGTTTTAAATATTTGTTGTTTGCTTTTGATTTTATGATTGAAGCTTGCTTTTGCTGATTTGCTATGATTGTTTATGTTTGTGTTGCCAAAGGATGAAGGTGATGATTAGTTTATTATGGATGATTGATTATTGTGGTGCAAGCAAGATGAGAGATGGAGAAATATTTGGATGTTTTTGACATTTTACAATGTTTTGAGGCTATTTTTGGTATCTTTAAGATTTTACAAATGTTTTGATTTTTTTTTTGAATGTTTTGGATTTTGTGTTTTTGAATGTTTTTGGATTTTGATGTTTTGAATGTTTTTGGATTTTGATATTTTTTGAATGTTTTTGGATTTTGATGTTTTTAATGTTTTTGGATTTTGATGTTTTTTGAATGTTTTTGGATTTTCTTCTTTTCTAATGTTTTTGGATTTTCACATGATTTTGACGATTTGGATATGGATGTGTGATGATACTAGTGCTCTATTTGGGGTTTTTCCTAAAAACCAAGCTAAGGTTGATTGATCAGATCGATGGATTGATGATGATGATAACATTGTTGACGATACACAACAATGCAAGGATTTGATTGATCAGGATTGATGACGATAACATTGTTGAGGATGCACAACAATGGAAGGATTGATTGATCAGGATTGATGATGATAACATTGTTGACAATGCACAACAATGCAAGAATAATGCTAAGCAACACAAGGATTAGGATGAATATCCCAAGATAATGATGGATTGATTGGATTTGATTGATCAGGATTGTTGAAGCTTGGTTTGGAACAAAAGATGTTTAAATGATTTGATGTGACATTTTATGTACAACTTAGATGCAACTAATAGTGATTATTTGAATTGATGTTCAATGAAAGATGAAGACTAATAAGGAATGTCTTCTCGTCAAAATATGCCATGGGCTAGCGATTTGGACTTTTTGCTCACAAGTGGTGTACCAATTTTATTTCACATTTTCCAATGTTTAGATCACCACATAAGTTGGAGGATATAGATCAAGATTTATTCCTGAAGCAAGATCTAAATATCTACCCCCAATGTCTAGCAATGTATGGAATGCCATTGGATGGATTCTTGGATAAGTGTATGGACAGATGGATATAGTAAGTACGTAAAGGATGCCAAGGATTATCTTGTGATAAGATAAGGTGTTTGGATAAAGATTGGTCATTGGATAATGCTTCATGTCGCAGATAACGTTGGATATGAGAGGATCAATGAAAATGACCCATGTTAAGATGTTTACCATAAGCAAGTGTAAAGTGTGCATCGAATTTTGTCAAGATCAAGATAACTTGGACTATGTATGCAAATGAATGAAAATGGATTGGATAAATGGTTTATGGATGGATGAATTTATTATGGATGATATGGATGGAATGTTGGCTTTATTATGGATGGGATGAGATGCTTTCACCTGAAATGGTGCACATAGATGCTTGATTCTACACATGATTCCTGTTTTCCAGATTTTCATCATGGTCTTGCCCAAAGCGCCACCATAGTGGTTTTCACTAGAGCACAATTTTTTCTCTTTACTATTTTCAATCCTTTTTCTAATTTTGTTTGGATTATTTTCTTTTTTGATTTTTTTGATTTTTCTAAAAGATTTTAAGCTCATGCTAAATCATAAGGTGTTGCTGATTTAGACACTTCTATCATAATGTGCCATCGATATCCTTCCTGAAGAAGTTGCTTTGCTAAGATATGTACACTTGAATGTAGCTTTTGGGATTCCTGATTTACTTTGTCGATACCAAAGTTAACTTTGTCTCTGTGCACACATCGTGATAAGTGCCTTTGAAATCCTTATGATGAAGGGTTGTTGCCAATACATGGTCAATGTGAGAATTGGATATCATGCATGGAGGCATGGATGGAGTGTGTTTAGGGATAAACAATGGATTGGTTGACAGTTTGGAACCTTTGAATCTCCAAGCTTGGGAAGATGAGCAATGATGGGTGGATACGAAGGTGTGTGTGGAATTAGGACCAACTGCTTGATACACTTTTTACGTAGCTCGAAAGGCTTTCTTTTGCTTTTGCAGACATCTTTGATGGATACTTTTTCCATTTTTTATTTTGCCACATAGTTTCTTTGATTGATGGAGTTTGATAGGGATGATCTTTCTTTGTATTCTTTGGTATCCATTTGTATTTGATTTGTCCATTATGCTTATCATCTTCTCTTGCTTTGATAATGTTCTTTGTGCTTTGATTCAATTCTTTCTTTTGACATTGGTCCCAATTCGTGGATGGGTGATGGGTGGATGAAGATTCATGACATGACTAGTTGTAGTATTGGCATCGGTTTCATCATAAGGATTCTTTGTGCTCCCTATGTTGACATTTGCTTGAGACATAGTTGCCCCCAGTATTGTGGAAGTAGTACCTTTGTTCTTTGATTCTTCCTATTTTGAGATGTCTTGTTTGATAAGCATTCTCTGATAGATAGCCACTGTAGATGACGTTAGTTCATGTTCTATTTGACATATTTCCTTGAGTGGGTAATGCTAGATATCTTCATACATGATGTCCTTAGTCTGAATTTGGGATATGTCTGATCCTAATGTTGACAACTCTATTTGACTGTAGGAATCAATAACCTCATCTTTTGTGTAATAATATCAAGAGTAAAGGAATCTTGTTCTAAATAAAGATCATCTACATGTCCATCCACATAATGCATCTCATGGGTAGATGGAGGAGTATGTGCTACATGAATATGATCATCTTGCATAGATAGGAGAGTGTCCATTAGATTATTGTAGTATCTTGAAGATACAAATTCTTAATCTTGAATGATTTTGGAGTTGCTTTGGACATGCTTTGGATCAAGTTCTTGACATGGGTCAATTTCAAAGGATGGATTGCTTACAAAGGGTTCTTGGATGTCATCATTAGGCATGGGGAATGGCTCAATATCCTCTTCATCTTTGAGTGGACTTGGATCAAGTGTCAAGTATAGGATTCCTTCAATATCTGTAACCATGAGGTCAAAGGGGGTCAACATGTTTTGAAAATGACCATTGCTAGACCTTAGTGAAAGATTTTGATCATTCTTTGGAATAATCTTTTGAGATATGTCCTCTAACTCATAAGGTGATGTAGAGACATTTTCAACATGATCATAGGTCAACGGATTGTGCATTATGTCAATAGGATCAAATAATCCTAACACTCCTTGAAATAGATCACTAAAAAGTGGCTTTTGATGTATGGTGAGTTGATCATCGAAAACATCTTCAAGGTGCTCATCGATGGAGAGATCTTGATCATTGTTTTCAACAATTGTGGTGGAGGGATTTCCGATGTCCTCAACCATAGGGTCAAATGATGTTGACATTTCTTGAATTGGATCATTGTCAAGTATTGTTGGTGGATTTTTATCATGATTGAAAAGTGACTCTTGATGTATGTTAATCTGATCTTCGGATGCAATAGAAACATCTTCAATGTGCTCTTTGATGAATAGATCTTGATCATTGCTTTCAACAATTGTGGTGGGGATATTTTCAATGCTATCACCAGTGGTTGAATGTTCAATGTTATCCCCAATAGTCATCATTTTTCATGTTTGTGCTTGTGTTTGTTGGGTAACTTGAGAGGCTTGGTCAGCTTGAGAGGCTTGTTGCAATTTTTGAGCTGCTGTTGCTTGTTGGATGGCTAGATATTGTTGGACGAACTTTTGGTAGGCCTAGTGAGCTTTTAGTGCAATGTTATATTGTCTTGCTGCATTTGGTTTTGGTGCTAGTGGTGGTGGATTTGGAATCGTGTTGGGTGTAGTGACAAGTCATTGAGATACGTTTGGAGTGATCGTGAGGGTGAGGGGTTGAGATGTGATGGGTGTGATAGTGGTGGTTGGAATAATTGAAGTGATAGGGATGGTCAGAATGACCAAGGTGATAGGTCCTTGGGAGACCATATTTTGATTTGGGATCAACATTGTTGTTTTATTAGATACCATCCATTGGTGTGGTGTTGATGGTATATTCAAAGGATTTGATGTGATGGTTTGATTGGTGTTAGGTGGATTGATTTGGATGGAGTGATTGGTGCTAGGTAAAGGGGGAATCCCTAAACCAAGGAATGATGTTGATATGGGTAATGGTGGTGGAGATGTCTCTTGGCACAATGACTCAACTATTTTGGTAAGTGTAGCAATTTGATCTTGCCAAATTTGATCTTGATTTTGATCTTGACTCCCTTGATATAGTTGATTTGGTTTTTGTTCAAGCAGATTTGTGATGTACACTCATGGTGTTTGCATGGGATCATGGACACATTGATTTTGGACAATGTTCTGATTTGGGATGATGTTCCAATTTGGAATGATAGGTTGAAATTGAACATTGTTGGTGTTGGGAATAATATTGTCTTGTTTTAGGTAACTTTGATTTTGCATGGTGTTACCTTGACTTGGAGTCGTTAACATCTTGTTTGGATTTTGAACAATATTCATATGATTTGCAAACATATTTATCCCAAAGTTTGTTGGATTCATGTTTGGAAAACTTGTACTTGGTACATTCTCATTTGGCATGTAGGGATTTGGTGGGATAATGTTGTTCATTTGAAGGCTCATGCATTGATTGTTCGATTGGTGGATTTGTAGGTTTGGACTTAGATTTAAATCTACCACTACGAAAGTTGTCCCAAACTTTGATTTGGTCATACTTACATTTGTTGTACTATTCACATTTATCGAAGGTAACGATCCCATGTACGGTTTGTATAGATGTGAGTTTTGATAATCAATCGGTATTGTAAGGCTTTGATAGCTTAGTTGACTTGGATTACTCATGATGTATGGATCAAGTTTGTATTCCATGTTCCTCTTGTGTTTTGACCTTTTTGTAAAAGTGACCTCTAAGGTTCTTAGGACTAATGACGAGATGGAGGATGAAAAGGGTGAATGATATGGGTGTTGAACGTTTAGGGACTTTGGATCAATGCTAGACTTAGGGTTTGATTTTGATTGGTTTGATTTGGGTAATGAACTTGTAAACCCTAAGATGTAAGATGTTATCTTATGATGAACTTGTTCAAAGGATTGCTGATTTAATTAGAGGTATGAGAAAGGATGCATTCCCATACTCCTAACTAAACAAGATGATTTTTGGTTTGATGATTTACCCAAGTCTAGAATGATGTTTTCAAAGCTCTAAAGTTGTTTTTGGGATGGATTTTGATAGATGTTTCAATGAATGAAGTGTTTAATTTGATCCTAAATGAATCTAGGAAGGACTTGTTTCCGAGACCAAGATAGTGAAGAACATGCCTTTCTCTAAAAGTAATTCAAAATCAAAAGATCAATGTTTGCATGAAAATCATATGACCAAAAAATGCCGAGCACATGTGTGGGGTCCAATTGATTCAATATTTGCTTAATGGATTATTTTTATCACAAACACTTCTTGATTAGGTTTTCAACTGAATATCCAATGTCTTAATTTTCTTTCATCCCACAAAATGCATTATGCAGAAATCGAGGAAATCAAGGCAAAGGTTTCCTAATGTTAACCTTAGTAGGAGAAAATTGAGATTAAATCCAAATGTTTAGAAGCCTCTAAGGATGTGAATCCCAAGGGCATGCAATAACATGTGAATTTGTTCAAGGATATTTGCTTCTCCTAAAGGGTTTGAGATTTGATGCTCATGTTGAATGCTGGTTTTCCAATGTTTTCGATCAAAGCACTGTGTTTTCAAACTAACTCACAAGAAATATAACACCCTAGCTCAATTGGTACGTTTTTCTTGGTGGGCTTGCCTCATTCCCTTCATAAAAGAGATGATTTTACATGCAACCAAGGAAAGAGTATAAAGGTATGTTAAGAATGAAGTCTTAACCTCTATACTTTAACCAAGATCGGACATGGCAAGTAACTTCTTGGAATCTAAGTTCCAATGCACCACTTTGATAAACTCACTCAACGGATCAATTGGTCACTACAAAACAAGGGTTCTATTTCAAACTTTCCATTTGTGGAGATTGACCCATACGACAAGAGTCCCCTTTTGAATCCATCTTGTCGAAATCAACTGCGTGATATTGTCATTTACTCCAATACCCACATTTATATCCCAATTGGAAATACTCTTGGCTTTAGAGTGTTACCGGTTGAGTCATTCCCTTGGGTGAGTAATTTTCCTCCAAGGCAGGCCCTATACGATAAACAAAAGTGAGTAAAGAACAATATTCGTAACTTGATCAATCCTTGTTGGCAACAAAGAGAGAGAATATATGCAACAATTCCCCCACTCACACTCGCACAAGATTTTATTCAATTTTAAAACCCAAAATGAAGTGTGAAGGAAATATTTTATGCAACTTAATGTCATCAAAAAGACTTTTGATTCTCAAGATTGCCGTGAAGCGCGAGAGAAGTGCATATGCCTATTTAGATGAGATTAATTTGCATAAGAGATTACGAAACATGAAAAACGCATGTTCATTTTAAGCGTTAAAGCAATGATGAATTCATTTTAAGCACCAAATTTGAGTGTGAGATTTCTTGTTCATTTTTTTAGCCCAAAAGTAAAAGACTAGTCAATTTCTAACGTTTAATTTTTAGACCAACTTTGAAAAGATCAAGACAATGATTGATTTTAAATCCAAATTGAAAGCAAGTTGTCCTAAAATAGAAAATGAAATCAAGAAATGAATGCCTCAAGTATTTCAATAAGCATTAAAAAAAAAAATTCCAAGTTCAAGTCCCCACTTTCTGATTCAAATCTGTCATTATTTGATTCCTACTTGAGAGAAACCATCGTCAATTCTTGATGCCAACCTACAATCAAAGTAAAAAAAAAAAAATCTTAGCAATGAGATATATATCAAGGAATAATGAAAAAAATAGATCACCTTTAAAAAAAATAAAAAAATCACACTTGTCATGTAAAGTTTTTGTAATGTTAGAAATTAGATTCTATGCACCTTTGAATTGGAAAGCTAATTAAATAATTAGCTATGTTAAAAAAAGAAAAAGAAAAAATTCTTTAAAAGATCACTCCACCAAACTTTATTCCACTGAATCATGTTATTCCTTTGTCAAAACAAGTGTATGCTTGGAATTCATTCCTACCAAAATAAATCAGATCCAAACATCTTATACTTATCCTATTATTTTACCATTATAAAGAGGTCAAATTCAAATTCACATTATAGATTCTTTCAAGTACACAAGGAGAAAACACTCTATGGTGATTTCCAAAGATATCGTTGGAAACAAAGATTACAAAAATAAAGTCTTTAACTCCCCCCAACTTTAATGCATCAGAATATAATAATCAAATGTGATGAGAAAGATAGCATGAGCGCAACACTTGAACTTTCAACATTAAAAAGATATTGAATAGACCAAGCTATGTATTGAAAATCAAATGGATGCCTTTTAAACTCAAAGGAATGTACCAAATGAAACTGATTATAACAACGACTCCTTGTCTAAAATGTGAAAGATACTTAAAGAAAATTTTACCTTAGATCGATGATTTGACTTGTATCCATACCTCACACATGACCCAAGTTCTAAGCAACCACATAATGAACATTTGTGACCTCCAACCTTACTTAGCATTTACTTAAATAGACTAGTCTTTCATTCGTAATCTTCCCATCACCCTTTGACTGTGATTCTTTATCAATGTTCTCACTATTGGCGTCCATTACATTTATTTCTGAGAATTGTTTGACAATATGCACCCTCTAGACTCTAGACTCTGGACTCTTCATAGACACGTCCAATTACAGACAACCAGACAACACAATCTCATACAACGTATATAATCCATTCATCAAATTTCAAACTAATTTTCTTCTATCATCTTTCTATACAAGTTCTTTCCACTTGGCAAGTTGCATCTTGAAAATAAAGTGTTGATTCTCTAAATTGAAAAATTACAGCCAAGGCCCTAATAATGAGCACACCATCCATCTTTGATGTTCAACTCCCATGACATCATTGGAAGATGGGAATTGAAAACAAATGAATCGATACATATTGGTATCCTAATCTAGGTAAAGCTCCATGCTCTTCTCTTACAATTTTTGATAGAATCCTACTTATGAATGATTGCAAACTCTCTAGGAAGATTTTTGTCTACAGATTTATATTTACAAACCTCCCGTCTCATATTGTGTTCAAAGTGGCTTAACGTTTGTGGAAGCGGCCTTTAGATTTTATAGGTATTGCCTTCTGATGCCACGAATTCTTTTGCACAGGGCTTATTGCTCCAGGTTTGTGTCTATAGACCTCTCGCGTGACGTATGCATATCGATGACAAACACCACAGAGAAGATGAGAAATCATTTTGCAATGTTAAAACAAAATGCATACCTAATGCAGTGTTGGATTTCATCCTTAGATGTGAAATTCATGTCTCTTCTGAGATGCCAGACACTTATTTTGAGATGTGAATTTTGTGCCTCTACTAAGATGCCAAACGCTTCTTTTGAGACCTGAAAACATATAAATCATGTATACGTATAGACGTGCATGTATGTTCAAAGGGAAAACTGAAACTCACAGCCTTAAAAGTTAAAAAAAAAGGATTTTTTTTTTTTTTTTTATAGATACTGGTAAGTTGATTATGGGAATGTTAGAGGAAAAGAACCCACTGCTATTGATTTCCCACAATAAATGATGGATGGTATTCTAACAGGCCGGTCAAAGTAATTAATGCACTTCTATTAATAATGAAAAATGTTCATAATCAAACAATGAAAAAGCACTTTCAATCAAAAGAACAATCAAACACCAACACACATGGCCCTCCTTCTAGTGCCATAATATAGATGTCAAATTTTGTATTTGTTCAAAACACACATTAGTAATGCCATTTAAAACAAAACAAAAAAAGAACATCCCTATGAAATAATAAAACATGTTAATCATGCAATGAAAGGAATCAAGGAAACTAAACAAAGCATATAAAAAACATGATCCAACTTTATCTCATAGTGGATTGGTGCTTCTATGGAAAGAATCCCTTTCCCAATCCTTGCTTAAGCTCCATGATGAAGATTATTTGACTATGATATGAAGAATGATATGGAATGCTAAGATGATATGGATTCAAATGACAATGGTGCACTTGTGCTTGAGATTCTGGAGGATTTGATGAAGAATGAAGCCTCTATTTGTAGATTCTTAAATGCTAAGAGTGCTCAAGAGGGAGCAATGTGGGATAAAGATTCAGCTAATGAGATGAAGCCATTTTTCAACTTGTGATAGGATGAGGAATGAGCACATTTTGGTCAATGTGCCAAAGAGGGGGAGATTCAAATTTGAATTTGAGAGTTAAATGTTGAGTTTGACTTGTGCAAGAGACATGTAAGAGCCATGTAAGAGCTCACAAATGCTTTGTTGGATGTACATGTCCACTTGTTTTTGAATTCAAATTTGAGGGAATATTCCTCAAAGATGCCATGTTGATGGAAAATGTTGATTTTATAAATGAATTAAAATGATTTATAGATGCAAGTGGGAAAAGCTAGAGGATGTGATGGGTGGTTAGTTTAGTTTAATCAAGATTAGATTAGCTTAAGTGATGTTTAGGTGATTTTGACCTTTTTGACTTAAATATTTTGATTTATTTAAATCAAAAAGGGATGGAATATGCATTTGGATTTTAATTAAATAAAGTTTGGTTTATTTAATTAAAAGGTTGATGTTTGATTTATTTAATTTAAATGAACAACCTTAGGAGATTGAATTTAATGAGTTCAATTTACCTGATGAATGGATGAAGGTGAACTTATTTAATGATTGAATGAATATGAATTAATTAAGTGCATGATGCTAATTTTGCATGTCTACAGTACCAACATCCAACAGTTGTTTCACACATGGGCTCTTAATCCTTCATATGGAATTTGATGATTGAGACCTTCATCCATATCCTTATTGTGTATCTTCTAAATCCCCTTATCCACATCCCTATCCTTATCCATTTTCATCCCCCCTACTATCCAAAAATCCAAAGGAGTAAAAAAATCCAAAAAAAATCAAAAATCAAAAATAATAATAAAATGGTAAAGAGAAATAATTTGTCCAATGGTGAAAACTTGGCAAAAAAGCGCCTTGGGTAAATACCATGATGAAAACCTGGTAAACATGCATCATCTGTAAATCCTCATCTGTCCTTTTTCGCACTTGGGGATAGCTCCTTGATATGCATTTCCTCCATCCACTATGCTTCTTGCTATGCTTCTAGCTATGCACTTGTCTTCCTACTATACGTCATCGTCATTCATCCCCTCCATCCCACCTATCTTACACATCCTGCTTGACATATCTCATTTATCCCATCCCTCCATCCTTCTTGTGATCTTGATCAAAAACACTCTCTATGCATGCTTCTTGTGATCTTGATAAAAAACACTCTCTTGTGATCTCATTTATGCCTTTGACACCAATTTTCTCCAAAATCTTTTTTTTTTTCTCATGCAAAACATTTCTGCTTGCAACATCTCGCACTGTAAATACAAAACTGTAGCTATGGAAAGACGAGGATTTCCTGTTATACAGCTCCTTGGCCAGCGTGGTTTTACCTACTCCCCCCATCCCTACGATCCCCACAATTTGAACATTGTGCTCATCCTAAGCAGATGCAACTTATTTCTTTCAAAATCTTGTAGCACATCATCCAGTCCAATAGTCTTTTGAGCTACCAACAATGACACCTTTCCCAGTACCATGGATACCATATTTATAATATTCTTCAATAGCATCCCCTCACCTCTAAACATGTGCAACACATTTAAGAAAACACGTACTAAACATACATGAGAACTTAACGGTAACAGTTACACCAAAAATTGAAATAAGAGAAAGATAGGGTTATGACAAGGAGATTTGCTACTTACTCATTATCCTTGACCACACATCCCTTATGAAATGAAACTTTCTCTAGTGCCGTCTTCCACTCCTCAACCTTTTCGAAGGAGTATCTT
Organism: Sequoia sempervirens; assembly: GCA_007258455.2. Taxonomy (NCBI): domain Eukaryota; kingdom Viridiplantae; phylum Streptophyta; class Pinopsida; order Cupressales; family Cupressaceae; genus Sequoia; species Sequoia sempervirens. The sequence goes on from VDFB02105785.1 coordinate 69,294,313, forward strand.
CCCTTCTCTTGATATTGGGTAAACGGAGGAGCATATATTCCTTTTCCTTGAGCTACCCAATGCAGATGAAAAGGGTCGACATGATAGAAGATAGGGATAATTGTCTTCTCTGTCTTGAGCATGAAAGAGAGTTATGCCAAACACCAAGGGGATTTGGCATAGTTGGGAGATAAAATGGCAATATGAAGTGAGGAAGTGCACATGGCCTCTTCGATTCGTGAAGGAATGACATCACCCAGTTGAAGGGAATGGGCATCAAAAAAGATAAAGAGTCCCAAAGCAGTAAGTTTATCGTAGATGTTTATGGCGAGGGTGTGTTTGATATCCTCTCCGTAATGGTTGATGAAAACATGGAAAGAAGTAGAAGGGAGAGGAGGGGCAGAGGAGGAAGCAGCAGATACCAATGATAGTACAACCTCCTCAAAAGCATTTACAATCTCAATCAGTGAAGAGGAACTCGATTCCATGATATTGTATTCTAAAAAGTTAAACAGAGTGCAGACAAAGATGCAAAAACAAAGTATAAAGAAAAAGAACAAAATACACAAGAGATGACACATATATTTTATCATGGTTTCACCATTAATGGCTACGTCCACACTAAGAGTAGAGGAATATTTTATTAGCAACAACTAAATAAAAATGATACAACAACAAATATAAAGATGTATTGGAGAAGTTGAAGAGTTAGAAATTGGAGGGAAAACACATTGTGTCCGTTGGGCTTCAGCGCTTAACAAATCTCCCACTTGAAGTCCAATGGATTCTACAACTCGCCAACCATTCCCTTGCTCTAAATTTATAGTTACTTCTTCTTAACCAGACCAAGAGAAGTCCTAGCACATTCGAACTTCTCTTTGCCAAAAACTTTGGTGAAAATATCCACCGGATTGACCTTTGTGTCAATTTTTACAACTTTTAACTTGCTTTCTTCAACCCCTTGGTGAATGTAATGAGCATGAAGGTCAATGTGTTTGGAACGCCACTGAGATGAATGATTATGAGCCATAAAAATGGCACTGCGGCTATCACAAAATAAAGCATACTCACATTGTTGACATCTCAAATAACTAAACAACAACTGTAACCAAACTATCACCCTAGCACCTTCAAAAAGAGCCAAATACTCAGCTTCAATAGATGAAAAAGCAATAGAATGTTGTAGGCTCAAGACCCAACTAATGGTTGCACCAACAAACAAGAAAACATTGCCAGTGGTAGACCTTTGTTTATCTAAATCTCCACCAAGATCAGAATTAGTGAAACCTTGAAGTTGAACATTATTTCCACCAAAACACAAAGCATAATCAGCAGTACCCTTAAGAAACCTTAAAATCCATTTGACTGCTTCCCAATGAGACTTTCCAAGATTGCTCATGAACCTACTCACAAATCCCACTGCATGAGCACTGTTGGGACAAGTGGAAACCATGGCATACATAATACTGCCAACTACAGCTCTATAAGGAATGCTCTCCATAAAATCTTTATCCTCTTGCATTTTTGGACACAAATCAGAAGACAAATGAAAATGAGCAGCAAGAGGAATAGAAACAACTTTTGCCTCATCCATACCAAATCTGTCTACAACTTTGTCAATGTATGTCTTATGTGATAACAGGAGTTCTTTCTTACATCTATCTCTAGTAATCATCATTCCAAGAATCTTCCTGGCTACACCTAAGTCTTTCATAGCAAATCGAGTAGCTAATTTTGCCTTCAACTTGGAAACAATCCTCTTACTAGTACTGGCTACCAACATGTCATCTATGTAGAGCAAGAGAATAACAAACTCACCAGTAGAAAGTTGCTTCTAATAAACACATGTATCTACTTCACCCTAATAAACTTGTGCTCAATCATGAAATGATCAAACTTAACATACCATTGGCGTGGGGCTTGCTTGATCCCATACAAGCTACGCTTCAACCTGCAATAAAGATGTTCCTGTCCTTGTAGAAAAGTTGTCTTGACATCCAACTAGTCAAGTTCAAGATCCCAAACTGCAACCAATCCCAAAACTGCTCGAATTTTGTTCATTCTCACAACTGGAGAGAAAATTTCATTAAAATCAATGCCTTTCTATTGGTCATACCCTTTAACAACTAGCCTGGCATGATAACGTTTCTTTCCTACATCCTCTTCTTTCAACTTATACACCCAATGATTTTTCAAGGGTCTTGGATTAGGCTGAAGCGTCACTAAATCCCAAGTGTTATTATCCTGCAATGAACTCATTCCATCTTGCATTGCTTCATTCCATTTAGCAGAATCAACTGCCTGGCAAGCCTCTTTGTAAGTAGCTGGTTCAGGTTGATCAAAAACCAAAATTTTTGGCTCTGCCTCTTCTGAATACAACAATTCATAATTAGAAAACTTTAAAGGATGTCTCTTCTCTCAGGTAGACCTCCATAACTGAGGACCCTCTTGTAGCAAATTAGAATCTTCCAGATTCATCCGCTGAAGTTGATTTTGAATACTTTTTATGTCATTGTGCAAAACACCTCTATTCAAAACATGTTTTGCATGACTATGCTTCTGTATATCCCCTAACAACATAGTCCCTTGTGCCCGGTCTCCAATTGTCTTCCTCTGCATACCAATTGACTGATGTTGATTTGGAAAATGTATTCCCTAATGCTGCATGGACTGCACATTAAGTGAAGAGTCAAGGGGTGGCATAGAATGGAATGAAGGCAGAGCAGAGTCTATAGAAGCCCGAGACTCACTCCCAGAAGGTTGTGTGGTTTGTGAAAGAGGCTGCGAAGGACACAGACCCTGTGAATAATGACTTGGACTCTGCACAGGTAACATAGAAGAGGTGAAAGGCTGTGAATGAAAAGGAACACCACTGATGCTTCCTTTAGAAGAATGTGAATTGAAAGGTGACCCCTACGCATTGACCAATGGAGAATGTGTGATAGTTAATGGAGCCCGCACATCAAGATAGATAAACGGCATAGGCTAAAAACAAGGTTGTGATGAAGGCAGCGTAGAAGTTCCTGAAGGCTGCAAAGTATTCAAAAAAGGAAATGAATTACCAAAAGGTTGTGATGAAGTCTGTGCACCATGACAAGGATGCAGTGTAGAGAGAATGGGGGCTGCGTACTCAATTTGGAAGGCTACAAAATAGAAAGTGGATCTTGTGTGTAGAACAAAGGAGTCTAAGAGGGGTGTGCAGGATTTGAAGGAGGTTGAATTTCACTCTCAGAAGACTGCTCAAACAAACTATTACTTCCACCATTCAGAGAAACTAGAGAAGACGTCATAGAAGGGGTAGGGTACAAAATAGAGGTGGATGCAAAATGCATTCCACTTACTCTACCTAACTGCAAATTACCTCCATATGATCCATTTGAATGATCATTTTCAAAAATTGAGAAAGGTACATATTCCTTAGTAAACACTGCCTGTGTCTGCAAAGATGGAAAAACATGCTCATTAAAAACCACACCCCTGCTGTGAATAATCTTATTTGCCACAGGATCCCACAACCGAAATCCATATTGATTTTCGACATACCCAACAAAGATGCACTTCTAAGATTTGGGATCCAATTTGGATCATTTCTCCTTGGGAATAAGAGAAAATTCTTTACATCCAAATACCCAAAGATGTGAATAGGAGATCTGCTTTCCAAGCCACTCCTCCTCTGGAATACCAAAATCTAGCTGTAATGATGGGCTTCAATTAATTAAATAAACTATTATGTTGCAAGCTTCAGCCCAGAACTCTTTTCCCAATCCAGCATTGGAAAGCATACAACGTGATTTCTCCAAAATTGTTCTATTTAACCTCTCTGCAGCCCCATTTTCTTGAGGCGTAAAAGGAACAATTTTGATCCTTTGAATGCCATTGTCAGCACAAAAGTTATCAAACTCTAGTGAACAAAATTCACCACCGTTATCTGTTTGCAAACATTTGATGTTATGCCCACTTTGATTTTCAACCAAAGCTTTAAAATTTTTGAATTTGCTAAAAACTTCAGACTTCCTATTAATCATAAAAATCCAAACTTTCCTAGTGCAGTCATCAAGGAAAGTTACAAAATAGTTAGCCCCACCAAGAGAAGTTACCTTAGTTGGTCCAAATACATCCGAGTAGACAAGCTCCAAAGGTGAAGTAAGCTTTTTACGTTTCGTCTTCAAGAAGTTGACCCTCTTTTGTTTGCCATAAAGACAATGTTGGTAAAATTCCAAATCCACTGATTTCAAACTCGTTCATTGATCTATGTTGACCAGCACTTCAAGGCCTTTCTTACTCATGTGTCCAAGATGTTGGTGCCAAAGTATGATCTCACTATCTGTTAGTGCCATAGTAGCTCCCACTTGAGAACCATTCTCAAAAACATATAAGTTTCCCACTCTATCTCCTTTGGCAATCTGCAGGGCACCCTTATTAACTTTCCATGAATCTAGAAAGAAAAAAGTTGGCTTATGGAAATCAAATTCTTCTTGAGTTTTGGAACATTTCTAACATATTGCAAAAGCCATGTGGTACCATTCTTGGATTGTAAGAGAACATACCCTTTACCAATGATCTCTAAAGATTTGTTATCCCTCAAATAAACATTCTCAAACTATCCTGCTTGATAATTAGAGAAGGCTTTTGTACAAGAGGTAGCATGGGAAGATGCCCCTGAATCTAAAACCCACAAGTCTGAAGTGACTTCACTTACGGACAAAACCAAAACACTATCATTGTGTTCATAAACAACATTAACCTCATTTTCTTTAACCTTCTCTTGTGCCTTCTTATAGGAATAGCAATCTTTTTTAGTGTGACCAGGCTTACCACAAAACCAGCAGTCGGTAATTCTGCCTCTAGATTTTGATCTTTTTGCAGATTTTGATCTTCTCCTATTATTGTGTTTGCCTCTATGACGAGGCCTTCCTCAACTAACAGCAGTTAGGGCTTCGCCTGAAGAGGTCTCTTGGTTCTTGCTTCGCATATCTTTGCTGAGGAGAGTAGCGGAAACATCATCAAACGTCAATTTATTTTTCACAGCCACAGAAGTACTCACAGCCATACAACTCCCTTCCAACTATTAAGTAGCAAACACAACAATAAAATTGTTGTAATTTCGTCATCCAAGTTGATTCCCACTGAAACTAATTGAGTAATCAGCATATTAAAATCATTAAGGTGGTTGGACATAATTCCACCTTCTTTCATCTTCAGATTAAATACAACCTTTTCATAATAAAAACTTTATTAGATGTTGAAGCCATCTCATACATTGAAGAAAGTTTATCCCACAATTCCTTCAAAGTTTTTTATGTTGAAACATTAAACAATACATTACTGGACAATGAGAGGAAAATTGTAGCCTTCTCCTTCCTATCCAACTTCTCCCACTCTTCATCTATCATTCAATTTGGCTTCTTCGCTTTCCCATCAAGCACGAGTGGGAGATCTTGCTTTATCAGCAATGACTCCATTTGCACCTTCCACAAACCGAAATTCTAACCTGAGAATTTCTCTATCTTTGCTTCCTCCATAATTTAGGAAATTCATCGCCAATTTCCCAATTAGCTATACTGTCACCGTACAGCTCTAATACCAATTGAAAAGTTAAACAAAGTGTAGACAAAGATGCAAAAACAAAGTATAAAGAAAAAGAACATAATACACAAGAGATGACAGATATTTTATCGTGGTTCACCATTAATAGCTACATCCACACTACTTGAGTAGAGGAATATTTTATTAGCAGTGACCAAATACAAATGATACAACAAAAAATATAAAGAGGTATTGGAGAAGCTGAAGAGTCAACAATTGGAGGGAAAACACATAGTGTCCATTGGGCTTCAGCGCTTAACATATTCAACTACACTTACACATAGAGGCTTGGCAAACAAATGAATCTGTGAGCAAACACATGAAAAATGTTTGGTAAAGATGTGATCAACCTTGCGTGCGAGGGATTGTATTAAAAGCTTAGAAGCCTTGTCTTGTAAAGTCGTGTTGAAATAATCGACAAAGTAAGAGACGTCTAATCATTCATGACCTTGAACTGTTCTCTTGTATTTGATATTGGAAGTGTGTTGTTTTTCATGGTCAACATTGAATGAGATATTAATTTGTTAAATTATTTTCTTCTATTTAAATGTCATTATTTAATGGTTATTTTAAATGCAGTTTTAATAGTTAAAGATCAATTTTGTTATGAATATTTACCATCATTGGGTGTAGATGAGGTAGAAAATTATTATTGACTATTTAACTATTGAATTAGATGATGTTTTAGAGTGGTTTTCAATTTTTAAGAGTAGTTTTAAATCTCATGTCTACCTAAAAAAGGTAAATAGTCATCTTACTTTTATTATTCAAAATGTAGCTTTAACGATTAAAGTATTATTTAAGAATATCCCATAAATTTCTTATTTCTTCTTATGATAAAATACATGCTTCATTTAAACTTATTAAAAATGATAAATCATATCTATAAAACTTCACAAAACTTGTCATAGGTCTCTACCCTTTTACTATGTATTTCTTCCTTCTAACTTTTGATCAATATAAAAAAATAAGTTCTCACACTCTCATATTTTTTCTTTCACAAAATGATGAAATAAAAATCCCTCCCATATACAACAATGACTTAGAATAATATATTTATTTTTTATGAATAAAACTAGTCTTGTATACAATATCTAGGATAATAAATGCAATCAACAAATAGATAATTTAGACATAAGAGCTAGATTTTAGAGGTGTACTTATTTAAATTAAAATAGAAATAAAATGATTAAATAGATATATATTTTAATGTTGGATATAAGGATATCAATTTAATTATGATGGAGAACTAATTACTTGAAAT
>VDFB02105785.1:69301241-69312482 GCA_007258455.2 Sequoia sempervirens
GGTTTATTCATAAAGGCGCTCAATATGTTTCGTAGGTCCAATATATCTCCTCTTAGGTCACACATATCCATCCTCGGTGAGGAAATGTCTTCCTTGACCTTATTGATTCCTTCATTGTGAGTAACATCCTTGATTTTTTCACCATCCTTATCAGGAGTCTTCCCCAGAGTGATAGCATTCTTTTTACCCCTTGTTGCAGGCCCCGTCATGATGGAAACCACTAATGTTGAAATAAATCACACAAATGAAACTTAAATTCTCTAAAAATTTTACTGTAATCTCCTTTGGTATGTCTTCAAAAACCCAATAAAAATTAGACTTTAATTCAACAAGATGTGCAAGATATGAAGATTTCAAAAAATAGTGTAGAAACCCTAATTTGCTAATACCTTTTAATTTGCTCCAATCCTTTCTAAAATATGGACTGTAGTTTTCAATATGTTCTTCAAAAAACCTTTAAAAATCAGGAAAAATTTGCTGTAAAATCGAAAGACATGTTTTACCCAAACGCCCTTCCAAAAATTGAGAGAAAACCTTGCCTCACTATACAAGATCATGTTCTGATACTACTTGTTATGAAATAATCTGCACAATAGAAATAAGAATATGATATGAAATATACTGCAAATAATTGATAATAACTAAGAATAACAAGCCACTTCGAGGTGGAAAGCCTCCAAATATCTCTAATGAGAACACACTTCACAACTCGATGATGAAACAAGACTCACAACCTCCTATATATACCTATTTATGCCAAGGATATCACCTAGGCCGACTTAGACACACCTCATATAAGACTTAGTCGACTCAAACAACCAACAATATACTAATGATAATATGATTTACTGTGAGAGTTAAGAGAGCCACAAGTCGACTATTCATAACCCGATGTACACTAATTATTAAGGGCGAAGGCAACTTTCCTATCCACTTGAATTTTTTATTTTCATTAGAGAGAGGTTATTTGGTTGGCTACTCACAAACCTTTGGTAATATCCATCCAATCCCATTAAACTTCTTCCTTCTGATACATTCTTAGGGGCAAGTTAGTCAAAATTGCTTGGATCTTAGTTGGGTCCACCAAAATTCCCTCAACTAATATGATGTGTCCTAAATAGTGTATTTTAGTTGGAAGAATGAACATTTGATGAATTTACATAAGCTTATGCTCCCTTAGCTTTTATAGTGCAATTTTTAGATACTCTTCATGCTCTTACGGATTCTTGGATTAGATTATAATATCATCCAAGAACACTATCACAAATTTATCTAAGAAATCACAGTAAACATGATTCATTAAGCTCATAAACATAAAAGGTGAATTTGGTAAACTAAATAATACCACTAAAAACTCAATGATATATCTAGTTTGAAATGTTGTCTTTGGAATATCCTCCTCTTTCATCCTTAGCTAATGATAACCAAACTTTAGATCTATTCTAGAAAAAACTATGGTTCCTTAAATTTGATCAAACAAATTATCAACTCTATGAAGATAATATATGTTTCTAATGGCCACACTTCATTCAACATTTGATAATCAATACACTATCTTAAAGTCCCATCGCTTTTCTTGAAAATGACCACTAGAGCTCCCCATGTGGACACATTGGGTCAATTTATACCTTTCTCCATTAGATCCTATAAACATTTTCAACTCCTATAATTTAGAAATATTCATTTAGCATGAATCCTATGAAATAGATCCAACCCCTAGAACCAAATCAATTGATAAATCAAACTAGTGCTTAAGGGTTAAGCCTAGAAAATCTTTTAGGAAAGGCATGTTAAAATTTCTATAGGATCAAATATAATTTTATATATTAGGTATTATATATTCACTTCCTTCCTCAATTTTAATTAAGAATATTTTGCTTCCCTTCTTCCCCTTCTTCATCGGCCTCCTAACTTGCATGGTGATGGTCATGCTTTATAATATTGGTCCTTGGGTTCTTTGGAGCACCACTAGTTTCCCTTGGTCATCTAGGCACTCAACTTATTAATTATGGAAAAAAAATTAAGTTATAGTATTTCTCCTAAACCAATCCATCCCTAGGATCATATTATAAAACCCTAACTTAGTGTCCAATAGGTTTACTCAAGTTTTTGTATTACCTAGATCTACTCCTTTCTTTAAGTTGAAATCCATCCTTTTGAGTCTTACCTAACTTGAGCTTCCTTTATGTTTAAATCTATCCTTTGAGTCTTACCAAACCTAAACTCTACCTCAATGGTGACAACAATCTCCTTGAGGAAATTGGAATAGTCATACCAAAATGATATACTACATATATTGAAGTCTCCCATAATGGCATGACCTATTAAGATGTATCATCTATTCCATCATTTGAGTCTTCAAGAGGCTTTTCCAAATGTGTTCACACTCTTTATGTCAAGTGTAAATGCTTCACCCACCTCCCTTTCAATTACCTCAATCTTATTTTTCCTCTCCTTTGAATGAACACAAATTCAAGAATGCAAAAAACCCCTTTTATGTACATGCAATCAGACTTTTCTACACTTTTGGATGCACTCCCGATACTATAAGCTCTAACTTTTTTGAACTTCAGATGCAAAAATGATCTTAGGGTACTTTTATGGTAGAATGTGTATATTTCATTTTAATCACCTCAGTTACATTCTTTTTCCTCTCCTTTGCATGCACACAATTAAAAAGCACAAAGCCTCCTTTTACATGTGTCTTTAGACTTTTGTACACTTTTGCATGCACTCTAAGTCTATTAACTCTAGATTAAAAAAAGAACGTCTTGACCCACTTTTATCAATCAAAGTGACATAATTAATGCTTCACCTATCACCTATAGAGATTTTGACATTAGAAAAAGGATAGGAAATCTCATATGTGACAATTAACACAATTCTAAATGTTGTACTCTGTTAAAAATATACATTATAATAGCTTAAATATGTAAACAAATCTTCCAATTAGAAAAAAAACATTTATCGAATTGTGAAATTTTATAATTAAACTCACTATTTGAGCATTGATGCTTTGGAAGATACATAGTACCATTTGAAGACTACTATTGTGAAGAAAAGATACACAATGTTGTTGAATTTAGGGAACTTTGAATGGAACTGCCGTGAGAGCCAAAACTTGCTCTTTCGCAACCTTATTTTGTTTGGTGACAATGGTCTTCTTTTACTTTTCTAACTAGATGACTTAAGACACTTGTACAGTAGGCGTTTAGTACCCAAAGACAACATAGGAATAGCCCTTCAATGCACATCACCCTCTTTCATAGTTTCTAATTTGTGAACTAATAATGGGCATGGCCCTAGATGCCAAATCCTCCAATAATAGTGTCAAGAGTAGTTGTCAAATCTTGAATGAGTAGATGGTTTTCAATTCAAGGGTCCAAACTTTTTCCCCTTGATTGTTACCAATTTCATCTATTTCACAATTTTTGTGACTTCTTGTGCTATTTAGTTTTCACAACTTATTGTTCCTATTGATCTTCTTTATCCCCTTAAGCATGGCATGCCATTTACTAAATTTGGGTTCTCTTCAAGTACATCAATTTTTGAAAAGGTTAATTTTCAATATTATGTCTTTATCACCTGAAGCATGGAATGCCATTTACTAAATTTGAGTTCTCTTCAAGTACATCAATTTTCAAAAATGGTAATTATCAAGCTTATGCTTTTATATGTGAGACATCTTCTTGTATCAATTGCTAGTAGGTTTTTAGCTCTTCTCTCACATGAAAGCAAGGAAGGCCATTCTTGAGCTACACAATTTATTTATTTTCATTCTATGGAGGTTTTTCTCCATTATTGACAATTTTAATTGCTAGAATGACAAATCACTTGTAATACAAATTTTATAGTTCTCTTGATCAATAAAATTCCTCTCAATTACAATCTACTAAAGGTGGGCTCTTCTTTCCTACTCTTCAAATATAACAATCTCAACATCTTGGTTATTGTAACTCCTTACGCTTGAATTACAATTTGAAGTGAGACATTGTTGATACTACACACTGCATCTCAACACAATTTATATACATATTTTCACCTAGTTGTCTTCTTCACGTGTGGTGAATTTATCTTTTGTAAACATTAAGTATTTTTTCACCTATTTTTTATAATTCAATACCCCTATATGTGCATATGAAACATTTAATCATATATCTAGATGCAAGTTGCAACTACCAATTGGCCCAAGTATTAAGTACTTTGAATTTAATTCACCCTAACGTTACAAGTTTTTTCTTTGCATCACTCATGTTTTGAGAATTAGGAGCATGTAAGAGCAATGGGATTGGTAATATGAGGTGTTTGTCTAGTTACATCTAGCACTCCAACATATTTTTGGTATGCATCTAACATTGCAAGAGCTTTGAGTAATCAATCAATTAGTTTTATATGCATAAATTTTACTTGGATTACTTTTAGGAAACGAAGAATAGCTTAAGGCACATATAAGGATTCATAGTAAATTATTTGATTATTTAATTAATTTGTGCCTATCCTTTTATCTCTTCTTTTGATTAATTACGTCACTAATGTCTCTTTTTCTCCATAATTAAATAAATTTAATTTATTTAACTATTATCATCTTTCTATTATAATTAAATAATTATTTCAATAATTTAATTATTTATTAGCATTTTCTTCCATAAATTAAATAAATTTTATTTATTCAATGACTTACTAATTTGTCATTTTCTCCCACTTCTGAATTGAATTATTATTTAATTGAAAAGTCAACCTGTCACATGTCCTCTATAATTAAATAATGTTTTTATTACTTAATTATTCACTTTCCCTCTCAAATAAATAATTTTATAATTATTTAAAGTCCTCCAACAACCTTTTTTTATGTGCCAACCTTATCTCCTCTTGTCTCATTCAATTTCCACTCTTGATTGAATCTTAGTCGTTCATCCTTATCTTTGCCCTAACTTAGCCCTTATTAAAGTATCATTGTTTCATTTAATGGTAATCTTAGCCTTTAATTGGTCAAAAGTTTACTTTTTGTTAAGCTAGTTTGCTTTAGTTAGTGTTTAGTAACTTTTAGTTCTTTTCTTTTGTTAACTTTTTTTCTTTTTAGAAACATTATCATGTATTGTATTATTTAAGGAGCTTTCATCCCCTCTGTAAATAATGAACGTCAATAATAATTTCATAGTATCAGAGCATAGGCTCTTTTTTGTGAATTTTCTGAGTAATAAAAATTTGTGGTTAATTACTTGAAGATTTCTTGGAATTTTTTAGAAGTTTTTAAGCTATAAAAGAATTTTGTGAATTTTTTTATTTAAAAAAAAAACCTATTTCTTTTAGGGTTTCTAGCAAATTTTCATGAGGATTTTCTTGTGAAAATCACAAGTCTATTGAAGTAAAATCGTGAAACCGTGAAGGGTGTAAAATCGTGGAAATCTCGTGTGAAGGAAATTGTGTCTCTTACATCTCCTTGAGCTCTCTATCCCAATGATGGTTGCACAGGAGTTTCACAAGAGTCCCTCATATGAAAATTTGTATGTTAAGAACACTGGCAGTGATATCATCCTTATTATCATCTATGTGGATGATATCATCATTACTGGCAATAGGTTACATTTGATTGAATAGATCAAGTCAAATTTTTGTTAGGAATTTGAGATGACAGACTTAGGTCTCCTACACCATTTTCTTGGTGTAGAAGTTTGGAAAATAGGAGGTAGTATCTTCATTTCTCAATCGAAGTATGTTGGGAGTTTGCTTGAAAAATTCAGGATGGAAGATTACAAAATATCATCTACTTCTATGGAGAAGGGGCTGAAATTTTCAGCCAATCAGACTTACCAATGGTAAATGAGTCTACATTCAGGAAACTTGTGGGTAACCTCATCTATCTTACTACCACTAGACCTGATCTCACTTTTTTTGTGAGTTACATTTCTCATTTCATGACTGTTCCTAAGGAGGAACACTGGGTTTCCGCGAAGTGAGTTTTGTGATATGTCAAAGGGACACCTAACTTTGGCATTCTATATAGCAGATGCACAGATCCTAGACTAGTTAGCTTTACAGACTCCGATAGGGCAGGTTTAGTGGATGACAAGAAGTCCACTTTTGGGTATGTTTTCAATCTTGGTATATAGGTGATGTCACATGGACAAGTAAGAAGCAACAAGCAGTTGCTCTTTCCTCAACCAAAGCAGAGTATCGGGGAACAGTTAAGGCAGCATGTGAGGTAGTATGGCTTTGAAGGATGCTTGCTGACATGCAGATGTCTCAAGTATGGCCTTCACCCCTATTTTGCGATAATCAAGGGATTCTCAAACTTGCTAAGAATCTTTTTTTTTCCAAAAGTGAACCAAGCACATTGAGCTTCACTATCACTTCATCATACAACTTGTTGAAGATGGCTTTGATATGTTATAATACATTCCAACTGAGGATCAGACTGCAAACATTCTCACCAAATCTCTTGATCCAAATAAATTTGTAAAATTTTGGTATAAGTTTGGTGTAGTTAGTAGGATTACCAATAAGGGAAGGTATTAAAGTATCATTGTATTATTTAATGGAAATCAATCTTTAATTAGTTAGTAGTTTACATTTTGTTAAGCTAGTCTACTTCAATTAGTGTTTAGTAACTTTTAGTTCTTTTCTTTTGTTAACGTTTGTTTCTTTTTTAAAACATCATCTTGTATTGTATTATTTAAGGACCTTTTATCTCCTTTGTAAATAACTAATATAAATAACCATTTCATTTTTGGCCATTGATTGACATGTCTTATTGGCTTTTAATGCTAGCCCTTCATTCCAAATTGACTTTCTATAAATGACACCTACCATTGTCATTTTAACATCTTATGCTATTAAGTACACTTAAGGAGACAACTACAATCTTCAATATTTTTCTATCATTATCATTAGGCCATCATTGCATACTCAAATATGAGGGAAATCAAGCATATCAAGCGAAATGGAGGACAATGGAGGTGAATTAACCATGGCATAGGTAATATTGCTTTATGTTTATGTTTTTATGTTGGATTGTGCTTCATTTTTGGTTTAGGGCTTTATGGTTATAGGTTTGATGTTCTATTACCTTAAACTATATTCTACCCTAGATTACATTGGTGAACCTGACGTGACGGTCCTCAATGGCTTGATATCATCATACTAGATCATACCTCACCCTCTCTCCACGGATCAGTAGCCTCAAAATCCTATAAATGTTTTCAAGTATCATTGTTGCCTCCCCAATCGAAAAGTGGAAGGAGCATGTCTCTAAATGCTATCTCTCGATGAGTGCAATCAATAATCCCCTATTCTCGCTAATGATGGGAATGTAGGCCACATAATACAAACTAAAATGCATCAGTTGATAGTTCTCAGCATCAGATAAGTGGTCTCACAACCTGAAGGTCGACAGCCATGACTCTCATGTGCAAATCGAGGCAAGTACAACCTATGGTCACAAGCACAAGTCATTATGTCAATCAAAAACCCTATTCAAACTTGTTGAACCAAAATTGCAAAAGAAATTTCATCCTAAACTAGGGAAAAATTTTAATCAGGTAATTGTGTCGATCTACTTAACAAATGTGTCACCCATGGCAATTGTGTCACAGTTATTGCAAATGTTTTGCACAATAGCACTTGTGTAGCATGCCCTAGCAAATGCATCACCAAGGTCACTTGTGATTAACCCCCAATCACTTGCATATCACTTTTGTACATGCATCATTTCATTTAGCACATGTGAACTACATTAGCATTTGTGTCACACCTCGACCACAAATGTGATGCAGGATCAAATGCAACACACTTCAAAGTTGTACCGCATTCTCCATCAATCCTACCCTACATTTGCAGTGAACCACTCCCACATGTGGTGCACGCAATAGTAGTTACAATGAACAACATTCACTACATTTTTTTACTCAACTTCGAAGCCCTAAATCTATGCAAAAACAAAAAATTGACAAAGTGCGTTTGATGTACTCACCGAGTCCTCCAAGTCCTCTAGTCATCTAAATTTCCAAACTCTGAATCTGCAGTGAATATTATGTAGAACCAACAACATTTTGGCAGCAAAACTCTCAAGAGCTATCCAAATCTCCAAGGTTAAAATTTGCAAATGATCCAATTTACCACTCTATTGTGACCTTTTCACACATCGCCCAATTGCAAATGGGGACCCCCAGTAGTTTGCTTCTTTTTAGGGTTTTGCTTTTGCGCAACAATTTCATAAGGTCATTGCTTTGAGAGTTTCAAGTCAGATTTTTGAGTAATCACTTGAGTCAACAAGAGAATTTGAGCCCGAAACAATGCCTAAAAATCATGGAAGTGCTTAGAAGGTCTGGAAGACAAGGATCGCCTATGCTTTGAGTCAATTCTGACACTTCTTATTTTTTGGGGATTTTTGCTTTTTTGCTTTTTTTTATTTTTGGCATTTTTGGACCAAACTAGGACTCCTATTTTTTAGGGACTTTGCTTTTTCTATTTTTAGAAATCCAACCTTAACGTTTCCATTTTTAGAATCAAAATCAGACCACTAGATGCAAAAATCAATGAAAAATCAATAAAAAAAATCAAGAAAAAAGCAATGAAAAATCAATGAAAAGCATGGAAAAGCAATGAAAAGTCTAGAAAAGTCAAGAGGAAAAAGCATACAGCGAAGAGGCAAGCATTAAATCCATGGCGACCAAGGATTGAAAATGGTGCAAGTCTGAAGAAATTCGCCCATGGAGAATAGCAAAGATTCTCCAAAGTTTGCCATACAACATGGAAAGAAGACCATGGACTCTGCCCTTGTTATGGCAAAGACAATGTCAAGTCCGCCTAAGCCTTGGTAAGATAATGGCAATAAACTAGTAAAGTTCACCCATGCCTTGGAAAAATAAACTACAAGTCCACCCAACACTTAAAAGAAAATCTCAAAAATCATGGAAAGTCCGCCCCATGACTTGTCCAAACACTCACAAAGTCTGACTTCACTTTGAATAGGAAATGGCAAGGCATTCTCCAAGTCCGCCCTTGCCTTGGAAAGGAAAACATGAAGTTCTCCTAGGCATTGAGAGAGCATGGAAGGAAAGTTTTCCAAGTCTGCCCAAGGCATTGAACATATGGAAAAACATCTATAAACTCCACCCTTTATATGGAAAGAAAGACTCAAAGTCCACCTAAGGCATTGATCACTTGGAATAACATTAAGAAAGTCTGCCATGAGGAGAAAGAAGGCTATAAAATCCAACTTAAAGGCAAGAAATAAAATCCAAACATGAGTAAAGCTCAATTTTGGCAAGGGGAAATATGCCTAGCACAAGTCAAAGTCTGCCATGGCATAAGAGAAATAAAAATTGTTGGCAAGATGACTAGAAAGTCTGACTTGGCTAAGGGAAAGAAAAAAAGTCTAAGTGTAAGAAAAGACATGAAACATGGAAAAATAAATATGAAGTCTGCCTTGGCTAGAGGATAAAGTGAAATAAATTAAATAATTAGCCATGGGAAAATTAAAAAATTTCAGTTTAATACTTTGGATAATTTATTCTGACACTTAGGAAAATAACGTGCCTTAGACAAAAACAAATTTGCCACAAATGACTTGGAAGAAAATTCATGGAAGTAAATGAAATGCACCAGGAAAAGAGAAAATCCATGAGTAAATAAAATTTTTCCATGAAAAGGTTGGAAAAGTCAAAATTAATACATTGGATATTTAATATTTTCCAACATAATTTAAAGAAATAAAAATAAACACTTAGCTAAAAATCGAACTTCAAAGAGAAAATCTAAGGATTTTTGCTAAAGGTGGCACCTAGATAAGCTTGCCATGAGGTTTTTTTGGAAAAAAATAGAAACTTTCCTTGATGAAGAGAAGAAAACAAATTGAAATCAAGAGAAAAGATGAAATTGCTAAAACAAAATCAAACTCTTCAGCTTTATAATGAGTTTCAGCAACTCAGTCTTTACAAGTTCGATTTAAGAGAAGTTAATCTCTCTCAAGATTGCAAGAATATTCAAGGAAAGGTCAATTTTTCTCAGTAGAGGAGTAATTTTTTATGCTTGAGGAAGTGATTTTTGTAGAAGTAAATTAATTTTTGGTTGAAAGGCATACTTCTCAGCAAGTTGGCGCATTCTTTCTTGGGTTTTTGATTAAATTCTCATAAGTTAAATTTGATTTGCAGCCAGAGGATATTTCCAAAGGTTTGAAGTTTGTTTGGCTAAAGTTTCTCAATTATTCTTCCATCTTATTCACTCTAGCTAAGTTTTGGAAAAAATTTAATCAAGTTCGCCTATTTTCAGCTTATTTTTTTCACAGAAATTTATCTTTTCAATAAGTTGAAATTAAAACTTTTGAATAAAGGCCCAAAAATAAAATATATTTAAAGTACCTGTGCTAATTTTAATTCCTTTTTATTTACTACAGGTTAATGAACAAATAGGGAGAATCATCAAGAAAGGTGTAGATGAAGTTTTCCAACAAAGGGTAGCAGTGGGAGTCAAAAATTAATTCTAAGTGGAAAAATATTATAGACACCGATCTCAGGCATGTGGACTTTGAAGAATTCAGGAAAATGATGTACGGAAATGATAAATTGCCGACACCAATTGCTAGATGGATGGTGAGGAATGGCATCTTCCAGGTAGCCAGATTTCTAATAGCAATAGAATGTGTTTAATTGATGGTGGAGTGTGCCATCCATTATGATGCGTAGGAAAGGAAAATTGTTGCGCCTAATGGGAGGATATTAGCTTACCTTAGAGAAGTGACAATTCAGGAAGCATTTGGCATCCCGACACACCATCGGACTGCATATAAAACTATGGAGGACGCCAAAAATTTGTATGAAGACCAATCAAAACTTTGTGCCACAAATAATAACAAGTCATGGCTAGAAAACTGAGAGCCTCTGCCAAGAAAATTCACAAGAAGCTGCGTCGAATAGACTTCAAAGAGGACTATGGGGATATTATCTTATTGTTAAACAAGATAGCCATAAATCCACAAGGCACACCTTTTGAGATGTGGATGTACTATTTCATCGATGAAATCACCTCTGGTGTTCGGATGTTCAATTGGTCCTAGATGATTTGCGATAATCTCCATGAGAAACTAATCAATCTAGAGGAGACAAAATCATTCCACATGAGCTCCTACATCATCTATCTATTGGCCAGGACTTATAGATATTTAAGACTGATATGCAAAGGCAGAGTAGGCAACGGTGAGAATGAATTCAAGTTGTATGACTATTACCCACAGCTGCAGCTCAG
>VDFB02105785.1:69312582-69496177 GCA_007258455.2 Sequoia sempervirens
GGAGAGAGTGAAAGTGCGGCTACATAGGGTTTCTATACATAGTATTTGTTGGTGTAATTAAATGTCTTGTACCTTGTCCTAGTTCATAATTACACCTTAGTTAAGTTTACTTAGGGACCACATAGGAGGTTGTTGGAGATTTTTCACCTTTGGTGGAGTTGACATCTCATACCTTATCACTTCCACCTTTTGTGGACACATCATGTGATCATCTCTCCACCTTTTGTGGGTGATCCACCTTTTGTGGAGATTATCACATTATCTTTTTCCACTTTCGATGGAGTGATAACTCTTCATTGTTGTCACATGTCATAAGATTACGAAACTTGTCATAATCTTATGCCCTCCTATGTTCTCACCTTGGCTATATATCCAAGGGGTCTCCTATGCATAGCATTGTATTGAGTATTGCATCTCATATTATTGACATTGAATACAGTTTATTCTTGTCATATTATTTTCTCTCTTTTGTGCTTTCTATTAGGCCTCTAGATCTTGGGTGGCTACCTTCATAGCCAATTCTTACATGGTATCAGAGCTTTTGGAGTGCCTTTAGTTAGTCTTTTGGAGAGATTCTTGGAGGGTTCCATTTTTGGCCTTGTGTTGCAGGTGCATATTGGGAGCTTGTTGCATCAGATCTGAGCCCGCCATTGCATCCGGAGTGTCTGAGATAGCCAGATTTGCCTTTTGTTTCGTCTCAGTTGGACATTGGAGGCCAAATCTGCAAAGGGTTGAAGATCGGAGGTGGTTGCCAGATCCAGGAGGTAGCTACCACTTTGGAGCATTTTCAGCTAAAAAGGAGCTCGCCATTGCGCTCAAAAGGGCCAAGAACTTATAAATCGACTACCAATTCATCCAAATCGGAGCAAGTTGTCTGTCAAGGCAAAAAAAATTTGCAGGTCGGCCGTACGGCCAACCTGCACAGTGATGGTACGATTTTGATTTTTAAGAAAAAATAATAATATTAAAATTTTCTACAAATTTCTTTTTAAAAAAAAAATCATTCAAAAAAATTTATATTCGCAGTTTTTATAGTTTTTATCTAAATAAAAAAAAATCAAATTAAAAACAAAAAAAGGGATTTTTAGTACCCTGCGTAGGTAGGGTACCACAGACGTACCTGCCTACGCAGGTACTATATGCGGACAACCGCGTCGCAAGGGCAGGAGGCCCCACCACTAGCTCTGCCACCGGCGGCCACATTCAAAATTTCTAGAAAAGATTCCCTGGCACAGCATATTCTGCTAGGTACAGAATATTCTATCAGTAAAAGCATATTCTGTGAAGATTCCAGTGAGAACTCGACGGCCCCGATGACGTCCAGACGGGCGTCAATTTTACGCTCACAAATTTTCTCTTGACGGGCGGAAAACCATCAAATTTAAGCCCAAGATCAGATTTTGATGGGCCGCAGGCCGTCAAATTTAACACAGTGAAATGCTTACATCAGCGTGCGTCAGTGATGACATCAACACCTTTTGAAAAATTTGCCCCCTTCACCAATGAGCTTTTCAGTTTTGCAGTTCAACTTTGGAAGGCCATATGTTGCTCATTTTTGCTTCTTTTTTCAAGCAATTTTTTTTTATTTGGGCTAATTTTTCATGTACTTCGCAGTGGTGTACTTAGTTTTGATTATTATTGAAAGAGTTTTCAGAATTTTCAGTTTCTCATGACTGTACCTATCTTGTCATCATTTCTGCAACTTTAGAGGCTTCGTTCAGGCTCATACGTACTCCTTTTTAGGTGCCATTTTTTTTTGAAAGTGCATGATTTTTCATCTACTTCTTGAATTTGCAATCAGTTTGAAGCGATCTTGAGTGGATTTTGTACTTTCATCATATGGTCTTTTTTGGCCTATTTGGCACTTGTATTGCATAGATCTCAATTTAGGTCTTTGCTTATTTGTTCTAGTCTATTATTAGTCTCTTTATTGGCAAGTTGTAAATCAGAAATCATAATCCCACTTAGCCAAGTTGCAAGTGGCCTATTGTACACGGACTACATTATAAAGTGCCAAAATCATCTATTTGTGGGGGGTACTTTGATTGAGTGATTTTGGGGGGGTGTCTCTTGTGTGATTGTTCATATTTTCTCTCTTGTGCTCTTGCATTCCATCATGGGTTCATCTAAAGTTCCACTCTTAACTGCACATAATTATGGTACATGGAAAGTACGTGCATGGAGTAAACTAATGGAAAAAGGTTTAATTTACTACATTGATGGAACCATAACCGCACCTTCAGATCCTAAGGTGGATCCAACAGCATATATAGATTGGCTCACTAAAACTTCTATGGCATTGGGTACACCAAGAAAGTTCATTTCAGATGATCTCATTTTCCATGTTGATAAATGTACTACAACTTAGGAAGCTTGGGATAAACTTGCTGCTTTGTATGGTAAGGTTGATAAGGTTAAGGGATACAAAATTGAACATGATCTCTTAAGCCTTGATCCCAAAGATTTTGATACAATTCAGGATTATGTCACTAAGGAAAATGAACTAAGAGCACAACTAAAAGATTGTGGTATTGAAAAAGAGGATGATCAATTGGTCTTCAACATGTTGGATAAACTTCTAGTTGAGTATGCAGCCTTTGTTTCAAGTTTTCAAACTCAAAGATTGATAATAAGTAACTTCACAACACCATCTTTTGAGGCTCTCACAGATCTTTTGATTCTTGGGCAAAATAACTTGATGAAAATGGGTATTCTCAAGTCTTCAACTTCAAAAGCATTGGTGGTCAATCATGGAAACAATAAGCAAAGCAAAGGAAAGGACCAAAATCAATCTTCGCCAAAGCCACAAGGAGAGAACAAACAATCCACTCCTCCACAACAAAGCTCAACTTCATCTTCTTCAAAGAAGTATAACAATTCAAGTAAGAGGGAGCAACCAACATGTGCATATTGCAAAAGGATTGGTCATGATGAGCATTGTTGTCATGTTAAGCAAATTGATGAGTTGAAACATATCCTTAAGAAGAACAACATCAACTTACCAACTGCATATCAAGAGAAGGACTCATCCCCTTCCAATTCTTCTTCCAAGGGAAAAGGGACAACTCTCATGGCAACAACATCAAGCTCATTTCCTTCTTCTACATCATCTCAACATGATAAACATAAGGGGAAAGCATTTCTTGCACTTGCAAATTCAAATTCAGATTAGTGGATCCTTGATTTAGGAGCTTCGCATCAAATGACTTCGTGCAAGGAAATGTACTCTTCATTTGATTCTTGTTCATCACCACCCATTTTGATGGCAAACAACACTTCTTTGGAAGTTTGTGGGAAGGGTTCTATTGACGTTGAAGGTGGAGCATTTAATGATGTTCTATGTGTGCCTACCTTGTCAAGGAACATTCTTTCCATCTATCAGATTACACATAGTGGTATAGGAAAGAGTGTAGAGTTCACAACAGATTCTGTCATTGTTTAGGATTTGCATAGTAGGGCTCTTGTTGCAGTTGGGGAGGTTGATGATCGTTCTCAGTTCTACACCTTCTCATATTTTTCTCCTATTGATGATTCAGTTCACTCTAGTGTGGACACACTTGAGGAGATTGAGTATGGTTACTTGAATCTTGGAGTGCTTTCTAATCTTGAGGTTCTTGAACCTATTGTTGATACTCCATCTCCTACATTGACTGATGTACCTAATGATACTTGTGTTCTAATAGTTTCAGTACCTTGTGATTCAGTGCAACAGTGCATACCTTATCTTCCAGCAACAGCTTCATGGGATGACTACTTGACAGACATTGGCAGTTTGTTTGTGGAATCCTACATTGCAGATTTGGGAGACTTATATGATTCCTTAGATATTCTCTTTGATGAAGGTGATTCTTCTTCAGTTGTTGCGAGGGAACACTCTGACCCTCCTCTACATGATCAGTCTTTCAAGGTTGATGTGATTGTGGATGCATGTGTACAACAGTTAGAGGAGGCCACTTTCTCTTTTGAGGAGACATTGTATTTGGAGTATGTTCTACCTTCATCCTTGCTAGATCTTGAGTTGTCTTTTTCAGTGGATCAGAGTGTTGTTGCAAAGGGGTTCTCATAGGATCCAGGAAGTGACTACACCATTGCAGCTTCACATGGTTTGGGGAAGGCATCTTTTGGCATCAACATAGGGAACTATGAGCAGCTTTCAGAGACTTCTTACATCTTGAGGGTTCTTCCTTCTTCACTTGTGGATTGGGGAGACTTCATTCATACACCTTTGGTATTGTTTCTTCCCAAGGGGAGGAACGTTGTTCGATAGTTTTGGAGCAACTTCTTCATTCCTTCTTGAGCATCTTCCATGGGTGATCATTGTACATTGAGGGGGGGATACCTTCTCTCTCTTCTTCTCTTGTATGGGGGGGACTTTTTCCTCACATGGGGTTTTATCCTTCTCATGCTATGTTCATAGAATTTTGTATTTCATCTCTCTTTTGGGGGGTAGTTTTTTCCCACTGGGTTTTTCTATCTTTCTCCGCTTTATGAGAGATTGCATTGTGTGTACATGGGTACCTAACATGGCCTCGTAGTCGGGACCCATCTTGTATTGTTTGCATTTGTGTACATTCTCCCTAAGTTGCACTTAAGGGGGGGTGTTGGTGTAATTAAATATCTTGTACCTTGTCCTAGGTCATAATTACACCTTAGTTAAGTTTACTTAGGGACCACATAGGAGGTTGTTGGAGATTTTTCACCTTTGGTGGAGTTGACATCTCATACCTTATCACTTCCACCTTTTGTGGACACATCATGTGATCATCTCTCTACCTTTTGTGGGTGATCCACCTTTTGTGGAGATTATCACATTATCTTTTTCCACTTTAGATGGAGTGATAACTCTTCATTGTTGTCACATGTCATAAGATTACGACACTTGTCATAATCTTATGCCCTCCTATGTTCTCACCTTGGCTATATATCCAAGGGGTCTCCTATTCATAGCATTTTATTGAGTATTGTATCTCATATTATTGACATTGAATACAGTTTATTCTTGTCATGTTATTTTCTTGTGTGCTTTCTATTAGGCCTCTAGATCTGGGGTGGCTACTCAGCCAATAATTATAGCATTTTAGGAGAATGTATTCTATAGGGAGGGAGAGAGTAAGAGGGAGTGGGGAGAGTAAGAGGGGAGGGAGAGGTGAGAGGGTGGAGAGAGGGTGGGAGAGTGAGAGAGGAGAGAGTGAAAGTGTGGCTACATAGGGTTTCTATACATAGTATTTCTAGGAGAATGGTATCTCTATAGGGAGGGAGAGAGTAAGAGGGAGTGGGAGAGAGTAAAAGGGAGTGGGAGAGAGGGTGGGAGAGAGTGGGAGGGAGAGGGAGAGAGTGAAAGTGTGGCTACAAAGGGTTTCTATACATAGTATTTATAGGAGAATGGTATCTCTATAGGGAGGGAGAGAGTAAGAGGGAGTGGGAGAGAGTGTGAGAGGGTGGGAGAGAGGGTGGGAGAGGGTGTGAGAGAGGGCGGGAGAGAGTGAGAGGGAGAGAGGGGAGAGAGAGGGGATGGAGGAGAGGAGAGGGTGGGAGAGAGGGAGAGAGGAAAGTGTGTATGTATATATAGGGTTTCTATACATAGTATTTGTAGAATGGTATCTCATTTTGTATTCTAAATGTTGTTTCTATGTAGTAGTTTTTAAATTCATTTTGTTGTTATACCTATAATTGGTAGTTTCTATATTGTACTTTCTCTATACATGATATTTAGCAAGATTGGGGACACTAATAGAACTCTTACTATTTTTTTAAAAAAGGACTAAGAATGTATGAAATTTGACAACATGAAAACCATGAAAATAAAAGTAAAAATAAAATTTAACATAGTAAAATGGGCAATCATAAAATAAAATGAAAAGAACCATTTGTTGTTACTCTAATATTTCAACTATTATACTAAATTTACCAAGGCATTTTATAAATGTATCATGCAATTGGAGCACAATATTAAATCAATGTGAATGATTCTCATCAAGAAATTAGACAAGCTTGAGATTAAAGGACCTAAGCTCTTGTAGTTCCATCACTACCCATAACCCTAAACCCTAAAACCACTAACCCTTAACCCAAACCCCAAAACCCCAAAACCTCTACCCTCTATCATATCTCAAGTCCTCCCTCTCCCACCCCTCTCCCTCTCTCAGTCTCTCTCAAGTCTCTCCCTCCTACCCTTCTCCCTCTCTAGGTCTTTTCTCTCACCACTACCCTCTCTTAGGTCCTTCTCTCCCCACTCCCTCCCTCTTTCTATCTCTCTCAACCATCTTCAATATCCTACCTCCTTCCCTCTTAGGCCCTCACCACTCACCTCTATCTCATCCTCCACCCTTAAACCATCTACCCTCACCATTAACCTCCCTCCTCTATCTCTCCCACTCCTCCTCTCTCTCTCAAGTCTCCTCCCAGCACCACTCCCTCCTCTCGAGGTCTCTCTCTCACCATTCACTCTATCTCAAGTCTCACCCTCCTACCCCTTCTCCCTCTCTTAGTTCTTTCTCTCATTCACTCACTCACTCCCTCTATCTCTCGATCCCCTCCATACCCTTAAACTATAAACCCTTAAACCCTCTACCCTCTACCCTTAACCCTCCCTCCTTCTATCTCCCACTCACTCCCTCTATCTCTATCCCTTCCACCCTTAACCTAGACCTAACCATAACCATAACCCTAATCCTAAGCCTAAGCCTAACCCTAATCCTAGAATCCTAACCTAATTAAACCCTAACCCTAATCCTATTCCTAATTCTAACCTTAACACTAATCCTAAACCTAACCCTAACCCTAACCCTAAAGAAAATCAATAAACCTAACCCTAATCCTAACCCTAATCCTAATCCTAACCCTAACCCTAACCCTAACACTCATCCTAATTCTAACCTAATTATACCTTGACTCTAATCCTAATCCCAATCCTAACCCTAACCCCAATTCTAACCCTAAATAAAACTAAAAAACCTAACCCTAATCCTAATCTTAGCCCTATCCCTAAATCTAACCCTAATCCTAACCCTAACCCTAATCCTAACCCTAACCATAATCATAATCTTAATCACAATCCTAACCTAATTAAACCCTAACCCTAATCCTAATCCTAACCCTAACCCTAACCCTAATCCTAATCCTAATCCTAATTGCAATCCTAACCTAATTAAACCCTAACCCTAAACCTAACCCTAACCCTAACCCTAATCCTAACCCTAACCCTGACCCTGACCCTAACCCTAATCATATCCCTAACCCTAATACTAGTGCTAACCCTAAACCTAATCCTAACCCTAATCATATTAACTATCATATTATACTATATTAATTATTATAATAATTTTATAATAAAATAATACTATAATAAAATATATAATAAAAAAATAAAAATTATTTAAGATATTAGATGTTGCGCCGTGACTACTACTAGCATATATATATTATTTTAATAATATTTAGGTTGCGCTGAGAGATATCCTTCTCGAGGCGCCTAATTTTTAATCAAATTTTTATTATAAAAATTGAATAGGCACCTTGAGAAGGATATCTCTCGGCGTATTTTATATATATTATTAAAATAATATATATATATGCTAGTATATATTTAATAATATATATAAAATACGCCGAGAGATATCCTTCTCTAAGGCACTTATTGCACTTTTATGTGAGAAATTGATTTAAAAAATAGGCGCATCAAGAAGGATATCTCTCAGCATATTTTATATATATTATTAAATATATATATGCTAGTAACAATTGCAACAAAACATGTAATATCTTTAATAAATTATTTTTATATTTATATATTTTATATTAAATAATTATAATAATTAATATATTATAATATGATAGTATAATATTTGTAATATTATTTAAAAAAATAATATATATAACTTAATATTTAAATGTTAAGTTAAAATATATTAATATATTTTAAGTACATTTATAATATTATAATAAAAATATTATATCAACAATATTTAGTTAGGATTAGGGTTAGGGTTAAGGTTAAGAGATATAGTTAAGGTTAGGATTAGGTTTGGAGATATAGTTAGGGTTAGGGTTATGGTTAGAGTTAATATTACCATGAGAGACAAGGTTTGCATTAAAATTAGGGTTAGGGTTATATACATGTAATATCTTAAATAAATTATTTTTATATTTATATATTTTATATTAAATTATTATAATAATTAATATATTATAATATGATAGTATAATATTTGTAATTCAATTTTAGAAAATAATATATATAATTTAATATTTAAATGTTAAGTTAAAATATATAAATATATTTTTAGTATATTTATAATATTATAATTAAAAAATATTATATCATCAATATTTAGTTAGGATTATGGTTAGGGTTAAGGTTAAGAGATATAGTTAAGGTTAGGGTTAGGTCTAGAGATATAGTTAGGGTTAAGGTTAGAGTTAATATATAGTTAGGATTAGGGTTAGGGTTAATATTAGGATGACAGACATGGTTTGCATAAAAATTAGGGTTAGGGTTATCATCAAGATAAGCTTAGGATTAAGGTTCGGGTTAGCATGAGGATTAGGGTTACAATAAGGTTTAGGGCCGAGTTTAGGGTTAATATATATAGTTAGGGTTGGGGTAATAATTGGGGTTAAGGTTATCAAGATTAGGGTTATAGTTATGTTTTGGATCAAGTTTAGGGTTAGGATTATGGTTAGGTTGGGGTTAAGAGATATAGTTAGGCTTAGGGTTTAGGTTAGGATTAGGGCTACAGATATAGTTAGGGTTAGAAATACGGTTAACATTATGATGAGGGTCAGGGTTCACATCAAAATTAGGGTTAGGGTTAGCATTAAGATTAAGGTTACATTTAGGTTTGTTGTCAAGTTTAGGGTTAATAGTTATAGTTAGGTTTGGGGTAATAATTGGGGTTAAGGTTATCAGGATTAGCGTTATAGTTATGTTCTCGATCAAGTTTAGGGTTAGGATTATGGTTAGGTTGGGGTTAAGAGATATAGTTAGGTTTAGGGTTTAGGTTAGGATTAGGGTTAGAGATATAGTTAAGCTTATGGTTATGGTTAAGAGATATAGTTAGGGTTATAAATATGGTTAACATTAAGATGAGGGTTAGGGTTTGCATCAAAATTAGGGTTAGGGTTAGCATGAAGAATAGTTTAATAGGATTAGGTTTAGGATTAGCATTAGGATTAAGGTTATATTTAGTGTTTTATAACCCAGGGCCTAACACTAATGCTAGCCCTAACCTTAACCATAAGCCTATTTCTAACACCAATTCTTTCACTAACCCTAACCTTCAACCCTAACCCTAAATATAGCTTATCCCTATCTTTAACCCTAATTATACCCTAACTCTAACCCTAACCCTCCCTAAGTGAACCTTAACCATAATCCTAATGCTAAACCTAATTCTAATCTAATGCTAATTTAACCCTAATTAAACCCAAACTCTAATCATAATTACACTCTAACCCTAACCCTTATCCTAGTTGAACCCTTAACCCTAATTGAACCCAAACCCTAATCCTAATTACACTCTAACCCTGATTTATCCCAAACCATAACCTTAACCCTAACCCTAATTGAACCCTAACCCTAATTAAACTCTAGCCCTGATTGAAATCTAACCCTAATTAAACTCTAGTTGTAATTGAACCCCAACCCTAACCCTATTTGTTCCTAACCCCAGTATCTCACAAATACAGGATCAAGATCTTGCCAACTCTGGTAAACCTTATTGGATAGTGATAAAAGCTACCTTATCTTTCATTAAGGTAGAAATTTTTTGTTATACAACATGCCCCTTGAAATTGGAGATAGGCAATCAGAAAGAAGGTAAACACTAATGAAAATGGTCAGTGGTATTGTGGAAGACATGATAAAACTTTCCCTAAATGTGATTATAACTATATACTTCAATGCAAAGTGGAAGACCATACTTCATTCACTTGGATTACAACTTTTGAAGAAGTGGCAGAAGAAATTATGGGTGTAACAACAAAAGAATTGAACATTTTGAAGCATGAAAAACAAGATGATATTAAGTTTTCACACATTATACAAAAGGTCCTTTTCAACAAATATATCTAAGTTAGTTAATGCCATTTTGTCATGATATACTTCTTTGTTGCTGTCAATACTAAATCTAATGATTGATGAACATTTTTGCTTTTAAATTTATTGTTCTTGGTTCATTGTTGTTATAGACAAGTTGGTATGATTTCAAATTTCAATGTGTACCCTTATATATGGGAATTGAGATAAACAATGACACAAACAATAATGAAATCAAATTGATTGCTTTCCAAATTCATATTCATGAAAATGTAAGCATTTTTTCAAGTCAATAGGCATCTTGATAAAGATAACTCTTGGCGTGTTTTACATATATTATTAATTAATATAGGTATGATAGTTAATTAAATTATTAAATATATTTTATTTGTATTATATATTGAATTGTTAAAAGATGTAAAAAATATTAATACTAAATATATAGGAAAATGGTTTAAAAATTACATATTTTTCAAAAAATAAAATATTAATATATTTTTCTACTTATCTCTCTCTCTCCCCCCTCTCTATATCTCCTCATATCTCTATCTTGCCATATCTCTCTCTCTCTCTCTCTCTCTCTATATATATATATATATATATATCCCCTCTATCTCCTCATCTCTATATCTCTATCTATTTTTATCCTTTGCCCTCATTCTATATTCATCTCTACCTCTATCTATAGGGAGAGATACAAAGGTGAAGCATTGGACCTTCCTAAAGATCCACCAATCTGAACACTACTCCCAACTATTTTGAGCATTTAAGTACATATTGTATGCTAGATTGGGAGGCATGTGTCAAAGCTCATATTTATTGATGCAAAATAGGTCCAAAGTCACAAATTTGGCATAGAGTTAGTTATAGTTTTGTACAAAATTTCAAGTGCCACATAGAGCAAAGATATTCTAGTTTTTTTTTATATCATGTCATCAAATTTGGCACATCATCAAGATTTGTATCTTCATAAACATTAACAAAGCAAAGGTATGTACTTGAATCCTCGTATTTAAATTTTTTCTTATATATATAAATATTTTATTATTTTCCCTCAAATTCATAATATATATATTAGTGTGTATTTATTTATTGGCAAAGAACAATTAACCTAAGTAACACATTAAGAATTCTAAGATTTCTGTTTGAAAAATGTATAAAATTATTTGTTGGATGTCGTATATAGTTTAGAAAGCCTGAAAATATGAATAGATTTGAATAAGTATATTTGTAGCTATAATGCAAAAAGAAGGAAGGAAACTATTAATAATTTTATCTACAATTTATCACTCATACATGAAAAATCACATGTGGTATTATCTACAACTAATTCTTTATTATATTAATTTTATAAAAATACACATGTACCATACAATAAACTTCTCCCAAGAAAGAAAACCCTAAGTGAACATTAATTGAACCCAATTGTAGATTCATAACTCTAACTTCATATAACCCTAATTGAACTCCCTAATTGTAGATTCATAACTCTAATCATAACCCTAAGGAACACTTCCTATTGAATAGTAGTCCTAATTGTACCATAACCCCTAATCTTGGAACTATAGTTGAACCTTCAATCATAACCCTAACACTAATCCTCATCCTAATTGAACCTTAACCCCAGTCCTAATCTAGTGTTAAATTATTTTTATAAATTGTAGCAAGCCCATCTATACTTGAGATTTATCCTTTTATATTCTAATATCCTTATAATCTCTCATCCTTACTTATCCTAGTAGGCCAACTATTGTCTTCTCTCTTTGATTTTCCTAGATGATTTGTGCACAATGATTCAGATCTTTTATAGTCCATATCGATATCTTCAGCAACAAAGAAAATATTTTTAAGAAAGATCAAAATTCATTTATAACCAAAGAAAGACCATTTATATGTTGATTATTCACCTAGATTGATCCAATTTCTTCCCTAGCATTTTTCTCCTTTATATAATTAAAGAAGAAATCAAAGCCTTTATCTCCATTTTTTAGCCAATTTATATTAGCCCTAACTTTTAAACATGGAATCTTCTTAATTTACAAATTTCTCAAATTATGCTTGAATCTCACAAACTCCTCATTCAAGGACTCATGCAATTGAGATTAGATGGAGATAAAATCTTATTGAAGCAATTATTTGATCTCCTTCCATCAAAGGCTCTTTTTTTTGCACAACCTGGAATAGGGACCTTGAGTTGGTAACATTGGAATCCTATTTTTAAATTGATAGTAGAGAATTTTTTTAGCAAGATCCTATCAATTAAATTTTTTAGCAAATATTAACTTCTTATATTAAAAATAATTTAAATATTTTAACACATGCATTAGATGGACCTTTGGTTTTTGATGATTTAGAGATATTATGTATTGATAATTGTGTGATTGAAAGGTTTAATAAATATAAGTCATTTGGAAAAGCCTATGAAATCTAGGTTGAGCAAGTGATTAGATATAGAACTTTACCGAAAGAGGTGTAATATTAGCAAGGAAACTGAGGGAAAAAAAGGAACTAAATAATGATCTCAAATACCGAGAAAATAAGAATCATCTAGAATTTGTAATAATATATATATATATATATATAGAGTATATATATATATATATATATATATATATATATATATATATATATATATATATATTGATACAAAATAATAACTAAACAAAAAATTCTCATATTTATTTTAAATGTTTGATATATGTTATTCATTACATATTTTTTAAATTTTGTATGCTTTTTGGTGGAGTTACTATTGAAAGAGAATATAATTGTAAACTATATATATTTTAAGTAAATCTATATCTTTAGTATTTAAATTACTTAAATAGTTTTCCTCATTGATATCTTGTTTACTTTAACATACAATTATAATAGAAGTTCACATGCACATCAATCTTAGAGAAAAAATATATATTCATGCCCTTTTTTCATTACTATTTTTGGTAAACTTGAATAGATTGTCCTTGTTCAACAACAAGTCTACAAGTGGGATATTCTTGTGTGAATTAATCTCATGAGATTACCCTACCTTGCATAAGATCTACTATGCAAACTTCTGATGTAGTAATTGTCAACCCTACACATTTAAAATTTTAATTCAATTTAAATTCTTGACAACACCTCCCACTAATCAATATTGTGAGCTTACCTAATGCATGTTTATCTTGATTTGCATGTTGTATTTTACTTTAAAAAATCATTTAAGCATTTAAAATGATCAAAGGTTATTAGGACAATGAAGATTTATCAAAAGAACATTTTCATTGAGAGAAATGTAATAACATTTTCTCATAACATATATCATCATGTCTCTAATCATTATTCCTATGTCATGGAATTGGTTTGGTTAGGGCTTTAATTGAGGAGAACAAAATCCTCACAATTTAGCACATTCCCTAAAAATGTTACTAAACACTTTCTATCTATATTCCCTAAAAATGTTACTAAACACTTTCTATCTATATTGAGGTTCAAATATTAGAAGATCAACACATCTAAATTCTAAACATCAATTATTTTCTAGTTGATTCTTATGGTATAGATTTATATTTGCACACTAGTTCGGTTTCTCAGACATGGATATGAACCAAAGCAATACTTTGAGACATTTATTCATGACCATCTAGGGATCTAAATGAAGATAACACAAGCCTCACAATTTAGTAGATTTCGTAATACTATGTATATTCACTCTTATTATATTAATATATAAATATATAGGCTTTCCGCCTTTGCTTTAAAAAAAAAAGATGTTTGTAAACATTGTCAATCCATAATAAAGTGTAAATGTTAAAAGATAAAAATCAATTTCAAAAATCATTTTTTACTAGTTGATTATTGGAATTATAGATTGAAGCTTGTAGACTAGTTTTATTTTGTACACATATTTGAACCAAAGAAAAGAACACTTAATTTACATATTTAAAAGAATTTATAAAATCAAGTCCAAAACCTCTTTTAACACTTCAAATAATCAACATCTACATCTCAAAAAACATCACATTTAATTCATTTAATTTAAATATCAATCATCTAATAGAAAAAAAAATTATTTTTAAATAAAACATAATAAACATTTTTTCATTAAAATAAACAATTAAATATACTTAACATTAATAAATATTATAAATAAGATATAATCTTTTAAAAAAAAAGTTATTAAAGTTATAAGAAAGATAAATCTTTTCTATTTCCTAACAAAGAAAATGAATCGATACTTCGTAATATAAAAGGAACACTCACCAAAATTCATGTAATGAAATGAATGTGGGATTAAGACTAAATCCCCCAATCCAATGACTGAGCAAATGTGTAAAGTGGAAACAGAAAACGCAAACAGCTATGGAAGGAGAACGGGAACGGGAATGGCAAGTGTAAACTGCAATGGTGGAGTACTACAGAAACATAGATTTAAAATGGTGTGGTTAAAGAAATGCCACAGAAACGAGAGAGAGGTTGGGTTAAGAGGGCCCCACATGGTGCCGAACATCTAAGGGAGTGTACCCTTAGAGTGTTCCGGTTAAGCCCGGCCCTCACATAATACCTTGCATTATGGAGCTCAATTCTTTGATATATTACTACTTATCAAATCCTTTGTAAATAATTGTAAACTTATGACTCCATTTAAGCATTTAATTGATTTTCTTGAATTAAAGAAAAAACATAGACACACAATTGAACAAATTCTCAAAAGAAGAATGACAACTTCATTAACATTTCATTCAAAATTCACTCAAATACACATAAGGAGAGAAAATATATTAGAATTATACATTTATTCATGCTTATAAGTCATATCTACATACAAATTAAGATAATTTGCATATATTCATCCAAAACTCAAAATAAAGTTATATCTATTCTATTCATTCACTTCAGTTTTAATAACCAATGGCACCACATATTATATCACTTCCTCATCGTGAGATGATTCTACCCATATTCAACTCAAACTTGAAGCTAGAGCTTTAACCGCCTTCCTACAAATGAGCCTAATTCCCTTTTATATGACAAGGAGCAATAAGCCTGTGCTCAAATGTAATTTCACCACAAATTCTCATTTGAACAAAATCTCCATTGCATTTGAATTTCATTTCAAAACTTCCCACACGTTGAATCTGCAAAACATTTATAGTGCATGGACTAGGGTAGCGTAAAAGAATAGGGGAACACAAATTTTCATCAAAATCCCCTTGTTGCTATCCATGCAAAAAATCCAGGCAACCAAATTGCCATGAAGGCACCACAACAACTTCTTATTTACCCGCCACCCTGCCCTTACCAACACTCAAACCTTGGTATACATTCCTGCTTCTAGTTGTTTCCCAATACGGTTCAAGTCGGTCCGCTTGGGGTTTTAATTTGAACAAAATCTCCATTGCATTTGAATTTCATTTCAAAACTTCCCACATGTTGAATCTACAAAACATAGTGGCGCACAAACTAGGGAAAGCTAAAAGAAAAGGGAACACAAATTGTCATCAAAATCTTGGCACATGAACTGGGGAAAACTAAAAGAAAAAGGAACACAAATTGTCATCAAAATCCCCTTGTCGCTATCCACACAAAAATGCAAGGAAACCAAATTGCCATGAAGGCTCCACAACAAATTCTTATTTACCCACCACCATTCCCTTACCAACACTCCGACCTTGGTATACACACCCACTTCTAGTTGTTGCCCAATACGGTAGACTCTCAGCCTCGTCTTCTTTATTGTCCTTGCCCAATATGGTTCGATTCAGTCTGCTTGGGGTTTTAACAACCAATGGCACCATAACTATCTCTTCGTCATCAGAGAATAGAACGTGGTTAAAGAGAGGTAAATACTGATAGTAGTCTGAGTCGGTCTTGGTTACATCATCAGAAGTATTGCTCGTAAGGTCAATGGGCGAGTGTTGGCATCTAGAGGAGCCATGCTGCCCATACCTTATTTTCCTACCAACACTAGTAATGGAGCACACCATCGACTGCTTGCCTTTGTCATCTACCAGTTGAGTAGCAACGTCCTGGAATTGCAACCTTCTACTGCATCTAGTGGGAACAAGCCTAGGCTTGTCAACCAAAGTACCTTCTTGAATAGCAGGACCGAGCTTTTGTGAGCTCAAACGAATAGACCTCCTTACTGATTTACTCATTTTATCTTCTCAGACAAGCACTCAAACTTGATTAGATTGAACCCACAAAGTGCTCTAACTGCTACAAGAATGACACTATTAGTAGTAAATTCCTCTTCTATTTATTGTGCGAGGTAATGGCAACCTTCATCAATGCTTAGTAAACATGCAGCAAACATGTAATTTGTATGAGGTATGTACTATCATCATTAACTAGAGCCATAAGGAGAATCCAAAGATCACCCTTCATGATTTCCAATAACAACATCTTCATTACGTATTGAGATCGACGTGTTCACACAAGCAAGGAATATCTATTAATGCTTCACCAACCTTTCATCTTCCTCTTGCCAATGAACAATGTAGATTTACATTAGCTTTTGATCTTTGCTGCTCCATCTAAAACCAGGTTACAGCCCAATAGTGAGATTGGGGCACTTAAGGACCCATACAAGACACAGCGATCGTCTCACAACTGCCGCCCAAATAACAGTGGCTACACCTTAGGTCTCATGAGTTGCGTTTCATTGACCCTCTCCCATATCTTTCAAATTGGAAAACCTACACATCGCATTTGCTAGTATTTAATGAAAGGTTTTGGCTGTTGTCGGCCATGACCACCGGAGTTAATGGCTTAGGCTTACGCTACCGATTAAAATTAAACCAACTTTACTCTTTAATGCTTATTTCCTCTCAGAGGGTTTTATTTCCTAAGTCTCAGCTGGACCATTAAAATTTTGTCCCAACTCTAAGAAGAAGAAAAAATGATTAGTTTTATGATTGTATTTGTTGGTTATAACTTTAGTTCTAGAGAGAATTTAATTACCAATTCTTATTTAGCATTTGTATATGAATCCAATTGAATGCCTTTCCATATCATTATGGAAAATTTTAATAACGTAATCCTAACCTAACACTAATTAAACCTTGAACCTAACCTGATTGAACTTGTATTACAACCCTAACTCTAACACTAATTGAACTGTAATCGTAACCCTAAATGTATCAAAACCCTAGACAACTCTAATTGAACCCTAACCCTAAAATAGACAATAACCCTTATCTTAATTGAACCCTAACTACAATCCTAGCCCTAATTTAAGAGTAACCTTAACACTGACCTTAATTAATCCATTATTGAATTATAACCGTAATTGATCCCTAACCCAAATTGAATACTAATTGAACCTTAACCCTAAGTGAATAGCAACCTTAATTAAACTCCAACCATAATCTTATTTGAATTTTGACCCTAATCATAACCATAATTCAACCTCGCCTTAATTGAACCTCTAACCCTAAACATGAGTTCAATTAAGTTTAAGGTTCAAATAGGGTTAGGACTTTAATTAAATTACATATAGGGATTCTATTAGGATTAGGGTTGGGGCCTGGGGTAAAGATTAAGGTTCTATGATAGAGCTTGGGGCTAGTGTTAGGGTTCAATTAGGGCAAGGGTTAGTATTAGGGTTAGGGTTATGGTTCAATTAGGGTTTCATTAATATTAGTTTTAGAATCATAGTTATGTTTAGGGTTGGATACAAAATTAGAGTTTGGTTTGAAGTTAATTAGTGTTAGTTTTAGTGTTGGGGTTATGGTTAGACTTATAATTAATGTTAGTATTGGATTAGATTCTATCACTTTAATAAAAATAATCTTCTATAAATTCATTCAATTTTTTTTTGAAATTATATAATTTAAAATATTTTCAAATTTACCTATGTTGATATATGAGAGATATAGCAAATCTAAACTCTATAAAATTTATAGTTAACTTGAAATTGTGTATAAAAAGGTTTAAGCTATGAATGTTATAATATAACAAGAGTTGCAGAGTAGCGAAGTTCCTGCCATAAAGTTTTAGAATAGTTTTGTTTGTATTTGTTGTGTATTGCAAAAGGCCTGGATCAAACATTAGAAATCTCAATTGAACCCATATGCTCGTTTTGTTGATTGTAGAGTAGTGGACAAAAGCATAGCAATATTCATTAGACCAAGACCACAAGGTAGAGGATTAATTGATGAAGTTATTCTTGAATCCTCTTCATAGGAAACATGAGCAA
The DNA here is from genome assembly GCA_007258455.2 of Sequoia sempervirens. Lineage (NCBI taxonomy): Eukaryota > Viridiplantae > Streptophyta > Pinopsida > Cupressales > Cupressaceae > Sequoia > Sequoia sempervirens. The sequence goes on from VDFB02105785.1 coordinate 69,330,798, forward strand.
CTAATTGGTATTCTCTTTTAACACTAGGATCATACAAAAGTAGAAGGAATAGTTTTAATTTGCTATATATATATATATATATTTTTATTCAAGGGGTAAACACTTTTGACCGTAGCTATGAACTGGATACAACCATTCAACAATACCACCCCAATAGGATTTGAACCTTTCTGGAAAGAACAACAATGCCACCTATAAAGCAACACACCATGCCAATACCGGCTTAATTTGCTATATATTAACCATCTTTTACTTACAAATTTTTTTTGAAAAAGGCAGTTAGAAGGTGTCATACCTCTACTGCATTTAAGCCAAGATCAATTAGTATTGCACCAGGTTTAAACCAATCACCATGAACCAAATTTGGCTCACCTACTATCTAGAATCACAACTACGTACTATAGACTCATCACTGTGTGAACTGATGTTTATCTAGGGTATTAATTGTTTAACTTAGACATTGATGTGTATACCCTTAGCTTCCAAATCTTCTTGTCTCATTTAAATTTTTGTTGACATCACTATCTCTGGATAAGTCATAACCAAATTCTAAGGTCATCTCTAGATGGGCATGCTCTCTGCCAAATATGATGAACTAGGGCATGAATGAACTAAATGTGTTACATATCCATCAATGTTAAATTATTTGGATGATCAGAAAAAACTTCAAGAAATTGTAGACATAAAGAGAAAGATTAAATAAAAACTAAATGAGATACACTCTTGACAATCTTTGTTTGGGATTTTCACTGCTATTTGGTTCTATGTTATATTATTTTCAAAATTAGAAGTTTTTTTATTATGATCAATTAGAATAGACTCTACAAGAAATGCATAAATATATTGTCTTGTGTAAGAAGCCCACGAATAGAAATAATAATTTGTTGATAAATCACAAGAGATAACTCTTTGTAGTCAAACACAAATCTCTAGATTTTTCACACTAATCCAATAATTATCGCCAATGAATCAGAATAGTAGTATCAATCTTAGTTCAATGATATATGTCAATGTCAGATTCATAATTAACAATAAATTTTAGATACTCCACATTGGACACTGAAACAAATTGAAAAGTTGTCTTTATTTGCATCTCCTCTAGAAACTCATCTATCTTGTAAGTCAGGTAACATCTGCAAACACTATGTACTGGCTTGTGCTGCTAGAATTGGAAGTCATGTAAATTTTTGTAACATACTGGCTAGTATAAGTTCTACACTAAGGGCCTCTACCATTTTGATGGAAAAAAAACATGATAATGGGTCTCTTTAACTTAATCCCCTAATTTATGAAGAAGACCCTATGGGGGATGATTAATCAATTGAAAAAGAAGACAATTCATTATGCAATTAGTACTCCCCTAGTTGAAGTTGACAAGAGGTATATGCAGTATAGAAGTTGCCAAGTCAACTTATTAAAGGCTTTGGACATATCCAATTTGATAATCATTCTAGAATAACAGTAAAATTTTGAGAGATTGAATGGTTCTCCTGGTGTAGGTGGATTTGCAAGGTGTACTTTACTTTGAAGCATTCTCATGAGGTCAAACACAATGATAATAAATATGAACAATATCTAAGGTATATAGAAATAAATGTCTTGTGGGCTTCAACAAGGGGTGTTTTAAACCAAATTGGCATCTAGCATGGTTATGACTTAAAAATTAATGAATATTATTATACCCTTATTGTACCCTACCCTTTATTAAACCCTAATTTAAGCCTAACTCTACCACTTACCATAGCTCTAACCTTAGCTTCAAGTTTTATTCTAGATTAATAATTTTAATCCTAACTTAACATTAACCCTAACCCTATTTAAACAATAATCATAACCCTAATTAAATCCTAATTGAACCCTACTTGAACCTTAATCTAAATGAACCCTAACCTTAACCCTAATTGAACCATAAACCTAACTCTAATTAAACCTTAATTGTAAACTGAACTAAAATAAGCCTAATTGAACCCTAACTGTAACTTGAACTTGATTCTAATCATAACACTAATTGAATGCCAACCCTAACCCTAATTGAACTCGAACCCTGACTCTAATTGAACCTTGTTGTAGGGGTTAAATTAGGGTTCAATTAGCATTCTAGTTAAACCCCAATTGTAAGATTAACCAAAATAAGCCTAAATAAACCCTAACTATAACTTGAACTTGACCCTAATCATAACACTAATTCAAACCATAGAAGTATGACATACCATAAAAATTCAAGTTTAACCAACACTCTTTCAACATCCAGTTTGCTTTTAGTCATCAACATTAAGATAGAACTTCTGACACCATTAAGAGAGATAAATGTTCCGACCAAATTTGTATTACATCGACTACAATAGTGGTGTACCATGTGAAAACTCTAGGTGTTAATAATAGTAATATCTAACCCCTTTTATAGATTATGCCATTCACCTGACAATATTTTTAGATTATGACATTCTCAATGGAGATTAGGCAATCTATTGATAGACGTAATCAAGGATACTTATAAGCATGATATAATGATTTTACTCCAAATGAGAACAATGGCATGGGTACATTAGTTCACATCATCATTTGTGACATGCTCATCTAGGACTACATCGAAAACAAATTCATGCTTCTCTACATATGCTGTCAAGTCCATCTAAAGGAAAAAAATTGTTTTAGTCATAATACAACATTGTGGTCTCTAAGCTCAATGCTACTATAATTGCTTTCAAAATCTAGGGAAAACTAAGTTGCTCAAATTCACTATGTTATCCAATAGATATAAAATTTTGAAACAATTTAAGGATGATCATGCTTGAGTTGTCAAAAGATAATATTTTGATAAGATTACAATATTACATGATGTTATAGATTAAGAAACGTAATTGTACTTGTTGTGTAGCCAAATTTTTTTGAGGATGAGGTAGTTTATTTTTTATAGTTTAGAATGAACACGTGTGGATGAAAGGAATTGAGAGGAATAGAAAGAGTTTGTTCAGGTAAACATAGTTACAAACAATCTGCACAGTTTGTCAGGTTTTCCTAATTGATAAGTAGGTATATACTTGAATATTAACTTATAAGGTTGAAAGGAATTGAGATGAATATGCATAGCTAGTTATGCTTTCCTACTTAACAAGTAGAGGAATCAATTAAAAAAAATATAAAACAAATATTTCTTAAAAATCTATATTTGACTCAAATATTAAAATGCATATATTTAATTTTTATGTTCTTTGAAAATTAAAATTTGTTTTGAAGATAGTTTTTTTTCTAAAATAATTTTATGTGGCTCAAACCCATATTCTTATGAAAAGATCTTGAAGGAAATTATGTTTTTCTTATAAAAAAAAAATCTAATAATTAAAATAATTTTTCTTTATATTATTTCCTCTAAATTATTTTACTCAATCAATTTATTTACAATTTTTAAAATCATATACATTTCATTACTTCAATAAATTAAAGTTTAATATTTTATGATAATATTTTTATTCAAATATTAATATAAAAAAGGGAATCATGTCAATTTTAATTTATATAGTTATAAATATATATATTACTAATTAATACATATATAAATATAATAATTATATATATATATATATATTTTAATTCAATATAAATATTTAAAATATATATTTACAACGTGCATAAATCCATGGCGAGGCCAATGGCCTTGTTACTTTAAAAAAATTAATAAAATTTTAATTTTATTATTAATTAATATTTATTTTTTTAAAAAAAAATTATAATATAATATAAAATATATATATTTGTCTTTACAAATATTTAAATTTATTATATATATATATATAAAATATTTAATATGAACATTTAAATTGGATATGAAAATTTAAACTTGGCTAAAACTAAACATTTTTTTAATTTAAATGAGAAGAAAAAAATCTTTAAATTTAGACTATTTATTTAATTAATATAATAAAGTTATTTATTTCCTTATTAATTATTAATTAGTTAACATGTTTTATTTCACAAACTAATATATAGTAATTAATATAAGTTGTAAATAGAAGGTGAATTATTTCTAAAACAAATATGATAGAATTTGTGATTGATTTAAATGATTAATTTATTAATATTAATTTCAATTTGATTTAAAAGTAATTACAGTTAATTTTAAAGTTGATTTTTAAAAATAATAAATATTTTATAAAAGTAATTAGTATTTATTCTAAATATTTATTGTTGTAGTCTTTAATTCATTTATTTGCAAAAACGTGATCTTAGTATCAGAGTTAGTTCAAATTTCAAAGCAATTGAAAATTTGTTAGTTTAAATATATGTTTAATAAGTGTTGTTTTAGAATTAATTTATGACAAAGAGAGGTGATTAGTATATTAATTTATTTAAATTATAATATAAAAATAATTTACAAGGTATTCATTTATTTTTAAATAATAATTAATTAATTTATATTAAAAAGTAATTTTTTGAATAATTGGTATTAATATTTTCGAAAGAATTAGCTCAATTAAATTTATTATGCTAACAAATCAATTTAGTATTAAAGGTAATTAAAAATAGTTGAATTTTGATGTTATATTGATTAATTAGTTAGCATTTGTTATTCAAAGTTTAAATTTTATTAATTATTATTATTATTTAATAATAAAGGGAAAATAGTAAAATAAATGTTACGCACTCCAATGTGAGTGGGGTAATTAGTAAGTAATTTAATGAAGAATAATTTATTTTTATAGTGTAATTTAATAAAAGTAATTTATCGTTATAGTGTAATTTAATTTTCAAAATAGTTAGTATGGTTTACCTCATTGAATTATTGGAAATAAACAACCTAAGTTTAATAAAACTCCTAAAAATTAATTAAGATTCAAAATGGAAGTAATGGAAGCGCATTAATTGGCTTATATCGGGTGAAATTTGTCTACCAATTAGATTGAAGAGAATTGAATTTTGAAATATAGAAAAAATGCTTCAGCTCTAATTGGTTAAAAAGAGAATTATTAATAACTAGTTAAGATTTGGTGGTGCCTATAGTTCCCTCACAGGAACTAATAAAAAGATTCAAAATAATGAAATAGATTAATTACAAGTGAAAATTTAAATAAAAAATTTTGTTTATGGTCTTTGTGGCAAAAAAACTTGAAAAGTTGCGATAAAAAGTTTATGCTTCCTAAAAATCCGCCCTTATCGCTCAAAGTTTTGTAGCCAATAAAATTGAGGAAAACTAATTTTTTAAATTTGAAAAGTTAAAAATCTTGCATATTTACTTTAACTATATACAAATATTTGTCAAACAGAAAAAAAGTTGAGTTCTCATTTGTTAAAATCAAAAGTACACAATTTGTTAAGGAAAAGGGTCACAGATAGTTCCCTTGGCGTGAACTAAAAAATAAATGTGTTTTCAATGTTTATTTTTCAATTTTAAAGATTTGCCAATAATGTTGCAATCACTAATGACAATTTTTTCTGATGGTTAAAAATAGATTGGTAAGTAAATCATCAATAATAAGTAAATTTATAATTGATTTTTCTGATAAGTAAATCAATATTTATAAATTTATCTATATAATTTATCTATAATTCTTATTTAATTTTTCTTAATTATATTAAATTATATTTTATTAAATTGTTAAAATTTAAGTTGCTTTATAAATAATTTTATGTGTTTTTATAATTAACTTGATATTGTGTATAAAAGGTTTAAGCTTATGAATGTTAAGTGATATTGTGAAATTATTCTATATTAATTTAATGTTATGAATGCTATATAATATAAAGAAAAATATTTCTAATATATTTTAATGCATCTTTATATTTTATAAACAAATATCTAAAATAAAATTTGATTGTAAAAAAATACAACTTAATGAGTGAACATACATTTAAAGTTAAAAGTGAAATTATAAAACAAATTGTAGATTTATTTTATTTTTCTTCTATAAATATAATTTTTAGTTCCTGCCAGGGAACTATAGGCACCACCAAAATTTAACTAGTTATTAATAACTCTCACTTTAACCAATAAGAACTTGAATAATTTTTCTATTTGAATTTTTTCAATCTATTATCAATGTATAGATGTGAATTATATAACAAAATATATTTCAAAAATCAATTCTCTTGAATCTAATTGGTACACAATTTTCACCCGATATAAGCGATTTTGGCGCTTCCATTACTTCCATTAACAATTATTATGGAATGGTGGGTAATCCTGCATAGTAACAAATCATACTTAGTATTTATCTATTAATCTTATCACTTGTATAATCCTACATTGTAACAAATCATACTTAATATTCATCTATTAATCTTATATATATTGTAACAAATCATACTTCATTAATTTAAAATATTTTTAAATTAAAATAGTTAAATTATATTGATATTAATATTTTTAATTTTTAAGAAGATTATAGTTTAATCAACAAATTTATATTTAAATTTTAGTCTTTTTTAATAACTTCCTCAATTTTTATAGATGTTATGGCTAATCTTATCATTCAACCTATTCATTAAATTTATAGTTATATTTTATATTTTGAAATATTTATTTTATATATAATTTAGATTTTTTTTTACATTCTTTTAGATCATCATATAAATTGATTATTCTTTTCATTGTTTTAATTAAAAGAGTTAAATTTTAATAATATTTTTTAAAATAATAATTTCTACATTCTTAATACATAAAAAATGTGCTAATATAATAATTAGGGTTTTTCAATTTTACCAAGTAAAGGTATATATTTTTAGTTTCTATAAGATGGAGTTTGACTGAATGACTTTCTAATTTTACAAAGTAAGACTTTTTATCTCTTTTTTCATTATTTTAGGTTAGTGGTATACAATGGTAATTATTTTTATTCTTTTAATTATATTTTGATATTTTTAAATTAATTAGAATTTGAGCTATTATGCTATACTATAATATTTATTTATTTTATTAAGAATTTTAATAGTCGCTATTTAATAAGTGAAAAAATGTATTGCTATAAGTAGGATCTTTTCCAATTTTTTAAGTGTGAATAACTCATATGATCTTTACCTTTCTTTTAATATAAACAAACTCATCATTATAATAATTAGGTTTTCCAATTTTACAAAGTAAGACTTTTATTTATTTATTTTTTGCATAGCATTTGACTACTGATATAATTTAATTTTAAATGGTTTTGTTTAGAAAAAGCATAGACACCTCAACCCAAAAAACAACTAAACAACTAAAAGGAGAAACACAAGCATAAACAAAGAGAGTGAAAGACAGATGGGCAACAGCCTAGCACAAACAAAGCACAGAAGAAAAATACAAACCACAACAAAAATTGTTAGCCTTACCATCCAACCTATAATTTATAAATTTCTAGCCCCCAAAAATTGTTGCTATAGATAGTATATATTTTTATTTGTTAAATATTTTTATCTCTTAGTTTTCATTTTCCCTACATACTATTTGACTAGCAATATAAATGCTTTAACCAGTGTACACATCATTTTATTGAAATATATTTTATTAAAATTTTATGTTGGTTTCATTCTAGTTTTGATATTTCCAAAGAAATAATTGTTTAAGACATCCACTATAATAATTAAGTTTAAAAATTCTCAACTCCTTTAATTTTTTATTATCTTATATTTTAATTATTAATATAAATAATTTTAGTTTTAATAAATTTTCTTCTTGAATCAATCTTTTATTATGATTTTTAATTTATTCAATCTTTAATACTTACCTTTTTGATTAATCAAAATAAAAAAAATATTCTCTTATGTATCAATGAATTATGGTTAATGTAAGCATGCAAGATCAAAATAATAAAAATAGGGAAAATAAAAATCTAAGTCTAAACTCTAAAAAACAAATTACCACATTTTAATTAGATTTTTATATTTTAAAATAAATTAAAATTTATGTTATATATTTTAATATTTATGTTTTTATTTGAAATTTAAATAGTCACTTCATGAAAAAATAGTGTTATAAATAGCATATTGTTTTATTTTTTATAATTTTGAATAACATATTTTCTCTTAATTTTTGTCTCCTATGTTACCAATATAAATCATTTAACTTAGCTTGTCTATTTTTATATTTTCCATTCTATTAAATTCAAATATATAAAATAATCTAATAACAAATTCAAATAAATAATATATTTTTAATATATTATATTATTAATTTAACAACATATTATAATATATACACTATATAATACATATGTAACATATATAATATCTAATATATAATTTTAACATCATTATAATATTATAATATATATACAATATATATGTAACATATATACCATCTAAAATATAATTTAATATATTAGAACTAAAGTTATAACAACAAATACAATCCTTAACTTAATCATTTGTTCTTCTTACATAAGAGTCCCACCTCATCAATAATTTCATTTCTAACTTCTTAAAACATAACTATTTAATAATTTTTTGGCAGGAACTTCGTTGCCCTGCAACTCTTATTTTATTTGTCATCCGCCTAGTAATGCCTACTTCTCCTTTTAATGAATGTTTTATTTTGCAAGGGTTGATTTAGTGCTGCCATTGATCTATTTCCTGCAGATATCAACAGTGCCCGCCATCCCGTGATTAGGAATTCAAGGATTGCGAAATCATAGGTGGGCACCACGTGTCCTATCCAGGGAGCTCAAGGGTTGATTTAGTGTTGTTGTTGATCTATTTCCTACAGATATCAACAGTGCTCGCCATCCCGTGATCGAGAATTTAAGGATCGCGAAATCACGGGTGGTTGCCACGTGTCCTATCTGGAGAGCTCAAGGGTTGATTTAGTGCTACTGTTGATCTATTTCCTACAGATATCAACAGTGCCCGCCATCTCGTGCTCGGGAATTCAAGGATCACGAAATCATGGGTGGGCACCATGTGTCCTATCCGGGGGAGCTCAAGGGTGTATTTAGTGCTGTCGTTGATCTATTTCCTATAGATATCAATGGTGCCCGCTATTCCATGATCAGGAATTCAAGGATCTCAAAATCACAGGTGGGTGCCACGTGTCCTATCCGGGGGATCAAATTTGAGCTATCGCTGACCAACTACCATTTGATTTGAGCCATTCCCTACCATCTCGCGATGGTGCTTGGGTTGATTGCGAAATCATGGGTGGGCGCCACATGTCTCATCCGATGAAGCCTAAAGAGTAAAGGAAACACTAGCTGGCTTTAAATGTATTAAGGGGTGGATTACTAAAGTGTTCTTGAGATGCACATGTTCTAAATCCATGGATATGTTATAATCTCATTGGAAAAGTTGCTCGAAGGTTAACGACATGGTTGGCGACTATGTTAAAGGAACGAGATCAATGGCGCCGGCTATCCTGCGATCAGCGATTACAAGGATCGCGATATCATGGGTGGGTGCCACATACCCTTCATAAAGGATGAAATCTACGTGACCATTGATGAGCTGTCTCTTCAAGATTAACGGTGCCCACCATCCTGCGATTAGGAATTTTGGGATCGCGATGTCATGGGTGCCTGCCACGTGTCTCATGCAATGAAGCCTAAGGAGTGAAGAAAGCGTTCGTCGGTTTTAAATGTATTACGGGGTGGATTACTAATGCACTTGTAAGATGCACGTGTTTTATTTCAACGTAGATGTTATGATTTTAAGGGAAAAGATGCTCGATAGTTAAAGGAAAGGACGACAACCATTTTTGAAGGAGCAGGCTTTATGGTAAAAAGATTGAAGGTGCCCGCCATCCTGCAATGATAAATCAAAGGATTGTGATATCACGGGCAACTGCCACGTGGCATTCCTTCATAGCGTATGACATAGTGGGCCCCTTTATTATTGTGTTGGCGATTATGTCAGCCTATTTTGAAGATGACCGTCAATGATTTGATCAAACTGAAGGATCAACGGCTCAAATTTAAATATGTATAAAATTATGGTTGGAGCCATTCGTGCGGCCCGCGAGTGAGCTTTAATGGCAGATGAGACATCCACTGGAAGAATTTGATCGACATAATATCAATTTACTTATATCATTTGTATCACAAAGCATCCAAGTATTTCATGAAAATAGTTTCAGAGCCAAAGGTGAAATTGTGAGCAGCTGCTGCCAGAAATTGGAGTTTGTGTGAAGAAAACCATGAGTTAATTTTCTTTGTTTCCCAGTCATTCTGCACCTAAATTTGGGAAAGTGGGGGGGTCTGCTATGCTTGTCACTAAGCTCATTAAAATATTTTGTTAGGGCTATTTTTTAATCATAAATTGTGAGGAATTGCAGTATTTTTACTCTATAATTTCCTATCTCTGCTTAGTCATAGCCACTTCAAGTGTAACATTGTAGTGAGGCCCTAGTTTGTTTAAAATAGTGCTAACCAAGCAACACTCTGGCCACATTGAGTATTTGAAAAGAAACTTGTACGATGATTTCCTAGATCAATTTCCATTATCAACAAATGAGAGAAGGAAAGGTTTGGTGTTGATGCGAGGGAAAATCCTAGGGGAGGGGTTGGTGTGTAATAATTCCAACATTGTTGATGCTAGGGTTCCACTCACAGGCTTAAAAATGTTCAGATTATGGTATGGACAGGAATTTGCCTCATCCTTTTTCAAATGGATGGAGGTATGACATGGGAAAGCTGGTTGTTCCAAATGTGTTCCCTAATGTGGACTTACTTAGAGCAGTGGCCAAAAGATATGACCCTATCACACGGGTAATCAAAGATAATGATGGAGGGGTTCTATTGGAAATTAACAGAGATGTTATCCAATAGAACTTTTGATTTGAGTGAGCCAAGTGATGACTTGGTTCCTATTAATCTTGAAGAAATGAAGGAGGAGTATACAAAATTGAAATCTCTTATTAGGGTTAAGCTGCTTTCACCTCATCTGGTTAAGGCAGGGGATTCACAATTTCACATCAGCCCTAGTGACCAGGAACCCTTCAGATTGAATTGTTTTGGAAAGAATTTCCTGCTACTTTCTATTCACTATGTCAGATTTTGGGTTTCAGTCTTGGTGCAGTAATGTGATTGCATACATGTTCATGGGGTGCAAATACAACACCCTAACTTCTCTGTAACATATGACTTCGCTTCTTTTTTGGTGGAGAGGATACATGAAGGACTGTCGAAGTTGCAGAATGGTGATACTGGTACTCAATTCTTTTGGTATTTCATGTTGATGGATATGTTCTTGTTTAGGAATGCTGATTTCTTTGCTGAGAATATGAACTTAAGACAATCAGTTAATGGAGAAAGATTGCTAGTACAAAAATGGGCTACAGATTTGTCCTATAATAAGGAAAGCACCAATTATGTGCAATTTGATAATTGTTTTGCTCCAAGATTGAGGGCTAGATTGATGGTAAATGTACCTAGGATCCCTCAGGAACTGCATGATTTCCTTCACCGAAGGAGAGGAAACCAAAATTAAGGGTTTTACATAACTGGGGTGACATTATCCCATATCCAGTCAGCACTGTCCGAGAATATATGGATTTCAAGGAACCCCTCACATACTGCCATACAATGTGCCACCAAGACTAGGGTTTGCAGAAGTTATGTGGCAGATGGGGTGTATTCATGAAGATAACCTAACTGGAAAGGGGAAGGGAACATTATTCCCTGATTATACAATAGTGTCTGACTTTACATTTTCAAAGGGAGGTTGGACACATTTTGACAAATTCTTTGTTGATTACTATATAATATTTGGTCCAAGGCACAACATGATCCTGAAGGTTTCTTTGCTCTTTTCAAACAAAGAATAAAAGGTGGAAAATTTGCACATGAGTTCAATTTCCCTGAGGACCTGATCAGGAATGAATTTGATTTAAATAGACAGTAATTGAACAAGGAAAAGTGGATAGCTTATAGTAAGCTACTAGATATTGTGCATGAAATGGATCCACGTATGATCCATTGATGGAATTCACTCCATACCATAAGAGAATTAACTTTTTAATGAAGAATTTCAAGGAGATAATGGACACCTTGACAACCAAAAAGATAAATTTAAGGCTAAGTCTGGATATGCAAGGATAAAGTGATATGCCAATTGAAACAAAGCCAGTATGTCAGCCTCCAGAAAGGTGGCCCATCTATAGGAGGAAAAGGGATATTGGCAGTGGGGTATGTGCATGATCATGGTGCGCCAAAAAGTGGCAATATTATGAGGGTATGTGGCTGACGACTTTTTTTTCACCCAAAATTAATAAAACGAAAAGGGTTTTTAGAGGAGATTATCAGCTTTCCAAAAATATAAATTATGATTTAATTTGAATTTAATAAATAATTATTATTCATTTTCTATTAGAGTTATGACTAAAGTCCCGATCGATAGGCTGATTGAAAAACATCTATAACTTTCAAACTGTGATCATATTTTAAATCCAAAACATGTAACATTCTATGCTGTCACATACTATAGGATTAAAAAGAAAAATTAAATTATGAAGTTTTGACTAAGTTAAGGTGGTTAGATGACGCAGTTTTATATTTTCTAAAAGTTGTAATAAAAAATTAAATTAATTATTTACTTGGAAAAAAATTATAAAAAATATGCATCACATCCGGACATGAGTCCTCTACTTATATATAAAATCTACAAAAAAATATTATCATTTTATTATGGTTAGGGTGTATTTATTTTTTCTCTAAATTTAATTACTACTGCATTGAAATTTCAAATTTTCACCAAATAGATTTTATTTATTTTTAAATAAACCTAGTATTTTAGAAACTAATTCAATTTTCTACAAATTCTATTCTTACATATTTTTGAAATAATATAGATAACTTATTCAAATATTTACGTCAAGTTGCCTAACACTGATTTTTTGAATTTTTTGCCACTTAAGGGCCTATTTTTTGCACGATGATCCTACACATACCCAGTGATGAGGAAGAAGTAGACAGAAAAGGGAAGAAAATAATGAAGGCACCTTCACAACCAGGCCCAAAATTCAAAGTACCTAGGGTTGTCAAAATCATTGAATTAAAATCTTCACCACAGCGCAGTCCCCCATCACCACCACCTGAGCTAAGCCCTAAGAGGCAAAGCACTGATCACATACCTGAGGATCTCACAGATGAAATTATTGTTACTAATCAAGACATCCAGGTTGGTATGTCGTCCTCTCCTAGGTTAGCTGAATTGGTTCTATCTGATTTGGATATGAAGGGTAAGAGTGTGCAGGATGCAAGAATGGAGGCTTGCAAGGAGTTCTTAGATGACAATGCATTTGTAAAGACTTTTGTATTCTTGCAATTGGCATGGAGGATGAAATTTGAGGAATATCAAAATAAATGCAAGGAGAGAAGAGAACTAAGGCCTAACAGGTCAGATCAGGAGAATGATGAAGAAGTGAAAGCTGAAATAATGGAAGAGTTCAAAAACATTACTTCTAAAGAAGGAAGACAACTAGTGAATCAGGCTGGTGTTTTGATTTTTCCTGAATGGGACATCGCAGATGCAGTGGCTTTCAGTGCCATTATGAAGTCCAAGAATCCTTTTCAAGATTTTGAAGAAGAAGTTAAGGCAGCATTACAAAACTCTGCCTTCAATAAAGAATATGAGACCTTGGCAATTTGGGCATTGGCTCCACAAGGAAGAAAGCCAGACATTGCTGATATTAATCCAAATTTCAAAGGAGGATTAATAATAAAGAGGGCTTCAGAGACTACAACAACTGAAGCCACTAGTTTAACTATGAATTTGGCCAAGTTGTCCCAAAAGACTGCTGAAAGGGAGGAGGCTGAAAGAAAGAGCCTAATGGAGAAGTATAACATTTTAATTAAAGAATATAGTGAAATGCAAAAGAGGAATATTGAGTTGCAAACTGAAGTAGAAAGGTTCAAGTATAGACATACTAGGGAAACATCCAATGCTTCACAAACCAGCACATCACCTCCCACAGCAGGGTCAATGCCTCCTGCTTCTCCAAATGTTTCTACATCAGGGTCTCCCATTCAAAATCTTAGTCTTACCACTCCTTTAGAACAAGTCGATGAACAAACAGAGTGCTCTGTTGATCCAACAAAGAGGCAGCTCATGTAGTAAATTGATCAATTACAACCATCACTAAGGGTAAAAGAGGAGGGTTTTCTTTCAAAAAGAAAAAGAAATTGTTACTTTTGTTTTGGAGCATTTAAATGAAAAGGTGGATAATAAAATGCCCTCTATACATTCTTTGTATTCTTTGCTATCTAAAGCAATAAATAATATTGATAGGGATAAGGGGATAGTGATTCCAATAATTCAAAATTGGATCCTAGGGAAAATAATCTAGATGTTATGACTAAAGCCTCAAGGTTTGATGCAAATAACAGGTCCCAATCATTGAAGCCTACTTATATATTAGATAAATCATTGCAAAGTTTTCAGACCTTACCAGATGATCTAGGTAGGAAGATTAGAGAGTTGGTAAAGAACTTCAATGATTGGGGTAACACACTGTTACCTGATATAACTGATGAGCAGGGGGAAATCAGAACACTCCAACAATGGCAGGATCAAGCAAGTAGAGTCATTAATAATCAAATTAAAAAAATTTGTGACGACTCAGATTATGATTTGTTGGTAAATTATATGGATAAGATTATTGGTACCGACTCATTTTTGGAATGTTTTGAAAGAGATGCTAATCAGGTAGCAGTAAAGTATTTTTTTATAGTACAAAGGTAAAAGAGGTGATTGATTTTGACTAGCCAAGTGACGAAGAATACCAGAGGTGGGTCGCTAAGTATTTGAATGATGATGAGTAAAAAGAGTGGGCTATTGACAGGTGGCAAATCAGATGCTGCAGTTACAATGTTTCCAGTTTTGTATGGATGACTTTCTTGGCATGGGTTTCACATGGTTTTTTGTTATTGCATCAACCTTCCTCCATCGACATGATGAATGAGAATATGCTCTAGGATGATTTTTGTTGTAATGATTTTTGAACAAGAATATTTTTCAAGGTGGTGGCTGTTGTAACAAATTTTGGAATATCACCAGGTGCTCCAATTGACTGGTGACAGGTGTACTTTCTAGCCTGGTGCTTGATTTCTCCTTCATTTTCTATAAGAAGGATTTCAAGGCCAAAAGTATGGGTTAGCAAGTTAGATAACTTTTGTAAAGTCTAGGTGAAGTTGTAGAGTTGTTAAAGTCCAATGGTTTTAGAGAAATGCAATTTAGGTTTTGAGTCATTATGTAACAGGTTTTGAGTTCATAGAGATTTAATGTTGTATAACAGTACTAGCATTTGAGTTGAAATGAAAATTTGAGCTCATGTCTCTCCATTGTACATGTATATTTGAACTTTGAATGAACTAACTAAGGCTTGTTTTATCCATCTCATTGTTGTGGTGTGTATGATTCTATTTTAGCTTTAATTCAAGGAATTAATCAAAATGCTTGAATGGGATTATAGGAGGATATGTGCTATATAAGGATTTGATAAGTAGTCCTAGGTTAGAATGCACACTGATGAAATTATAATGCAATATTGTTAGGGATCTTATATGTGATGTATTAAATTTTTTATAAACTTGTAGATGCTTATGAATTTGACTCCTGCAATGAATATATGACACTGATCTAAGTTGTAATTATTTGTGTAGTTCAGTATTTGTTTGTCTTTGCCTAGAGCTTGCTACAAATTTCAAACCATTGACTATCTTATACAATGGATTGTGTTTAGTTATCTCACACTCTAGATAGTTGATTGTCTATGAATAGCCAATTCTACTTGATATTATCTTATCGTGTTGATCTATTAAGTGAGATCATCTGCTATTGTTAATGTTGTTTATAATAATGGTGCAGAGGTTGTAAACACATTAAGGGATCACCCTCCTAGGTCTTGCAGAGCCCAAAGTGTACGAGGCTTTTAAAGTCCTCGTCAGTTGGTCCAAGTCCTTCGAGCTGCCTTCGATTGGAATTGACAATTCCATAGGTATATTAGAAGACAAACCTTGTTACATTGTAAAAAGAACTAACATACACGTCAACCACTCAACAACCACCTCTACAACTGACTTTTTAATCTTTTATGATCACATGAAACATAAAACACACTAATTTCAAGGTTGTTAACATCACTATTGAAATGTTTTAATTTTTTCCCCTTTTAAACATTAAAAAGTACATAATTAAATTAATCATGTAATGGCATAAAAATTAAAAATATGATGAATTAATTATGTAACCACATAAGTCAAATAGAATTCTATCAAGAAATTAATATCAAATAGATAATATAATGAAGTAACTTATACATTTCAATGTCATTGATCTTCTTCTTCATCCAACTCTTTGTCTGTATCATCCAATCTAGATTCGACATTGTAAGGATTGGTCATATCATCATCATCGTTATCAATATCAGTTTTGATAATGTCATCATCCACATAGATGTCATCTTCATGAACATTAACTCTTACATCATCATCATCTAGTTCCTCCTCTTCGACATCTTCATCATCCACACAGATGTCATCTTCATGAACATTAAATCCTACATTATCATCATCTAGTTCCTCCTCTTCGACATCTTCGTCAGGGACATCATCAACTAACCGTTGATCCTGATCATCATCTACATCATCTTCTAGTTCTTCGGTATCTTCTTCTTCCACCGTATTATACTTTACCGGCCTTCCTCTTGGATCATTTATAACAACAAATGACCAACCCAGTTTACCTGAAACCTCTGAGTAAAATACCTGCTCACATTGGCTTGGAAGAACATAGGGCTTATTTCCAGCTCACTCAATCAACCTTGTATTAACCATGGTAAATCCATTATCATATTCAATAACAGTTCTCTTAGGATCATTTTCATTCAATCGTAGCCTATACCATAGGATGACGAACAAAATTAATCTAAAGGACTTAAAGTAACACTCAAGTATATCATCCAAAATCCCATAGTATCAATTTTCTGAGACTTCTGGATGTATGTCACTTCTAGATGAAACATTAGTCACCTGAAAGACTGCAGTTATACGAGAATCACAAGTTTTCTTCATGTCATCCAACATTTTGATTCAAAATTTACAACCATTGCACCACATAGCCTTGTGGTGTTTCACATGCAATATGTCAAACATGTAAAAATTATTGTAATATCGTCAGTTGATAAACATATTTATTCTTGGTCGAATGTATGCAAAGAAAACAATCTCAAGATATATATACATCAATATACTTGAAAATAATTAAATAATATGGGTGATTAATATATTTATACGTACCTAATGTGCAACTAGATTGTTGACATCATTCAATCCATACCATCATCCAATCAAGATTGTTCATGACGTACAAATGTAGTGCATCCCACTCTGACCAACTGTACCAAAATAAATTAAAATTCACAAACGACGTATAATTAGTTAAATACCACAGTACATGACCTTAATTTATAATTGATGTATATTGAAGATTAAAAATTAAATAAGTACAATATACATAAAAACATATGTAAAATGTATTCCAATTAATCTCCATGACCATCTTATAATTACCTCTCACTTTCCTCAATCTACCTTTCCCCAATAGGTACTCCCCTTCGAATTTGTTAATGGAGTTGGGATCCCAAATGTGATCTAAATTTATCTTTGCTGCGAAACTTAGGAAGATATTCACTAATGTACACCATGGTCCTGCATACCATATATCCCTCCACCATAGAACCCCTCAAGATGTGCTCTTTGTCTAGCCAAAGCCATCAAAAATTTCAAGTGCCTCTCAACCATCCACATTGGACCTTGTATGTACAGGTCCACACAATTCAATCTCCTCAACTTGGTGTATGAGGTAGTGTTCTTTGTGCATTGAAAAATGTTGAAGGTAGACACTTTTGCATTTCACACACATTAGACAAGGAATTTTTCTCTTCCAATAATTTATATCTTCTTTATGGATTTCTTTAGATGATAGCCATCTACAAGTGATTCAAGGCACAAATATATTAACAATATTTAACAAAAATATACAATATATTACATAACAAGTAAAACAAATGGAAATTATAAGATGTATAAAGCGAATTGAACAAATCTCGCTACTTACCTCATGTATTTTCCAAGATCATATATAACTTGCTTCACATTGTTGTCAAAGTTGTTTGGGAGAGATAGAGGTAGAACGTAGTGCAACAATTATAAAATGATCTTTTCATTATTTTTCCAAAAGTAGTAAACACAATACACTGAAAAGTATATGCATTATACAAGTGTATATAATATACAAGAATAATTACCTTAATGAAGGTATGACAATCATGCGTTTTCATCCCTGACCCAAATTCACTTTTCTTTGTTATTATATTGTTTATGTTCGCAGCAAATCCTGTGGGAAATCAATTTTTTTTGTATGACTTCTTTTATAGAATTGCTTTGCTGCTATGTTAATAACCAAGGAAGGGTAGTTATATTAATTTGGTTTCCATCACTATTCAATTCAATGACATTTTTCATTACATGATGGGCTTCCTGAATGTCACTACAAATTTTTACAATTTTTTCTTTGTCATGCCTTCCATCCAATATTTTCCATAACATTTCTGTTATATTCTTTCTGGTATGCATTATATCAAAAAAATGCACAATTTGTAGCTACTCATAGTAGGGAAACCTACTAAATTGTCTAGGATAACTTTTCATTCCCTGTGGAAGCTGGCCATTAATGCCTTGACGACCTTCATGAAGTATATAAGTTAAACAAATTAACAACGACAATCATTGTTAATTACAACATGAGTAAACACAACACAATATAAAAATATAAATTCAAAACATATCATATATGATAGACAAACAATTTGATCCAATGTATAACCTTGACGATTGATTCTATTATATTCCAACTTCCATATGTGAGGTGACATTCTTCATGGTTTTGATGTAGTCTCCTCTTTCCCATTGAAAAGATGTTTTTTAGTAGTTCAATACTTATGATTTCTATGGAGGAAGTTCCTATACTCATCAAACACCTGCTTTCCTAAACTTGTTGAACAACGAGATTTCATCTTTGGACCATAAATTGGATATGCAAATTTTCCCTTTATTTGAAGACCTGCAAGATGTTATATAATTGGATTAAATATGTCAATTTTTATAATTATATATAATGAATAGATTATTTTAAAAACATTCATGATATCTAATTCATCAAATTAAATATTGTTAAAGTGCAGTCGAATGTTATAACATACCACAAAAATGTGTTAGCCCTGGGGCATCATGAATTGTCCATACAAGCATTGCATGGAATTGAAATTGTCTTTGTCCTATTGGTTTGGAGACGTCATACATAGTGACACCATTCCATAACTTTAGTAACTCGTCGATAAGAGGCTCGATATATACATTAATATCTTTCACCTGGTACTTACCTAGTTGAATTAACATAAACATTACATAATTATTATAACCATTTTACTGCAATATATTTAAATTAATGTACATGACTATTGAATGAAAAAAACATAAGTCATTATGCAACAAATAAGACAAATGAGATGCTACTACATTAAAGAAAATTGATGTAAACAAATACTTGGAACAATCATTGACAACATTATGTGCTCCCTCTTTATTGACATCCATGGAAGAATGTTATTATTGATAACAAAAACATGCCACACTGAGTAAATAGATTTTAGCTCTCCAAATGGATTGACACGATCCACTCCCAATGAAAGCCTAAGATTATGAGGTTCTTCTTTAAAGTGTGTCCATTTTTCCTCCATGTCCCTAAGTGCAGAACCATCTAGAGGCATTCAAAGAATGTCATCTCCACTTCTATTCCGTGCATGGTAATCCATCAATTGCGCTAAGCTTTCGCACCTAAATAATTTTTGCATACGTGGAATAATGGGAATATAATGAAGAACCTTGCGAGACACCTTTTTTGTTACTTGATCTGTTCGATATCTACTGATATGACAATCTGGGCATTTTTTTGCAAATTCCTATTGTTTATGATATATAATATGATCATTGGGACATGCATCTATTGCTTGATACTCCATTCCGATATCTTTCATAATGGCACATAAATCTCGGTATGAGCGAGGTAAAATATTTGATGGTGGTAACAAAAATTCACCAATCAATCTACAACAAAAAATAATTTGTTCATATAAAGAATATTAATGGTACATATTTCATCCTTTATTTACTAGTGATGAACTAACGACAATTAAAATAGATGAAAAAAGATGACGTTTATGACATACCTTAACATCCAAGATTGCTATGTTTGATAAAGCATTCATAACCTTAAAGTTCAGAGCAACAATACAACAGAGAGAAGAGTTGTTTCAGAGCCTTCATAAAGGGGCTCGATGCCTTGTCAAGTACAGGTAAATCATGAACATCATCAAAGTCATCTTGATCATCATGATCTGCTCTGCCACTAAATGTGGCATGGATCAATGTATTCGTACCATCATCTTCAACTGTGTTTTCTCGCATGATCATCTTCTTCCATAGGATCATTAACTTCATCTTCGATATTCACAGCTCCATGTTCGTCCGCTTGCAAAACCACATTCTCCAGGCCGTGATAATCCATATCATCTGCCCTAGGGTGCCCCACCTTTATAATAATGATAGACACAAATAAACCATGATCATGATCAAGTGATTATATAGATATATATAATGTTAAAACAATATAAACATTTACAAATTCAATCAATATAAACACATATAATGAACAACTTACCAATGGACGATAATCATTCCCCCCTTCAACGTGACCATGCTGCCTACAATGTTTCTCAGCTGTTGTGATTAAAAGTCATCTCGTCTTTAAGCCCTTGCAATTATTGCAAGGACAATAACATTTCCCATCACCCTTTCTTTTCAATCTAGCCCACAATCTATCAAGTGTCTCTTCATTTTGTTATGGACTAATAGTATTTGACATGATTTTTCTTGGCCAAGCTTGACTATTTTGATCTTCAAAAAATATCAAACTCACACTCCAATAATTTTTATTTATAGATAGGTAACATAGTCTAATAATTATGATATTTTGCACCAAAAAAATTTGGCATGCAACCACCCCTGCAAAAAAGAAGATAGTCTGAAGTTAATGACCCCAAAAAACACTTTACAATGCTAATTCCAAAACTTATTAAATTCTGATTTTACTATGATTTCCAACTATTAAGACTCCTAAAATTAGAATATTGAACTTGATCACAAAATTCCTACAACAATGGAGGTAGCGAGCTAGTAAGAGCAAGTGACCCATTCCGAAGGAGCAACGATTCAGAATCATCATTGCTAATGTCAATACGGATTTATCCTTTTAGTTAAAGATGCAATGTGTCACTTCTTATGATGAGCTTATCCCTAGGGCCCTCAACATTGAGAGAGCCCTAATAAAAAACAACAGAAGCATTGGTAAAAGCATGATTAGGGTACAAACCCTAGGCCTCCGTAGAAACATAAACAATAACTATAGCGGATTAGTAAGGTTGCAATACCAAAAAGATTGAGACAATGTAGGTAATAACAAAATCTTGCAATCTAAAGATTGTAGCCAATAACAAGCACACTATGTAGCTTACTAATATTTGTAAATGCAATCTATGGTAAGAAGAATGACAGTCACTTGAGATGTGATAGTCAAAAATAGGCTAAGCAGTGACAAGATAATAAAGCTTAAACCTTGCTTAGTAAAGTGGAGATTTTAACAGTGAGTTTCATTACCCCCTTGCTGACCTTAAGGGTCTTTCAAATGCTTTTGGTAGTGTTAGACAAGGCAAATGCAATTAGGGAATGACTATCCAAATGAAGTAACAGTGGTAATCATAGGTTCAATGTTTCTTCTTAGCCATTAATATTGTATAATGGAGGTAGTGGATTGCATGTTTGAGTTGTGTTTTGAGACTCACCAAAGATGGAAAAATAGTGAATAATACCTTGTGGACTATGAAGTAGTGTCAATAAGGTTGAAGGATCTTAAGAACTACAATACCATGAAACAATGAGTCCTGTAGTAAGTAGGTAGTCTATAGGGCATAGTTTGATTTTATAGAAGGATGCTCATGAAAAGGAATCTTCAAGTGATAGTGAGTGAGTGTTTGAGATTGCACCGAGAGGTGCAATACCAGCTTAAAGGGTAGCAAAGCAAGAATGTGCAAGAAAATCAGATCATATACAACAAACAATTCCACAATGTTATCTTCCATAATGCCTTGAGTTTGAAGACAAAAATCTCATTGTATCTTCATGATGAAAGTGGTGAGCTTAATGGTCAATCACTACAACCATGATTTTAAAACATGCTATTGTGCTTATGGAGGCAACATTTTCAGCAAGGCAGTGAGTGGTGGTTTGGAACAATGGTAGGTATGAAGGACTTGCTTTATATGCATACTATGTAGTCTAGCTTAAGACAACATTCTTAGAAGAGATTGAAGGTGGATTATGGAAATCGAGGGTTACCATGAAAAGGATTAAAGCAAAGACTGAGATCTATTTAAAAGCCACGGTCATGAAGATATTAAAGATGTCATATGCAAAAACCTAGTAGCTGGAGTAATGAATACAATACCAAAGAGGATAGTGTGTTGGGGCAGATTTAGTAGATCTCCACATTATCTAATTATAGGGAAATACATCATTTATTTATTTTTTTAATTAAAAGAAATCATTCTAAACCCTATATTAGGATACATTGATACTTCAAAAGCCTCTGAAGGAATTTCAGATTATGCAAATATATGTCAAGTAACATTCATAAGGTTTAGAAAATCTTGATCACTCTCTAGAATAGCCCATTAAACATGGGTTGTGCTTGAATGCACTACATAATTGATATAACACAACCACTTTGCATATCAACCAGAGTTATAGGCTCTTTATTGCAGCAATAGGTAATCACTCTTCGATCATGCTATAATTACATCCTAACCTGTTAAACTTGAGACAACCTGAATGCACCCAATGATGATTGACACCTACATTATACAACCTGAGTTATGGATCATCATAATTACATGACCAATCACACAGAATCTGTTCCTCCATTGTGATCTTATGGTGATTCCACACAACAAAATCTGGACATGAAATTCTAAAAACCCTTAACCTCTAAAAATGAAATATGATGAGATGTTGCTTTAAAATATGATTTTCAAACCTGGAACTACAAATCTAACTTCACAATTGAATTTTGCAAAAAAACAATGACTACCCTCAACCTGGTGATATCTTCTTGAATTTTTTCTGATTTTTCCCCAGAAAATCGTCCTTAGTTCTCCACAAAATATCTCAAGTAGAGCAAAACACTATTGCAATAAATCAGGCACGAACTCACTTTTCTTTATGTCAGCCACAATTTGATTTTTTTTAATTTTTCATGTTTGTCGAACATTCGACGAAAATAATAGCCGACATTTCGACGAACCCTAGGTTCGTCAAAATTTCGACGAACGTCAGGGATAAACTTTCAAAAAAATTGGAAATTACACATCAAATTTTACAAGCACCCGACGAACATCGAATTTTACATATTTTTTCAGATAGTTTTGTCGTATTTTGCAGTCAAATGTATTAGTGTATATTCAAGGTTCTTGAAAGCTATGAACTCCACTTCCTATAATGTTGTTGGGTGCACATATAGTATAAGGAGAAATAAACAAAGCTTAGATCAACAACCTTCTATTCCTACATCACAACCAACTCAAGTTCCTACTTCTTTATCACCTTCTCAACCAAGCCTTCCTTCAGCACCCAAACCTGCAATCAAAGCACTAGGTGATTATGATCTTGCCAAGCAACTTCACGTTACTTTGGCTAAGATCTCACTTTAGGACTTACTTCAGACCACTCCTATTTATTAGGAGATGCTTTATGAAGCTTTACAAAATATTATCTTGCCTGCCTCCGCTAGGCCTACAGATGTTAATGCGTTATTGGATCATATTTGCACGGATTCACCGAATATCATGTTCCACCTATAAGAACCGTTGCCTCCAAATTAGAAGAAAGCGGATCCCTTGATGATTATAATTAATGTTAATAATATCAATATTAGGCATACTCTCATTGACACCATTTCATAACTCAATGTTTGTGGTATAGACCTATTACCTAAAATCAAAGTTCATTCATCTTCTTTAGCAACCTCTTCCTTGTATATTTGTGGGTTTGATAATGCTAGCTGCCAAGCTCTGGGTACGATAATGCTACCTTTGCAGCTTTTTTCATTACCTTACCTATGTTGGTCTATGTGATTCCTGGCCCATTATTGTACAACCTCCTCTTGGGGAGACCTTGGATTCATGCTATGGTTGTTGTGACTTCTACTTTACACTATTCTTTGAAGTTTGTTGCAAACAATCATGTGGTTACAATTAGAGCATATCCAAAAGATGTTCAACTCTGTGAGCTAGTAGCTACCAGTCATGTTTTGGTTGTATCCACTCTCAAGAATTACACTCCATATTTGACCATTGATGCTATAACATGTTCTTCATTAATACCCGAGCTTTAGAAGTTGTTCCTAGAGTGAGTGTCAGAAAAGAGGAATCACCTAAAGCAGAGGACCCTAAGTCTCCCCCATCTTCCCCTTCTTCCTCTCAGATGAATTCATTCCTTGGTGATGATTGGGGATCCTTGAATTTCTCTGGAGTGGAAGAGAGATAAAGGGTAAGGTTTAAGGGTTAAGGGTAGAGGGGAGAGAGGGAGAGGGCGTAGGAGGGAGTGGGAGAGAGATAAAGGGTAGGGGATACAAGGGTTTATGGTTTAAGGGTTAAGGGTAGAGGAGAGAGGGAGAGTGGGTAGGAGGGGAGGAGTGGGAGAGAGATAAAGTGTAGGGTTTAAGGGTTAAGGGTAGAGGGAAGAGATGGAGAGGGGGTAGGATGGATAGACTCTGAGAGAGGTGAGAGATAAATGGTAGGCATGGCTTAGGGTTTGCTGGCTAAGGGTAGTGGAGAGGACAGTGGGTAGGAGGAGACTGATAGGAGAGGAGGAGAGGAGGGACAGAGATAGAGACGAAGGACTGGCTGGCTAAGGGTGAGGGAGAGAGGAGAGGGGGCAGGAGGAGAGACTGAGAGAGAGAGAGAGAGAGAGAGGGGATTGTGAGAGAGATGCAAAATGGTGGGGGTGCACAATGGCTCTATGGCTTAAAGGCTATGGGTAGAGGGAGAGAGGAGAGGAGTGAGAGACTTGAGAGAGGGAGATAAAGTAGGGTTTAAGGGCTAATAGCAGAGGAGAGAGTGGAGAGGAGGAGACTCTGAGAGCAGGAGAGAGGGGTGAGTGAGAGAGATAAAGGAAGGATTCAATGGTTAAGGGTAGAGGGAGAGAGAGCCGGAGGTAGAGGATAGGACTCTGAGAGGAGAAGAGGAGGGGTGGAGAGATAAAGGGTAGGGGTAAATGGGGGTTTAAGGTTTGGGCGGGTTAAGGGTAGAGAGGAGGCAGGAGGAGAGACTGAGAGAGAGAGAGAGAGAGAGGGAGCCGAGAGAGATAAAGGGTAGGGTTTAAGGGTTAAGGGTAGAGGGAGAGAGGGAGAGGGGCAGGGAGGGACAGACTTGAGAGAGAGAGGGGAGTGGGGAGCACAGGTGGTTTAGGGTTTAAGGGCGGGCAGAGGAGAGGGCGAGTGGCAGGTGGGAGAGACTTGAGAGAGAGAGAGGGGAGTGCAGAGAGATTGGGTTAAGGGTAGAGGAGATAGGGAGAGTGGGTAGAAGGGGGAGACTTTCAAGAGAGAGAGGGGGCGTGGGAGAAAGATGGAGGGTAGGGGGTACAAGGGTTTAGGGTTATAGGGTTAAGGGTTTAAGGGTTTAAGGGTTTATGCTTTTATTTGCATTGATTTATGTTTTATATATGTGTACAATAATTTTATAATTAGATAATACTTAATTTTAAAATTCACATAATTTCCCATGGATCAATTCGATGGAACAAATTTAATATAAGTTTTATATAATTGTATATAAGATTATTGAACTTAAGAATTCCATGAAACAAATATAAGTTGTACATAATTGTAATTTAGGTAAAATGATTTTTAAAAAAATCACTAGGACTCAAATACGGATTGAAAGCATATATATGGGTTTACATGCAACTAAAAAAAGTGAGAGATGAAGCTATCAAAGATTCTTGAACTTAAGAATTTTCCATGGAACAAATATGTACATATAATTGTAATTTACACCAAATGATTTACAACTATGTATAAGTTACTATAAGTTCTCATTTGAACATGTATAGGGTTACAAATGAACTTGAAAACCATGGATATAATCTAAGTCAAAGATTCTGGTTCAACCTACTCTTCAATAACATGTAGAATTTTTTGATGATCATCACTATCTAGTCTCCATTTTATTCGGCCACGTGCATGTGGTGCATGAAGATGTAGGGTGGTAGAAATTATTAAGTGACTATATTGATATACCTTTTTATCAGGTTGATAGTCAACAAAATGAATCCCATTTTGAACAACTTTGACTTGTTTTAGATATGTCTCTTGCACTACAAAAAAACCTACATGGTAAACATGAACCTAACGTAAGAAATATGAACATGTGCAACATTTTCATGCTCAAGGTTTGTACAATATATATTTAATGTTTATAATGTAATGTGCACATGTGAATACAATGTATATAAATGTTTTAATTCAAACTCACCTATGGGAAATGACATTCCATCACTTGTTTCAGGTTGTGTTACCTTATTCCTCTCTTCTGTGCAACACAATAAATAATAGCTAACACCTTCGATGTTTCCAAGCTCTGCTATGACTGCAAAAACATCTCCTGTACACCAAATTTACACAAAAAAATTCTAAAAAAATTAGAAATGTCTCTAAAGATCATTAACTAGATATATATAATATTTAAATTATTGATTTAACTTACACATGTACCTTTTCTAACCAATCCTGAAATATCATCATAATCAATTGAAATCAAAGGAATGTCTTCAAATCTTTCTTCCTCATTTTCACCATATGTTTCTGAAACAACTAGTGGCACCGTATCCCATTTACCAACATATCCAAGTTCTTGATTGTTGCATCCATAATTAGAGTTTCCCTCAATGCACTCAGTGCAAAAAAAAGAGTAATCCCTTGTGTCTAATGTCCATCCATGGCAACTATCTGAACTACTAACATAATGCAAAGATCTTGTTTTTTCTACCCTCTTGCATCCATGCATTGATTTTATATCCACACCTAGACACATGTAAAACAAAAAACTTATGTGAAAAAATATGTATATATATATATATATATATAAATTTTAAATTCAAATAAATTCAAATTTTTGATTTAATGTAATTTATATATACCTGATATCTCCCAAAACACTCTATGTGGAATGTGTCAGTTTTTTCTTGAAGATGTGCCAACCACATTTGATGCAAAGTGTTTCTTACACCATTCAAAAACATCATGTGAATTGTCTAGACGATCTTCTGGATAACTCATTTGATGCTTTCTTAAAGCTCGTTTGATGCAAACTCCTGCTCCATCATGCTCACCCTTTCCATGCCCACTCTAAAAAAAACTTTAAACATGTGGTATTTTGTAGATTTCATGATATCTACAAAGTGCATAGAATGGCTATGAAGATTTGAATTGTGTCGCACATCCATCTGACCATACAAAATGATTTTCAAATTTTACACCCCTGCTTCTCAAATTCTCAAAAAAACATTGTAAAGCAATGTTGGACAAAAAGTGTGTCATGCACTTTATCATCACTAATATAAAAGTGATATTCTTTCTTAATGGCTCTTTCTTCATTTGTACTCTCAACACCATCCAATTTTGATTGTGCATGTCGATAACACACATGAACCATAATAGTGATCTGCTTTGAAAAGTAATACTCTGATTGAATCTCCTTTTGATGTACAAAGGAGTAATTTTCTGCAAAGTCAACTACTGATAGAACTGTTCCATGTGGGAAAGTATCTCTCAATGTTTGGAATTTTTGTGCTTGACACTTAGCAAAAAAGGAATGTTGTATGTATGGTCATATCAATTTTTGAAAATCTTCCATAATTTTTCCAATGGGAATCTCCTCTTCTACATAGTTCAACCTTGTGGATTCTTTCCCAAAATTTGTTTGCAACTTTACATACTTGTACCTATGTGAGTAAAATATGTGAATAAGTAATAAACTACACAATCAATGAAACATTACATTACAAAGAATCCAAATACCAATCTAATCAAATTGAAACAAATAAAATCTCTTAAAACAATACTTACCTCTTGCAATTTATTGTCTTTGTTAGGTCAGTATCCTCAATTCTTGAAGGAAATTTAGCCAAATTTCCACATGTCTCACCAATTCCTTTTATGCAGTTTATTTGAGGTCCATTTTCATGATCACATAATATAGAATTTATGAACAAACTTGTCTGTTTATGAGGTGAATTTTGAAACCCACATCTTTCTTCCCTCATCTTTTGAAACACCTGATAGTAGAGATCAAATTCAATATGATAACGACAACAAGTATCATAAAACTTGTTTATCTTCACATAATATGACTTTAACCTTTGAAACATTGTTTGCCCAATATTTATATGAGGATATGCATTACAAAAGTTCATATACATCTCAAATTGTGTTATGTCTAGCCAATGTCTGATATGATTTTCATAAATACCAGGTCCAATCCTGTGTCTCATAACATCTCTAGTATTTGATGATGGATGAGTCTGATCATGCCAAAAACCTGAGACCAAGTTCCTGACAACATCTTCAATCCTGTTAGAATGGGGAGCTCTACACATAATTTCCCAATTTCCTTATAAACTCTCATCCAAAAAATTTCTCTTTTTCTTATATTTTATTAATGTGGTTCTACTATAACCAATTTGAGTTGAAAGTGCAGACATTTTTCTTTTTCTTGCTATATCTTGATGTACAATAGATGTCAACATCACCCTTCTTGTAGTGGCCTTATCCATTGATCAAGATCCTTTCCCAATGGAATCTAAACCCTTTTTAACATTTTGAACAATATCCTTTTGTAATCCCATGCGTTTCTTCTTATTTGATGCCGAATGTACACCCAACAATTGTAATGACTCTTTGAGCTCATCACAAAGAAGTAAATGTGAAAACAATTGGGTGTTTTCAAGTGTATCAAGATGATTGAAATGGTGATTGATTATTCAATTTACAGATTTAGTCATTGAACTCTTTCTCTTATTATAAGGCTGGTTGGCATAACATTTCAGTTTCTCCATATCCATTTCAAGTAAATGATCTAAATTTCTTTGAGAAATTTTTTTCCTCACCTTTTCAGCTAGTTTTATATGCTCATCCATACCAGTAGGAGGAAGTGATCCCAACCCCTCTCCAACATGAATTGTTTGAACTTGTGCCTCCTCCCTATCTTGAAGGACCATGTGTGTTTTTTAGCGGATTCATTTGATCCAATGTCTAGATTTGCCTTGACTTGAGTATGAGAACTTCCTGCTTGTTGAGCCCTTCCTACATTTCACAAAATATTTTGCAAACAAAAGTGAGAGATGATGTTATATAAGTGAATTTTATGTATGCAAGCAAACAAAGTGATAATACATTATGCTATAAGTGAGAATTTTCTACTAGCTTTATATGCTCATCCATACCAGTAGAAGGAAGTGATATTGACCCCTCTCCAACAAGCATTGTTTGAACTTGGGTCTCCTCCCTAACTTTAAGGTCCATGTGTTCATCGGATTCATTTGATCCAATATATAGATTTGGGTCGACTCCAACTTGAGAAATTCCTGCTTGTTGTTTGAATTTACATGCAAGTAAAGAAAGTGAGAGACTATGAGTTATCTAAGTGGAGTTGAAACAAATAAAATCAAAGATTCTTGAACTTAAGAATTCTATGGAACAAAAGCAATTGGAAGTAGATGATAAATAATTTAGGGAATGTCTATGCAAGATGACTATTGGAAATATATTTATAAGCAAAAAAAATTGAGGTGTTAATAAAAAGTCCTAAACACACTTTTAAGAGAGAGAGAGAAGAAACAAGCATGTACCTTGTTTCTTTCTATGATAATTTTCCAAGTTTTGTTCACGCCTCTTTTGTTCTTCTTTTGACAATTTTTGTTGAGTAACATTTTTTCTTTTTCTTTGTTGTCCCATTTTCTTCTTCAACTTAAAGATGAATCAAAACAAGTCCTCTACCAACTTAGTTAAATTCTCTAATTTTTTCCTTGATTGATAAAAATGAAAAGTTGTCTCTCCAATATTTGCCTCCTTGTTAAATGTGAAAAAAACTCTTCTCCAAAATTTGCACTCCAAGTGATATAAATGAGAATTAATCTTGCAATTTGATATCTGGGTATGTGAAGGATCATCATGGAAAAAATAGGCCCTTAATTGGCAAAAAAATCAAAAAAATCACAGTTAGGCAACTTGACATAAAATTTTGAATAAGTTATCTATATTATTTAAAAGATATGTAAGAATAGAATATGTAGCAAATTGAATGTAGTTTCTAAACTACTTGGTTTATTTAAAAAAAAAGAAAAATCTATTTGGTGAAAATTTGAAATTTCAATGCAGTAGGACTTGATTTTAGGAAAAAATAAAAATAGGTGTACAATACGACCACCTAACCACAATAAAATGATAATATTATTTTATAAGATTTTTAGACATAAGTGAGGACTCATGTCCAAATGTGATGCATATTTTTTTGTAATTTTTTTTCTATGTAAATAATTAATTATGATTTTTTATTACAAATTTTAAAAATGTAAAAACTTGTATGACCACCTTAACTTTGTCAAAACTTTATGAAATTCATTTTTTCTTTTTAAATCCCTATGGTATCACGAAGCATATAATGTGATGCACTTTTGGATTCAAAAATGTGATACCATTTAAGAAAGCTATAGATCTTTTCAATCAACCTATCAATCAAGACTTTAGTCATAATTCAAATAGAAAATGAATAATAATAATTTATTAAATTCAAAGTAAAACATCATTTATATTGGTGGAAAGCTTGAGAATCTCTTTTTTTTCATCAATTTTGGGTAAAAAAGTTTTTCCATACCCTACAAATACCCATCATATCACCACTTTTTTGCCCATCATGATCTTGGCATACCCATCTAGAATAATAAAAAATAAGCTTCTATTTATATGCATATGGGATGGGAAAAAAATTATTCTAGTATACATGGAATAACTAGATCCTAGTTTAAATGAATCAAGTAGTAAACAAACAAGTTATTTCATTGTGGAGTTTGTTGTTATTTAATGCATAGGTATGCACAACATATCTAGTAATTTTAGAATTTTGTTAAAGTGTCAAAAATGTATAATAGAGGTATAATTTGAATTGAATTTTCTTAATTATATTTGAATTAGATTTCAAGTTACTTGTCAAATGGATTATATTTTGTTCTCAACTCAATGGTTCATGTTGCTTAAGTCATTTAATTTTTTTTTTTTATTGTGATCAACATGAATGAACTTAATTATAAAGTGGCATTGATTTCCTAAAATTCTATTAGAGATCAAATGTATATTGAATATAAGGAAATGTAAGTTGTAAGAGATCATTAAATAAAAAAACATGTATGTATATTGAATTTTAAAGCAAATGCATACATATATCATGTGTAAACATGTAACCATAAGCAAACTCATGTACATACATGTAAAGAGATTCAATGTATAAACATAACACATGTTATAAGCAAAGAGGAAAATGTATGTATATATAATATAAGAAAATGTATGTACATATCATATAAGCAAATTAATGTAAATTAAAAATCATCAAATTTCAAATACTAAAGATCAAAAAATAAGCAAATGTATGTATATATCATATAAGAAAATGTAAGAGATCATCAAATATCAAATATTAAAGATCATTATACAAGCAAATACATCGAGTAAAGATCATAAATCTAGTGTGCAAGGCCTAATATGAATGTCGACTCTTGGTCGAACGACCATCTGAATGAGAATGGTCTTGCTCTAATAGATGTGCTGAGCCCTGGAAATAAAATTGTGTATAGAAGGTGTTAAATACATATAATTTATATTAAATAAATTTTATGAAAGTTATTTTTAAATGAACTTGTATTTTTAAATATCTATCTAGATCTATGCATACATAAATATTGCATGTAGATATATACATGTGTATACATAAAAATTTAAAACTCACATGTCCACTGGTAGCAAATTCATCCACATCTGAGTCACGTTGATCATGCAAATGATCTAGACCAAGGCTAGGAGTGACATGAGGTATGTCCACCTATAACAATATATATACATATATATCAACTTACATGAATATCTAGTTAAAACAAAAATTTCAAAATAATTAAAAAAGAATTGAAACATGCACATGCACACATACATGCACATCATCTTATATTAGATGACCTAAGTCCTCTGAAACAATCACCTCCACCATATCCACCAAACAGTCAAGCAACGAATCAACATCTGCATCCATCTGATCTATCCCATGTCATGCTAGAAATGATGAATGTAGAGGACTATGAAGGTGAGATGGCATTAGTGATGATGAACCAAAACCAATCAACATATAAGTAAAAACCATAGTCTATGCAGCTGTCGAATGAACTGTATGTGGATCCTGATGTGCACTAGTGCTTGACTGAGAGTGATGGGATCCTGGAGCTGAATGGAATCTGTATGCCAAACAACTTTGACATGCTCTATGTACTAATCCCATTGTCTGATGCAATGTGGGCATATGCCTCCAACAAATCCTCAGCCAAACAATGCAAAGTCCTGCATGCCATATCTCCTATAAGTGCATCAAGTTGTGTAGGAGTAGGGATGTTAGCCACTGTAAAAGGATCCATGGTGGTCCACTGTGCTAAAAATGGCATGGATCAGGAACATCTAGACATCAAATACTGACCTACACGATCATCAAATATCTTAGTGGTGGCAGCTGCAATGTCACCTAAGTGTCAATTGCTTCCTTTTGGGAAGCAATGGCAACCTCATCTGCTATGGGGCCTAGACCTGGGGTGAGAGCAGGAGACCTCTCGCCAATCAATACCCTAAACACTGGGGCTGGTCTATCTACTTGATGATAGGTGGGCCTATCGACACTCCTGCCATGCCTCTAACCAACATATGGTGGAATGTCCAGGTAGTTAACTTTGAAGCCCAAATGGACCTCAACATACAATTGCTGGACAAAATATAATGGAATTTGGTCATTGTTTTGGTATTGACCATGTGCTATGAGAAATCGTGCGTAGATCAATTCAGCCATAGCACGATTGGTGCATCTAGTAGCCTAGTATCCCCTAACCTTATGTACATTTTGATAAAAAGTAAAAAAAGTGATTTTTTATCATTTCTTTGGTCACAATATCCTGTATTTGTTTAAGGGGAACATCACCATGTACTTCTTCCCACATTTGGGAAAGAATAACAACTACTCTATCTGGGGAATATGCACTAGTCATCTCAAGTTTATCTCTTAGTTTTTCTAAACTATGTAATATTAACATACATGGTTCAGAATATATCCCTGGGTTCACACCTTGCACTAATGAGTCTTTCAATTTTTTAATCTCATTAGTGGTATTTGCAAACAAAGAATCTAGCTCAGGTGGAACATTATTTGCATTTTCCATGTTATATATATATATACAGTACACCTAAAAGAACAATGAGACCTTGGTAAATAATATATCTAGATAAAGGGAATAAAAATCTAAAATAGTTGTAATAATTTATCTAATCATTAATAATATTTTCATACCATTAACAAAAAAAATTCAACATCTATCATAGTTTTTAATAATTTTAAAACATTAAAATTACTAGATTGCACACAAAACATAATCTAAAATAGTTCTAAAATTTAAATTTAAAACACAATCTAAAATAGTTCTAAAATTTAATGGAAGTTGTGTCTAAAATTAAGAATTCACACTAGAATATCAATATTCCATCAGAATCTCATAAAGAGGATGAATTTAATGGAAGATAATATAGAATCCTCCATATGAGGTTGAATTTTATCATTACATTATGAGTGAATCATCTCAATTATATAGCCAACAACATAAAAAAATTATAGATTAGAAAGAAAAATAATCACACATTTATCATGTTTTTATATGTATAAAGTTTAGATACCATCAAACTATTTAAACTTATAGATTGCATAAAGCTATAAATTGAATCGTTAAAACTAATTTATTAAGAATAAAATATAATAAAGTTTGACTTCATATTGCATGTACTTGTTATACATATCTCACTAATCCAACCATACATTATGTTAAAAAATATATAATTTAACAATTTATACAACTTATGACCCTCTTCTGGAGGAAGTGGGTGATGCCCTTGGTGATTTTTTGTTGGTGGATGAAGAATCATCTGACATTTTTCATTTCAACTTTTCCTGCATATTGGTTGAAATTGATGTTTCAAAAGAGTTGCCTGCTGAGGTTTTACTGAATTCCTCTTAGGGTTCTTGGGTCCAAGCTTTGGATTATGAAGGGATTCCTTTCTGGTGTAGAAGATGTTTTAAAATAGGTCATGCTATTGCACAATGCGGATTCGAGAAAAAAGCTATGATGACTACATGGTGGAAACACACTTCTCAACAACATTATATGATTGAGAAGAAATCTAATGAACCTAAGTTTTTTTCTAAGGTTGTTGCTTCAGATTCTTAGGGTCTTGGGGCATCCCCTCCAAATGTCTCAAATGGTGGGGCTGTTGAGGCTTCCCCTATTCAGCAAGAGATTGGATCTTAGGCTGCCATTCTTGGTGATAGTACTACAACAACTAGTTCTGGTGGCTCTTTAGATAAGTCAATGTCTGCATGAAGGAATAGTGATGAAATCTCTGAAACAAAAGCTACATGCATTCATCTTCAGGAAAATTGTGGGTTGGCCTAGCATGATAAGGCATTGCGTGTGGAAGAATGCTGGATTATTGTTAAGGGTTAGAAAAAAATCCACTAGGCCTTCTTTTGACATGACTCTCTCCTCCCACAAGAGTAGTTCTAAATGTAAATCTTGATGGGTCTTGTTTGGGAGTTGGTTTTTGGCTAGCTGCAAGTTGTTCTTTCTATAGGCTTGTTCTTGATTGTAAAGGGTTTCAGGTCCCTTCAAAACTTGTTTTTACTCGAATCAAAAACAATTTATACAACTTCTAATTATGATAATAAATATGGAATCAAACATGACCCAAATGTAGGATAAAGACAGGAATCAAGTAATCTATACCATTATTTTTAGTTTGGTTTAATAGAAATTGAGAAAATTTATAATCATGAAAAAAAAAATGAATAAACTAAGGATCATTTTAACAATGGTGAATAAGTGCCTAAAGATTGGCCTAAAAAATTATAATATTCAACATTCTCATCACAAATGATATATGAAAACTAAGGACCATTTGGTTATATATTTTCATAGATTTAAAATTTGAATATTTATTACTATAACATCTTCATTACAATTAGATTTTTAAATAACATTGTAATAATTTATTATGTCTTTGAAATTTGTTTTGTGGATTTTAATTTTGTTTTTTAAATTTAAGTTAGAGTAAGTAGAATCTAATGATATAGACCTTAAAAAGATTCAAGTAATTTATGTTTTCCTTAAAATTATGATTATTGCTCGATTAAATAGATTATTGATTGTATTTAGATTTCAAAATTGGAAATAATTTAAAATTATAGAACCATATTATCCTTTGATACAAAAAGCTATGTCAAGGATTATATGTATCTTCCTCATAATTATGTTTCACATATTGAATATTTTAGGGAGGATTGCATGGATGATCTGAAAGTTGAAGCAAAGATTGGTTGAGATCGACAAAGGATATTTTGATAAACTCCAAAATCCTAAGAATAGAGAAGATGATGAGTCATATTTTAATATACCTTATCTTCACTCCTATTCAAATGCAACCTCTCAAACCAATATATTGGATTGAAAAATAAATAATAGATATATATGAACTTACTCCTAATCCCCTTCCATTTACCCCACCATTAGCTATGCATATTGGTATTCACCTACTCAAGTTTTATGAGACCCTAGGTGGCCTTCTGAATACATCAAAAATATTATGCATGATGTCTAAGAATTTGATTGTGATGGATCAAGATATATTCCAAGAATTTATAAATGAAGTATATATTCATATATATGTATTTGTTTGAGTGTTTAAAATTATTTAAAAATTTCTTTGAGGGATTTATGCAAATATGACATAGATTAGAAATATAAGTTCATTTCATTTTGGTGAAGTCAAACCTTAACTTTTAATTTATCATTTATGGGAATGACATCTTCGAGACATTTATAGAAGGCCATAGATGGTGGGCCACTTTTTGAATTAAATTTAGTTATTGAATTTGTATTTTTTGGATGCACATTTAGATTTAAATTTACATGCCAAAGTCACAATGTCCTACTCTTGATTAGATTCCTACAAGAAATTAAGGAACTTGGGATACCCACCTCCCAATAGTCTTGGAATGTATGCATTTAGATGGAGAAGGATTTCAAAAGGCTCATGGTACTTGTGGACCCCTCAAAGGCATAATATATAACACATGAACCTTATTTATGAAATTTGGTCTTTAGTTGTTGGCTTCTAGTATGAATGTTATCTATAAGGTGGAATTCTTAGTTGAGGCTCTCAATCTTCCATTGTTGGTTTCTAGTGTGATTATACAATATGAGCCAAGTATTAATTTCTAATGTTAATTATTGAAAAAATTATATAAATTATTATTCGAGCATGTCTTAATTCTCATACAGAGTTGTCTTAGTCAATTTCTCAATGTATGAGTTCCATATATTTGTAAATTTTCTTAATATAAAAACATTATTTCATTAATTAACCTATCTATTCCATGTTACAAATGATGCTCTTATTTTAAATTATAAGTATATAATTCAAAATTAATTAGTAATTTTCAAGATAGAGTACACACAATTTCTTTAGTTAAAATAAAATAATATTCTTATTTCCATGAGAGTTATGTAGAACAGTAGCTTGATGTCTCAAAAATATTTCTTTCATAAATACTAAATTTTTATCATGTTACATTATGAGTGAATCAACTCAATTATATAGCCAAGCACATCTCAAATTTATAGATTGGAAAGAAAAATAATCACACATTTATCATATTTTTATATGTATAAAGTTTCTACCATCAAACTATTTATACTTATAGATTAAATTATTTTTGAATTTAGTTATTTGGGTTCAACATGTCATGCTATAGGATTTTCTTGTGTTTTCATCATGTTGTCATGTGTCGATCATAGCTATGTATTTTATAGGTGTAGGAATTTTGGAGGAAGGCAAGGTTGAAAAAAATGCATAAGGATGAGATGGAGCCTTGTTTACCTTATGATTTGGTTGAGGCTCCCTTTGAGCATAATCGAGGGGTGGTTTGTCCTCTTGTAGACATGACTAATTTAGAAGGTCTTGTCAAGAGAAATTTAGAGGAGATTGGTAGAGACAAGAATCATGTTACAGATGGATTAGTTGGAGTTCATTGCCTCTATCATTCTCTTGAATTGCAACATTCACCTCTTGGTATTCTTTATAATGATTTAAAAATATGAAGAAGGTTCAAGTTTAGAAGATTATAGGAACCCTTTGGTCTCAAGTTTGGAAACTAAAGATGGAAAATCCGTTACAAAGGAACTAGGTTCATTCATGGAAAATGATAAGGTTGACAATAAGATATAGTTCCTTGAATTTTTTTTTGATTCAAATTGTGTTTAATGATAGATCTACTAATTTTTTTGGTAAAACGACCCTCTTTATTAGATACATTGCCACTATTGATGGAGTATTTCTAATTGGATGTTATTTTTCTAACTTACAACTATATTTTTCTTGTTGTTGTTCCATGCCAATATGATTGATCATTTTTTGTCTCTTTATTGGTCTTTGTAAAAGGGTGGGGCCCTTTAAAATTTTATATTTCTAATTCATAAATTCAACCAAAAGTATTTACCCTAAAATTAAAATATAAATTTAAACTTTAAAATAGTCTTTTTTGATATTGTATAATAGCCTCATGTATTTAATTTATAAATCCTATTATTCTTTATGTTTAATTTCAAAAATTTAATGCTCGAGCAAGTATAGGTTACAAGTGCATTCTTTACATTTTTTCTCTTTCTTTTGTACTATTTTGTATATGGGTGTCTTATATGCATTTCCTCAAACATATAATTTTGATGTCCCATACCTAATTCTAAATGTAGTTTTATGAATGTATTCCTCCTTTATTCTTTGCTAATTGTAATTGAATATTAGACCTATTTTTTAAAATATGGCCACCCGTCTCAATTAGTAAAATAAGTCATCTATTTTAGGTGGTGGATATTAATGTTAATTGTTTATTTATTGAACATGTACATAATCAAGACAACTTGGAAAAGTTTCTTATCTTTCTTTTTCATAAAAATAGTTGGAGCATCCCATGACAAGACACTAGAACATATAAATCCTTTCTTTAAAATGTCATTTAGGAAATCCTTTAATTCATGCAAATATGAAGTGTTTGTTCAATAGGGATCTCTAGATATAAGGGCTAATTCATACATGAACTCTATTAAAATATAAAACACCCATTTAGGAGGAAACATGAGGAGTTCATTCTAGGAAAGACATCCTAAGACTTTTGTAATGGAGGTTTATTTTCATTTGAATGGTTCTCATTCACTTTTACTAAATAAAAATTAACAACAAACAAGGCACACCCTTTTCTTTATTCTCTTTTGAGTTGTAAAATAGAAAATTTAATAATACCTTCATTCCTTCTAATCCTAATAGAACTATTTTATTATACATTTCATTCAAACAATCTAGTTTCTTTCCTCTAAATTTATTCTTCGATTCATACATTTAGAACCAACCATTTTTGGAGTAATGCCATAAGACTCAAAGGAAAAATATGAAGAATTTTATCCAAGTGTCCATTGTATGCACCCTAAGTTATAATTTTATAATGGTATCATTTATAAACTATCTAAGTTGGGACATGTACACAACTCAACACTACCTCTTTTAACAAGGATTAGATTTTAAGTTGAATTTCTAAACTATCTAAGGTGATACAAAATAGTAAGAAGAACCTAATTATATTAAGATTTTAAGATATAAATATATTAATTCTACTTCATAGCTCTAGGTATGACATTTTCACATCATTATCACCATGCTCCCTAGCTTTCTTTGTTGGTGTCATATCCATCATGAATGAGGCCCATTTTTCTAAAGGTCCTATATATAAAAGATAATTAGATAAACCTTCACCAATGTTTCCATTTTAATTCTAATTGATTACCACTTTATACCTTTTACCAATTTATAATTTCATAGTTTACCAATATAAAAACTTGTAGGGGAATAACTATAATTCCCCACTTTTATAAATAGTCTAGATTACCTAAGTTCCAATTGAAGTTTTGTTAGAGTATAATATAATATGTTTATTTCTAATCAATGGTCTAGATTAATTGTTTCACATCCCTCAAAAAATTATACTCATTAGAGAGGTTGTGCATTAATAAATCTTACCAATTAGGGATCATATTCTTATTTATACTTT
The DNA here is from genome assembly GCA_007258455.2 of Sequoia sempervirens. Taxonomy (NCBI): domain Eukaryota; kingdom Viridiplantae; phylum Streptophyta; class Pinopsida; order Cupressales; family Cupressaceae; genus Sequoia; species Sequoia sempervirens. Next base: position 69,370,372 of record VDFB02105785.1, read on the forward strand.
CATACCATAATCATTAGCATAACTTATGAACCTCAATGAGGGAAATAGTCACTATTATGGTTCACATTTTTATATACCAATAATTCATTATTGTGGGTTGAACAAAATAATCCATCCGATACAAAATTATAAAGATATATGGTTATCAACAATAATTTTAATAACAAATATAACCAAATTTTTTTTAACATGAACTGTTTGAATAATGCCTCAAATAAATTTGTTTTTTGTTCAGGTAAGGCTTTAGAAACATTAATGCAAATGCAATTGGAGGTGCCCTAGTAGAAATGTATGCAAAACGTGGAAGCATATACAAGGCATGTTAATTTTTTGAGAGAGTTTTGAAATGAGTTTCTAAAATCTTTCTAAGCAATGCAACACCACTTTTTCAACACTCTCTACCTGTTCCAAAATTGAAGCTTTGGAATAGGGTATGAACATTCATCAAAGCATGATAGAGATAGTGTTTGTTGAAAATTCTTTAGAAAATTTCAAGCAAATGCAATTTCAAACAAAGAAATGCAGTTTGAAATCTACAAATTTGAAACATTTAACATTTAGAGTTTCAAAAATTCTCAAACAAATGCATTTTAAAATCTATGAAATTTGAATTTAACTAGCTTGTGAGCTATGGAGGTCAGGTTGATGAATTGTGGCTATGGAGGTCAGGTTGATGCACCTTTTCCTTCGTCCGGTTCACTACATTCACATTCATGTTTTCTTTCACCGCATACAAAGCTCCAATAGAGAATACGAAAATGCACAACAGTGACAGTTTTTTTTATTTTTTATGCCCTATTTCAATGGGTTCGCTCGAACATCCATTCAAGCGAACCCTATTAAATATTATTTTTTATTCATATGTTTATGGGTTCAGTCGAACCTATTGTTCGATCGAACTAGTAGGTTCAGTCAAACACTTAAACTAGTTCGGCCAAACCATAGAGTTCAACTGAACCCCTTGTCATTGTGGAAACAAAAAAAAAATTGAATTTCCTTCCTCAAAAATTTTTAAACCACTATTGTGGCTTAACCCATATGTGTGTAAAATAATGCTTTAAACTACCAACCATGTATTTTTAGGGAAGGAGCTTATCATAATTTATTTAAAATTATTCATTGGTTTGTTTAATGATGAGCTAAGAATCCCTATAGACTTGGAGTTGGGTGATATTCCATTGATTACATTAACAATAAAGATGTAGTCATCAATGAAATTAGTGATAAAAGGATGTGTATCTATAAGAGGAGTCTCAACTAGCTAGTCTATAATAACTTGTTCTTTGATGAATTTTTAATTCTCATATTCTATGTGAAAATGACTTAGCAACATGATCCACTTAGGCATGCATCTTGTGAGGGATATTATTTATAGGAGGTATTTGTGTGGATATACCTTGGAAATGAGCTTAGTTTGATGGGTGATAATATAGCGTTGAAGATTTTGGGAGTTGAAGATGACACCTAAACATGCTTTCTCCATGGATTTTCAAGTAAGCTCATAACCAACCAAAGTATGACTAAAATAATAGATCTAGATCATTCTTTTCCATTTTCATCATGCTAGGTAATGAGTTCCCCAATGCTATGGAGGTGGTGTATTTGTATAGAAAGAGAAGTTTACCTAGAATGAGAGGTATGAGAACTAGTGGTGTAGCTAAATAATCTTTAATTTTTTCCAAGCCATGTTGAAATTAATCATCCCATTGATAGGTGATGTTCTTGAAAAGGAGATGTGTGAATGGTTGAAATTTATTTTCAAGTTGGGCAATGAAGCACTGAATATCTTGTAGCTTTCCTTGGAAACTCCACAACTACTTGAGTGTTTTGGATAGAGGCATATCCATTATATCCTTAATGTTTGTAGGATCAACCTCTATGTCTCTTCTAGAAACAAGGAATCCCAAAAGCTTACCTGAAGTGAAATCAAAGAACCATTTCATAAGCTTTAGCTATGACTAATATTGTGCTATATGATCAAAGATGTGTTCAATAATTTGTGGATGTTCTTCCCTTATCATAGAATTCCCTAGCAAGTCATATACATAGTCCTCCATGATAATATGGAGGAGATAATGGGTTATAATAGTGATGGCTCTTTGATAGGAAACTCTTGCCTTCTCTATACCAAAGGCCATTACTTGGTAATAGAAGATCCCACACAAGGTATTGAAAGATGTCTTGTATTGATCCCCAATAGTAACGTGTATCTAATTTTAGCCTAAAATACTATCCATGAGATATAGCATTGCATGTCATGTTGTAAGGTCCATGATGCTAGGAAATGGGAAGTCATCCTTTGGATAAGCTTTGTTTAAATCCATGAAATAAGTGTAGATGTGGATACCCCCAATTGGCTTGGGAATTGGTACAATTTTTTAGACCAATTCTAGATAGTGAATGGGGTGGATGAAAAACACTTAAAGTAGATTTTCCAATTTTAATATTACCAAAATTTTTATTTGTGGATGTATTTTCTAAGATTCTATTTAATGTGTTTAGCATTTGGATGCATGACCAAATCATGAAAAACTAATGATGGGTCTAGAATAGGCATATCAACATAGGACCATGCAATATTTTTATACCCTTTGTGCAAGACATCAAAGATAATTTTTCATTCTTTTGTGGAGAGGGTGATAGGTTCCATTCCCAAGGTGACTAATGGAGAGATATCTAAATCATAAAATGAGGCTAATATAACTCCATTCTCATTATTGTTTACAACGTAAAAAACCATCTCAACATTTTTAGAAGTACTTAAGGATATCATGAAAGAACACGTACATGAGGGACATAGGTAGACATACCTATTCACACTTATGAACAGGTTGCTTATGTTGAAAATGGAGGTAATTATGTAGCTTTAAAATTTGTAAAACTATTATACTATTGTGTGAACCCTTCTCCTAGTACCTACAAAAAAACATGAGTAAACAAGTTAAATAAGGAATTGCAAGCTAAAACAAGGATTCCCCATGAAATCCATTTGAAAATTCAAAATAGGAAAGAAAACGATGAAGAACACAATATAAATGACAAAACTAGATTGAATCATAATTTAAATAGAAAACACATGATCCCATGGGGGAATTGGTGCCAATTTGATGTGAAAATTTTACCTTTCCCAAATCCTATGATGAAATCTTGATATATTGAAGATGATATTGATCCACTTTGATGAAAGATGAGAACTCCAAGCCAAATCAGCAAAAATCCTAGCTAAGAATTCAATGATGGATGGAAATGGCCAAATATTTTAGCATAATAACTTTGCAATGTTTGTGGATGATCTAATGAGGATATGACCTCTTTATTTATAAGATTCCAAGATGGATGAAGGTCCAAATTTGAGCAATGTGGGACTAACATTCACCCAATGATATGGTGCCACTTGTCAAGCTATGAATGGATGATGGATGTACAAGATTTGGGGTTTGTGTCAATAAAAGCCAATATTTGAAATTCAAATTTGTTGAAATGACATGCAAGAGGGAAGAGAAAATGCAATAAATGCCACTTGGCTCAAGGCAAAGGACATGTAAGAGGAAGTTATTGCCTTGTTGGATGTACATGTTGACTTGGAATTTTTGAATTCAAATTGAGAGAATATTCCAAAAGATGCCTTGTGAGGAAAATAGAGATTTAATAAATGAATTAAAACTATTTTCATGTGTAACTTGCATTATCTAGAGGATGGGACATGAGATGAGATTAAATTAATTAAGGGTTAATTAATTTAATGAGAGAGATTTGATGATGTGACCTATTTGACTTAGATTTTTGGATTTATTTAAATCAAATAAGAGAGGAATATGATAAGAGGCTAATTAAATAAGGATTTTGATTTATTTAATTAAAAGAGATGGTGTTAGATTAAATTGAATAAGATTTTAATTTATTTAATTTAATGGATAGACTTTAGATATTTAATCAAATAAATTGATTATTTAATTAAATAGGGATAATTAGATCAAATGAATTGATTTAATTAAGAAAAGGAATTGACTTAATCAGATAAAATAATTTATTTAATTAAGGGATGAAGGTTGATGAATTTAATTAGATAGGATAATTTGATTAAATGGTTAGACTGAGGAATGATTCTAGAAGAAATGGTGTTAGTAGGTCAAAATCAGATGCACAATGTCAATCAGTATATTTTACGTGTCTACAACTATATATCTAATTTAGTGTTCTTTGTTACAATTTCTTTGTGGATGATTATCTATTTAGATTCATTTTACCATTTGTAGAAGTAGATAGAAGATTGTGGAAGAATAAGACCAGAAGATAGAAGTGACATAGCATATACTGTAGAGAAAATCTTTGGAGAAAAAACTCCATCGCCAAAATCAATAGTGCTTGTATTATTTAACCTTAGAACAAGATTACAATAATTATTTATCAATCCTTGCTTGAGATTCTTCTTTTTCCTTCAAAAATTCTTCTTCACAACCTGCAATAAAATATGATAAAACTCTCTGCAACTTGTTGAAATTTATAGACAATAATGAGCCTTGCAAACTCCAAAGAGTTTACAATTACAAAGTACAAATATTATCTCACAAAACCTACACCTATTCTTTGCAAGTAGAGTTCTTCCATGAAAAACAATGTCAAATCAAGTCCATCAATTTGGGTGTCCAAAACTGAAGTGCTAACTCAACATTAATTCTGAAGATATCTTGTAAGCTCCTCCTCAAAGTTGGAACCTGGGAATGGGTCCAATTAACTCGGCCTTATAAAATATCTTCTCATGTAAAAGTGTTAACTCCAAGATGCCAACTTGGGCACCCAAGGTGGTTCCAAGTCAATCTCTGTTAACTGAAACATATCTCTCCACCATTCATGCAAATATCATGCATGATTGATCATCCCCACTTAACTGAATGTATTACTTGTTATCTATCATGCAACTCAAGTGATTAGTCATGCATTCCAAGTCAACTGAAGTCAACTAGCATTCAACTGAAACTAACTACATGCAATTGAAGATAATTGAACCTTAACTGAACTAAACTGAACTGAACTAAATTGAACTAAACTTCATGCATTATAAACATCAATTCCTAACTTCTAGGATCTTTACAATCATTACATAAGTGTTATATTTTTTCTCCAAATAGTTAACTTAACTCAAGGTGGGCTCCACCTTCCATTTGGGCTCCCCATGTGCTCCTATTTTGTAGGAGCTCTTCTTGGGTCTCCCAACATGTTCATATCATTTAGAATTAAATACAAATGTCAATTTACATGTTCATTTCATTCAAATTTAATCTATTTCTAATCCTATTGTTGGGGAATACTTTCCAAGGACTTAGGAGATACATGAAATATGTTTAGGATTGCAATTAAATGGCATCCTATTCCCAAAAGCTTATGTGCATTAAAATATCAAATGGACCAAACAACATGTATATGTATATGCATAGATGTATTGCACGTAGGAACTTATCAATATGATTGTAATTGCATTTGAGTATGGAGTGCAATCGAATGTGTCTATATATTTGATATATACATATATCCATATATATACATGTATCGATACACATGTATGATTGGAAAATGGATATGCCATACAAATATATCAATATATGTACACATGTGTATACATGTATAAAGAGGAATATATATGTACACAATCGATGTAATTGTTATTACTATGAGAAAGTTAACTTGGTTGTATTCATTTGTATATCGAATATATAAATACTTTATTTTCATAAGATATATATATTAGCATATATATATATATATATATATATATATGAGTTGAAATACATATATATATATATATATATGTATATACATAAATATATGGATATATATTTAGATATGACTATATGCTTAGAGATCAATTTATTTAAGCCATGCTTAGAGGCCGATATAATACTTGAATATAGGCTGATTAAATATAACAAATGCAAAGCATTATAAAGGCTGAATATAATACATATTGGCAAAGATTAAAGAGTGAACTATATACAATATATATTGTAGCAAATAAGTCGATATAAAGAGTTTTAATTCTAGTCGATGCTTGAGATAGAATACATTTGACTTAGTAAACAACAATAACTCATGGGACACCTTGTCATATAGTGATGGAATTACACCAACAACAAAGTTAATGCAAATGCATGTTAATAGGAAAAGATTACAACAAAGTAAGGAATCAGTCAAAGTTGATTAATGAGATAAAGCAATTCATCATTCCTTTATTTTATGTTGGGCATAGACTTAGTTGACCTATTCAATGTGTTACATTTTAAATAGAGATTGATTCAAATGAGTTAAGCCATGCTAGAATTATAGAGAGATGGCTGCTTGCTTGGTGCCATAAGATGAAGTTCCAAATGTTGTAGAAGTCCATTCTAGGAAGAAATCGACTATCACCTTTTGATCATGTGATGATTGAAATAGTCATAAGTCGTCAAAATTTAGAGGTTGACCTATAGCTTAGTATGTTGAGTGAACTCTTCACTTGCTGCCACCTTTTTGATAAGAGAAGTGAGTTGACTTGAATGGATATTGTTGTCAATCTACTTACCTTTTCTGTAGGCTGTAAAGTCTCCTTGTTGCTATATAAATAGAGAAGCATACTCTCTCATTTGTTACTCATTCTATTTCCACTCCATTACACACTTCTAATTTGCAATTTCATTATGAGTATTTTGTGCGAGCATTGAGTATCTTGTGAGAGAATTGAGAATTTTGGTGAGAGCATTGAGAAGTATATTATGAACTTGTGAGAGAGAGGTTTATTGAGCCATTGCTTGAGATTTCAAAGCAAAGCTAGTAGTTGTTTCAAAAGCTATGCAACAACCAATTAGTTGGACAAGCATATTACAGGCATGAAGACAATTCTTCCTAAGTTGTTTATCTTTTTTTATAAAAGATTTTGTGTTTTGCATGATTTGTTTGGAATACTTGCATTAGGAAAATATAGTATTTTCTTTTGAAAGGAATAAGAAGCTATGTTACTCTTTTCTATGAAGTGCTTGTATTTACTCCATAATAGGAGAGATTTTTTGTCATAGGTATATATGTTTACTAGATATGATTAAGTAGGGATAGCGTAAGAGTTGTCCATAGCTAGTTATTGGTATAATTAGTAGTTTCCAAGTTACACCTAGGGTTCGATTATCCGTAAAGGGAGGGTAATTTGTATTTATCCTTTATGAATAGATATATCATTAAATTATGGGAAATGGGAATAGGTTGTCTCTAGGGTTAAAGACTACCCATTGAAGGATGAACCTATGCATAGTATGTAGTGGCCTAAAGGCAAATTGAGCTTGAGTAGTGTACGCGAGTAGGATGACTATCACTCAAAGTAATAGGTGAGAACACTTTGGCCAAAGTAGTGTGATTTCCTTTGGATCCACTGTCAATTCACTATGATCCATTTATTTGCATGCTAGTTCTAGATTGTGGGTTTACAAGTTCTAGCCATGTAGGAAATAGCACTAAACTTAGTTGGTTTTCATTACGAGGTTACTCTACCAATCTCTTTGTCGAAGGGTAGGGAGATCTTTGAATGATAGATGTGTGGGGGACCACATATGAGTCCATGGTTGGTAGAAAAGTACTTGAGTGATGCTTCTCCTCCTTAGAAGGCAACAAGAAGACCAAATATTTGAAAGCAGGTTCTTAGTGTTGGAAACAAGCAACACTAAGAGGGGGGTTGAATTATTGTTGTGCAAAAATTTAATTTTATTATTCTACTTTTTAACTTACTTAACCATTCAACAAATGAAATATTCATGAATAGTAAGAAAGCAATCACGACACCATAACACCAAGATTTTTTACGTGGAAACCTTGTTAGGGGATAAACCATAGTGGATGGCCAATCCACAATATAATATGAGTATACCCAAAATAAAGAGTACAAAATGGGAATGCACTTGCATTCAGGCTCACTGCTCAAAATGTATGGGCTCATTGCCCTATGATGATTTGGAACAGATCCAAAAGAGAGAACTAATAAAATAGCGTCTACAATGCTTGATTACAATTCCGATTAAGCTCTATAGACAGTCTTCTGTCCTTCTGGCTGATTCAACAATTCTGCTTTGCTTTGTACAACTCACACTACAAAAATCTTAATGCACAAGTGAAACTGTGCATAATCCCCTAATCACCTTTCTAATGATCGCAACACACCACTACACTACTTTCTCACACATAGAATAATATATCAAATCTCTTATATATATCCACATCTAGAAATTAAGTCACTATAGGTTGGCCTAAATAAAAATTGGAAATATTATCAACTTGTTATGCCCTGAATAACCACCCCACTTTGATTTGGATCAAAACGGGTCCCCCTTTCTTTTCCTTTCTTTGCCTTTGGTCTTTTGCTTTTATTCTTGGCATTCTTCTGGTTTTCTCCTGAGTTCAGGATTTTCCATCCCATTCAGATTTTCCCGGATTTCACTTGAACTCCAGCTGAGTGTTTGTTGTTCGGGGATTTTTGGTCTTCGCAGAATTCTGCATGGACCGAATTTTCCCAATGTCTTCTTTTTTCATAGTTTTCCTTCTCTTCCAGATTTTCCTGAAATCCGTTGTTTCACGTTTGTCCCAGATCTCGCTCGAACTCTGGCTGAACATTGTTGTTCGGGGATTTTTGGTCTTTGCGGAGTTCCCCATGGACCAAATTTTCCTGATGTCTTCTCCTTCGTGGAAATCCGTCCCGCACGAATTTCTCTGGAATTTGGTGAAATGTGAAGAAGTTTGGAGTATTAAGGCTAGTTAGCAAATGAAGATGCATTTTATGAATAATTGATGCTATTTTTTAGATCTCACATGTTGTTCCTTGTTTGATAATAATTAGATTAAGCAACAAGTGTGTGTTTTCATGTTTGTTCCACTGGAATCTGCCTGACTCAAAATTCTCTAAAATTCCTCCCTGGCTTGGATTTCGCAGGTCGACCTGAAACCTAAACTTGTTGGTATGATCATTTGGTTTGAAGATTTAACTGCACCTTACTAGCATAGGATTCATTTCAATGATGATTTTGATTAATTAACTATTGTTTGTGTGATCTTCATTGTAGTTTTCTTTGTTGAATGCAAGATTAAATCACACACAGGATGATATTTTTCAAGGGAGCTCAGTTGGAAGGCTGTCCTCAATCCAGTTGAATATGAAAATCAGTTAAGGTAAAATTCAACAAGACTTTTCTAGACTCTTACTGATTGGTGGCTCGGCTTTGATTGTTCAAAATCCAAAGAATCAGAGTACTCCCCATTGTGCATCTTATCGGCATAGGGTTATCACAGTCTCCCTGACCTATGGTTCATTTGGTTCAAATCTACGTTTATGCTGCCTATCAGAAAGACCCCAAAGAGGTCATAGCAATTAGGATTTATATACAGGTGTCTATCGCCAAGACAGAGGTCATCGTCTCGGTGACATGGAGTTTCCTATTGGCATGAGGGGTTTCCTTCGAAGAAAAGTCTCAGCAAGATCCTTAGGTCTCATTGACCAGCGGAAAAAGGGATTTGTATATCGGTGAAGGGTTTTCCCTTCACCAAGAAGTCTTGGCGAGTTCATAAAGTCTCTGTGACTAACAAGAAGAGCCTAATACTTTAGTGGGAGTTTGTCTTCGAAGAGATGTCTCAGTGAAATCTCAAAGTCTTGCTGAAGGGAGTTGCATTTGGCAAAGGATAGAACCTTCGGTATAATGTCTAGCCTAAGAGGTAAGGTCATACCAACATGCCACAAAGGGATGCTATCAATGGTCTTCGTGGAGAGAATTAATAAGTCTCGGCGACCAAAGAAAGAGCATGCAAAGGATTTCGCTGAGACATAAGGTTTCTATAGGACATCGCCCCGATCGAACGAGAAAGGTCTGAGCAACACGAAGGAACTTCAACGAGAGAACCGGTGTGTCACGGCGACAAAAGGGTGAACTAGTAAAGCTTTCACTGAGAGATAGATATCTGCAAGACATCTCCCCGATGAGAGGATGCTACGGCGACACATGTGGAACAAAGAAAACACATTGGTCTGACTACAAAAAATTCTTGGCGATAGCAGAATTCGGCAAAAGGAAGCTTTGGTTGGTGTAAAGTCTCGCCGACCAAAGAGAGTCTCAGCGACACGGAGGAAGCTCAACAAAAGTGAAAGAAATTGACAAAAGTTCCTACCGATACAAAAGTCTCGGCGACAGTAGGGCAAGGTCGCCAGGAGGTGTTGCCTTCGATGAAAAGTTTCACCAAAGGGGAAGGGTCTTGCCGATACAGATGGAGTTCGGCCAAGGATCATACCTTTGCCAAAAGGGTCTTAGTGAAGAGAGAAGGTCACACCGAAACAAAAAGAGAAACTGGCGTAAGAAGGTCAACAAAAGGAATTTGAAGAGACTCCCAGCAAATGAGGGGACTTTGCTATGAGGTTACGGTGACAAGTGAAGGTCATGCCAACATAAAGCAGGGTCCCACTGAAAAGAAATGGAGCTCGCCAAGAGGGTGATGCCTTCACCAAAATGTCTTGGCGAAGGAAGAAAGTCACACTGATAGGATGTCCCTTTGGGGGAGGAAAGATATGCCCCGGGAGGTCTGGCCAACATTGGAGGTCTTGCCAACAACAAAGAGGGACTCGGTAAGGGAAGAGAATTTTGGGGTGATGTCTCTTTGATTCAAATAATTCTCAGCGATAAGGAGGATGTCGGGGACACTCAAAAAGAAAATGAAGCTTCACCATGTGGTCTTGTCGAAGGAATATAGTCTTGCCAATGGCTTTTATGAGCTCGGTATAACTTCTGCAGCTCGCCGAAACATCTTGCCGACCGCCATATGGTATGCTGATATTTTTTAGAAGACAAAATTGAATTGCGGAGACATGATGAGTGTCTCATAGACGTGCGATTCAAGGTGGACCACTTTTGACTGCCCAGGAATCTTGCGTGGCGAATATTTAACCAATTAGGAGGAGTAAAGAGGACTGACCTACGATAGTTTGATTGATTGACCGCCCCTTTGGATGGACTTACAGAGTGCAACCGGATGGATTCTTCCTAAGAATAGAAGGTGATGGATTGGCCCAGGAAAAATGCAAATATCTACAGGGAGACCTGATGGTGCTTCCAGGAGATGGTCAATGTGTGAAAGGTCTAGAACATGAAGGAAGCCGAATGAAGAAAGGAACTATGAGTCATAGGGATAGCTATAGTGACCACTGACAGGCAAATCAATATTAGTGGTGATATTTTGGGGCATTGAAGGAAGACTGTAATAGAGTTCAAGTATGGACACGCAGACAGGGGAGTTAATGTTGCAGCAGCAAAAGATCTACAGATCTTTCCCAGAAACCTTTCATTAGCATGGACACTGAGGATTCACATTGAATGCACAACTGTCTCTTTTCAAAAGATCTGAGAGCTGACTCTCCTACATTCAGTAGATATTTTGTAAACCCTGGTGTTGGGGACAACGCATTCTTTTTTATGCATTTTGTATATAAGGCATTCTTGCCTCTTTGTAAAGGTTAGGACTTCTAGGTTAGAATAAAGAACTTTCAGGAACAAAGAGAGAAGTTGTAGGGTTATAAATTAGTAGATAGAGAACTTGTAGAGTAGAACTGGTAGTTAGGAGTTAGATTAAGTAGAAGACCAATGTATCTTTCAGTTCTCTTAGTGTAAATGGAAATAGCTTGGAGTCATATATTTTCTATACACTGGTGATTGTGCCAGCTTTGTAATTGTTATTTATCTATTTTATGAATAGTAGAAGCAACCATATCTTAATCTACTTCATGTTGTGTTTCAGAATGGTGTTTGTCTTGAGTTAATCATCTGATTTGAAAGCTTTCAAGGAATGAGGTTTGATTTTCTATTTTATTTGAATGGTAACTTGCAATTTGCTGTTGAAATCAGCACTATGAATGAATGAAACTGTGTGGTTGGTCACAAGTTCACTTTGTTCTACAATTTTAGTTAGGTAGGAATTCCTTGGAAGATGACAGGTTTGGTTAATTCGGATGAAGATTCATTCTTTTTTGTCTCAAAGCCCTGATCCATCTTTTTCTATTTCTTTAAAACCCAGGTTAGAATAGGTTTCAAGTTTATGTTTGCTCTCATAACAATCCAAAAGCTCACACCAGTAGGCCCCTTAAACATTACTGTTACATTGACCACTAAGGCACATCAGCACAGTTGAGAACCAACTACAAAGACCTTGGGAGCTAAGATATCCATGCGATCATCTTTCTCTTTTAGGAGAAATAGAGTAGCAATATTCTGTTTGCAATGTTGCTATGCCATTTGGGATGTCAACACAACTGTCAGCCCAAATCATGAATTTTTTTTTATGTGCATCCATACAAGTTGGCCACGACATAGCTTGGACCCGAAACTAAATGTTTGAACATAAAAACATTTTAAATAATTTTTCTTTACACATCCACAATACACCACATTTGCTGAGTCGACCAAAAAGAGAAAGTAAATAGAGAACATTCTACCGAACCTTCTAAAATGACCTTCTACTGGATGATGAACTCAATCCACATCTGTCTGACTATGGTTTGGCTACTCTTACATCATTTTTTTCTAATAGTTAGGTAAATACTAAAATGTATCTCCATTAGATGCTCAGAGTTGCTAGTTCTATAATCCATGGGTTTTCTATTTATGCTGAGGGTTCCTACTTGTATATTCTATGGGCTTACTATAGATGAACTAATTTTGAAAGGGTGGGCATCTTATTCTACATTCAGGGTCTAGCTCACATGCTAGGCTACAATGCCCCAGAGTTTGCAATGTCAGGAGCCTATACTATGAAAAGTGATGTATATAGTTTCGGTGTTGTAATGTTGGAACTTCTAATAGGTCGCAAACCCTTGGACAAGTATGTTGTTATTGGATTTTGGTGACAGCAAGTCTTTGACAAATCCTTAGGAAAAAATTATTTACATATGAAGACAACCATTGCAATCATCTAGGTAGAGATTTTCGATATTGATTAATTCAGTAAGATATTTGTGTATTGCCACTTTTGGATGTGCAAGTCTTTGACAAATCCTTCGGTAATAATTATTTACATATGAAGACAACCATTGCAATCATCTAGGTAGAGATTTTTGATATTGATAAATTTGGCAAGATATTAGTGTATTGCCACTTTTGAAATGTTGCACATCTAATCTAATGTTATATGGAAATAGCTCAAGGCCAAGGCCAGAGCAGTCATTGGTGAGATGGGCAGCTCCCTAGCTACATGATATCGATACATTATCCAAGATGGTTGACCTTGCTTTGAAAGGAATTTATTCTACCAAATCTCTTTCACAATTTGCTAACATCATTTCTTCATGTGTCAAGGTAACAATTTCTTCTATTATATTCACATTGTTTTCCTGAACAAGTCACAAGTACCTAATTTCTCTTATTGATTGCCAGCTGGAGCCTAAATTTAGGCCACCAATGTCAGAGGTTGTACAAGACATTATTCGTCTAATGCAGAGGGAAACTTCAAGTAGAAAGAGATCTGAGGCATCATTGGGATCCAAAAGCCTTGAACGTCTAGATTCTTCGTTGCAAGAATAGACAATAAAAGCATTATTTTATCTGTTGTAAAAAGAATTCATAACATCAGCTAGTAGATTATTTTTCTGATCATCATCTTCTAGATGAAACCATTCTTTAAAGTCAATAGTGGAAACTTTTAACCAATTGATGGGCTCCATAATAAGAAGAGAAGGAGACAGAAAATATTGGTCCATTCAATCATGTCTTGGTAAAGTGTAACAATATTTGTGGCAATGTGGCTTATAATGAATTAGTTTTTGTATAATTGGGAGTATGAAATGTTGGTTTAGATTATCCTTTCATAAAAAAATTTAATAAATTAGTGGCAATCCAAGATTGATTCACTATTAAAAAACTAATATCTTCAGACCTTTCTTGGATAATGAAATTATAGGTCCAAAAAATGTGACTTTTTTGACAATTTGTCTGGTGAACACTAGTGGATGCTATATTAGATTTCCACAATCCATATTATCAAATTTTGTTGTTTCTAGATTTGACTTTGCTAATTTTTGAATCAACATTTTGGATCACACTTTGTGATCCATAAAATTGATTCAATTTTACATCTTCTTGAGCTCTCTATCCTGATGATGGATCATGGAGTGTGATCCGAAACATTGATTAAAAAATTGGCACGCAGTCAAATCCAGAAACAACAAAATTCAACCACTAGTTGATTTGTGAGATGTTATTAACTAGCAGTCTTGTATGGTTTATGATAAAATATGTGCCTCCATATAGATTATGATCAATGAGGATACTATTTTCCACTTCATTGTTCCTTTCATGTTAACAACTTATTGTAATTTTTGGTGTTTGTCTAGTCCATGAAATTAGCTTACTTTTGGCTGTTTATGTCAAGGACTCCTTGGGAATGCATTCAAATGATAAGAATTGCAATTTACTGAGTTGTGTCAACAAAAATTAGTCAAAACATGCTCTAGTGTAAATGGGATGGCCCTATGCTCCTTCTAATTTTTTTTCAAAATTTTCCAAAAATTTTAATTTTTTTTTAAAATTATTCCAATAAGCTAATGTGATAGCTAGGAATGCATTTATGACAAAAGATTTGACTTTCAGAACCTTTGGGGTAGCCATTTTATGTTTAGGACCTCTTAGAGAGTGCATCTAGTATAAAATCCTAACCCTGACCCTAAAATTGAGTGGGTATAAATAGAATTTGAGTGTGTTGGTGTATGTTTTATCATCCACCAAAAACATAGAATAAAATGTTCAAAGACACTCTATCCTCTCTTGAACAAAATCACCGTGTATGCTAAGATTGTGAGAAGATCATATGGTGATTCCAAGGTTTCTTTTGTTAGCTCATGACGTGTGGATAAGCTCAATGGGTGTTGTGATATGTTGGTAATACACAAAGGGACTTACGCTCGACAATTTGTTCACAAGTTAAGGACTTAGACAGATCTAACATTAAATGCTTCTTCTGTTAGGATTTTTAGTTGGGATTTCAAAAAAATGCAAAAAGGATAAGGGTTTAGAGGTTCTAATCTATCCCTAAGAATTCAAAAGATGATAAATATTAGGTGAAACTGGTGACCACGCTTTAATTCGCCTCCTTGGGACAACTACACAAAGTGGGTGCAATCTTTAAGGGATGTGAATATAGTTTTCATGTCCAAAACAATATTTCTCCATACTGAAGTTAACAATCCACAATCATAAGCTCAGACTAACTTTATGCATTGAATGAAAATCATCCATCCAAAGAAAGTATGAGCAATGTTTCACCATAAATCTATACTATCAAATCTTGCATTCACTTAACAAACAGTCAAAGAAAATTCTATCTTAATTCAAATCTAATTGTATCTTAATTCTAATATAATTCTATCTTAATTCTAATCTAATGTTGAAGAAGCTATGCAACATTGCAAACCACTTTACAATAAAAGGAATTCAAAGAAAATCATGCATAAGAGTTTTTATTACTAGAATTAGCCAAAAACAACAATCTCATACACTTTCTTCACAAAATAAAAATGAGAGATTGTAGAAGTTGAAAAACCAACTTCACAGTCCCCAAAAATCACCTGCAAGCAATCACCTATCACATGCAATAGATATTCAAAACAAAAGTGAAAGATGTTATGTAAACTCTCAGAGCCAGTTTGTGCAAGCAAAAATCAGCATTATGATATTGAAATAAATTCTCTTAAAAATAATACAAAAGCCTTCAAAAAGGAAATCATGCGAAAAGCAAGACATGCACAACCCTAATCCTATTTTTAGCAAAATGACAACTCAACAAGATAAGGATAATAATTAACCTAAGGAATAGAATATTCCTAAGTAAACTTATGCTAAAGTGTAATTAAATAATTAATTACACCAACACCCCCCATAAGTGCAACTTAGGGAGAAGTAGATTATTATGCAAATGATACAAAAGATGAGTCTCGGCAACAAAAGCCTAATTAGGTACTCATGTACAAATGCAAAGATGAAGTAGAGAAGGAAAACCTAGTGGGACAAAACCCCCATACAATGAGATGACTACTACAAAGAAGCACTGGAAGAACATTGTGGATTAACACTGGAATTTGATTTTGGCAATCAAGGAAAGATACTTTTGTTTGCTACTAAAACCAGATGAGAGTCATTGATTGACTCAAGGAATCATGATAAAGCAACAACAGACCCGATGCCACAGAACATTGGAAAACTCACAAACTGGAACAACCCTGGAATCTATGAAGCAACAGTAGATGAGATGATGATAGAATCTAAAAACCGTGTATCTCGATGCCGATGCCAAACTGTGACTGAAACTCTTCCATGGGAAGGAGTACCATGAAGACTTTGGAGCATTAACCATAAAAACATGGCCCTCAAATTGAGAAGAATTTGAACCAATGAGGATCAAGAAACATAATCTCTCAACTGAAGTGTGAACCAATGAATCCAATATGTGTCAAGCTATAGCAAAAAAGTGGCCAAAAGAAACTAGGAAACTAGAAACCCCATGCGAGCTACCATCAAATCAAGATGAAGATGTGGATCAAAGTGCATGCACACTCTAATCAAATTATTATGCAAAAAACCCCCCTGATGGAACTTTATCTCAGTTCATTTATTACAATACCCAATGATTGTAAAATGAGAGAATGCAAAACATGCATAAACTATGGAGAAAATGCAAACCTAGTGCATGAAAACAAAACTGAGTGCATGCACAAACCAATGTTCACATCTGCCTCCATGATGAAAAAAGGACCTCAAATCTATGTAGAAGTCGGAACCAGCTTTCCAATGATATCTCGTTTGTGAAAATCTGACGCCATGGCCAACAGTTCTGATTTTTTCAAAAAACTGAATTTGGCCTGCAAGAAATGGGTTTTCTAGCAAAAACAAGTTTACTTCTAATTTGATTTCTGCAAAATCTGTTCACAATGAGTGGACAAAAAAAGAAACCCGAAAATATTTTCAAGCTAAGAACAAAACCCATAAATCATTTTTTGATCCAACAAGCAGAAGATGAAAAAATAATTTTTTTAAACCTTCAACCAAGAGAAAAATGATGCACGCCAATTTTTGTATAGTATTTTTCTCTAGATCCGTACAAGATATAAAAAAACTAAAAGATACCCAGTTCAGATTTTGATCCTGGCTATAAAATCCAAAAATTGTTTTTCCTACAACTAAGTGGAAGCTAAATTTCTGAAGCAAAAATGAAAAATGGCTTCAATCCCTTACACAAAAAAAATGCTATGAGAGAATATCTTCAAAACACGAACAAACAGCAATAGGTCTGGAGCTTTGATACCATGTAGAAGTTGAAAAACCAACTTCACAGTCCCCAAGAATCACCTACAAGCAATCACCTATCACATGTAACAGATATTCAGAACAAAAATGAAAGATGTTCTGTAAACTTTTAGAGCCAGTTTGTGCAAGCAAAAATCAGCATTATGATATTGAAAGAAATTCTCTTACAAATAATACAAAAGCCTTCAAAAAGGCAATCATGCAAAAAGAGAGACATGCACAACCCTAATCCTATTTTGAGCAAAATGACAACTCAACAAGATAAGGATAATAATTAACTTAAGGAATAGAATATTCCTAAGTAAACTTATGCTAAAGTGTAATTAAATAATTAATTACACCAATAGAGATCAAGAGTTTATGTAATGTTTTCAAGAGAAAATGAAAGGCCAAGATTAAAACAAAATTAACAACCAAGATTAATACACATCAACCCTAATTAGGGTTTCCCAAATAACATCAGTAATCAATGAGTAAACATAGTGAAGTGGTGTCTGGGCTATTTTCAAGGGAGTGTGTCCCTATCCTCTTGAGTAGTAGTGTGTTCGACGAACCTAGACATGATCATGATAACTTCTTCCATTGTGACTTGTGGTATCATGCTTATTCTAAATTCTAGCCTATCCAAGTCCTTGGCATATCTGGCAAAGGAACTCTCTCATTCTAGTTCTTGCTTCAGGAAGGCATCCAAAATGGATAAGAGGTTCCCCACTTTTGTGAAGTCCTATCTCAAAATCGATCTTGTGGTAGAGAAGAAGATTTCCTAAACCTTTCTCCTTAGTCTTTCTAGTTGCATGTCATTCGCTCAGACAATATCTTTCTCAAATACATCTACAACTATGAGGTAAATCTTTCTCTGAATTTCTCTGATTTGTTCCTCCACTCTGAGTGCATTAGCCTTTGCTTTCTCCAAAACCTCACTCTGTATTGTCAATGCCCAATACCAATGGTGGAAGTCATAAGCAATGCCCGCTGCAATTATCTTTTCATTGAACAATTCCTATTTTGGGACGTCCTTCAGAACTTTGAGGCATGGGATGAGCCTCTCTTGAATGTCCGTGAGGTTGTCCCAAACTTCTACCATGACATCCTGTCTAGAAAGGAATGAGGAGGTTTTTCCGTTGGTGAGTGTCAATCTCTCCATGAATGAAGCTGCTTTTATGCTTTTACTTGTCATCCATTCCTTGGCTTCCTTGGCTGTGACCACATCTTCAACATTCTTATTTGTTTCCTGTGAGGAGTTTAGAAGAGGAGGAGCTACTGTACCATCCTAGTTGAGTGGCTTGGTTAGGTGCTAGATACATTCTTTCAATCACTCAACCTCCTTGTATTCCTTCTTCGCCACTTCCTTCTCTAGTATCACCTTGATAGTAGAGACTGAGCTATCCAACTCTTGAACTTCTTCACCCTTTGTTGTTGGGCCTAGATCTATAGTGGTAATGGCCTACTCAAGGGGAGCAATTTCATTATGTGTTTTCTCAATTGTTGGCACTACAATCTATACAGTATGACTGCCTACTGAGTCTCAACTGGTGCTTGTATCTTCATTCTTTCCTTCAACTAGTTAGGAATGGTGGGTTGTTTGATGCTGTCCTCCTCCTGAACATTTTCTGCACTTGGAATATCCAAATATCCTCTAAGAGCATAAATCATTCCCTCTTGGAATTCATCATTCTCGATGTCCATTTCATTCTTAGAACCCAGTATTTCGGTGCTAGGAGGAGATGGGGGTTCATCATCATCTAACTAGATTGGTTCATTGTTACCCTCTTGAATTGGAGAAGGAATCATCATATCAGCCAAGGATTCATCTATAGTAGCCACTAGCTCATCAATATTTTTGGATGCAGCAAAATGAGATGGCTCCACCCTCTTTCTCTTTTGGATAGGCTCTATGTTTACAATTGCTCCTTTCCTCTTCTCAGTAATCTCAACCAACTCAACACTATGGGATGCACCTACATTTGAGGAGTATGATTTTGTCTCACTCATTAAGTCATAAGTGAGCATCATTCTTCTCCGTCTCAACTCTTGGACCTATTGGTCGACCCACCATTGAGAATACTTGATTACTAGCCTCATTAATGTGGTCAAATCTGAAAGCTCAGGGTCTGACCATTTCACTACAGGAAGAGGCTAGATCTCATCGAATCATAGTTGGACGTATTCTCCATCATCTTCCACCTGGTCAGGCACTCGAAAAAATTCAGTCGCTCTCATCAAATCCACCGACAATCTGGGCCATAACTTTTTCCTGACTTCATACTCATCCGCAACGTTTGCCCAGAAATCCTCCAAGTCTACTATGTGTTTATACCTTTTTCCATCCACTGTCTGAATGTGGTTATGTGGGTCAAAATTGGCCCTGGACTGATAAGTCTTGAACGAATACCATTGAATTTCCAACTTGGCACTTTTAGCTACTTGTGCCAATGGACAGGTTTCCAAAATGTTCCCAATGAAGAATGGGAAAGTGACAGTTGCCTTCTGCTTTGGCCTTTGGATGTTATGGTAATCCTCCAGTTGTCTAAGGATCTCTTGCAAAATCATCCTATTTGTAGGATAGATTGGAAGCCTATAAGGATTTCTAGTGAATCCCTGGATCCTTATGTACGTGAACCTTGGAAACTAGATAAACCAGGATCCATATCTACTAATCAAGCTTTTGGCTTCATGACTTAGCCTTTGGTGAGTTCCTCCTTGGAGTATTTTGGTGATGTACATGAGGAAATCATCGTGAGCCCGTCTGAAGTGAGATTTCTCTCTGAGCTGCAGCTGTGGGTAATAGTCATACAACTTGAATTCATTCTCACCGTTGCCTACTCTGCCTTTGCATATCAGTCTTAAATATCTATAAGTCCTGGCCAATAGATAGATGATGTAGGAGCTCATGTGGAATGATTTTGTCTCCTCTAGATTGATTAGTTTCTCATGGAGATTATCGCAAATCATCTAGGACCAATTGAACATCCGAACACCAGAGGTGATTTCATCGATGAAATAGTACATCCACATCTCAAAAGGCACGCCTTGTGGATTGCAAGCTATCTTGTTTAACAACAAGATAATATCCCCATAGTCCTCTTTGAAGTCTATTCAGTGCAGCTTCTTGGGAATTTTCTTGGCAGAGGCTCTCGGTTTTCCAGCCATGACTTGTTAATATTTGTGGCACAAAGTTCAGATTGGTCTTCATACAAATTTTTGGCATCATCCTTAGTGTTATATACAGTCCGATGGTGTGTCGGGATGCAAAATGCTTCCTGAATTGCCACTTCTCTGAGGTAAGCTAATATCCTCCCATCAAGTGCAACAATTTTCCTATCCTATGCATCATAATGGATGGCACACTCCACCATCAATTCAACACATTCTATCGCTAGCAGAAATTCGGCTACCTAGAAGATTCCATTCCTCACCATCCATTGAGCAATTGGTGTCAGCAATTTATCATTTCCGTACATCCTTTTCCTGAATTCTTCAAAGTCCACATGCCCAAAATTGGTGTCTATAATATTTTTCCACTTAGAATTAATTTTTGACTCACACTACAACCCTTTGTTGGCAAACTTCATTTGCACTTTTCTTGATGATTCTCCCTGTGTGGTCATTAACCTTCAATAAATAAAAAAGGATTAACATTAGCACAGGTACTTTTAAATATAGTTTATTTCTGGGCCTTTATTTGAAAGTTTTACTTTCAACTTATTGAAAAGATAAATTTCTATGAAAAAAATAAGCTGAAAATAGGAAAACTTGATTAAAATTTTTCCAGAACTTAGCCAGAGTGAATAAGATGGAAGAAGAATTGAGAAACTTTAGCCAACCAAACTTCAAACGTTTGGAAATATCCTTTGGCTGCAAATCAAATTTAACTTATGAGAATTTAATCAAAAACCCAAGAAAGAATGTGCCAACTTGTCGAGAAGTATGCCTTTCAGCCAAGAATTAATTTACTTATGCAAAAATCACTTCCTCCAGCATAAAAATTTACTCCTCTACTGAGAAAAATTGACCTTGCCTTGAATATTCTTGCAATCTTGAGAGAGATTAACTTCTCTTCAATCGAACTTGTGAAGAATGAGTTGATGAAACTCATTATAAAGCTGAAGAGTTCGATTTTGTTTTAGCAATTTCATCTTTTCTCTTGATCTCAATTTGTTTTCTTCTCTTCATCAAGGAAATTTTCTTTTTTTTTTCAAAAAAACCTCATGGCAAGCTTATCTAGGTGCCACCTTTAGCAAAAATCCTTAGATTTTCTCTTTGAAGTTCAATTTTTAGCTAAGTGTTTATTTTTATTTCTTTAAATTATGTTGGAAAATATTAAATATCCAATGTATTAATTTTGACTTTTCCAACCTTTTCATGGCGAAATTTTATTTACTCATGGATTTTCTCTTTTCCTGGCGCATTTCATTTACTTCCATGAATTTTCTTCCAAGTCATTTGTGGCGAATTTGTTTTTGTCTAAGGCATGTTATTTTCCTAAGTGTTAGAATAAATTATCCAAAGTATTAAACTAACAAGTTTTAATTTTCCCATGGCTAATTATTTAAGTTATTTCACTTTATCCTCTAGCCAAGGCGAACTTCATATTTATTTTGCCATGTTTCATCTTTTCTTACACACAGACTTATTTTCTTTCCCTTAGCCAAGTCGGACTTTCTAGTCATCTTGCCAACAATTTTTATTTCTCTTATGCCATGGCGCACTTTGACTTGTGCTAGGCATATTTCTCCATGCCAAAATTGAGCTTTACTCATGTTTGGATTTTATTTCTTGCCTAAGTTGGATTTTATGGCCTCCTTTCTCCTCATGGCGGACTTTCTTAATGTTATTCCAAGTGATCAATGCCTTAGGTGGACTTTGAGTCTTTCTTTCCATATCAAGGGTGGAGTTTATAGATGTTTTTCCATATGTTCAATGCCTTGGGTGGACTTGGAAAACTTTCCTTCCATGCTCTCTCAATGCCTAGGCAGACTTCATGTTTTCCTTTCCAAGGCAAGGGTGGACTTGGAGAATGCCTTGCCATTTCCTATTCAAAGTGAAGTCGGACTTTGTGAGTGTTTGGATAAGTCATGGGGCGAACTTTCCATGATGTTTGCCATTTTCTTTTAAGTGTTGGGTGGAATTTGAGTTTATTTTTCCAAGGCATGGGTGAACTTTACTAGTTTCTTGCCATTGTCTTATCAAGGCTTGGGCGGACTTGACATTGTCTTTGCCATAACAAGGGCGAAGTTCATGGTTTTCTTTCCATGTTGTATGGCGAACTTTGGAGAATCTTTTCCATTCTCCATGGGCGAATTTCTTCAGACTTGCACCATTTTCCATCCTTGGTCGCCATGGATTTCATGCTTGCCTCTTCACCATATGCTTTTTCCACTTGACTTTTCTAGATTTTTCATTGCTTTTCCATGCTTTTCATTGATTTTTCATTGACTTTTTCTTGAATTTTTTTATTGATTTTTGCATCTAGTGGCCTGATTTTGATTCTAAAAATGGAAATGTTAACTCCATGACAAGGGTTGACTTTCTAAAAATAGAAAAAACAAAGTCCCTAAAAAATAGGAGTCCTAGTTTGGTCCAAAAATGCCAAAAATAAAAAAAAGCAAAAAAGCAAAAATCCCCAAAAAATAGGAAGTGTTAGAATTGACTCAAAGCATAGGCGATCCTTGTTTTCCAGACCTTCTAAGCACTTCCATGACATTTAGGCATTGTTTTGAGCTCGAATTCTCTAGTTGACTCAAGTGATTACTCAAAACTCTGACTTGAAACTCTCAAAGCAATGACATTATGAAATTGTTGCGCAAAAGCAAAACCCTAAAAAGAAGCAAACTACTGGGGTTCCCCATTTACAATGGGGCAATGTGTGAAAAGGTCACAACAGAGTGGTAAATTGGCTCATTTGTACATTTTAACCTTGGAGATTTGGATAGTTCTAGAGAGTTTTGCTACCAAAATGTGGTTGGTTCTACATGATATTCACTGCAGATTCAGAGTTTGGAAATTTAGACGACCAGAGGACTTGGAGGACTCAGTGAGTACATCAAACCCACTTTCTCAATTTTTTGTTTTTGCATAGATTTAGGGCTTCGAAGTTGAGTAAACAAATGCAGTGAATGTTGTTCGTCGTAATTGCTATTGTGTGCACCGCATGTGGGAGTGGTTCACCGCAACTACACGGTGCACCACAAATGTAGGGTAGGATTGATGGCGAATGCGGTGCAACTTTGAAGTGTGTTGTATTTTCTCCTACATCGCATTTGTGGTCAAGGTGTGACACAAATGCTAATGTAAGTCACATGTGCTAAATGAAATGACGCATGCACAAAAGTGATACGCAAGTGATTGGGGGTTAATCACAAGTGACCTTGGTGATGCATTTGCTGGGGCATGTGATGCAAGTGCAATTGTGCAATACATTTGCAATAACTATGACAAAATTTCCATAGGTGACATATTTGTTAAGTAGAGCGACACAATTGCCTGATTAAAAATTTTCCCTAGTTTAGGATGATTTTTTTTTTGCAATTTTGGTTCAATAAGTTTGACTAGGGTTTTTGATTGACACAATGACTTGTGCTTGTGACCATAGGTTGTACTTGCCTCTATTTGCACATGAGAGTTGTGGCCGCCGACCTTTAGGTTGTGAAACTAGTTATCTAACGCTGAGTACTGTCAACTGATGCATCTTGGTTTGTATTATGTGGCCTACATGCCCATCATTAGGGAGAATAGGGGATTACTGATTGCACTCACTGAGAGATAGCATTCAGAGACATGCTCCTTCCACTTTTCGACTGGGGAGGCGACAATGACGCTTGAAAATGTTTATAGGATTTTGAGGCTACTGATCCGTAGAGAGAGGGTGACATATGATCTAGTACGAGGATATCGAGCCATTGAGGACCTTCACGTCAGGTTCAATGCAATCTAGGGTAAAATCTAGTTTAAGGTAATAGAACATCAAACCTATAACCATAAAGCCCTAAACCAAAAATGAAGCACAATCCAACATATAAACATAAACATAAAGCAATATTACTTATGCCATGGTTAATTCACCTCCATTGTCCTCCATTTCACTTGATATGCTTGATTTCCCTCAGATTTGAGTATGCAATGATGGCCTAATGATAATGATAGAAAAATATTGAAGATTGTAGTTGTCTCCTTAAGTGTACTTAATAGCATAAGATGTCAAAATGACAATGATAGGTGTCATTTATAGAAAGTCAAATTGGAATGAAGGGCTAGGATTAAAAGCTAATAAGACATGTCAATCAATGGCCAAAAATGAAATTGTTATTTATATTAATTATTTACAAAGGAGATGAAAGCTCCTTAAATAATACAATACAAGACGATGTTTTTAAAAAGAAACGAACGTTAACAAAAGCAAATAACTGAAAGTTACTAAACACTAATTGAAGCAGACTAGCTTAACAAAATGTAAACTACTGACTAATTAAAGATTGATGTCCATTAAATAATACAATGGTACTTTAATACCTTCCCTTATTGGTCATCCTACTAACTACACCAAACTTATCTTGAAATTTTACAAATTTATCTGGATTGTGAGATTTGGTGAGAATGTTCGTAGTCTGATCCTCAGTTGGAATGTATTGTAACATATCAGAGCCATCTTCAACAAGTTGTATGATGAAGTGACAGTGAAGCTCAATGTGCTTGGTTTTCTTGTGGAAAAAAACATTCTTAGCAAGTTTGAGAACCCCTTGATTATCGCAAAACAAGGGTGAAGGCCCTACTTGAGACATCTGCATGTCAACAAGCATCCTTCAAAGCCATACTACCTCACATGCTGCCTTAACTGTTCCCCGATACTCTACTTCGGTTGAGGAAAGAGAAACTGCTTGTTGCTTCTTACTTGTCCATGTGACATCACCTATATACCAGGACTGAAAACATACCCAGAAGTGGACTTCCTGTCATCCACTGAACCTACCCAATCGGAGCCTATAAAGCCAACTAGTCTAGGATCTTTGCATCTGCTATATAGAATGCCAAAGTCAGGTGTCCCTTTGACATATCACAAAAATCGCTTCACGGAAACCCAGTGTTCCTCCTTAGGAGTAGTCATGAAATGAGAAATGTAACTCACAACAAAAGTGAGATCAGGTCTAGTGGTAGTAAGATAGATGAGGTTACCCACAAGTTGCCTGAATGTAGACTCATTTACCACTAGTGAGTCTGATTGGCCAAAAATTTTAGCCCCTTCTCCATAGAAGTAGATGAGATTTTGTAATCTTCCATCCTGAATTTTTCAAGAAAACTCCCAACATACTTCGACTAAGAAATGAAGATACTACCACCTATTTTCCAAACTTCTACACCAAGAAAATAGTGTAGGAGACCTAAGTCTGTCATCTCAAATGCCTAACACAAATTTGACTTGATCTGTTCAATCAAATGTAACCTATTTCCCGTAATGATGATATCATCCACATAGATGACAAGAAGGATGATATCACTGCTAGTGTTCTTAACATACAAATTTGCATATGAGGGACTCTTGTGAAACCCCTGTGCAACCATCATTAGGATAGAGAGCTCAAGGAGATGTAAGAGACACATTTTCCTTCACAAGAGATTTCCATGATTTTACACCCTTCATGGTTTCATGATTTTACTTCAATAGACTTGTGATTTTCACAAGAAAATCCTCATGAAAATCTACTAGAAACCCTAAAAAAAATAGGCTTTTTTTAAAAACAAAAAAATTCACAAAATTCTTTGATAGCTAAAAAACTTCTAAAAAATTTCAAGAAATCTTCAAGTAATTGACCACAAATTTTTATTACTAAAAAAATTCACAAAAAGAGAGCCTATGCTCTCATATTATGAAATTATTATTGATGTTCATTATTTACAAAGGAGATGAAAGCTCCTTAAATAATACAATACATGATGATGTTTCTAAAAAGAAAAAAAAACGTTAACAAAAGCAAAGAACTAAAAGTTACTAAACACTAACTAAAGCAAAGAACTAAAAGTTACTAAATGCTAACTAAAGCATACTAGCTTAACAAAAAGTAAACTACTGACCAATTAAAGGCTAAGATGACCATTAAATAAAATAATGATACTTTGATAAGGGCTAAGTTAGGGCAAAGATAAGGATGAATGACTAAGATTCAATCAAGGGTGGAAATTGAATGAGACAAGAGGAGATAAGGTTGGCACGGATAATGAGGTTGGAACATAAAAAAAGGTTGTTGGAGGACTTTAAATAATTATAAAATTATTTATTTGAGAGGGAAAGTGAATAATTAAGTAATAAAAACATTATTTAATTATAGAGGACATGTGACAGGTTGACTTTTCAATTAAATAATAATTCAATTAAGAAGTGGGAGAAAATGACAAATTAGTAAGTCATTGAATAAATAAAATTTATTTAATTTATGGAAGAAAATGCTAATAAATAATTAAATTATTGAAACAATTATTTAATTATAATAGAAAGATGATAATAGTTAAATAAATTAAATTTATTTAATTATGGAGAAAAAGAGACATTAGTGACATAATTAATCAAAAGAAGAGATAAAAGGATAGGCATGAATTAATTAAATAATCAAATAATTTGCTATGAATCCTTATATGTGCTAAGCTATTCTTCGTTTCCTAAAAGTAATCCAAGCAAACTTCATGCATATAAAACTAATTGATTGAGTACTCAAAGCTCTTGCAATGTTAGATGCATACCAAAAATATGTTGGAGTGCTAGATGTAACTAGACAAACACCTCATATTACCAATCCCATTGCTCCTACATGCTCCTAATTCTCAAAACATGAGTGATGCAAAGAAGAAACTTGTAATGTTAGGGTGACTTAAATTCAAAGTCCTTAATACTTGGGCCAATTGGTAGTTGCAACTTGCATCTATATATATGATTAGATGTTTCATATTCACATATAGGGGTATTGAATTATAAAAAATAGGTGAAAAAATACTTAATGAACTTACAAAAGATAAATTCACCACATGTGAAGAAGACAACTAGGTGAAAATACGTATAAATTATGCTGAGATGCAGTGTGTAGTATCAACAATGTCTCACTTCAAATTGTAATTCAAGCGTATGGAGTTAAAATAACCAAGATGTTGATATTGTTATATTTGAAGAGTAGGAAAGAAGAGCCCACCTTTAGTAGATTGTAATTGAGAGGAATTTTATTGATCAAGAGAACTATAAAACTTGTATTACAAGTGATTTGTCATCCTGGCAATTAAAATTGTTGTTGAATAATGGCGAAAAACCTCCATAGAATGAAAAAAATAAAATTGCGTAGCTCAAGAATGGCCTTCCTTGCTTTCATGTGAGAGAAGAGCTAAAATACTATTAGCCATTGATACAAGAAGAAGTCTCACATATAAAAGCATAAGCTTGAAAATTACCACTTTTGAAAATTGATGTACTTGAAGAGAACTCAAATTTAGTAAATGGCATGCCATGCTTCAGGGGATAAAGACATAATCTTGAAAATTAACCTTTTGAAAAATTGATGTACTTGAAGAGAACCCAAATTTAGTAAATGGCATGCCATGCTTAAGGGGATAAAGAAGATCAATAGGAACAATAAGTTGTGAAAACTAAATAGCACAAGAAGTCACAAAATTTTTGAAATAGATGAAATTGGTAACAATCAAGGGGAAAATGTTTGGACCCTTGAATTGAAAACCATCTACTCATTCAAGATTTGACAACTACTCTTGACGCTGTTATTGGAGGATTTGGCATCTAGGGCCATGCCCATTATTAGTTCACAAATTAGAAACTATGAAAGAGGGTGATGTGCATTGAAGGGCTATTCCTATGTTGTCTTTGGGTACTAAACACAATACAAGTGTCTTAAGTCATCTGGTTAGAAAAGTAAAAGAAGACCATTGTCTCCAAACAAAATAAGGTTGTGAAAGAGCGAGTTTGGCTCTCACGGCAGTTCCATTCAAAGTTCCCTAAATTCAACAACATTGTGTATCTTTTCTTCACAATAGTAGTCTTCAAATGGTACTATGTATCTTCCAAAGCATCGATGCTCAAATAGTGATTTTAATTATAAAATTTCACAAATCGATAAATGTTCTTTTTCTAATTGGAAGATTTGTTTACATATTTAAGCTATTATAATGTATATTTTTAAGAGTACAACATTTAGAATTGTGTTAATTGTCACATGTGAGATTTCCT
Source organism: Sequoia sempervirens (assembly GCA_007258455.2). Classification (NCBI taxonomy): domain Eukaryota; kingdom Viridiplantae; phylum Streptophyta; class Pinopsida; order Cupressales; family Cupressaceae; genus Sequoia; species Sequoia sempervirens. The sequence continues at coordinate 69,398,923 of VDFB02105785.1, forward strand.
AGCCTTTGTCTAATGTCAAAATCTCTATAGGTGATAGGTGAAGCATTAATTATGTCACTTTGATTGATAAAAGTGGGTCAAGACATTCTTTTTTGCATCTAGAGTTAATAGACTTAGAGTGCATGCAAAAGTGTACAAAAGTCTAAAGACACATGTAAAAGGTGGGTTTGTGCTTTTTAATTGTGTGCATGCAAAGGAGAGGCAAAATAATGTAACTGAGGTGATTAAAAGGAAAGATACACATTCTACCATAAAAGTACCCTAAGATCATTTTTGCATCTGAAGTTCAAAAAATTTAGAACTTATAGTCTCGAGAGTGCATCCAAAAGTGTAGAAAAGTTTGATTGCATGTACATAAAAGGGTTTTTTTGCGTTCTTGAATTTGTGTTCATTCAAAGGAGAGGAAAATTAAGATTGAGGTAATTGAAAGGGAGGTGGGTGAAGCATGTACACTTGACATAAAGAGTGTGAACACATTTGGAAAAGCCTCTTGAAGACTCAAATGATGGAATAGATGATACATCTTAATAGGTTATGCCATTATGAGAGACTTCAATAAATGTAGTATATCATTTTGGTATGACTATTTCAATTGCCTCAAGGAGATTGTTGTCACCGTTGAGGTAGAGTTTAGGTTTGGTAAGAATCAAAGGATAGATTTAAACGTAAAGGAAACTCAAGTTAGGTAAGACTCAAAAGGATGGATTTCAACTTAAAGAAAGGAGTAGATCCAGGTAATACAAAAAATTGAGTAAACCTATTGGACACTAAGTTAGGGTTTTATAATATGATCCTAGGGATGGATTGGTTTAGGAGACATACTGTAACTTAATTTTTTTTCCATAATGAATGGGTTGAGTGCCTAGATGACCAAGGGAAACTAGTGGTGCTCCAAAGAACCGAAGGACCAATATTATAAAGCACAACCATCACCATGCAAGTTAGGAGGCCGATGAAGAAGGGGAAGAAGGGAAGCAAAATATTCTTAATTAAAATTGAGGAAGGAAGTGAATATATAATACCTAATACATAAAATTATATTTGATCCTATAAAAATTTTAACATGCCTTTCCTATAAGATTTTCTAGGCTTAACCCTTAAGCACTAGTTTGATTTATCAATTGATTTGGTTCTAGGGGTTGGATCTATTTCATAGGATTCATGCTAAATGAATATTTCTAAATTATAGGAGTTGAAAATGTTTATAGGATCTAATGGAGAAAGGTATAAATTGACCCAATGTGTCCACATGGGGAGCTCTAGTGGTCATTTTCAAGAAAAGCGATGGGACTTTAAGATAGTGTATTGATTATCAAATGTTGAATGAAGTGTGGCCATTAGAAACATATATTATCTTCATAGAGTTGATAATTTGTTTGATCAAATTTAAGGAACCATAGTTTTTTCTAGAATAGATCTAAAGTTTGGTTATCATTAGCTAAGGATGAAAGAGGAGGATATTCCAAAGACAACATTTCAAACTAGATATATCATTGAGTTTTTAGTGGTATTATTTAGTTTACCAAATTCACCTTTTATGTTTATGAGCTTAATGAATCATGTTTACTGTGATTTCTTAGATAAATTTGTGATAGTGTTCTTGGATGATATTATAATCTAATCCAAGAATCCGTAAGAGCATGAAGAGTATCTAAAAATTGCACTATAAAAGCTAAGGGAGCATAAGCTTATGTAAATTCATCAAATGTTCATTCTTCCAACTAAAATACACTATTTAGGACACATCATATTAGTTGAGGGAATTTTGGTGGACCCAACTAAGATCCAAGCAATTTTGACTAACTTGCCCCTAAGAATGTATCAGAAGGAAGAAGTTTAATGGGATTGGATGGATATTACCAAAGGTTTGTGAGTAGCCAACCAAATAACCTCTCTCTAATGAAAATAAAAAATTCAAGTGGATAGGAAAGTGTGAAATTGACTTTCAACAATTGAAGAAAGCCTTTACCACTACACCTATTTTGTAAGTACCCAATATTTAGAAGGAATTTATAGTATGAACATATCCCTCATTGGATGGATTAAGACTTTTGATGAAAAATGATCACACAATTAGATTTGAATAAGATAATTTTAAGAAGCACAAACTCAATTATCCTATTATGATTTAGAACTCAACAATCATACATGAATTAAAGTTATGGAGGCAATATCTTGTAGGAATACCGTTCAAGTTAAATACAAATAATTAAGTACACAAGTATATATTTATGAAACTTGACCTAAGTACTTGACAAATAAGGTGGTTATAATTCTTAAGCAACAAGTTTGATATTTTTATGTAATAGGGAAGAAAAATTGATTTGTAGATGCTACAAGTTATAGAGCTAGTTTAGTGGCAATCATGAAAGTAAGTTTTAAACCATCAGAAAGTATCAAATAGATGTAAGAAATTGATGTTTTTCTAGCAAATGAAAATAGAATCACTACAAGGGACAAGTAAGCTAGATTATCACCTTAGAGATGTTGATACCCTTTGATGCTAAGAGTGAATATTTATAGCTAGAGGAAGGTGGACTGTGAATGAGAATACTTGGGGAAAGTTTTAATGCACCTTATGAGGCACATCTCAAGGTAACTGCAATGTGTGAAAATGTGAAATCCCTCTAACTTTTGCCAAGAATGAAGGAGGTGGCTAGTTTGGTTTCAAAATTCCTAGAGTGCTAGTGGATTAATGTGTATCATTATAATCTAATAGGGATGTTATACCCATATGACATAACATGACACAAATGTGTGATGCGGGAAAAAGATCTAGGGTCTAAATCACACCTTTCCACTTACATCACATTTGAGAGGACAAAAAAGTGATCATACAAGAGAACTTGGATACTTTCAACAAAGAAAGAGGCAGAATGGCTAATTAGCATTTGGGTCATCTTTTTGTGTGTGTTAATTTAAGAATGGAATTGGTTTGATTATGTAAACTAAGTCAAATTTACAACTACAACAAACTAATGGAAATATAAAAAACACATAATTGATGAGAAAAAAATGAAAAAAAAAGAACATAGATTAGAGACAAAGGAACCTTCATTCAAATTTAGGTTGAAACTATCTAGTCAGGGCATGGGTGTCATAGAATAAGAAATGAGGGTTTTGGAATCTCTGAACAAGTATCAATAGTTTACAATATGTAGGTTCTTTTCTCTTAGACTCAACTTTAGAACATTGTCTGTTGATGAATAATTGATCTAGCCCTAATTTGATGGATGAATAGGCTTGAATACTTGATCTTGATGTTGAGTCTTCAATCTTTTCTAAATCTACTTCATGTCTTCCACTTGGAAGAAAGAGATGAGAAGAAGGGTTATGTCATATAGGCACTCACCTAAGTCAAACCTCGTTTTGGTGTTTCCACCTCCACAATGGTTATGACGATGTTGATAAAGAATGCTTACTCTAGGTTGGGCAAAGGTAAATTGATAAAAAAAATGATAAATCACAAGTGTTGCAACTTACCACTTAGATCTTCTTTCCTTGATGGACTGAAGTCATGTCACTCATCTCATGTAAGGAGAATTGGATGCTTGATATAAGGTCCTACAAGTGTTAGAACTCACAAAATAATGAACACAAAACATAAAATAAATCTTATATGATGTATTGCTAACTTGAATCTTGATTGATGAATATATTGTAAAATGATCATGCTTATTTTTCTCTTGAATTGCCTTGACTACTTTTTAAGATGCTTAATTGATATTCAAATTTCCTAGGTTGCCTTAGATGTTCAAATGGTGAAAAAGACTTATATTTAAATGCAATTCTTGATTTCTCAGATTTTTTGAAAAGCTGACAAATAAATTTGAATTTTTAAATATAAAAAATGTTGACAATAAAATATTTAAAAATGGGCTAAAATAGGGTGTTCAAGGGTGAGGGAACCCTAGACCAGACCTATTTTGGGGCTTTAATTATCACTAAATAAATAAATAATTTGAATTCCTAATTTTATCTTGATTTTTCAAAAAATGATAGTAATATGGGTAAATGGGTCAATATAGGATCATGATGGGCCAAATAGTGCCCTTAGGTGGCAATGAAAATGCAAAAAACAAACTTAAGCAACTTCATTTAATAATTTGAATAGGTTATTAACATAGTTTGGAAAATATGTAGGAATAGAATTTGTAGCAAATTGAATGTAGTTTGTAGGCTACAAGGCTTTTTTTTGGAAATAAGTAATTTTAATTAGTAAAAATTTGAAATTTCAATGTAGTAGTACGTTAACTTTTGAAAAAAAACAGTTGTTTGTCTAACCAATCTAAGTATGAAAACAAAATATATTTTAATCTTTCAATATAAGTAGAGGACACATGCTTGGATGCGTTAGTGTTAAATTTTAACTTAGGTAGTAATTACTTAGGTAATTGTTTTCCCATATCGAGTATTTTTTACCAGTCACATTTCTCATGGCTTGAAAAGGCCTGTACAATATGTATTTTATCATCTAATCTAATCTCATTTTTTCTGAATATCATCTCGATTTATTTGGCAGAATAGTGTTGTACTTCTCTCATATGTGTGAGGGTGATTTGTTTACAAGTTGATGATTCTAGGAAGGAGCTGCCATCTCCTACATGGTATCAGATCTCCTCCTCCTCCTCCTCACCTTCCTAGAGAGTTTTTCCCGAGGAGATCTAGGCAATTTTTTTTCCTGCTAAAGTTTTTGTTGGAATTTGAAATTTATTAAATTTCAAAGTTGCCATTATTGTCAATTACTTTTCAAGTTTCTTTGCCAGTGTATGAGCGCGACCTATTGTTGAAGGCCGCTACTCTTCATTGGAGGCACATATTTTCCTAGGGTTTTAGCAGACACAGTGCAAGCATTCCAATTGTATCCCCCAACATGGGAATCCGCTATACTTAGCATATGATAATTGTTTTTGGCCGGTTCACCTTTACTTTTTATGGGACTTACCAAGCTTGGCATTGGCATCGCTTTTTTTGCTTGGAAGCTTGTTATGGTGGGCATTTTCATTTGTAGTTCGCGTTGAAGATTCTGTTTGGAAGGTGTATTTTTTGACGGGAGGGGCCAATTTGACTTTAGCAAACCGTGTGGTGCAAAGAGGCCGTGACTGTTATCATTGGGAGAGCCCACAACTGGCATCATTTGGAGGCTCATGAGTGCTCTCCTTTTGCAGTCATGATTCTTCCTTTGGAGGCACTTATAACCCACGAATGTTTGTGCAAACATCAGATCTTTCACAAGAGGTTCTGAATCTTCGATTGAAAGCAACAATGATTCCAAGAGGGCCCAATTTTCTTCTCGAAAAGGCATATTTTATTACTGAGGTCTGATTTTTCCACTGCAAGTCTGATTAGGTATTTGAGAGGCACGATTTCTGGCCTAAGGAGCACAAGCTTTTTGCTATCAGTTTTGAACCTGCCGCCTTGTGATTATGGCGACAACGAAACAAACAGTTGCAAGTGGCAGTAATCTCTATTCAAGAGGCCCAATTTTCTATTGAGAGGGCCAATTTTTTGTGAGGAGAGGCCCAATTTTTTCCTGTGTTCATCACATCTTGGCCGTGTTCATCCCATGGTGGCCTCAACTCCTCCACAAATAAAGTTTTCTCAGACAATGAATGTTGTGGAACTATGAAGGCTTATTTAATCTTCGTTAGGCCGTGAATGGTGATTTAACCATGCAGGGAGCCGTGAATTAATCTCTCACGCATAGAGCTGTGAAACTTCCTTTTGCAAGCCATACATTTTTTAATCAAACTTTATACTTTATAAAGTTTCAATGGAAATATTTATTTAGGGCTTCCAATTGCTAAGCAGCTAAGAGGAAGTGGGCCCAAGGTTTTTTTGAGGATGTTTTTTGGGAACATTTATCCCACATTTGCTGCAAAGATGTCTATTTGGACTTTATATACTCCAACGCTCGCACTAAACATGTGAAGTGCTTGTGTGTTTTGTGTAGTGGCTTGTGTGTTTGGCAAGTTGATTTAGAGATTCGGCTTGCCGATTCTGTGCGGGAACTCATCACAAATTGCCCAGTAAGGTGTTCCTAAAGTGTTTTGGGAAGACTTCATTTGTAGTATATATCATATTTGGGAGTTTCTAATTGTTGTTGAAGGTTAATGTCTTTGTATTCTTGGAGATTTGTTATAGTTCATTATGGGGCTTTCATTTCATCTTGCTATAATTATATTGAAAAGGGGAAATTATAAATAATGGAGAGATGGTATCATAAAACATCTCAAATGGGTTTATTTGTTGCCACATTTGTATAATCTTGTTTCCCTTCTTGGTACTTATAATAAAAAATTTGTATCAAATTGCAAAAGGGATGTGTCGTAGGAGTTATTGCAATTCATATTGATGACACCACTTTGAATGCTATTGATCATTTTGAGTGTCCTCATATTCTTTGGACTAAAATTTGGCAGATACATGGAGATCTTGATTCTTAGTTATTCCCAGATGATCTTGTTTCAAATTTTCTTGTGCCTCTTAATTTTTCAAACAAGATTCCCTATGATCATGCTACTATGTAGGAGTTTGAAGTTTTAGAATACTTTGAATCTTCAGATGATGATGATGAGGGTTCTTTAGATGCTCCTTCTCCATCAAGGACAGTTTATATACCTTCACCTTTAGTGATTCATTATGCAGAGTCATTGATTGAGGCTTCTGTCATTCTTGTTCAATAGGACTATTCAACTTGTGTTGATGATTCATTGAGCATGTCCACTGATTCATTACAATAAGAATGTCATTGTCTTCCTAATTAGAATTCCTATCTATCAAATGTTGCATCCTTGTTTGTGGAGTCTCATATTTTAGATTTGGAGGACACATTTGAGAGGTTATCTCTCCTCTTTGATGACAACCATTGCACAAATCTTGTCAAACCATCATGGTCTTTGGATAAATTTCAACATTATTTTCCACATAATTCTGATTTGTCACCTTCTTCATGTTGAAAATGTTGTCATTGATGTCAAAGTGAAAAAGATAGTCATTGATGTCAAGTTAAGCTTGGCTGAAATTATTGAAGTTTTTATTGTAGAGATTGCATTTGGAGAAAACACAAATTTGGTAGTACAAGCCAAATCTGGGCATAGTGGAGGATATTTGACATAAGACAGTTGCTTTTTGAATTCACAAAAGGACCATCAATAAAGACAAACAAGAATAAGTGATTAAAGGAAATAATACTGTCATTGAAGACTATATCGGTTGAAGACTTTGGGACATTGAGACATGAGATAGAAATTGCGGCTTGCTGGGAGGCGTCACTCATCCTAGGTGAATTGTGGTCATGTGGAGCCTTGAATAGTCAATCATAAGAAAAAAATCATCAAACTAAGAAGAGGCCCGATAATAGAATTTGGTGGAAATCAAGTGTTTGAAAGATGAATATTCTTGAAGAATGGTGGTTAGTGGCATCCTAGATCGTCTGGGCATGTTTGGAGAAGAAAAAAGCAGTAAAGGAATTCAAGGTACTTTGGAGGTATCTAGATTTTCATGAATTCGCTGCCAGAGGATGAATGCCATCTCTCATATCATAAATAAAGTTAGTGTTAATTTATAATAAACAAATGGCAATATCTTCAGACATCAATGCAATAACAAGTCAACGATCAATAAATATTATGATTAATTAAATATTAATATATTCATTAGTAAAAGGTAGCGATTTATACAAGCAACAGTTAATTATTATTGAAAAGCAAGCCCGATACAAAGAAAAATTATGATCTTGAGGAATAGTTTTAATAAACTCCCAAAAGTGTGGTTAGTTATTTTCAATATTTAATATAAGTAAATTGCCCCGTGAAGAAAAGCGATGGAGTATCTTGAATAAGAGACACGATTAGTATTAAAGATACATGATGCTTGGGAAAAGATATGATTCCTAAGATACAAATAGAATTCAGAAAAGGTGTAGAATGGGTGAGGGATAAAATGCTTCATCTTTGAGATGCATGTAGGTGTGGAAGAGAGTATAAAATGTATATTATATGAAAGTGTAAGTTGTGTGTTGTATGGAATACTTGATATATCTTAAAACACAAGTGTTGTGTGGAGAAAAATGTATATCATCTGAACAGTGTAGAGAAGGTGATTGAATGAAGAATTTCTGAGTTGAATAAAAAGAATATAATCTGAAGATTTGAAGTGTGGATTTTATTGAACATCTTATTTAATAAAGAAAAGAGAAAAAAAAACAGAGTGTGTATGAGATATAACTGTTATATCGAAAGAAACACATAGTGTTGTATGAAAGAAATGTATGTCATCTGAAGATTGGAAAGTGTTGAGTGTTGTGTGAAAAATCTATATCATAAAAACACAAGTTGTGTGTGGAGTAAAAAAGCATTAAATAAAGAGATATAAAAGGGTGTAAGAAATATAAAGATATAAAATACATTTTGAGAAAGTGTTGAAATGGGAGTAATTAAAAACAAGCATAGAACATACACTAGCATATGAAGATTTGTAAAGGAGGTTTCATGCAAGATTGAAGAAGACTTTGGAGCATATTAAAGTAGATGCAAATCAGGATCATAAGCAGATTTGAAGGAGACATTTGAGCAGATTTGTGAAGAAAAGTTCATGGAGATTTGAAGAAGTTTATGTGTAGTTTGAAGAAGGATATAAGTGGCAGATTTGCATGTGAGAGAAGAGTGAATTCATCATACAGTGATTTATGTAAATATCATTCAAGAAAGATAAATTCAAAAGGGAGAAGATTGTAAAGTCCATCATCCGTTGAGGAAGCAACATTGAAGGTGGAACACTATTCATTCAAATTATCATCTTTGCTAAGTTGGTGCTTGGCAAGTGGGGTTGAAGCCTATAGTAGGTTGGTGCTTACGAATAGTAGGGGTTGGTGCTCTTTGTAGGTTGGTTCCTATTAAATCTGTTTTAGGGGTTGATGCTCCTTATAGGTTGGTGCCTACTAAATCAAGATTAAGGGTTGGTGTTCTTTGTAGATTGGTGCCTACTAAACTACATATTTGGTGATTCACATAGGTTAGTGCCTACATTTTTTGTAAAAGCATATATAACTCATAATGTACATTTTTTGTACCATGGTTTTATTCCACAAGGGTTTCCATGTAAAATATTGGTGTCAACTTGTTCATATTGTGATATTCTTGCATAGTTGATTTTGTGTTAGAATTGGAAGTTGATAAAGGTAGTAAAGGGTAAAAGTTTATAGATATACTGATTCACACCCCCCTCTCAGTATATCTTTGTGCTCTTCAATTGGTATTAAAGTAAGGTCCTTCTTGAAAGCCTAAATTCTTGAGGGAGATCCTTAAGAGCATATATGGAAGATCATAACAACACAGTGAAAGCACCCATCTTTGATGGTACTAATTATGCATTTTGGAGTATCAAGATGGAATAATATTTGAATGAACTTGGGTTTGATGTGTGGAAATTTTTTGTTGATGGATATACACCTCCATCAACCCATCCAACTGATCAAGTTGAGAAGAGGAAAAGTGAGTACAATGCAAAAGCTAAGCATGCTCTTCTTTGCAGCCTAACCGATTTCAAGTTTACAAAGGTCATGCATTGTAAATCTACAAAAGAGATATGGGTCAAGCTTCAAAACATCTATGAAGGAGATGTAAAAGTAAAGAATGAAAAGTTGCAAACTCATCGAAGGAAGTTGGAAAATATTAAGATGAATGATGATGAAGATACCGCTTCATACGTTCTTCGTGTTGATGAAATAGTGAACATCAAGAGACGACTTGGTGAAGAAATTGATGATGCTTTCATTGTTGATAAGATTCTAAGATCTCTATCTACAAAATTTGAGGCCAAGGTTGCAACATTGGAAGAATTAACAAACTTGGATCAGTTATCAAAATATGAATTACATGGGATCCTTGCTACCTATAAGATGAGAATTGAAGGAAGATCACCACAAAAGGAAGTCTCATTTAAAGCATCCAAAAAGGGAAAGAACAAGCATGAAGAACAAAGTGACAAAATCAAGTGATGAAGTAGAGGTCTATTTCATGAGGAAGCTTAAGAAAGGAAGAGGAAAGTACAAAGGGAAATATCCTTTTAAATGTTTCAATTGTGGAGAAGTTGGACATTATACTTCTATATGTCCTTACAATGATAGTAACTCAAGTGAAAGTGAAAAAGAAACCTACATCAAGAAAAAGGGAAAGAAGAGATTCCAAAAACACAAAAAAAGCTTTTACTCAAAGAAATAATGCATCTCTTCAGAAGAACAAAGTGATGATAGTCAAAGCAATGATGATGAAGAAATACTATTCATGGCTGAATATGAAGAACAAGATGTTGATATCAAGAATGTGAAGCAGAAGAAACAGATCTTGAGGAAGAACTTCATTATGCATACAAGAAAAATGAAGAATTAAAGAAGAAGGTCACCAAGCATAAACTGAAATCTAAGGAGTTGACTAAAATCTTGGAGGAATTAAACAAAGTAATTGAAGATTTAAGGACTCAACTTGTAGAGTCTGGACAAGTTGAAAATGAAATAAAGATCAAGTTAAGCACAAAAGAGAGAGATTGTGACAAATTGATACAAGAAGTTGCCATGTTGAAAAATGAATTGAAAAAGCCAAAGGAGGAATATACAAAGTTGGATGAGTATGTCACAAGTGTCAAGGAGAATGAAAAAAAGTTTAATTCTACGCATTTTTACTCTTTTAATGGATATTGATTTTCATGCAATTATTTTGGCCACAAAGCAATGAATTGCAGATTTCATGCAAGAAATGCTTCAATCTTTCCTAGGAGAAATTATAACTCATTTGGTCATGACATTATGTGTTCCAAGTGCAACAACTTTGGACACATAGCAAATTTTTGTAGACATGGCTTTGTGGAACCACCTAGACAAGATATGAAGAAGAACACCATTGGAAAGGAGAAAAAGATTACAAAAGTATGGAGAAGGAAACAAAAGAAAAATGATGATGAAGCTATGATCATGCAAGATGCATGTCAAACACTATTTTGAAAGGAAGCATGGATTTAGGGGGAGCTAAGTTGACACTATCTTTCAGCCCATAGAGAAGATAACTAAAAAATGAAGTACCTCAATTTTCGAATAGAAAATCTACTTACGGATTGTCAATCTAATAAAGATAATGAATTGGCTTTAATTGTTGGAAATTGTATTGATGTCAAAATGAAGAAGCTTTAATGAAGAAGAAAATAATTTAGAAGTCAAGGAATGAAGAAGTTAAAAGATGATAAGAATTAATAGATGGGAGCATACATTCAGGGGGAGCTATACATAGTATCTTGTAGCTCCATGTAACATAAAAGATAAATTGATGAAAGTCCCTTTGCCATTGATGTCAAAGGGGGAGAAATTGAACACAGGGGGAGCAAAAAGAAGAGGATATGAAGTTGCCTTTGAAGAGGTTGCCATCAATGACAAATGGGGAGATTGTTGGAAATGTTGTCATTAATGTCAAAGTGAAAAAGATAGTCATTGATGTCAAGTTAAGTTTGGCTGAAATTATTGAAGTTTATATTGTCAAGATTGCATTTGGAGAAAACACTAATTTTGTAGTACAAGCCAAATCTAGGCATTGTGGAGGATATTCGACATAAGATAGTTGCTTTTTGAATTCATAAAAGGGCCATTGATAAAGACAAACAAGAATAAGTGATTAAAGGAAATAATACTATCATTGAAGACTATATTGGTTGAAGACTTTGGGATGTTGAGACATGAGATAGAAATTGCAGCTTGCTGGGAGGTGTCACTCATCCTGGGTGAATCATGGTCATGTGGAGCCTTGAATAGTCAATCATAAGACAAACATCATCAGACTAAGAAGAGGCCTGATAATAGAATTTGGTGGCAATCGAGTGTTTGAAAGATGAATATTCTTGAAGAATAGTGGTCAGCGGCATCTTAGGTCGTTTGGGCATGTTTGGAGAAGACATGGGCAGTAAAGGAATTCAAGGGACTTTGGAGGTATCTAGATTTTCATGAATTCACTGCCAGAGGATGAACGCCATCTCTCATATCATAAATAAACAAAGTCAATGTTAATTTATAATAAACAAATGGAAATATCTTCAGACGTCAATGTAATGACAAGTCAACGATCAATAAGTATTATGAGTAATTAAACAATAATATATTCATTAGTAAAAGGTAGCGATTTAGACAAGCAACAGTTAATTATTATTGAGAAACAAGCTCGATACAAAGAAAAATTGTGATCTTGAGGAATAATTTTAATAAACTCCCAAAAGTGTGGTTAGTTATTTTCAATATGTAATATAAGTAAATCAACCCATGAAGAGAAATGATGGAGTATCTTGAATAAGAGACATGATTTGTATTAAAGATACATGACGCTTGGGAAAATATATGATTCAAGATACAAATAGAAGTCAAAAAAGGTGTAGAATGGGTGAGGGCTAAAACACTTCATCTTTGAGTTGCAAGTAGGTTTTGAAGAGAGTATAAAATGTATATTATCTGAAAGTGTAAGCTGTGTGTGCTATATGGAATAATTGATATATCTTAAAGCACAAGTGTTGTGTGGAGAAAAATGTATATCATCTGAATAGTTTAGAGAAGGTGATTGAATGATGATTTTATGAGTTGAGTAAAAAAATATAATCTAAAGATTTGAAGTGTGGATTTTATTGAAAATATTATTTAATAAAGAAAAGAGAAAAAAAATAGAGTGTGTGTGGTATAATTGTTATATCAGAAGAAACACAAAGTGCTGTATGAAAGAAATGTATGTCATATGAAGATTGGAAAGTGCTGAGTGCTATGTGAAAAATTTATATCATAAAAAAACAAGTTGTGTGTGGAGTAAAAAGCATTAAATAAAGAGATATAAAAGGGTGTAAGAAATATAAAGATAAAAAAGACATTTTGAGAAAGTGTTGAAATAGGAGTAATTAAAAACAAGCATAGAAAATACACCAACATATGAAGATTTGTAAAGAAGGTTTCATGCAAGATTAAAGAAGACTTTGGAGCATATTAAAGCAGATGAAAATCAAGATCATAAGTAGATTTGAAGGAGACATTTGAGCAGATTTGTGAAGAAAAGTTCATAGAGTCTCAAAGAAGTTTATGTGCAATTTGAAGAAGGATATAAGTGGTAGATTTGCATGTGAGAGAAGAGTGAATTCATCATACAGTGATTTATGTAAATATCATTCAAGAAAGATAAATTCAAAAAGGAGAAGATTGTAAATTTCATCAACCGTTGAGGAAGCAACATTGAAGGTGGAACACTATTCATTCAAATTATCATCTTTGCTAAGTTGGTGCTTCAAAAGTGGGGTTGAAGCCTCTAGTAGGTTGGTTCTTACAAACAGTACGGGTTGGTGCTCCTTGTAGGTTGGCACACCTATTAAATCAGTTTTAGATGTTGATGCTCCTTGTAGGTTGGTTCCTACTAAATTAGGATTAAGGGTTGGTGTTCTTTATAGATTGGTGCCTACTAAACTACATATTTGGTGATTCACGTAGGTTGGTGCCTACATTATGTTTAAAAGCATATATAATTCATAAAGTACATTGTTCGTACTATGGATTTATCCTGCAAGGGTTTCCATGTAAAATATTGGTGTCAACTTGTTCATATTGTGATACTCTCGCATAGTTGATTTTGTGTTAGAATTGGAAGTTGATAAAGGTAGTAAAGGGTAAAATTTTATGGATATATTGATTCACCCCCCTCTTAGTATATATTTGTGCTCTTCACTTCATTGATTGGGAAAGTACCTGATTTGATTGTGCCATCTTCATCTTCAGTGGCAAAGGAGACACATGCACAGATTTTAGAGACATCATCATACATCTTCACACTTCTTTCTTTCAATTCCTATCTAGAATGGGAAGCATTCTTGCATTTGTACTTAGTTTTGTTTCTTCCAAAAGGGAGATAAGTTGTTTGTCGACATTAGATTATTTTTTGTCTTCAAGCGCTTACCATCTTTGTAGGCTATTACACTTTGTTGGGGTGGGGGGGTACATAGTCTCTCTCATTCCCTCTTATTGGGGAGGGGGGGAGGCGGGGGCTATTGATTGTAATATATATGTGACATATGGTGTACTTGGGGGTATCATGGAGTCCTCCATCCTTCCTCACATGATTTTATTTTGTTTGCATTTTCTCTCTTTTGGAGAGGAGTTTTCTCCCATAGGGTTTTTCTCCTTTTCTTCGGTTGTGAGAGATTTATTTTTCTTGCATTTGTAGTTGTGCATGGGTACCTAACATGGCCTTGTAGCTGGGACCCATCTTGCATTTCATTTTGCATTATAATCTCCCTAAGTTTGCACTTAAGGGGGTGTTAGTGTTAAGTTTTAACTTAGGTAGTAATTACTTAGGTAGTTGTTTTCTTGTATCAAATAGTTTTTTACCCATCACATTTCTCATTCCTTTAAAAGACCTGTACAATATGTATTTTATCATCTCATCTAATATTATTTTTTCTAAATATCATCTCGATATATTTGGAAAAATAGTGTTGTACTTCTCTCATCATGTGTGAGGGTGATTTGTTTGTAGGTTAAGGATCTTGGGAAGGAGCTACCATCTCCTACAAGATGTGATACTTATTTTTTGTAGTTTTTTTGCAAGAAAATAATTAGTTATGATTCATTTTTTAGTAAGAATTTTTAAAAATATTAAAAACCATTTGTCTGGCCACCCTAACTCGGTCAAAAATTTATGAGCAAGAAAAAGGGCTACCAACTCATTAAGCCCTTTCTTATCTAGAGTATAGGAATCCTTTAGTTTCTTTATTAAACATTATGTTCATGGGTATGTAGTCCTTTCTAGGGCCACTACTCCTAGATAGTCTCTCGGCGATTGCCACCCACGAGGGAGGTGAGGACTTAAAACTTGTTAAGCTTCCTAACTAGGAAAGTTTAAACCAAATATCAAATATTTTGAGAGAATACTCTAGAGTACTTCCTTTCATTTCAACATCTAACTCTACCAAAAAGGTTGAAATCTATTATTTATTTACAAAATATCATATATAACTTCCAATTATTGAACATTTCATGAATGATATGCTTTGTACTAATCTATAAATTTTTCGGGCGATTGTTAGGTAATTCATTTTCTTCCCTATAACCCATCTAGTATTAGTATTTCAAATAAAATTCCTAGTTAAGAGACATGCAATGGTTTTCTTATCTATTTGGAAATTCCAATTCTTTATTTTTAATCACTCAAGTTTTCATTTCCAATACTATAAATAATCCTTAAATTCCTTGTCCTTTGGACTTAAGATTCAACACATGGACGTGCTATAAAATTTATAGACAACAACTCATCCATTAGTGGTATAATATTATCCCTTTTTAAAATTTTATGTTATAATGGTAGCAACAAAATTCAGTTATTTCATTATTCTTTAAGAACCAACACACCCATACTTAATGATATAATTTTATCCTTTTCAATTCTATGTTACTGTGACAACAACATAATCCTATAATTCCCTTATTCTTTAATAATACCTCACATCCTGATCTCAATTAAAAGACAATGTCTCATCCTTCAACATGTCATTCTTGTGATATAATTACAACTTAATTCTTAAATACAATAATACTATGTTTTTATTTTTTTAAAGGGAAATGAAAATACTCTACTAAATCTCCCAAAATACCTTCACCTATTGCTTATATTTATTGTGGATCATGTACAAATATTTTTTTTTAAATAGATAACTTAAATGATCAAAATGTTATGTACCTTTGAGGTCCTTGAGGCTGAAACTCGACGTTCCATGATACTCGATGAAACAAAATTGATCAGTTAAGTAATCTATCCATTTTAAAGATGCAATTCAACATTTAAGATATTATTTTAGCGAATTAAGAAAACATAAACACTTTGAATATCCATCTTTTACATCATTCTTTGTCATATACACTTACAAATCTTCAAATACAAAGAACAACATATAATGCCTTAAATATATATATATATATATATATATATATATATATATATATATATATATATATATATATATATATATATATATAATCATTTTATAAAATAAAAGATTGACACATATTGTAAACTTGAATCCCTAATGAATATCTATGATTTCACTCATTTGCATAGGAAAAGTTTAAAGTACCCATTCTATTGATTATATGAAATAACCAGCTTTTTTACAAAATTGACACATCTAACACTAAAATTCTATAAAGACTTATAACATAACTTAAATAAATCTTCCCTTGATTTACAATAAAGCTAAAAATTGCACTCAAACACGATTTTGTGTATTGCTATATAAATTTTTTAGATAACATTTAGTATCTAATAACAAAACTAGCTCTTAATATAACTATACCAAAATGATTTTCGATGCAAGGTAGTAATTGAATGCTTTATGAAATCAAAAGAACACAACTTATTACCCATACATAGAACAATGGATACTTAAACCACTGGCTACTTATTAAGAGAAACTACATTGAATTCATTTACTAACCTTATTAACTACAACATCTTTATCTCCTTTTCCCTTTTTACATTTTATTTCCTCAATAACATTGATCTTTTCTAACCTGATTCCTATCTAGAGATTCTGTCAACTAATTTTAAATGTTATTTGTACAGGTATATAGAAAAGCAATGTCCCTAAGTGTCTCGACTACATTCCATGGTTTCAGTGGATTATTTGTAATTCAGTTATTTCCTCATAGCTATGTCAAACAAATCACAAACTTATAAAATCATTTCAAATGTAGCTAGGGTTATAGAAAGAAGACATTGATCTACCTATCCAGGGAAAGCAAGAGGTTAAGTATATAAGGTTTCTGCTGAGCAGTTGACTGCACTTGACAATAAAGTAGAATAATATGGTGGGAAAAACTTATGTGATGAATAAAATGCTAGATATTCTTGATCTATTCCAAGAAAATATTTTCATAGACGTTGAGGAGGATCCCTGCTATAAATGGTGTCTTATTCCTAACTTGAATCCCTCGTGAATTTAATTAGCTTGGCTGTTGTGAAAGAACCAATTGTGAGAATAAGAATCTGAGAAAAAAGAAGAGTGATCATGGGTTTCGAATGCTTTGAAGGCTACCATTTATTACACAAAATTCCCACTAGATTGAAATCTAATCCTAATAAAACCTGTTATATTGAAATCATACATATGATATTTTAACCCACTTTTCCTTACTCTGTTATTGTTGGAGATGGTGTATTAATTGTCTCATCGAATTTAGATCGATTACTGTGATAATTTCAGAAGCACATAAGCGAAATATTTTTTGACAATATAACAATGGAAGGTGGAACATACCTGTACCATGAGATTTCCAGATGGCGGATGACTAAGAAATGCCATGAATGTATACATCATGCATGGATCACGACCGTTTTGGTGCTCAACTTCTTTAACAATATACATAACCTTAAACCTCATGAAGGACTTAATCTATTTAAAAAAATAATCTCCGTAAAGTATTAGTGCAAGCTTTTGGATTCAACTGTGTATGTTTTTAGATCATGTTTTCGATCACACTCCGTGATCCATCATCAGCGATCACACTCAGTGATCGACTTTCCTCTTCCTAATGATGGATGATCTAAAAACATACACAGTTGAATCCAAAAGCTTGCTCTAATACTTCATGGACTGTGGAAAATCAAACCCCATAAGATAGTTCTAGATTGAACAGAATGTAACTTCCTTTAATATTATTAAGAAATAAATAAATTGAACTTACTGAAATAGAGAGATCTGCGTGTGGCGAAACAAAGAAATCTGCTATAAGTTTAAAGAAGAGACAAAAACCTGGCACGCGAGATTATTGATCAACTGTTGAATCTAATATCTTTTCTCTGTAATGCTTTTGATGTCCTTATCTCCGACGATCTTTCCAAAATCATAACCTCGTTAAGAACCCTTCTCCTTTGTTTTTAATCCATCTGTCTTGATTTGGCAATTTTTCCTAATGGTCCCTGAGGCAGATACCGCTGATTACCCATCAACCTTCTAAATAGTGCTTTCCTCGGTTACCTTCTAACACCTCTTTCTTCTTTCCTTCCTGCACTTCGCTGTTCCTATTCTTTGTCTCGAAACTCCTTCCTTTTGCGTAGTGTTTTCCTTCCTCCTTTTCCTTTTCATACTCGTTGTCTCTCCTTATATAGAATGAAAAGGAGATCTTTTTGCGCGATTTTCCCTCTTGAATTCCCATTATATGAAAGTTACTAATTTCATGTTTGCATGGTTCCCTTAATCTTCTATGTAACCGTTCAAGAGTCTTTGGCTGAACTTAGTGCCTTTTAATCCCCTTGGGTTAATGTTAATCATAGCATATAACATTTGATTTATTTTACACAATACCACCGAATATATTATTAACATTGGATTTGTAAAAGAACACAATAATAATGTTAATAACAAATAAATCATTAAAATCGGTAAATGTTAATCATAGCATATAAAGGCCAATATTACCAACAACTCAAAAAAATAACAATTTCATTTACGATTTTGCTCTGAATTATAACCAAGGTACACCTCCCTCTGAATTATTATTTTTTAAGGGGTACACTTTTAAGAAGAAAGCAGAGAAAGGAAAACATACACTATTCCATAAATATGAAATAAGTCAACATAATGAAAGAACCATTAACATCCGAGCACAAAAACTTGGGTCTATAAAAGTAGATAAATATAACACCAAGTAATTGATCTTAATCACACATAAATAAACATAATGTCAAGAAATCATTCTGCACAGAGAATAGAACTAAGTTATTATTTTCAGCCAATAGACTAATTCAATAAATGCGCTACATCCATAATTCTTAATTCAAAGAGTAAGAGTAATTTGAAATCATAGATACAATTCCCAATTTTTTTCCCTTCTTCTCTCCATTACATCACAGTGCACATGAAAGAAATTCGGACCCCTCATGAGTCAGTCAAAGCAGATTTTATAAGAAAACCCTAATCTTGGGTCTTGGTGGTTTAAGTAATGGTCATTGGACCAAGCGATGATTTCTTGCCAACTGATTCTCCACTTAGTGTTGAAAAATAAACTCCTATTGTGGGCAAAGAATGAAATACATTACAACGGAAGTGTATCAAGGGAAGGAAACAGACACACAAGGAGACAGAAACATTTTCAATATTCTATTTCACTCAGAAAAAGATTACATTCAAAAAATGTGTTTACATATAAAAATATTCAAAGCAAAAGCTCTCTACACGTATACTATAGAAGCTATGCATTTTCCAGCGCACTGACGCTTCTGCACTGCTGCTCCATGTGGGATAGCTTCCAGCGCACGGGCGCAAGGCTTACTGACTTTTGCTACAGCAGATACTCCTGAACGTCACTGTTCAGATGCTCTTGAACATTCCTTCTTCTGCTATGTTCTGCTGAACATTCCCTCTTTTTGTCTCACCCAGAAAACCTGTGTCTGCTTACTTGCACAAAATATACATTCAATGCTCCTTTTGGATTTTTAGCCAATACACAAAAAAACTGTTGCTCAAAATTTGAACTCACCTACCAATAATAAATTACTGCCAGAAAGCAATTACTGGACAGCAAGAATGTTAGGCATGGTAGGGGAAAAAGATCTAAGTTCATTTCATCTGACAGTGCATTTAATACATCTTTCCGTTGGCTGCTCAAGATTAATATTTCCAACACTCCCCCTTAATCTTGAGTCTTTCTGCTCTTCACCATTATTTGGAAACTTCTGGCACAATACTTTCGGAGCAACTTCCAGAGCAAAGTTTCTGGTGCAAAAGTTCCTGCTCTTCAACACTCTGCGAAACTTCCGACGCATCACCATAAAAGCTCCAGAGCACCGGTGAAAAGTTTCCGGTGCAAAAGTTCCTATTCTATGAAACTTTCAGCACATTGCCATAAAACTTTTGGAGCACCGGTGAAAAGTTTCTGGAGCATCTTCCCTGCTGGAAGTTTCTGAAGCTCCTTCTCTGCTGAGAATTTTCAGAGCTGCTGCTACTATTTTCTAAACTGTCAGCTTCCTGTAGGTTTCCAGCGCATCTGGGCTCTAAAGCTTCTTCATCCTTAAGGGGTATGGAGACAGAAATATCAGTATTGCTGTCAAATTTTCCATCCCACGACTCATTTTCTAGGAACTCCATGTCCCTACTAATGATTACCTTCTTGGTGACTAGATTATATAGCCGATAGGCTTTTGACTCTGTACAGTAGCCCAAGAAAATACACTTTTCACCCTTGTCATCCAATTTCTGCCTATTTTCTTTAAGCACGTGTGCATAGGCTAAACACCCAAACACTCTCAAGTGCTCAACTAACCACTTTTGTTTTGTCCATACCTCTTGAGGGATTTTATCATGGACTTCCTTTATTGGACTTCTATTTATCAGATAAACAGCTGTTGCTACAGCCTCTTCCCAATATTCGATAGGGAGTCCCTTTGCTTTCATCATGCTCCTTGCCATCTCCACAATGGTCCTGTTTTTCCTTTCAGCCACTCCATTTTGTTGCGGAGTATAACTCGTTGTGAGCTCCTTCTTGATGCTATTTTTCCTGTAGAAATTTACAAATTGATTGGAGGTATACTCTCCTCCACGATCTGACCTTAGAACCTTAATAAAGTGTCCACTCTCCTTTCAACCTGGGCCTTAAATAACAAAAACTTGTCAAATGCTTCAGACTTATGCTGCAAAAAATAGACCCATGTCCTATGGCTGTAATCATCTATAAAGGTCATAAAAAATCTACTTTTTCCAAAAGATAGATTTTGCATAGGGCCTACCAAGTCAGTATTCACCAACTCCAACGGTGCTCTAGCCCTTCTAGAGTTGCCTGAATTAAAAGGATGCCTATGTTGCTTGCCCAAAATGCAAGCTTCACATCTAACATTAGGCTCTACGATTTTTGGCAAACCATCTATCATATTTTTCTTGGACAAAAGACTCAAACCAGAGTAACCTAAGTGTCCATACCTAAGGTGCCATAGCTGGGAGATATCTTGAATGGTTGCTTTGAAGGCTAATTACTGCAGGCCTTTTGACTGTGTTGAGATTTACATCTTGAGAGGAAACATTCGGTTCTGTGTCATTTGAACTACTGCCATAACTCTTTTGCTTCCATCTTTATCATAGATGATGCATTCCCCTTTCTCCATCAACACTCTATACCCGTTTTGGACCATCTGTCTAATGCTCAAGAGGTTATGTTTCAATCTTAGGGCATAGAAGACATCATATATTTGTCTTTCATCACCATGCTTGGTTTGTAGGTATACCATGCCTTTGCCCATAACTAGAACCATCTCATTGTTCTCCATTTTTATTTTAGACTTCACACTACTATTAATGGACGCAAACAAGTCTTTGTTACCACTCATGTGGTTGCTGCAGCCACTGTCCAAGTACCAAACTTCAGCGCTGCTCTGTTCTGCAAGGTTACATGCAATGAACAGTTGTGGCTGTCTTTCATTTCCAGCCACATTTGAGTCAGCAACATGTGCATTTTGACTCCCTTGGTCACGTTTTTGCCTGCAATCACTTGCATAGTGACCATACCTTTGACAGTTGTAGCAATGCACATTTCTTTTATCCTTTTTCTGATAAGAACTACTTTTCTTTTTTCCTCCTTGGGAGCTAGTCACCCCCTCATGACTGCTTTCTTGGGCTGAGCTTTCATCACCATTATTTCCACTTCTAGAGTTTCCTCTACCACGTCTGGAGCCTTTTCTACCTCTCCCCCTTCCTCTTGCATTTGACTGAGCATTAAAAGCTTGCTCTTGGGAGGAGGTTGCAGACCTATTTAGGCACTACTCATGGGTTTGCAGAGAATCCATCAGCTCATCAACTGAAAAGTTGTGAGATCTTTTGCCTCTTCAATGGCAATCACCACTAGATCAAACTTTGTGGGAAGACTTCTCAATATCTTCTCCACAATCTTCTATTCTTCCAAAGTTTCACCACTTATTCTCAGCTGGTTAATCAAAGTGGTTGCCCTTGTGTGAAAATCTATAATGGACTCGTTGTCCTTCATCTGCATGGTCTCAAACTCTCTCCGTTGTAGCTCGAGTTTGACTGATATGACTTTCTCAAATCCTTTGCAGGTGGTTTGAAGTGTTTCCCATGCTTATTTTGCATAAGTAGCTGCTGCTATTCGGGGAAAGATAGCCTCTGTTAAGGCTATCTCAATCAGACTAAGGGCTTTTGCATCATTCTTCCGTGTCTCCTTCAACTGGTTCTTTTGAGCATTGCTCAATGCTATAAATACAGTTGGGTCGGTCACATCTATGAACCCATTTGCAACTAACTCTCATAAATCATTAGCTATGAAAATAGTCTTCATTTTCTTTGCCCAGACATCGTAGTTTCTACCATTAAAAATAGGTGGCTACTGCCAGCTTCTATTTTCTCCTCTAGACATTTTGCTAAAATGGGGAAACTACGAAAAAACCTAGATTAAGATCTAAAGCTGTAAAAACTAACTGCCCAATACACCTAGGGCTCTGATACCATTTTGAAAAATAAACTCCTATTGTGGGCAAAGAATGAAACACATTAAAGCGGAAGTGTATCAAGGGAAGGAGACAAACACACAATGAGACAGAAATATTTTCAATATTCTATTTCACTCAGAAAAAGATTACATTCAAAAAAACTGTTTACATATAAAAATATTTAGAGCAAAAGCTCTATACACGTATATTATAGAAGTTGTGCATTTCCAGTGCACTGACACTTCTGCGCTGCTGCTCCGTGTGGGATAGCTTCCGGCGCACGGGTGCAAGGCTTACTAACTTTTGTTGTGGTAGATACTTCTGAAAGTCACTATTCAGATGCTCCTGAACATTCCTTTTTCTGCTATGTTCTACTGAACATTCCCTCCTTTTGTCTCACCCAGAAAACATGTGTCTGCTTACTTGTATAGAATATACATTCAATGCTCCTTTTGGCTTTTCAACCAATACACAAAAAAACTACTGCTCAAAATTTGAACTCACCTACCAATAATAAATTACTACCAAAAAGCAATTACTGGATAGCAAGAATGTCAGGCACGGAAGGGGGGAAAAATATTTGAGTTGATTTCATCTGACAGTGCATTTAATGCATCTATTGGTTGGCTGCTCAAGATTAATATTTCCAACACTTAGATTTTTGGTGAACGAAGCAAATAGATGATTAAAAATAATCATCATTACATTGATCCCAATTGATATGATTTAAAGCATGTCTTGCTTAGGATTCTGCCATGTGGCCTGGTGCAGATACAAATGGTGTAATTGCCAAAGCCTATATTAAATGAAATATGTATAGCCTTTCAATTTTATTCGTGTGAAATGTCCATATGAAGAAACCACTTAAAAATTTAAATAGCCAAGCTAAAGTCTCTTAATGAATCTTGTCACATTGATCTTTAATCCTTGAGCCAAGTCATTGTCCTTATGTTTACCTAGTCTTAAGGAAATCTCCAACTTAGATATGTCAATTTCTATAAATTGAATGGAATAGCCTTCATTTTCATAATTTGGATTTCATTCTTGAAGATGGCAAGCACTGGGAGTGATGCCTCCTCCAGAAATAACTTTGTAACAATTAAATATATAGAGTGTAGCCCTTTCTGAAGGTTGATGACAAACTAACTAAGAGATGTGTTCATAGTCTAGAGTGCTGTGGGAGAAGATGCGCTTCAAAAGATTATCAGAGAGAAGATGTTGAACAGCGTCCATGTTCATAACAGTAACCTCCTTGAATGCTTAATTTGTGTATAATGTGGTTCACTCTTCAAGAGAGCATGACTAGAAAATAAGTGCAGCAGAGCGCTTGATTTAGCCAAATTTCTTGATGAGAGTGAGGGTGACCATAAGAGGGCTGAGAAAGTACCCCAAAAATGGCCTTGTGGGTGATGCCATTTTTATCGCTACTACACTTCCACATGACCTCATAGATGAGATTGTAGCTCTTCTTCATGTGGGACTGAAACAAAATGATATGGTATTATTTGTCCATTTTGTGCAATCCCATGAGAGCTTGTTTTTGCTAACCCAAATTGAATGCCTGCAAGAAGTAGTGGAGGTAATACACATTCTCATGTTCATCCTCTATGTCTAGTAGAAATGTAATGAAATCTCCCATTTTGAAAGTAAATACAACTTTGTAATACCACATATATATATGAATATAATATAAAGTGTTTTATATTTCGATAGTACATTTTGATTCGCATGTGAAATTTTCCTTCTCTATCCTTTTCTGCATTTGGTAATAACGTATGTTTGTATTAATCTTTTACATATTTGCATTTTAATAGATATGCTTGCTCAACGAATATTTTCCCTTGCATTATTATGAATCTTCAAAGAAAGTTCTAGAGAATTCATCAGAATCCACTGTAGTTACAATGTCACTTTCTTTACTATTTACAATCTTTTATTAGTTGATGCAGGAGTATCCCTAGTTGTAAAGCAATCCTGTATCAACCAAAAATAGTTCTTTCTTGCATTTGCATTAGCAATAGATTCATTCCAGAGTATTTACATTCAGTCTGAAGCATTTGGGGTCGACCAGGCCCGGATTCCTTAGTGTGGACCTACCTGGAGATTCACAAGTTAATTCTTATCTTGAGGCCATCATTCATTTTGAGCATTCATCGGGTGATTGAACCTTGTGGCTGACATGAATTTATTTTACAGCTTGAGAAGTATATTTATAAGCATGGTAATCATTTGTAGAGTGGTAATAAGATAGTATTTCTTCATTAGATTGGGATTCAAGTCGGTACATTTTTGCAATAACCCTTACGGGGTATGTAATAAGGCCAATTTGGCTAGAATATATTTGTAAACCTTTAAGGCATGACCCATGAGCCTGGATAAATACCTTTGTAGTCAATGTTGCATGTAAGCATCTTATATAATTAATGAAGATTCATGTTCGCATATCCATTTATTGTGTTGTTTCCACTACACGTTGGCTCATTGCTACACAGTCCATACTGTTCTTTTTAGAACCCTCCTATTGTGACTTTACCATTAGTATAATTGGCATATAAAGAGGTTTTTGAAACCTTGTCAGAGACTGAAAAAACCTTTGAAACCTTTGGTGAGCCCCAACATCAAACAAATTTTCTTTAATGCCTTAGTTTTTTATTAAGAGGAAAACTTTGAAAAAATTATAAAAAATTCAATACGAATCGACAACATTTAAAATAAAAAATAGTCGAGCTTTCCTCACAAGATATTAGCATTAAAGGAGATTATATTAACTTAGCCATGACCAACACACACAAAGGGAGATTAGTTGAGGAATGAAAGCAACTTAGACTTAAGAAGGGTGTCAATATAGAAGGTCTAGTTACAATAACTTGATCAGTGACTGCTAAAATTCATGAAACTAACGAAAATCCTGACAAAGCCTATACTTATGATTTTTTTTAGAATAAAGACAAGTGTTTGGGAGGAGTGATGAAAACCAAAGTAACAGTGGCTTTGTCTAGGGATGAAGACTACAAGAATGAAGCTAGGAATCTAGATATGCATTTCAAAGATTAGTGTCTAGTTCATTGGGAAACACAGTCATATGAGAGAGAGGAACCAAACCAAAACAAACCAACAGAGGGGAAAAAAATAAAAACCAAAATGGAGACACCAAAACAAGGGCTATGTACATGGTAGGATAAACCCCACCCAAAAAGAAAATGAAATGGCCACGCAAAACCATTGATTGGTTAGGAGAAGAAAGATCCACACCTAAGAAAGCCAAAATTCCCATGCAGCTTCTAAAGGATGAGAAAAACAAATACACCCAAAAAGTTATAAGTTCAATGAGGAACTTCCTGTCAATCACTACGCTTCCAAACAACCACTTTTCAACATATATCTCTTCTTTTTGAGGAATGGAACCTTGTACAATGCTTTTTGTATCCCACAACACCTCTTTCAAAGGTTTAACATTTGGGGTGAACTCTTTTTCATAAGCAGGCTTTTGATAATTTATTGATGGGTCAAATGATCTAACAACTCATCCTCCTTCATCGTTCTCATTTTTTTATAAGAAAACCTTCAATCATCTCCTTACCCTCTTGCAAATCACATCCTTTTCTATTAATTTTTT
The DNA here is from genome assembly GCA_007258455.2 of Sequoia sempervirens. NCBI lineage: Eukaryota > Viridiplantae > Streptophyta > Pinopsida > Cupressales > Cupressaceae > Sequoia > Sequoia sempervirens. The sequence goes on from VDFB02105785.1 coordinate 69,425,029, forward strand.
ATAGTGAAATCATAATATCAGTGCCTTCCAGCCCATGAATTTTCACACCATGATCATCTCGATCATTTAATTTATATGTATTTTTCTCTTTCATCAATTTATAAGTCCTTTCCTTATCTTTGTCTTTACAACAAATAAGTTCATTATAAAGGCCAACATCTAAGCATTCAAATAAGGGATTTCTCCTTCATAGGAATCATCAAGAGTGAACAAAGGATTTGAAAATATACACTTCACTTTATCTTTCCCACTATCAATTAGATCATCCTCACAACACCATTCCTGGGTAAGAGTTGTATCCTACACTTTCGAATCAGATTGAATACTAGTGTATTTTCTAATACCTGTAAACCCTATGATAGCCTCATTTTCAAGGGATGAATTGTCATCATCTTTACCCATTATGTTTGAAGATTCCTTACTAATACTCTCAAAAGTAAAAGCTTCATTTTCAAGAGTACATAAGGAGTCTGGTAATTGATATCTTTCATCAAAATATGGATTATTTATATTACAAATAGAGGTATCAAGAAAAATATAGTGCATTGGAAAGCTATTCGTACGTGAGGAGAGAAGTCTTCTTCTTCACTTGATAAACTTGAATCTAATTCCATTCCATTAGAATCCAAACTGTATACTTGAGCATTCCAGATTTGGTTTTCACTCTCCTCACTCATTCTTTTATATTCCCGAAAATGTTCAAGACTAAAAATTGTAAGATTTATATTCTCAACAATAGGGTAAGAGTGGTTTAGTGTATACCGAGGACTTGAAAACCTACATCTTGGTGTTTCAAGGATTGGAATAGGTTCCTTAACACAATCTCATTTCCATACCTCATATATAATCAAATCATCTTCAATATTGATTTCCTTCAATTGTGCTTGTTCGATCCCATGAAATTTATCCCTTTTTAAAATGAGTTGAAATTCAGGATAAAAAGAAGATATAAATATATGAAATTGGATTTTCTTACTCGGTTTTTCAGGTGAAGGAATTCATTGAATGTTCATGTTGAAATGATCAATGAAGTCCCTTATAGATTATTTTTCCTCTTTAATAATGTTGAAAGAATGTCAAAGTAAAGCAACAACATTAACCACATCCTTGACACGACTAAGAAACTTCTTTTCTAAAATATCCCAACCAATTGTACACCCCTTTCAAGACCCTTGAACCATTCTATCACACTTTCAATAAGGCTATCAACAAACAATCTCACAAAGATGTCCTCTTCTTGGATTCCTAAGATTCCACTTACGACAATCAGGGCCAATATATTTTCCTCAGGATATTGTAAGTTTATGCCAATTTTTTTTCGAAGTGCTTCCTTGAGCCATGTTTTTAAGGTATTGTATTGGGATAGAGCCAAAGGTCCAAAATGATTTACCCAAGGATTTGAAAAAACAAAAGCCATAAAAATTTAGAGTCACCGACTCCTTTCAAGGAGTAAAAAGAAAAAAGTCACACCCTTAGGTCAATTTCTGGGTGGAGGTTAAGCAAGAGGATTATCTAGACGAGGAGGTGGGTTATCATAATACAAAAAATCCAATCTTGGAGGTCTTTTCACTACCATTCTCAATGGTTGCAGAGCCCACTATTCTTCTTCTAGTACAAAATTTTCTCTCATGTAATCTATAACACTCCTTTTGTATCTCCAAGTGACTGTATTCAACTAAGAAATGATTTCCTATTAAACTTGCATCCAATCCAGACCCGGTTGTAACATAGTGAAGATATTTTCACGTGGAAGCACCATTTTTCTACATGCCAAAAAGACAACCCTTCAAAAATTCTACTCGATGTTTCCCCAGGTGAGTCACCAAAAATATGTTAGCAAATGAATTAGCCTTTATTATAATATTACAATAACAACTCCATAGCCCAATTTATAAAGGTCTATGTTACCAATAGCTCAGGAACGATCCCAATTTCATGTGTGATTTTCCCTTGAATTATTATCAAGGTACAACTCGGGCCTTTGAATTATTATCTTTTAGGGGGTCCACTTTTAACCAAAAAGCAAAGAAAGCTGGAAATAGACACTATTCCATAAATATGAATAAGTGTGATAGAATGAAATAACCATTGAGGGACATATAGTAGATGAATATAACACCAAGGAATTGATCTTAATCATAAATAAATGAACATATGTCAAGAAATTGTTCCGTATAGAGAATCGATCTAAGTTATTGTTTTAAGCCAACAAACTAATTCAATAAAAAATATCATCCATAATTCTTAATTCAAAGAGTAAGAGTAATTTGAAATCATAGATACAATTCCCAAAAATTGTTCCTTCTTCTCTCTTTTACATCAAAGTGTACATGAAATAAATTCGGACCCCTCATGAGTCATTTGAAGCATATTTTATAAGAAAACCCTAATCTAGTAGATCTTAGTGGTTTAAGTAATAGTGATTGGACTAAGCGATAGTTTCTTGCCAACTAATTCTCCACTTAGAGTGGTTGGTGAACAAAGAAAATTGATGATTAAAAATAATCATAATTACATTTCTTCCAATTGATATGATTTAAAGAATTTCTTTCTTGAGATTCTGTTGTGTGGCCTGGTGCACATACAAATGGTGTAATTTCCAGAGCCTGTATTAAATGAGATATGTATAGCCTTGTAATTTATTTGTGTGAAATTCCCATATGAAGAAACCAATTGAAAATTCAAATAGCCAAGCTAACATATCTTAATGAATCTTGTCACATTGATCTTTAATCCTCAATCCATATCACTCTCCTTGTGTTTATCTAGTCCCAAGGAAATCTCTAGCTTAGATATGCCACTTAATTTCTATAAATTCAAGGGAATAGCCTTCATTTTCACAATTCAGATTGCATTCTTCAAGATGAAAAGAACTAAGAGTGATTCCTCCTCTAGAAATGACTTTGTGATTATTAAATATGTAGAGTGTAGCTCTTTCCAAAGGTTGATCAAAGACCAAATAAGAGATGTGTTAATAGTCTAGAGTCACGTGGAAGAAGGTGTTCTCTGAAAGATTGTCAAAGAGAAGTTCCTAAGCCATGTGCATGTTCATAACATAGAGATCCTTGAATTCTTCGTGTACAATGTGGTTCATAATTTAGGAGAGAGTGATTGGGGAACAAGGGAAACAAAGTGCTCGATTCGGCTAGAGTTCCTAATGAGAGTGGGGGTTGCCATAAGAGGGATGAGTAAGTACCCTAGAAATGGCCTTGTGGGCAAAGCCATTTGTATTTCTACTGCATGTCAACATGATCCAATTGATGAGGTTGTGGCTCTTCTTAATGTTGGATTGAAACAAAATGATATGCGATTATTTTCCCATTTTGTGCAATCCCATGAGAACCTGTTTTCGCCAGCCCAAATCGAATTCTTGCAAGAAGTAGTGGAGGGAATATGCATTCTCATGTTCATCCTCTGTGTCTATTAGAAATGTAATGAAATCTCCCATTTTGAAAGTAAATACAATTGTTATATATATATATATAGAGTTTTATATTTCAGCAGTGCATTTTGATTCACATGTGAAAGTTGTCCTTCTCAATCTTTTTTTGCATTTGGTAATAATGTATGTTTGTATTAGTATTTTGCACATTTTCATTTTAATGATTATGCTCGGTCAACGAATATTTTCCCTTGCATTGTTGTGAATCTTCAAAGAAAGTTCTAGAGAAGTCATCAAAATCCATTGTAGTTACAATGTCTCTTCCTTTACTACTTACAAAATTTGATAAGTATAATCAGTATATAAAGAGTTTTCCGTAACATTTTCGAAGACCAACAAATTTTTCAAAACATCTAGTGAGCCCTGGCATCAAACATAATTTCTTTCTTACCTTAGTTTTTAATTAATAGGTGGACTTTGAAAAAGTTATAAAAAAATTCAATACATACCAACAACATTTTAAATAAAACATACTCGAGCTTTCCACACAAGATATCAATATTGAAGGAGATTACATTAACTTAGCTGATGACTGAAAAATACGAAGGGAGATGAGTTGAAGAATGAAAGAAAAGAATTAAGAAGGGTGTCGATATAGAAGGGAGTTACAATAACACAGTTGGTGACCATTAGAGTTCATGAAACCAATGAAAATCCCAACAAAGCCTATAATAATTTTTTAGAATAAAGACAAGGGTTTGAGAGGGGTGACCAAAACTAAAGTAACACAAATAAAATAGATATATAAGTAGGAGGTATTTTCCATAGCATGTCAAATTGTGATATTGCTATCAGGATTCAACTATGTAGTTTTACGAGTCAAACTCATTGATCCACATTTCATGATATATTTTTATAACAATCATCTCAAAATAATTGAAACATTGGAGGAGTAATCAATAATTAAATATTTATACTGTGTAGTAATGAGATGAAAAAATATTCATAAATCATCATATCTCTTTGTCCCTTTCTTCGCTTTTCTATATTTCACTCTCTCCCCCCGAGATCTAGACCTATCTCTCCACCTCTCTCTCCCTTCCTCCCTCTTGTCTTTGTCCCTCTTTAAAATCTCTCTCTAAATATATTGATCTCTAGACTTATTTGTCTACCTCTCCATTCCTCCCTCCTTCCCTCTCTCTTTGTCCCTCTTTAGACCTTTCTCTCTCCTTGAGCTCTACGCCTATATCTCTACCTCTCTCTCCCTATCCCTTCTCTCCCTCTTTTCCCTCTTTATATATCTCTCTTTCTTTGTAACCTATCTCTCTACCTTTCTCTCCCATCATCTTTCCTTCTCTACTTAATCTCAACTCTCTCCCTATCCCTCTAGTTACCTCTTTATATTTTTCCATCTCTCCTCTCACTCTCTCTATACCTACCTATCCTTCCCTCCCTCCCTATCTATCTCTCTCCCAAGCTCTAGACCTATCTCTCTACCTCTCCCTCAATTTCCTCTTTCTTCAACCTATTTAGGCCTCTTTGTATTTTAGTAAACCCAAACAATCCTATAAAACCTAGTTTTCTTCTATGGTTTCTTATTCATATTAGGGTTTTTTAGATCTATACTATGATATTTAAATCTCAATTTTATATTTGAAACTCTTTGCATGACCATTCTTCATTGATTTTATATTGTTACATCTTTCTTTTATCTTGATTGTGAAATCAATTTTACTTACCCTACCCATCCTTGGCAACCACATTAGGTTTTCATTTTCATATTTTATACATAATTAATATTCCCACTTTTTTAATATATAATTATACCTTTTGGATTTTATTTCCTCTCTCCCTCTCCCCCTACCTATCTCTCTCCCTCTCTCTCTACCTATCTCTCTCCCTTTCTCTTCCTCTCTATCTTTCCCAATTCATATCTATCTCTAGACATCTCTCCCTCTCTCCATATCACTATTGCAAAGATTAGAGAGGGAATTTGAGAGAGGAAGATAGAGATGGAAGGTAAGAGAGGAAAAGAGGAGAGAGAGATAAGAGAGATATCTAAAGGGAGAGGTAGGGAGAATGGAGGAGGGATACCATGAGGGGTAGGTGAAGAGAATGATAGTGAGGGGAAATAGAGATTAGAGAGGGTGGGATGAAGGGAGATGTAGATATAGAGATGTAGGTGGAATCGATATAGGGAGAGGTAGGTAGTTTGAGAGAAATATGGAAATGGGAGATAAAGAGAAGTATAGAAATAGTGAGAGAGGTAAGGTGGGATGTATAGAGAGAGAGGTAGGTAGAGAGAGGGAGGGTTATTAGATATATAGATAAGTGGAAATGGAAGGGGAGAGAGAGGTAAGTTGGGGGGATAAAGTGAGAGGTATATAGAGAGTGAGGGTGAGGGGAGAGAGAGTAGAGAGGGAGATGGGGAGAGAGAGAAATAGGGAGAGAGAGAGGGAGAGATAGGTATGGTGGGAGGGATAAGTAGGTAGAAAGAGAGGGTGAGTGGAGATAAAGAGAAGTAGAGAGGGAAGGTGAGAGAGAGGTAGAGAGGGTGAAGATATTTATTGAGATATATCTAAAGGGAAAGAGGGGGAATGAGGGAGGGATGGAGTGAGAGGTAGGTAGAGAGAAATAGAGAGGGGAGATAGAGAGAAGTAGAGAGGGAGAGAGGAAGGGAGATGTAGAGATAGAGAGGTAGGGTGGGAGGGATATAGGGAGAGGTAGGTAGATAGAGAGAAAGATATAGATGGGAGATAAATAGAAGTAGAGACATAGAGAGATAAGGTGGGAGAGATAGATGAAGATGTAGGAAGAGAGATGGAGGGTGACCACCTTACCTCTCTCTACTTCTCTTTATCTTCCATCTCCATCTTCCTCTTTTCCTACCTACCTCTCCCTACATCCCTCCCACCCTACCTCTCTATCTTGACCTCTCAATTTCTCCCTACCTCTCTAATTATCTCTATCTCCCCTCTCTCTCTACCTACCTCACTTCATCCTCCCTCTCTCCCACTTTATGTTTTCACTATGACATCCAATTCTATCTTTTTATTCTCATACATGAAGCAATTTTTATTCCTTGCTTTCTACCTACGTTGTTAAGAAACCTTAAGATACAAAACTAAAATTAACATTTTAATTATGAATCTTTATACATTGAGTTAAGCTATTCTTCTTTTCCTAAAATTAATCCATGCATACTTTATGCATATAAAACTAATTGATTGAGTACTAGCTCTTGCAATGTTAGATGCATAAAAAGAAACGTTAATCATTATTAGTGATAGTGAAGAGTATTAGGTGCATAGCAAAAAAATATTGGGGTGTGTACTATAGAAAAATACATCATTGTCATTTTCATGGTCTTTTAGGTCTTTATCTCATGATGCTTGACCTATTTTTCTTTGATTTAATGTAACTTATGCATTCACATTAGGTCCTAAAAATTTAAATTATGATGTCTTATGAAGGTGTTGTGAAGTGTTGTAACACATTTCTACAAACTTCTAGACTCTTCTAATTGAAACTCACCTAAAAAGCACATTTTCATCACTTATCAAGTCCTATTCTAAAGTGTTGTAAAGTCTTGTAACAAGCTTTCACACTTTTCTAGGCTTGTTATCACTATTTACACCTTTCTTATGCTTTATTTGACCCCTTTATGCACTCATAAGACTTAATTAAGTGTTTTTTTGAATGTAAACCCAAAAAAAATCATTAAATGCAAGATAATTCCTGAGACCCATTCGCCATGGGTGGCGAATGAGTCCCTCTTTGCTCCAAATTCAAAATAATTCAAATTTTCTTTTGGGTTTTTATTCAAAAATACCTTATGTTAGCCTGTGATGTTGTATTATCGAGTTATTAGGGAATAATTGTGTATAAATAAGTGTTTTTACAACCATTTCAACCCCCATTCATTCATATATTCATTCAAGTATTCATCCTTGCATTCAATCTCATTCAAACACTTAGCATCATTCAATCAAGCAATCATCAAGCATCTTGGAGCAACCATTGACATATCTTCAGACTTCTTCAACAAGGTTGTGGTGAGTTTAGGACATTTGCATGGTATTTATTCATTATTCCTTTTTCATTTCATTTCATTTCTTTGTTAAGGGTTTGATTACCAAAGTGGGATTTGACCAAGGCAAACCTCTATGCTCTAATCCTTAACCATTTTTCCCCTTTTGCATGTGTGTTTACAGACTTGTGTATTCAAAATTTTCAAGAAAATAGGTGTTGAAAGGTGGTCAAGAAGTTAACAAAGTGTTTCAAGTCAACTAAACCCTATTTCAAGCTTGGAGACAATCTACAGTCTGTTTTTTTCATATTCGACTCTGCAACTCGACAAGAAGACAAGTGTAGATCTGAAACTACAAAATTGACCTTTGATTTCACATAATTTTGGGAGAGGACTGATTCACCATCAGTGGCGAATGAGTCCCACCTTAAGGATGGAAAGGGTGATTATGTCAAGTTTCAGTTCCCGACAGTCAGAAACTAGTTTTTAGGAATTTTTACCAGTAGTAGGACTGATTCACCATCAGTGGCAAATGAGTCCCACTAGTGATTTGCAGTGATTTTACTAGCATTCCAAAATATTCTCAGGACTTCAATTTGCCTCTAGGTGCACTCTATTTAGTCCCTTTCAATTTTTGTATTCATTTGTTCATGTTTTAGTTCATGCTTGCATATCACATTGTGTTTTCAAACATTGCATATCACATTAGTTTAGCATTCATACTTAGTCAATTATATCATTTAGTTGCATTTACATTATTTCATTTAGTCATAAGCACATCACACAATCCTCTATTTGAAAGAACCACCAAAATTTTGAGGTTCTATCTCTCTCCTTTTAAGTGAAAAATTGTAAGAGTGTAAGAGAAGTATAAGCATGCTCAATTTTATTGGTACATTTTGGTGAACCTACATATTGAACATGGGTAGGTGCACAAAGTTGAGTCCATGAAATGTGGAATTATTTTACTTAGCCAAAAAAATGAAATTGGCATTGCAAAAATGGGATCCCGAGCCTAAATGTCAAATGGGATCCCGCTTTTTAAAAATCAAGAACCTGTTTGTTAAAGGGTCCTGAATCAACAGACATAGAATGAGATCCTGATTACTATGAAACGAGATCCTGATTTATAAAAATTGGGATCCTGTTTTTTATTAATCGAGATCTTGTTTTGTAATGGTTTTTTTTTTTTTAAATGAACAAACCTTCATTTTAGTAGCTCACATGATCTTGAGTTGTGAGTGATAGCGACCACTAGAAACAACCTCCAGGTACCCTTCCACCCCCATTTTTTTGCATTTTTACATTTTTTATTGAAATTATCAATAGAAGAATTAATTTTAGCATGTTTTTTTTAATTTATTTGATGTTTTAAGCATTTTATTTTCTATTAAATTAGAAATGAGGAATTGTAGAAATAGATGAAAAAATGCAATGAAACCTGAAGATATTGAATAGAAATGAAAAAATGAACCTTGAGTTGTATTTTAGAAACAAAATTTAGCTTTTGAAACCTAAATTGTTTCATCAAACCAAAAAAAATGTATTTGAAAACCCTAATTGAAATGAAACAAAAAATATTGCATTTCAAAACCCTAGAAATTGAAATGAAATAAAAAATTGCATTTAGAAACCCTAATCAAGCTTTTTGAAATCATAAATTCAAATGAAACAAAAAAAAGAATTTAGAAAACCCTAGTTTGAAATGAAACAAAAAAATTGCATTAAAAACCCTAATTGCTTAGAAATTGAAACCCTAAATTTAATTGAAACAAAAAAATTGCTAAAACCCTAAATTGAAATAGAACAAATCATTTCAATTTTGTAAACCCTAATTTCCAGCTCAAGAAAATTCATTTGCATTGCTTAAATGTTTTAAATTTAATTTGCATTGTATGGAGAAAATGATATGTTAAACTTTAGTTTTAATGTTAAATTATAATTAGATTAGAAAACAATATGTTAAAGAATAGTTACAATTCATAAATTTTATCAATTTTTGTTTGCAGATTTAGTTAGAAAATTTGTAAATCCAAGTGTACAATCGATTTCTAATTGTCACTTAATCAGATAGTATTCAACATTCATTTCTATTTTATGTTTTGATCTCTCTTAATCATTCCTTGTTTCCATTTCTTGTTTGCATGTGTTGTCTATTGTCTTTTGACAATCTTAACCCTCATTCTAGTCAATTACTTGTTAAATAGGCTTCTAGTTTAGTCTAAAATCTCAATTTTTGCACTAGTTACCTAGAAACCAAAAGAATCTAAATATTTTTCTTTTCTTTCTTTTAGGTTCTTTGAATCTCAAACAATCAAAAATAAAATACTTGATTCAACATTAACTAATTTTATATTATACATTTTATATCATAAAACTCATTTAAGTGAGAAATATTAATGAAAAAATGTTAAATAAAATAATCTTATATTCAATTTAAAAATTATCCAGTTAAAATAAACATCAAACTCAATCTTAATAATACATAATTGTGTGTTTCTATTACGGAAATAGTCAATCTATTCATAAAATCAAAATTATTCATAAACTAGGCACTAACTTGCAAGTCCATTATTCCAAGGGCCACCCAAACTTCACCCTAAGTTCGCTAAACCCTTAACACTAAAGCATTCATTTTGTCTTAGGACCTTAAAATGAAATTTGGCTACCTTTGGTAACTCCACCAAATTTTATTCCCTTAAGCCATGTCATTTTGTCGGAGGACCTTAGTATAAAGATCCCTTAAGCCATCTTATTGCCCTAATCCCTAAACTCTTAACTCTAAACCCTAAACCCTAAAGACACCATTTTTTCCTAGGCCCTTAATGAAATTTGGTTTCCTTGGGCAACATCACCAAATTGTATTCACTTGAGCCATGTCATTTTGTCCTGGTACCTCACTAGACATAGATCCCCTTAAGCCATCCTATCACCCTAAATCGTAAATCGATATCTTAAGGGGTCCTAATATGACATTTCTTAAGGGGATCAAAGAATTTCTCAGAATTTGGTGAAGTTGCCCAAGGTAACCAAATTTAACAATAATAAGATTGTACAAGATTATAATATGAATGAGATTTCATGATATGGGTTGGTCAATTGAAACAAGAGCTATCTCAATCCATTGTTCCATAAGAAAATGTTCTTCAATAACTTGCAAGTTCATTATATTCCAAGGGACACCAAAACTTTACCCTAAGTTCCGTAAACCCTAAACACTAAAGCATTCATTTTGTCCTAGGACCTTAAAATGAAATTTGGTTGCCTTAGGAAACTCCACCAAAATTTATTCCCTTAAGCCATGTAATTTTTTCATAGGATCTTACTGTCATAGATCCCCTTAAGCTATCCTATTACCCTAAACCCTAAACCCTAAACCCTAAACCCATCATTTTTTCTTAGGATTTTAATGAAATTTGGTTGCCTTGGGAAACTTCACCAAATTTTATTCACTTGAGCCATGCCATTTTGTCCTAGGACCTCACTAGACATAGATCCCCTTAAGCCATCCTATCACCCTAAACTGTAAATTTATTTCTTAAGGGGATCAAATAAGTTCTCAAAATTTGGTGAAGTTGCCCAAGACAACCAAATTTAACAATAATAAGATCATGCAAGATTATAATATGAATGAGATAAATCATGATCTAGGTTGATTAATTTATGGTTTAGGGTGATAGGATGGTTTAAGGGGATCTATGTCTAGTAATAGGACATTTTAATATTTATAATTTACAAATTTAGTGATCTCATACATGATATTCATGATATGTACATTTAATAATTAGCGATAATTAGTCAATGAACTTATTCAATTCATGTCAATCAATAATTAGTCAATAAATCATAATTTACAAACAAAAGCAATCCATTTATATATGAGAAAGGATAAAATATTAAGAAATAAAAAATTACCATACAATATTATAGAACAAAATCATTAATAAATTCTATAAATAACAGCATCCAACACTAATTTATAAGCTATCAAAACAAATAATGGCATCCAATAATATTTTATAAGTTTTCAAAACAAATAATAGCATCCAATACTAATTTATAAGTTGTCAAAACAAATAATGGCATCCAATACTAATTTATAAGCTTTGAAAACAAATAATGGCATCGAATACTAATTTATAAGCTATCAAAACAAATAATAGCATCCAACACTAATTATAGGTTGTCTTAAGGGGTCATAATACAATGTCTTAAGTGGTCCTAATATGATGTCTTAAGGGGTCATAATACAACGTCTTAAGGGGATGTCTTAAGGGGTCTTAAGGGGATGTCATAAGGGGTTATAATATAATGTCTTAACGATATAATTGTTTTAACAATAATGTATGCATGATATTTAGTGATTATACAATCAAATATAAAGTTTCAAAGTAGGAAAACATGTACATTTAACAAACAAAATATATAGAATATCAATTTTGATACATAAAAGTACATAGAGTACATAATTATGTATGTACATGTATTTTTAATTTGTACAAAATGTTTAATTTTGTATGTATGTATATGTCATCTCAAAACAATGTTTACAAAATTTGGATATGCCATCTCAAGAACATTTCAAACTCATGCCCAAAATGTAGTAGGTTTTCACACCACCTGATATAAAAAAGGTACAAGCAATATCAATGAAATCATCAAAACATACATATTTTAATTTATATAAACTCATCTATATGTACACAACTCAAGTACTTGCATTTAAAAGTATTCCAAACATGTGTGTAGGTTGAATCCAGACATCCTCTCCTTTTTGTTTCAAAGTATGAGATCAATGCAATGATGGCTTAAGCATACAAAAAAGGATAATAAATAAATTTTAACTATTAATGTACATGCAATATCAATATGTAATCGAAACATGTATTTAAATATAATTTAACTAATAATTACCTATTTTTACCAAGTATTCCATGTTGTCTAGGTTGAATCTAGATGGACTGGATCCTTTTGTGATTATGGCTTAAGGATCTATAAAAGGACAATTTAAATCAATTTCAACTAATAACACACTTGACCAATATTGAAACATCTATTTAATCTATTTAAAAGGACAATATAGAACTAAAACTATATTTACCTGTATTTACTTATTCCATTGTACCATTTGCATCCTCTCTTTTTTGCAATGCATCTATGATTGTCTCATGCTCTTCCATAGAAATTGTCTATAACACTATTTGCAGGTCTTCCACGATGCCAATCTAGTTTTATATTTGTTGCCACCACCAAATGTGAATAATGTATAATCTTTTTATGTGTTTCATAATCTTCAAATGTAGGTAGACCATTCTTTCTTGCTAGGTATTTTTGTAGCCACGTGCCAACAACCACCACCGATCCTATTGGAAAACATGAAAACCATCATCAAATAAGTTCTAAAAATTTTCTTGAGGGGGTCAAAGACTTGTTCTAAAAAATTGCTTAAGGGGATCAAAAACTTGTTATCAAAATTTGCTTAAGGGGATGTCTTAAGGGGATCACCATACCTGTTGGATAATATAGCCATCATCATCTTCTCAAGGTGCTATTAACTTATGTTTATTTTCCACACAACGAGCCAACCAATATTTTGTTTTCTCTTCATTCACCTTAGGTGCAACAATATCATACACGTCTTGCAAACAAAAATTGATTTAATAACTTGCACATATCCATATAAATAATTTAGTATTACAAAATAACTTAATAAAGTGAAATAAATTGAATTAAATTACCTTCTTGTACAAGGTCTGAAACACAGTCTTAGTCCTTAGATGTAAACACTTAATCATTTTCTTCAATAGTTCTTTCATATTGATCATGTGCTTGTGCAGGTGTCAACGATCTTTGCTCCCACTGTTCAACACATTCTATATTTTCACATGCTTCCTAATCTCCTGAGATGCAAAACTAGCAAAAACATGCCAGCTCCCTTGTCTAGATAGTCCATGTGCTTGCTATCGAACTCCTAAATGAATTCCATTTAGTAGATCCACTGATTGTCTCACAGTCAACTCTAGGTACAATGTTCTCTTCTTCAACCAACCAAAAGAATCGATGAATTGTAGAGTACTCACTCAAACCAAGTGTAGATAATATTATATTACACCAATCCACAATCCCACGGGCATCTTTAAATTTTACTGCATCCTCAAATTTTAATTGTTCTCTAGCAAGAATTCTTTTGACACACACACCAGCTCCATCATGTTCTCCTTTACCATGCCCAACTTAAAAAAAACTCCATATATGCTGGACATTAAGTTCCTTGTGAACCCTACTTAACCAATAGAACATTTGAGAATTCTTGACCTTCCTCGCACAATTATCTGACCATATGAGGTGTTCTTTCATCTGGATTCCTCTTTCTCTTAAATTTCTATAAAATATACTGAAACAGTATTGAACAAACTCTGATGAGTGTAATCCATTGTCACTCAAATAAAAATGATACTCCCTCAAAACTTTTCTATCATCCTTAGTGTTATCATCCACATGTCTATAAACAATATGGACAAACATAGCTACTTGCACTGAATTATAATACTGTGATTGAATTTCCTCTTACAGAGCTAGAGTATAATTTTCCACAAAATCAACCATTGAAGGTATAGTACGAATTGGAAATGTGTTTTGTATATGCACGAAATCAGTCATCAAGCCATCGAGCATGTTGAGAGTGGATGACATATTTTGGTACAATCTTATTCTTAAATTCACTCATGAATGCATTCACAATAACTTTTTCTGTAACTAAATCACAACACTTTCCTATTTTCCCATCTTTTAAAGAATAGTGAGCATTCTTAAATATTTTAACATCTACTAATTGTTGTCCAAAATCATTATCAACACTTTCATGCATACAAATTCTTAAGAATGAAATATTTACAGAGTCAATGCATTGTCCAAAAATACAAGAACTTAAATAAAACAATTTCCCATTAGATCTTTCACAAAACAAACCTAAAATAAACTCCATTATTGCTTTAGATGGCATATTAATACCACATTCCTCTATAATCATGTTAGTATGCAAGGTACAATGTATATAATATTGAAAAACATCATAAAAATAACAAAATTGAACATGCGTTTTACAACAAAAAGATATTCATTGCTTATTAATTTTTAGATACCACAGTTTACATTTTTCAAAAGACCTTTGACTTATTTTAATATTACCACGTAACACTAAATCACCACAAAATTTTCTATAAAATTTAGTTTCTGTTGTATCTAATAGGTGTTTTGGGTGAGGATCGCAAACTTTGGACCCCACCCTTAATTTGAAAACATCTCTAGCATTAGATGAAACCCTAGTATTATCAAACCAATATTTTTTCGATCAAAGATTTAATTTCAACTTTAATTTCATATTAGACCTCAGGAGTCAACCATTGAAACTCCAACATTGGTTGATAGGATCATTTTCTATACTTTCTCTTCTGTTTTCTGCTCTTAGCAATGTTTTAGGATGTATTTTTAAAAATTCACTAATATTGCTTACCATTCTTTTATTCAAAGTTTCTTTATTGACTATAACAGTTATTATAGCTCTTCTTGCTGCATTTTTATCTTTAGATTGACTTTTTTTCCCAATAGATTGAATGGCACTAGCAACAATGGACATAACATGTTTTAATGATTGATTTGTTCTTTTTGGTTTCACAAAAAAGCCTAACCTTTTCATTATTTTCCTCATTTTTTGCATTCTCATCAATTGCATCATTAGTTGACATTGAATTGCAATTTTTTTACTATAAAATAATTTGTTGTATATTCTATTTGCATGTGTTGTTATTTTCCTCCAAGAAATTTGACTAGGAAGATTATCGAAAACACCACTTTCAATTTAAAAAAAAAAGTATTTTCATTAAATTCAACATCACATTCTAGATTTTCATCTTCATCTTCATTTTAATTTTCATTTTCATTTTCAACTTCAAAATGATTTAAATTTTTATCAACAAAATGATTTTCATTTTCATTTACATGAACAAACGGTTTTTGTTTTCATTTTCAACAAAAGGATCATTATCATTTCCATTTTGAACAAAAGGATCATTCTCATTTTCATTTTCAACAAATTCTATAAAAGTTTTATCTCTCTGAATATTATCAATGTTAACATCGTTAAGTCCAACATCATGTAAAACTTCTACATACGAATTTACCATTTCACTAACATGTGGATTTGAAGATGTACTTGGATTTGTGCATATTGAAACATTATCCATAGCATTGAAAGAGGTATTTGAAGACATAGTAGGAATTGCTTGTATAATCATATTCTTCTCCAAATTGACTTCTTGCAAATTAGCTTCATTTACAACCATGACCACCTCAATGTTTTCATCTTCAATAGTTGTGGAATTGGATGCTCCCCCATCATTCATTGATTTAATTCTCATTCTTCTTTCTCTTTCTCTTTCTCTTTGTCTCTCTTTTTTTGCTTCAATTTCTTTAGGAGTCAATGTCTTCCTCCTCTTATTATGAGCTTTATCTCCCATGATTATAAAATTCTCAAGCACAAATGAATGTCAATAGTGAAATTCTTCAAAAAATTCAATCCAAATTGGAAGTTGAAGACCTATAAGGACAAAAATTTTCCTCTTGTGTTCCTCATAACAAGTAGAAAACTAGCACAATCCCACTTTTAAAACTGTTTTCTTCATGCCTTTGAAAAAATTAATCCATATTGCAAGTTGAAGACCTTTTGTTCCTCCAAAAAAAGTACAAAACTAACACAATTCCACTTCAAAAACGGTTTACATGATGCCTCCTTTGAAAAAATTAATAAAAAATTCAAGTTCACATGTAAAAACAATAGTTGATGAAAAATATCCCAGTTTTACAGCTCTTAGCCATACATGTGAAGTTGTAGACTTCATAGTAAATTTAAATAAAATGGTTAAAAATAAACGGGATCCCATTTTATAATCGGGGTCTTGTTCCCAATATTAAATGTGGGGACCATTGACAAAGGAACAAGATCCCATTTATAAAGCGGCATCCCGTTTCCCTGTCAATGGTCACAACATTTAATATTGGGAAATAGGATCCCGCTTTACAAAACGGGATCCTGTTTCCAAAAAATTGAAATTGGATTTGCTTTGTGGTCAGGTTTCTGCCTTGTATTTTGGTTTGGGAAAATCATTGGGAATCCGAACCTAGGCCTTCAACTTGGTTTGACCTGCAAGTTGAAGGTCCTAACAATGTCAGAGAAAAATGCCAAGTTTGGACATATGGCTGACAAATTTTTTTGCAGAATTTTTTGACAAAATTAAAAATTATTTTAGATGAGACAATGCAAATTCCAAATATGTAATTTTTTTACAATTGGATTATTTTTTCTATTTTTCAATTAATTTCTGATGAAATTGGTCCATAAACTTTAAATATGAAGGTTTTTTTAATATTTTAATAAATTTTGATCAACATAACATTTTGACGAACAAATTGCACGAGAATAGATTTCAAAAAATTATTTTCAATTTAAAAAAAATTCAAAAATTATAAGTTTAGGTCATCTTATGTGTCATACACAATGATTCTTCAAAAAGACAAATATGCCTAATAAAAATTTAACAAAAAAAATTCAATAAAAAATTACAAAAAAATGTCTAAAACAAACTTCAATGAATCAAAAATATTTTCCCAAAAGGATTTAGAAAAATATGATAATTTAGGTCAAAATATGGATGTCATACACATGCATGGTATGGTAAAAAAAAGTGACTTTTAAACAGTTTTTTTTAGAAACGCCCATTGAAACTCAATTTGTACAATTTGGGTATTGAAATAAATTACATATTTGGAAACTAGACTCCGAGTACTACATTTTATGATAAGTGACTTTTTTGAAGATTCCATCTCTAAGTGCTTCAAATTTTAAGGTCAAATGTGTCAAATTCTGAAAATCAGGGAAAACACTTCCACTTTTTGGCCAAAAAGTGGACTCAACTTCTTGCTAGCACCCACACTTTATCTTTCTAATTTCAATTGCATTTTGCATTCTAGGTGTCCTTTGCATCAACATTCAATTCTAGGGTTTTTTTTTGTTTTTTCATCCTAGGGTTTCTCAAATTGCATTAGTGAAAGACTCGTATAGATTTCATTTTTGCATATCAAATCATTCAAAAACTAAAAATCTGCATTTGCATCTAATAAGCATTCAAATCACTTTAAGATTTTTGAAAAACACAAAAAAAACCTCATACTTGGACTCATTCATCACTCTGGGCAAATCAATCCACCTGCACCTTTTAAACTACATTTTTAGGACTTTTCTAGGCATTTACTACATTTTAGTTTTCTGTTGTTTCTATGTTTCAATTTACAAAATTTCTATTTTTGTATCTTGAACTCCTAGATCGCATTGCATTTGCATTAACCCCATCTTTTGTGGTACTTGTATGAGTGTTTGGTGCCCCATTGATAATACTTTAGTGAGATGAAGTTCTAGACCCATGGCTTCCTGCCATAGCACTTTTGTTGTGGACCTTGGGATCTCAAGAGCTCCTACTCCTAGTATGGACAATGGTGCATTAGGCATGGATACTACCACTTATATGCCTTCACCTTCCCATCCAATGCATGTTGACACACAAAATAGTTCCATGACACAAGAAAAATTCATTAGTATTCACAAGGATTTTGCACATTTACAACAAGATTTATCCCTTGAAAACATTTCCACCACTGCCATACTTGTAATAGAAAACCTTCATCATTTGATTGAAAGTGATGATGGCTTACAATTTATGAAAAGAATTGCTGAGATATACAAAAAACATTGTTGTGAGCCAAGGAGAACCTCACATTCCTCCTCCAACCATAGCATCCATACCCACTTATACCACTCCTCATATTACAACAACCATGCAATCGGTTAGTCATGTGACTCCTTTTGCTATTCCAACTAGCATTCCTAGTTCTTTTGTGGCATCGACTATTCCATCTTCCACCTTCACCCCTCTTAGTGTTCCCTTCACTTCCCCTAATATTTCATACAATCCATCACCATTTTCCCTTACACCTCATACCACCTACACCAATCCCATAATTACACAACTCTTTAACACTTTTTCCTCAATGCAACAACAACTCTCTACCATTAGTCAAATTCATAATGCTCCAACCATATGTCATGTTCGTAGTATCCCCTTATATTTAGAAATATTAAGAACCCCGATGCCACAAGGAATTGAAATGCCTAGATTTGAGAAGTACGAAGATATATGAGACCCTACTAATCATGTTAATTCCTATACCACCTTGTTTAGTGACTTTTTCCTAGGACCCTAAATGACACTACATTGGAGTGGTTTTCAAATTTACTGAATCATTCAATCCTATCATTTAATGAACTTGTGGATGCCTTTATAAGTCACTTCCAAGTTCATATGACTCCCAAAAAGACAATGGATGATTTAATGAGATGTAAACAACATGTAGATGACAAAGTAACTAATTTCATTTCACGTTATCAATCATTGTATCCTCAAATTGATGTCAAGATTTAGGTGATTCACATATTCAAAAGATGTTTATCAAAAACTTGCACACTCATCTTCAAGATAAGTTGACTATGATAAAATTCCCTTCATTCATGCATTTATGCACAACCCTTTGTGACTATCACAACTTAGTTACTAGTTGTGATTCAAATTCCACTCCTAATCGAGCTAAGTTTGAACAAAATAAGCAAAACAACATGCAAAAATTTAGAAAACCAAATAGAGGCTTCTTAAAATTCAGTTCGCCTTCTAAAAAAAAACTCAATCAATGCCTACTCAAGTAGCTGCTATTAAAGCAAGAGTGCCCTTTACCTATGGGGACTCAACGAGACAATTTATCCCCTTACCCGATACCCTCCATAACACAATGAATCAATTGCTCCAACAACAGATGATTACTTTGCCTACCGTTAAACCACTCGATACCACCAAGCCCTTATCGCCCACCTTTAAACCAAATGCTTATTGTAATTTTCATCGCCAAAATGGACATGACACTGAACAATGTAAGCATCTCAAACACTTAGTTCAAGACCTCACTGATTCTGATCTTTTTTCCATTGCGGGTGTTAATGATCAAGGAAATAATTCTGTTGCACCCCCTAATCAAAATTTACAAATTTTTACCAACCCCATGCCTAAACACAATGTTTCATTTTTCTAGGCTAGTGAACCTTCAAACACTCATGTGATGAACATTGATAAAAATAATGAGCAACCTGATATTATTCTAAATATTACCCAAGTTAATCCTATGGATGAACTTGTGGGTATGATAGACATTGTCCCTCATAAGGGCCCAACCAAAAAAATCTCTTGATATCACCTTTTCTTCTCATGATATACTTAAAAAGCTTCTCGATGTTCCTCTTTACATAGCTAGCTGTATCTATGATAAGCCCACCAATGGGATATTAATAGATCCCGCCTATGGTGAGAACGTGATCACAGAATAATTTTTAGTATTACATGAACTTTATCAAGAAGATTATAATAAACCAACTGCATGGATTAAAGTACATATTAGTGTTGCATGCCCTATGATCAGATCAATTGTACTCCCATTATAGATACGACCCAAAAATTTGGATGTTGCTTGAAGGTCTAGAAGGATGTAAGTTTGAAGCTTTGGTTGAAAAGAGGTGTGTTAAAGCTAAGGGAAGATTATCTAAACTGATTGAGGAAACAAAGAAATGCATTAAAGAAATATCTGATATTTACAAGTATTGTCTCCAATGGCTTGTTGTGGTAGATAATTTCAAAAGTAAAATTGAAGCAATTGAATATGAAGTGAATAACATTGGAAAGAATTTTGATATCTTTGAAGACAAAGAAGGAAAGAAAATATTGAGAGTTGGAGAATTATAGGTTGAACTAGTTGTTGTACAAAGACAAAGAGATGATGTAGTGAAAACATTCTAGTTTCTTAAGGAGATTGTTGAATTCCAGTTAGAACATCTATCTGAAATACTTACTGAAATAGAAGATGTTGAAAGTCAGAGTTCATATTGGTCATTGTCTTTTACTCTGTTGGGCTTATTGGAAAGCATCTACACAAGAATGGATTCAGCTACATTTAACTGGAAGAAATTGCATCCAATTCTTGAGGAAAGATACAAGAAAGTGTTTTAGGTGAAGAATGTCATTTTTACTTAAAATCCTGAGTGTTCAATTTCTGTTGTCTGTGCCGTGGAGAAGAAGAAAAGGATGAAAAAGAAGCTAATTGATTTTTTTGGAAGGTTGGAAGTTTTTGATGAATTAAAATCCTTTTTTGATGTCACCATGTTTAAACCTTGTTTACACCTCTTTTTTTGGCTTCCCTTTGTCATTGATGTCAAAGGGGGAGAGAGTTCAATAGAGTTAGAGTATGGGGAGAAATTTGAAATGTTGGGAGAAGTTTTTTTTATATGTTTCCATCAATGAAAAAGGGGGATATTGTTGGAAAAATGAAGAAGATTAACTATCTCTACAGTTTTTTGTTGTCATTGATGTCACCATGTTGTGACTGCAAGTTTAAGGCAGTGCTTGATCTGGTATTTTGGTCTGGTATCTGAACTAGTATTTGAGCTACTAGTCTGCATTCCTCCATAGTTAGTAATTGTTGCTTGTAGTTTTGAGAAACTATTTATGGTTGTTGAAGGCATGCATGTTTAGAATATTACGAACTCTGATGCTTATACAACTTAGTGGCAACTAACAAAATGTTTGTTGAAGTCTATTCCTGGTGGACTTCTTTTTGTAATTTTGATATGGAGATAGATGTGTGACCTATTTTAGGTCTATGCTAACATAATATAATGAGTTGGAAGTTTGACTTACCTTCTTGGAAATATTTTTTTGAATGATTGAAGCTAACAGTTAGTATTTTTGGTAAATATGAAATGCATCTAACTAGGCCGACCTAATTGATGCTTACGGAAAAGATCAGGTATATAAATGGATATATTGGACAATATTAAGTGAGCAAAAAAGTAGATAGAAAAATAAAAGTGTGTGTGTATATGAAAATTCAGTGAAGCAGTGGTGAAATGAGAAAAAAAGATGAAGTGTTTTGAATCTGTGTATTGAGCATCATCAAAACTACATCAACACTTGTTAGGTGCATTGTTCTCAGTTCATTTTGGTTGTAAAGCCCAATTTTGTTTTGTTAATATTTTGTAGGTAGTGAGCCTCTAGACTGTAAGCAGTGAGCTTTTGTATTTGGACAGTGAGTCCTTTCAGGGAAGTGAGCCCTTGGTAGTGAGCCTTTTGTTTTAGTTTGAAACTACTTTATATTGTGAGTTAACCCTCATCATAGTTTTTCCCTTATTGGGTTTTCCACACAAAAAATCTAGTGTTTGTTGTGTTAAATTACTTTCTATTATCTATGTTTCATGCTCTTACTTAATAACAAATATTGTGGTTGTGGAATTGATATGTGTTGGATTTTTTAAGTTTGAATTCTATGACAAATGATTCACCTCCCCTCTTAGTTTTCCTGCATCTAAATTAATAATTGGTATCAAAGCTTTGGTTCCTTGGTGAAGAGATTAACCACTTAAGGAGGATACTAATGGTTGATCAGATGGATGATAAAGAAGAAATCCAAACTACACTTAAGGATCTTGACAAAGTTGAAAATGAAAACATAGATTTGAAGGATAATCTAGATGAAGCAAATGAATGTGTCTAGAAGCTGAAAGAACAATTAAAGAAATTAAAGGAAAGAAACAAAGAAGTGAGTGAGGAGTTAGGACAAGAGATAATTGGACTGAAAGTGACAATTGAAGAGAAGAATAGAATTGAAGAATGTTTGAATACAATGATGTAGAACAAAACTAATGAATGCTCTAAACTTGAACAAGAGGTGGTGAACTTGAGGATTGAACTTGAAAAGGAAAATTTATGTGAGAATAATTTCAAATCAAGTTTCAATAAGCTTGGAGAATTTCTTGCTGGACAAAAACCAAGTAAAGACAAAGCTGGTCTAGGAAATGATGTAGGTGAAAGTTCTAAAAGAAATCATATGATTCAGGACAAAGGAAAGCAAAAGAGAAATTCAAGAAACTTTACAAAGAGACCACATGTGAGATAGCCTAATGCACAAAGGTATGCCTCCTTCAATGACATTTGTTTTTCCTGTAATAAATATGGTCATAAGGTAACATAATGTAGGAGTAGGACTAATCAATTTTTTGGTCCCTTCATCGGACAATGCTTCAAATGTAAAAAGGATGGACATAAAGCTACTAAATGTAGATCCCAAGTGAGAATGATAAGTTAGGTGATGAGGAACAAATTTAATGAAGGAAGAATGAATCAATTCTTTAATGGCTATTATTATACCTGTAACAAATATGGACATAGAGAAAATCAATATAGATCGAGAGGAAATGGAGGTCAGTGTAATCAGAAAATTGTCATCTGTTATAATTGTAATAAACCAAGATATGTTATAAAGATTTACAGAAGAAAGAAATGAATGAAGTCCACTCCAGTAAAGAAGAATCATTCAGTAAAGAAGGTCGACAAAGAAGAAATGAAGCAAGAGATGAAAAAGATATGGAAGAAGAAAGAAGAAGAAAAACTTGAAGCTACTGATGCGTCTGTGCCCTCATCTATTACAAATGAATCCTCTAGGAATTAGAACTAGCATGGTCTTAGGGGGAGAATTATTAGAAAATTCTAAAAATCCCTTGCATAAATGGTGTGTTAGAGGATGACACGAGGATGAGATGCAAAGAATGAAGAATAAGAGGTTGCTGAAAAAGAACCTGAAGAAAAAAGGTTGTCATGATGATTTGCGGACCAAATTATGGTTTTCTGTGTTGAGAAGAATATTTTTAGTAACTTTTTGATGTTTTCCGCATTTAATGTGTCTAGGGAAAATTCGATGAAGTTGAAATTAAATTTTGTGAGTCTTCTTAGTTAATTAAGCATTTGAATAATTTGGAAGGTGCCCTAGAGTGATCTTCAAGCAAGCTTGAAGCAATTCTGAAGGGAATTCAGAGAAATTTGTCTCAGGTAATGTAGACACGTAAAATGTACTAAATGACATTGAACATCTGATGTTGACCTCTAACATCATTTGATCTTGAATCATTCTTCAGTCTAACCATTTAATCAAATTCCTTTATCTAATTAAATTCATCTATATTCGTCTCTTAATTAAATAAATTAGTTATCTAATTAAGTCATCCTTTCTCAATAATTAAATTGACCATTTTAATCTAATTATCTTATTTAATTAAATAATTAATTTTATTTGATTAAATCTCTAAAGTCTATCTATTTAATTAAATAAATCAAAACCTTATTTAGTTTAATCTAACACCATCTCTTTTAATTAAATAAATCAAAAGGCATTATTTAATTAATCCTTTTATCACATTCTTCTCAGTTTTGATTTAAATAAATCCACAAATTTAAGTCAAATAGGTCACATCATTTAATCCCTTCATTAAATTAATTAACCTTGATTAGTTTAATCTCTTCTCATGTCCCATCCTCCATCTTTTACCACTTGCACATGAAAATAGACTTATTTGATTTATTAAATCTCTATTTTCCTCAACAAGACATCTTTTAAGGAATATTCTCTCAATTTGAATTCAAAATCCAAGTGGAATTTGTCCTTCCAACAAGGCATTTACTCCTCTTACAAGGTCCTTTTTCCTTGAGCCAAGTGGCATTCAATGCACCTTCTTTCCCTCTTGCATGTCATTTCAACAAATTCAAAATTCAAATATATGCATTTATTAACACATTCTTCAAAACTTACACATCCTCCATCCACTCATAAGTTGACAAGTGGCATTTTGCCATTGGCTAATTATTAGTCCCACATTGCTCTATTTTGGACATTCATCCATATTATCATTCTATAAATAAGAGGCTAATCTCCTCATTTCATCATCCACAATTTGAGTAAATTTACTATGCTCAAATATTTAGCAATCTTCACCTATATTTTGGAATTTGTAGCTAGGTTATGAAGATTTTGTCTTGAAGCACTCATCATTATTCATCAAAGTGGATCAACTTTCATCATCAAATCACCATTGCATCATTGGAGTTGGGAAAGGGCCAATTTTCACATCAAATTTGCACCAATTCCCTCAACAGATTAGGATTTTGCTTGCTTTAGAATAGGATTTGATATGTCTTCAAGTTTCATTGTGTTCTTCATTTCATTTTCTATCTCTTTTGCTATTCAAATGAATTTCTTGAGGAATCTAGGTTCTAACTTGTATTTAATCTAATTTGTTGATTGGTTTCTTATGCAATTGCAGGTTTTTGATTTAGGTTCGACATTTTGGCGCTAGAAGGAGGGAAATCTCACATTTTAATCACATTTTTTTTTCAAATTTTCATGGTTTTCTTTGTCTATAGGCTCAACATCATTGTTTAGCATCACTGGTCCTCCAGTGTCACTATATAGGACTATTGACAATTCAAATTGCAATGCCCCAGTCTTCCAACCCAAAAATTTGAATTCCAAACTGTGCCACTGAACCTGTTTGACCCATGGGAATCTTTCAAAAACTCAAACTGCACTGTTGGACAAAAGTGCAATGCATTCATGCTCATTGGCCTGATTGTAGAGCGATGCTGACTGTCAAGCGGCGCTATATAGCACCGTTGGGGAAATTAAACTATGATGCCTTCGTGGATTGCATTGTTGGAGGGGAGTATGAAGTGAAATTTAATTTGTAGCACGTGCTTTTTTCCAAATTATGGTTCTTCTATCTATTTTCTATCTTTTTGACCTCTATTTTGTAGAATATAAGTAATTTTTTCTTATAGGTTGGATTGATCAAAGACGAAAAGAAATAGAAGCATGATGATGTAATTTCTCAAAAACAAGTGTTTTTAAACACTCTAGTGTTTGTTTAACACTTTTGGAGGATTCATTATTCCTCTTAAGGAAAATTGTCATCTTTTTATTCTTAGGATTTACTAATTTTGTTTGGGCTTTAAAAATAACTTTTGAATTCTTGTTACAAAAAGGCTTAAAAAGAACATTATGTCTCAAATTTACTAAAGTTTGTTTTGGGATTAAAAATTGAAGAAGGCAAATTGTCACACTTATTTTGGTGCTTTTAAAATGAACTCATAATTGCTTTGAAAGGTTAAAATGAACATGTACAACTTTTTTTTTTGGTGATTGCTTACTTAAACTAACATCATCGAAAAGGACGTATGCACTTCTCTCGTGCTTTACAAGGATCTTGAGAATCAAAAGGATTTTTTTATTATCTTAGGTTGAGATAAAGTAATCACCTCCACACTTCATTTTGGGAACTAAAATTGAACAAATCTTGTGAGTGTGAGTTAGGTATATCGCGTGTGTTCTCCCTTTGTTTCTAAATGAAGGTCGATTGAACTATGCATGTGCTTGCTCACTGTTGTTTACCTTTAGAGGGGCCTGCCTAAGAGACACATCCAAAAGGAGAACTCAAAGGTGACTCCAACCAGTTTTTCATTCGATCTGGTATATAAATGGATAAGACTAAACTGTCAAGTCCTCATGGTATGTAGGCCTTAGCCATACAGTGTCTTTCAGAATGGGGTACTACTGTAAAAATTATAAGAGCCCCTAGTAGGATTGATTAAAGCCTTTAGTAGCTTGTTGGATGCTCACAAGGTGCCATGTCCCCAATATCCCATCATTAAGAACCTTGTTTGTATTAGCCAACCAATCCATCCAATGAGTTTATCAAAGTGGTGCATTGGAACTTAGATTCCAAGAAGTTACTTTCCATGTCCGATCTTGGTTAAAGTATAGAGGTTAAGACTTCATTCTTAACATACATTTATACTCTTTCCTTAGTTGCATGTAAAATAATCTCTTTTACTATGAAGGGCATGACGCAAGCCCACCAAGAAAAATGTACCAAATTGAGCTAGGATGTTATATTGCTTGTGAGTCAAAACACTTGGCTTGTTCAAAAACATTTGGAAACAAACACTTAACATCATCATCAAAATTTCAAACCCTTTAGGAAGCAAATACAATTGACCAAACTCATGTGTTATTGCTTGCCCTTGGGATTCACATCCTTAGAGGTTTCTAAACACTTAGAATTACATCTTGATTTTACCACTAAAGATCAATAATAGGCAACCCTTGCCTTGAATTCATCGAATTTCCACATAACATACTTTGTGGGATTTGAAGAAATTAAGACATTGGACATCTAGTTTGGAAAACCTAATCAAAGAAGTGTTTGTGGTAAAATAAAGTCACTAAGAAAAGAAAACAAAATTGACTCTCACATGTGTTGAAACCTCATGATTTCTAGAAGAAAGTCAAAATCCCAAAACGAAAGTCCTTGAGTCAAAGTTCAAAATTTAGGAGTCACACTCGAAATGTCATCAAGCGATACAATAGAAAGTCCAATCAAAAGCAACATATCAAGATAAGAAAAAAATTCACAAGGTTCTATATATTCATCCCTTCGAACAATCCATAAATGTATGTTCAATTTGAACCACTTCTTAGTTATAGAGGTCCATAGAAGCATTTTATGCTCTTCAATATTGAGGTCTAGTAAACAAAAGTGTCTTTTTTAGGTATAGCGTAGGATAAAAATCAAAATATTTTTCATCCATTCTTCAACATCAAACCAAAATCACCTCACCATCATCTTTTGAAAAATCTTGAAATTATTCTTCATGCTAGGATTTTTGACAAAAATCAAAATCATCAAATCCTTGAGACAAAATCCTTGAAATCTTTGAAATATCAAATCATCTTTGGCTAGGTATGTGTAGATACATCCTTTTGCATATGCTTAGTCAAAATTATCAAACCATCTTATTTAGCTACCTATATATGTAGATGCATCCTTCTTCATATGCTTGGTTAAACTATCATCTTGTTTGAATAGGTGTGGGTAGATGCATCCTTCTCCCTAGACACATATTCAAATTATCATCCTTTGAGAAAATATACCCCTTAGATAATCATCCAACATCTCAGGGTCTATTTGTTCAATCAAATCAAACCAAAAAATCAAGTCAAGGACAATCGAAAAATCTAAATCTAAATGTAAAACGTATCCAAAAGTCTAGCATTCCCCTCAATATTTCTCAAAGAGATCAAACATCCATATCATTTTCATCCTTTGATCTTAGTATCATCCTAAATTTTTCTCTTTTGTGCCTAAAAATATATATCAATCCAAAGAATTAGAGATTCATCTCCCATATTCTTAAAAATTGATCCCTATTTTATGGTGCAGACTAGATCTCAACACAAGAAGAACATGGAAGTCGACAAAGAAACATTCGCTTCAAGTGACCTAAGCCAAAAAAAACATCAAAATGAATCCCATTGAATCAAGAAATCCTTTGACTAACTTTCTCTCATCATCACAAAATCCACAAGAGGAAAGTCAAGAAGCATATCTTACCTTTGGGATGACACATGAAGAAATCATAGAAATGATCCAAAATATGGAGAACCATAAGATCATCAATATCACGATGAGGCTTAACCCTTCAGTATACATGCTTGAACTAGCAAAAAAAGGGGCCACATTACCTTTTGATTTTGACGTGAGCTCTATAGTGGAACCATATTTGGAGGTCATGCCTCCAATTTCATCCACGCTCCTCATCTCATCTACACCCCATCCCAAATCATCACTCAAAACATCCCACAAATCACAACATCCTTCACTCCAACTCAACCTAATGTTAATAAGGGAAATTCATTTCTTAATGTCATTCAAACACATCCCCTTGTCAATAATCAAGACTTGGATGCAAACACCATTTTGGAACAAAACATACCCCAAAATCCATTACATAAGTATACCCCTCTCACTTTCCACGATCCTAATGATCCATCATCATCATCCTTCCGCAAAACACCCCAAACTTCTCTCCCCGTAACTTCGCAAGGAGAAGGTGACATGTTCAGACCTGGGGGAATTTTTGACACCACATCATTTCCTCAAGAGACCACATCCCTCACATTTTCACCTCTTTTTCCATTACCACCATTATCCACACCACTACTTGTATTGGGACTCCCATATTTACCAAATATCAATGGAAATCAAACCAACATCCCAAAATCAATCAAAACATCATGCCAAACTCTAAAAACATGTCATCGATATCACAACAATAGATGACAACTACACAAGAAATCACATCATCAACCAACCCCCTAACATCTCAAAGCATGGGCTCTCAAGGACCAACCACGTCGATTACACCATCCACCACTCAAACCACCAACATGACATCACTGCTCACCACCACCACAAGCAACATTCCAAATCCACCACCACCCCCACCACCACCAAGCTCCAATATATCAAGCCAATACAAAATGGCATTACAAGATGCTCAACAAGCTACTTATCAAAAGTAATTTTTGCAAGTACAAAATCAAAAAGTTGCTCAACAAGCCGCACAATTAGCTACTCAACAAGCCACGCAACTAGCTGCCCAACAAGCCACTCAAGTGGCGTAAGATGCTCAAGTTGCCCAAATCACACAACAAGAACAACATGATTCACACACACAAGCCTTATTACAACAACAACAAAAATAAGCCACTCAAGTTGCACAAGCACAAGCACAATCACAAGATCAAGCTCAAGCTCAGGTGCACACCCAATATAGAGCACAACAAGAACATGCACAAGCACAATTTCTTGCACAAAAACAAGAAACACAACTACAAGTATATAGGCAAGCAATAAAACAATACCAAGAGCAGCAAGAAGCAGCCCAATTATCAGCCCAACAACAAGCGTTGTTGGTGCAACAACATGCAATCTTAGCGTAACAACAACAAGACCAACAACAAGCATTGTTTATACAAAAACAAGTGCAAGTATACATGGCTCATCAGAATGCATAGATATCACCAATCAACATATCAACCAATCCACTCATCACATCCACAAGAAAACCACCTCAAAACACTTTCATCCCACCTCCTGATCCTCAAAACGATGTGACAACACAAATCAAGTTTCTCTCACAACAAGTACTCAATCTTCAATTAGGGAAAACCACAAGAACATCTAGTAACTTGTGCCCCTATCCATTCAACAAAATCCTTGTGATGAAACCATTCTCGAAAGGATTCAAGATCCCCAAATTCAATAAGTATCATGGAACGAGAAACCCTAAAGATCATATAAGGGAATTCCAGGTTCTTTGCATGGAAGTCGCATATGATGATACTTATCTGATGTGGCTATTTCCTAGGAGTTTGGCGGGCCACACTATGGAATGGTTCTCTTTCCTACCTATAGACATCAAGAAATTCCAAGAAATCATAGACGCATTCATCAAAAACTATGAACACAATATCGCCATGGATGTTAGTCTAGAAGAACTCTCAGCTTTGAAACAAGGTAAGAATGAATCATTCACTTCATTCCTACAATGATGGCGATCCAAGGCCAATCAAAGAAAATGGGTCATGCTTGAGGAACAAAAATTATGCACCATCATATCCAACCTTGACAACCTTTTGGCATTCCATCTCAAGGTCCAAGGGATCACCATGTATGACCAGTTGATTTCTAAGGTGCTCAACATCGAACGAGCCCTTATGACACAATCGGGAGGATCAACTTCATATCCTGAACAACAGAACAATTTCCCACCCACTAACTATAATGAAAAACCTTTCACATGGGCAAGAAACAAAAATGTTACCAACAATGGTGTCATCGATGCCAAAGTTGTCATTAGTGCCCCTCGACAGAACACACCCGCACCTCAACAACAAATCCAAAACCATCATCAAGCAAAAACAATAACACAACAACCCAACAACCAAGTAATCAATAACTTCAATGAACAAAGAGGACTTCCCAAGTGAAACAAGAACTTTACCAAACAAAAGTACACCGCTCTCGGGGAATGAATTGAAGTCATCATGAAGAAATTGCTAAATGAAAACCTCATCAGGATTCCAACCTATGAGAACTACCAAGAACCAGATGTTAAACCTCCTTGGTACAGTGAGAATAAACTCTGTGATTTCCACAAAATCAAAGGGCACACTACAAACAAATGCATGAGACTAAAGAACATAGTCCAAGATCTCATTGATCAAAGAATCCTAAATGTGGAACAACCAATAGGGAATCAAAATCTCAAAATATACACGAATTCGATGCCTAGCCATAACAATAAAGGGAACAATAACATAGATAAGGGAAAAGGCACCCTCACAAATGTGAATCATGTGTATGAAACTGTCATTTCCTCCCTAGATGAATACTACATAGTAATCACTATCAAAGGAGCTCAAGCTGATTGTGGAGTCACCACAAGAGGCAAAAAAGTTACTATCACAGGATCATCTCAACCAAATAGAACTTTCACATCCAATTCAAAATATGTTCCCAATGGTTACAATGTCTTGGATCAGCTGAAAAGAATGCCAACACAAATCTCCATCATGGAGTTGTTAAAAATCTCATTCACCCACAAGAAAATCCTTGTGGAAGCATTGGCTTCATCCACTGTCCTTGGGGATCTTGTTGCAGAACAATTTCAAGCTATGGTTGGCAATATCATTACCCCAAACCTCCTTACATTCTCTGACCAAGATTTTCCCGCTCAACCATCTCATAACCATGCATTCCACTTAAAAGTCCTAGTTAAGAAAAGTAAAGTTAAGCGAGTTTTGGTGGATGGAGGTGCAAGCTTGAATATTTGTTCCTTCAAGCTCATTAAATAGTTAAAAATCTTAGAGGATTCCATCAAAAAAGGAAAATATATCACAATCAGAGCATATGATGATCAAGAAAGAGTGTCCCAAGGCACAATCAAAATCCCTATTCAAATAGGGCCATCTATCATGGAAACCACCTATCAGGTCCTAGACCTCGACTTACCCTATAACATTCTCCTAGGAGGTCCATGGATCCACACAATGCAAGCGGTAGCATCAAATTTCCATCAATGTGTCAAATTCAAACATGAAGTACAAGAGGTCACCATCCACATAGATCCTGAGCCATTCTCATACTACAAGAACCTTGAGGCAAAATACTAAAAAAACCCTCAAGTTCCTAAAAATGATGAAGGCCGATCAACACCGTACATTGATCCAACCACTCTTGCATCCACTTTTGTGATAGAGACACATGCCATCCCCACCATCTCTGACATCAAAATCATCATCCATGCTAATGGTTGTAGAAACTACATGATTCCCAAAAATGATTTTGTGGTAGGAGAGTTACCACAATCTCCCAGATCTACGAGGACGTCCGCAAGCAAATGAAGCCTCCACATCTCAAACATCCCATGAAGACTATTCAAAATTCATAAGTTAGGCAGATCTTGGATGACAATTCATAGAGGACCCATCTCATCTCCTATATCAAGATGATAGACCAACAATTGAACTACCAATGGATGACAGAAGCAAAGGATTGCAAATGATGCTCACAATGGGCTATGATAGAAACTAGAGACTTGGACAAAACGACAATGGGCTTATAATACCCATCATTCCAAAGACGTGAATGAGAAATCTTGGCCTCAAATGTACCCCTCTGAGTATAACCATATGAAACCAAAGTCTAGTTAGAAAGGTCAATAATTATCCTTAGCAATCCGTAGCCGAACTTCGCTTACCTGTATCTACAAGTCAAGTAATAGAAAACTTTACATTTGACATAACTGATGTTTACATAGTAGTAGTGATGACGAGGATCCCATTTCCAACCTATCTAGGCTCTTTGAGGATACCACCCTTCTCATGATTAGTTCCTTATCCTTTGATTCAGACCATCAAAATCATGAAATCCACCTAGTTTACCCCCAACTCATCGATTATGACCAACGAAGACCACCAATTCTTGATACATTCAAAAATGATGAGGCACTCTCAAAATTCATGGGACTATGAGATAACATTCCAAATGGGGATCACTAAGCATGCTTCATCATTGAGCTAGATACACACGCCTATTATGGGGAAACAATTGAATCCCTCAATTGCAAAAGTGAGAAACTAAGAATAATATCTAAGTCCTTGAGTGAAAACCACACTGTGGCACTCTCTGACACAAAAAAAGTAAAAAGAAAGGATGCATACAATAGTGAAAACCTCTTCGAGCCACCTGAGGATTGGGGATTCAATCTTCCTTTTTGAGCTCTTCATCAGGAAAAATCAGCAGTCCTTGTAGAAAAGTGCAATCCAGTTAATCTAGGAACTCAAGAGATCCCGCACGTTACATTCTATGTGGAATCGTTACTACCAAAAGAACAAGAACTCCTATCAGCATTCTTAAGAGAGAGACAAGTTAACTTTGCATGGAGCTATGCAGACATGCCAGGGCTTGATCCAAAAATTGTAGTTCATCACCTAGTAGTATATCCTAAAGAAAAGCTTGTCGGACAAAAACTCAAGAAAATGCAGCCTCAGATCGCAATGCTAGTCAAAATGGAACTAAAGAAGCTATTGGATGTAGGATTCATTCGACCAATAGACTATCCATAATGTGTGTCAAACCTAGTTCCCGTCTCAAAACCTAATGGGGGCATTAGAATCTGCACAGATTTTAGGGATTTAAACAAGGTATGTCCAAAAGATGATTTCTCGTTGCCCAACATTGACATGATCGTAGACATGACAGCGGGACATGAAATGATTTCCTTGATGGATGGTTTCTCAGGATACAACTAGATAATGATTGCTAAAGAAGATGAACACAAAAGGACTTATTGCTAGAATATGATGCCATTCAGCTTGAAGAATGCAGGAGCAACATACCAAAGAGCCATAACATTAATCTTCCATGACATGATCCATAAAACTGCCAAAGATTATGTCGATGAAATAATAGCCAAATCAAAAAAGAGGAAGAATCACATAGCAACCTTAAGTGCCATTTTTGACAAGCTGGAGGAATACAAGGTTTGATTAAATCCAAAGAAGTGCTTCTTTGACATACAATCAAGAAAGTTGCTAGGATGCATAGTATCAATGAGAGGTATTGAGGAAGATCCAACAAATGTAAAAGAAATCCTAGAGATGGAGGCACCCAAAACATTGAAACAATTGAGAGGTCTCCAAGGTAGGCTTCAGTCTATTTGAAGGTTCATAGCACAACTGACAGATAAACAGAATCCATACTCTCACCTACTTCACAAGGGAGTAGCATACAAGTGGGATAACAAGTGTGAAGAAGCCTTCAATAAGATCAAAGCATATCTACTTACACCACCTGTCCTAATGGCACCAATCCCGAGAAAATCATTAATTCTCTATGTGTTAGCAACAACAACAGCCCTTGGTGCTCTCCTAGCTCAACACGACAAAAATGGAATAGAAAAGGCCATATATTATATCTATAGAACAATGGTTGGGAATTAGTTAAATTATTCATTCATTGAGAAAGCATGTTTAGCAGTAGTGTTTTCTTCACAAAAATTCAGACATTACATGTTGGGACACAAAATAAAACTCATCGCCAAAATTGATCCCCTCAAGTACTTACTATCAAAAGCAATGTTCACTGGCATAATGGCTAAATGGGTTATGATACTATCAGAGTATGACATTGAATACGTAGAGTGGATAGAAATTAAAGGCCAAGTCATTGCAGATTAGTTTGTAGAAGAACTAATCTATTTAGAGAATCCTCTCATCTCAGAGTTTCCAGATGAATCTATCTTCAACCTCAACATAGCCGACCACTGGAAACTTTACTTTGATGGCTCATATATGCAACATGGATCAGGAGTTGGTGTCTTCTTTATCACCCCACAAGGGGATTGCATACCAAGATCCTATAAATTGGTGTTTCCCTGCACCAACAACATAGCGAAATACGAGGCTTCAACCATAGGTCTCAGAATAGCAGTGCAGTGGCACATCATGGCCCTTAGGGTATATATAGACTCTCAGTTGATAATAAACCAAGTGAATAGTGAATACTAGACTAAGGATGATAAGCTCACTCCATACAAGAAATTGGTAGAGAATCTCAAGGTATCCTTTATTGAGATCACATTTGAGTAGATACCCAAAGCCAACAACAGAGTAGTAGACACCATGGCAATGATTGGATCCCTACTAGACATTCCTCACAACATTTTGAAACATGAATTCTTGGTAGAGTATCTTCTCGTGCCTGCATTTGAGGTACCAAAATTGGAATTTGTGTGTGAAATCGTTTGTCTCGGTGATCCCTGGTACCATGAAATTTACACCTACCTACAAATCGGGGTCATACCTACTGATTTACCTTCAACCTTAAAATGAACCTTTGTCAAAAAGGCATCTCAATTCATCATCCTAGGAAATACCTTTTGTTGTAGAAGCATAAAGGGAACCTTATTACGCTATTTAAATGTTGAGGAGGCATTAATCACTTTAATTGAGGTACATAACGACATTTGTGGTTCACACTCGAGTGAAATGACCCTAGCCAAGAAATTTTTGAAGATGGGGTATTGTTGGCCTACAAGGGAAAGAAAGACACATGACCATGTTAGAAGGTGTCTACAATGTCAACAACATGGGGACCTCATCCATGCTCCAGCTCAAGAACTTCATCCCATCATCATGCCATGGCCCTTTTCGTAGTGGGGACTTGATCTCATTGGAAAAATCACTCCCACTTCATCTAATGACCACATGTTCATCATAATAGCCACTGAGTACTTTACCAAGTGGGTGGAAGCCATACCTATAATGTATATAACCATGAAACAGATATCAAAGTTCATCCTAAACTATCTCATTTTCCACTACGGTGTCCCACAAGCCATTATCTTAGATAATGGGACATCATTCAAGAATCAAGATGTCCGTAACTTGTGTGAAAAATTCAAAATCCAACATTGCTTCTCCACCCCATACTATCCCTAGGGCAATGGCCAAGCAAAAGCCACGAATAAAACAATTTTGAAAATCCTCAAGAAAACAGTCAATGACGCAGGTCGTGACTGACATTTGTAGCTCAATCCTGCTCTCTAGACCTACCAAACCAGCATCCACACACCCACCAACACCACCCCCTTCTCCCTGGTCCATGGATTAGAAGCAGTACTCCTCATTGAGATCGAGCTCTTGTCACTAAGAATATCACTGCAAAACCTCATCACAGATGAAGAGTATTGAGTATCAAAACTAAATGAGTTGGAGTTATTGGATGAGCTACGTATAGACACTTTGAATCATTTGCAAGTCTATCAGAATAGACTCAAGAGGAGCTATGACAAGAAAATCAGAAGCAAGACTTTCCAAGTCAGAGAACTAGTACTAAAGGAGAATCAAAAGAACGTCCCAAATCCAAACAACAAAGGAAAATTTGAACCTAATTGGTTGGGACCATTTGTTATCACAACAAGCTATAAGTCAGGGGAATATTAGTTATCAACACCTGAAGGGGAACCTCTGTAAGAGCCCATGAACAACTCTCATCTCAAAAATTTTAGGCCTAATCTTTCAAGGTATAGAACCAAAAAAATAAAAAAAAATTAGAAAATGTCCTGAAAAAATGGTTACTTTGGCAAAAACCTAGAAAACAAGCATCTTGGTGACAAAAATAAAATAAAAAAAGGCAAAAAATCTAAAAAGGATAAAAAAATAGTAAAGAGAAAAAATCATCCTCTAGTGAAACCACTTTGGTGGCACTTTGGACAAGTACCTTGGTGAAAACCTAGCAAACAGGCACCTTGTGTACATAAGCAATTTCCATCTACTAGAATCTTCATGGCTTGTTCTGCATCATCCAACCATTAATGTTTCCATTATCCATCACATTCAAATCTCCATCAATCACTCATCCACCCGCATCCGCACCATAGCTTGGTCTTGTGTTCGTATCACGATCCCTCCTAGTATTACTCGACCCATTCCTAAGGTCAGTTTGTCTTACCTTTATTAGAGTAGTTAATTACATCATGCTAGAGGCATGTTCTCATCAAATCAGATTTGTGTATATTATTGAAGTCCTAAAATAAAAAAATCCAAAAACATCAAAACATAAAAAAAACCCAAAACATCAGAAAATCCAAAAAATCCCAAAAACATTCAAAACATATCAAAATCCCAAAATAGGTCAAAAAGTTAGTCAAAAAGTCAAAAATAGAGTTTTTACTTGAACTATGGGTCTCTGAGCCTTGAATGTAGGCAAGGTTGATCTTTGATCATCCCTTGAGACACTTAGGTCAGTCCATTAGGAGTCCATCATAATAAACTGACATTTCGTCATGTGTATCTTCATTTGTAAATCAGTTAAGTAGTCAGTCGAACTATGGGTCTCTGAGCCTTGAACGTAGGCAAGGTTGATATTTGATCATCCCCCAAGACACTTAGGTCAATCCCTTAGGAGTCCATCATAATAAACTAACATTTCATCATGTGTATCTTCATCTGTAAATCGGTCAATTTTCAGTCAAACTATGTGGTCTCTGTGTGTATAACGTAGGCAAGGCTAATCTGATGATCAGCCCCCAAGGCCGATAGGTCCTTAGGTTAGTCTCTTGGTCAAGATCTTAGAAAACCCCAAAACATTGGAAAATCAAAAATCAAAACATTTGCACAATCTCAAAAATACCAAAAACAATCTCAAAACATTGCAAAACTCCAAAAACATCCAAATATTTGAAAATAAATAAATAAATAAATAAATAAATCCATCCATCTCATCTTGCTTACACCTGCAATAACATCACTCATAATAAATGATCATCATCCTCAACCTTTGGTGAAACAATTAGAAACAAGTCTAGCAGGTGAAAAGTGAAAACTCAAAACATAAAGTCTTAGGTTTAAGTTAGTACATAAACAAGTTGGTCAATTCTTTGTGTCGATAGCCCACAATCCAATTGGTCCCATATCAATCATTTGAAAGAACAATTTGGATAAATAAAATGACATGCCGCCATCCACTAACATGTCCTAGGGTGTATCCTTCCTACAATGGGCATTATCTTTTGACAATAGTTTTGATTCTTATCCTTAAAAACACATTCCCTTTTGGTTAGTGGTATTGAAGAACATCAGCTTGTTTGTTTACTTTATCTATTTTCTTTGACTTATCTTATTAATTCTCATTCCAAGGACTTCTCGATGATATACGAACATAAGATTTAGAGAAATAGGAATGGGGAAATGATCATTATCTTTTATCTGTTGTGCTTGTTGGACATTCTTGTAATATAACCTTGGTGAATACTTGCTTTGTTAGATATGTCTGGAGGGTGTTTTGGACAACTTGTTGACTATTGCATTGATAGGTTATACCTTTCCATGTTTTGGTCCAAGGTGTTTGAAACTTCTAAAGTGCATCCTAGTAAGGTTTCCGTATGTTAGGTGTGAACAAGAATAATCCTATCTGTTTGTCAAGTCAAAAGTCCATCACACTAGTTACAACACCATCTTGGTTCTCTATACCTTGATGCATCGTACCACACGTGTTAGCAAACATAAGAAAATTGTCCCTTTGAAAATACAAACTCCTCAGCAAGTAGTCATCATTATTTGGATATTCATCATCTTATGTCTTGTTGAAATGACTTCTTCTCTTTCATCCCTTCTTGCTCATCACACTAACAAGGTACTATGATAGTTAATCATCGTCATCATCATCATCGATCTTGCATCCACAAATAATTAGCATATTGCATAAACATATCATGTAGGAAACACATGGATTACATTTTCATCATCATATAAACATGTTATTATAAGAATTTTCCATAAATAAGCACATCCCTTTCTTATTACATTGCATCCACTTTTTCCATCACATTGCATTCATCACATAAACCATCGCATAACATTAAATTTTATAATCATTTCATAATACCATCTACTGCATAATCAAACATAATAGGTACAAGAACATTATAGATAATCCATTGAATTATAATCATACATATTCACATCACATAAACATCATAAATTTATCTCCCACATTACTTTCATTTTGCATTTAAAGCATCATCATATCACTTTGCATTAACATATCATTTCACATATTACATTTCATATCACATATCATATCATTTACATCAACATAAATAAATCATCATATAGATTACATCATCATCCATCCATATTACATATCATATAAATCCATTTGCATATCATGAATAAACAACATAATATAAGATCTATTCATAATGTATACATCATCAGAAAGAAATGCATCTAGATATACATCGCATCACACCATAACATGATTGCATATCATATAGAAATAGAACCATCCATAAATGCATAAATAAATGATACAAATCACATCATATCAAAATCATCATCTCATATATGTATATCATCATTGGGTAACTGTCATAGTACAAAATAATCTGATCACTATACATGTGTGTCAATAAGTACAAAAGGCCCATCACACTTTAAAAAATGAGCCCATATGGCACAAAAAATATCATCTCAATCAATGTGAGGTCTACCTATCCTATCTGCTACCCTCATCCCTGTCACCATGACCTTGTACTGGTCTATGGATGGTCTACTGCGAGTAATCTGGGGCCCACTCTGCTCTAGGTATGACTTGATGATAATGCATATGGTAATAGTCTGCCTCCTAGATGACCTTGTAAGATCAAAGGGACATTGTGCTATGAGAGGAGGGGGCTGCCATGCTCTCTAACTATTGTCTCTGGCCCATCTCTATAGCTACTTGTAGCTCTGTGGCCTACCTCTGCAAAATGGCCTGGTCTCTCTCGGCCCTGGCCTGATCCCGCTCTTCTGTCAAGGTTTGAACCTAGGCCTATAGCTATGCAATCAATGCATCTTTGGGATCTAGCTGCCCTACTGGCTGTGCTCATGCAGGCTACACGTGAGGCTGATCCTCACCCTCAGCTCATGGTGGTGCATTTTCCTGATCTTGCTGCCTGGTTGGAACCGGCTCCCGGTCTTGAATCTGAACATCATCCTGAATCGGCTGAACTAGTGCTTCGATTGGTTGATCCTGCCGCTCACCATCTCTCTATCCTTGTCCTCCCCCTCTGCCCCTCATCCTCTGCTAAGCAGAGGATGCTCCTCGAACTTTCAAGCGCAGGGGTGGTCGAAACCAATCTCTGTAGGCTTGTGTCACACTTGGATCTGCAAGTCCTTGATCATAAACCCATAGTTGTGCCACCAACTATCTGAAGTTGTCTACTACCTCAGAAATAGGAATGTATCACCCCCATGAGCCCTATGATACAGTGCAAGAAAATATAGCCATGTAGGCGTCATCTAGGCGATCCTGTGCCTTGCCGAATTGATGTTGGTCTCACCTTGGAAGGTATCTCTCCATCATCGTATGCTCTCGCCCCTACATGAAGTGGTCCTAGCAGGCAAAGAAGATCTGCTAGGCATGATTGGCCCATCTAGGGTGACTAAGGTATGGGTGCCATGTGAAAACTTGCATCTCATCTAGGACTCCTCCAGTGAGGAATCCCATGCTTACCCATGTGTGTAATTGACACACCACCTTTGTAATGCCACACTAGGCCCCATCAGTACTGCAACGACTTACGATCAAAGAACAACAATGTGCTCCCATGCCCACACATGGAGGAGTGTAACACCTACCTCGAGTGCTCTATCATCTAGGTAGACATACTTGTGTAAATCCCTGTAGAGAAAAGCAAGAAGAACAGGCCCCCAAGCAAAATGAATTGGCCTGTCGCACATCACCATACACTCCCAATAGAGTCCCCAACTAGGATTGAAATACTGACCCCGTTGATTTGGGGAAATGAGACCTAAAATAATAGCCACAACCACCAGGCGGAAGGGGGAATCCGGAGCCCTATGATGCTCAAGCTCAATTTGACCCTGGCAGTAGATAATGTCCTCTATAGTGAGGATTGTGTGACAGGCATCACGTTTGACATCCATGTCATAAATAATGTGCCTCCCTTGAATCGACAATCTAAGTATTTGCCACACGTCCTCTAGGGTGATGGTGGCCTCGCCAGTAGGAAGGTAGAAGGATGAGGTCTCATTGTGCCATCTCTCGGCAAGTGTTGACATCATCCCAAGGTGGGTCCGCATAGGCGCTGCATATGCAATGAACCACAGTCCCATGTCCCACAGTCGATCCTGATCTCTGTCACTAAGGTTTCATAGGTAACCAAAGATCTCCCGTGATCTGTGCTCCCAAGAGTAGAGCTCCCTTGCTGCATCCTGCATCAGGAAAGGTCAACATGTTAATTTTTTTGAAAAATTTCATTTTGAACATCCAAAAAAACATCCCAATGTCGCTATCTATGAAGGTGTCGCAGTTTGAAATTTTCAACCTGTGACGCTGGAGGTCTAATCTCTAAAAGAGTACCACCGCAGTGCACTTTTCTTCCGAGCGGTGCAGTTTGGAAAGATTCCTGTTTAAAAGGGAACCATTGTGTCACACTTTAAAAATGACCCCGTTGGTCATGACATCAGTGTTGGAGTTTGAAGTTTGTTTGAAAACTCCAAACTCCACTACTGCGGCACAGTCTGTGATGGCGAGCCGGTTTGGAATACTGAGTGGTGTAGTTTGTTTTTTGAGTGGCACTATATAGCATCATTGCAGAAGACCTAAGTTTAAAATCAATAAATGAATGCAAAAAACAAAAAATAAAGCTCAAGTAAGGATCACTTACTGGTGCCCCAATGCCGAGTGGTCACTAGTATGTGTGGACTTGATCAAAAATGTGCATCAAGAGTTATTGTGCCATCTCATCAGAATGTTAGAGCTCAAATCTCAAAACTGCTAAAGGGCTGTGTGTGAAAATGAATTGAAAGTGATCCCTTAGAGCCTTTTTAAGCTTGAAAGTTAGGGTTTTTTACCCTGTTTGGCTATTCTGCTAGGGTTTTGAACTCTTGATCTTGTTTTTGTCTAGTTGAGGCCTTTTTTACATCGTTTTATTGCATTTAGACACAT
Source organism: Sequoia sempervirens (assembly GCA_007258455.2). Taxonomy (NCBI): domain Eukaryota; kingdom Viridiplantae; phylum Streptophyta; class Pinopsida; order Cupressales; family Cupressaceae; genus Sequoia; species Sequoia sempervirens. The sequence continues at coordinate 69,466,336 of VDFB02105785.1, forward strand.
TTTTGGTCTCCTAGAGCCTTTTTGGACCTGTTGGGCACCTTGTCCTCTTTTTTTTGCAAGATCACCCAAAAATCAAATTTTTTCTCCAATCTCTTGAGGGGAAATATATTGGCATGTTTTCTCTCTTCAGGCAGTAGTGGGGCAAGATTTTGAAAACAATTTTTTTTGGCTTTGATCGAGACTGTTTATTCTTTGAACCAATGCAACAAGTGCATTACTTCAAAGAGGGGCAAAATGTAGACACGTAAAATGTACTAATTGATATTGGACATATGATCTTGACCACTAACATCGTTTCATCCTGAATCATTCTTCGGTCTAACCATTTAATCAAATTCCTTTATCTGATTAAATTCATCAATATTCCTCTCTTAATTAAATAAATTAGTTATCCAATCAAGTCATCCTTTATCGATAATTAAATTGACCATTTTGATCTAATTATCCTATTTAATTAAATAATTAATTTTATTTGATTAAATCTCTGAAGTCTATCTATTAAATTAAATAAATCAAAACCTTATTTAGTTTAATCTAACACCATCTCTTTTAATTAAATAAATCAAAAGGCATTATTTAATTAATCCTTTTATCACATTCTTCTCATATTTGATTTAAATAAATCCATAAATTTAAGTCAAATAGGTCACATCATTTAATCCCTTCATTAAATTAATTAACCCTGATTAATTTAATCTCTTCTCATGTCCCATCCTCCATCTTTGACCACTTGCACATGAAAATAGACTTATTTGATTTATTAAATCTTTATTTTCCTCAACAAGACATCTTTTAAGGAATATTCTCTCAATTTGAATTCAAAATCCAAGTGGACTTTGTCCTTCCAACAAGGCATTTACTCCTCTTACAAGGTCCTTTTTCCTTGAGCCAAGTGGCATTCAATGCACCTTCTTTCCCTCTTGCATGTCATTTCAACAAATTCAAAATTCAAATATATGCATTTATTGACACATTCTTCAAAACTTGCACATCCTCCATCCACTCATAAGTTGACAAGTGGCACTTTTCCATTGGCTAATTATTAGTACCACATTGTTATATTTTGGACATTCATCCATCTTCTTATTCTATAAATAAGAGGCTAATCTCCTCATTTCATCATCCACAATTTGAGTAAACTTACTATGCTCAAATATTTAGCAATCTTCACCTATATTTTGGAATTTGTAGCTAGGTTATGAAGATTTTGTCTTGAAGCACTCATCATTCTTCATCAAAGTGGATCAACTTTCATCATCAAATAACCATTGCATCATTGGAGTTGGGAAAGGGCCAATTTTCACATCAAATTGGCACCAATTCCCACAAGAGATTAGGAGTTTGCTTGCTTTAGAATAGGATTTGATATGTCTTCAAGTTTCATTGTGTTCTTCATTTCATTTTCTATCTATTTTGCTATTCAAATGAATTTCTTGAGGAATCTAGGTTCTAACTTGCATTTAATCTAATTTGTTGATTGGTTTCTTATGCAATTGCAGGTTTTGGATTTAGGTTCAACAGGTAATCTCGAATTCATTTCTCTATTTGTAAAAAGAGGAAGAAGAAAAATGAAGAAGTCTCAAATTAAAGAAAGCATAGAAATGGATAGAGAATCAAGTGGTGTCAGCCCTCTAAAACTGAAAGGAGTTGAGTTAGAAGAATTTGGTCACAGAAAGATGAAAGAAATGGAACTAGGGCTGAACCAAGACAAATTACAAATTATAAAAACCCTAGGTATGTATATTTGGAGTGACTATATGTGGGTTGTCGAAAAAGAGTTTATTTTATTCTTATTGAATTGTTTCAAGGATAGAAGTATTGCGTTGGAAAAACCCTACTTGGTTATGAAGGAAGCTATCAAGGAAATTACTTGCTTATGCAGTATTTGGGATCTTCCTAGAAAGAAATCTGTGAAGTACAAAGATGTGGAGGAATTGACTTGCATTAGTAAAGACCCATGAGCTCTATTGATAAACACTCTCAAGGATTTTGTTGTAAGGTATGTTGCATATGACATTTCTTACAAGATCTATTTTAGAAATTGTGAAGGCTCCACATCGACCATTGTTGTTTATATTGCACATATGATGGTTAAGGAGAACATGAAATTTGATCTATGTAGCTTGTTGCTTGAGAATCTATCTAAAAAATTTCAAATGTTAGTAATTGAGGGTTATCACTTTTGTTTTTGATCTTTGCTGGTGTGCTTTGTGTTTTAATTTTTAAGTTCCTTGCTGGGAAAAGATAATATGGTATGGGAATCTTAGATTCCTATTGGAAAACAGATCTACAGGTATTTGGGAGCGTTGATAGATAATGCAAGCATGTGTAAATCTTATTTCACATCCTTTAAAATAAATCTTTTCTCTGGTATATTTGCATCGAGTTAGTTTGAGGTGGGCTCTTCCTCTAGTAAAATTAAATTGGATGTTGTCATTAGTGATTCCCCTCTAGAATCGAAGAAGAGAAAAGTTATAACTAAAGATATCATTGACATTTCAAAAGAAAAGGAGAAAGTGTCCTCTGATGACATCCAATCTATGATGGTTAAGGGAAATATAATAAAAAATTTGTGAATTATAGAGTGCAACGTCTCCTATTAAAAAATTGAAGATTGATGATGCTTTGATAGAATATCTACTTCAGAAAGGTATTGGAGTATCAGTTGTTTATGATTCCTTGCTGGAAGATCTAGTTGAGATTGTTGAAGAAAGAATGTTGCTTGAAGGTCTGGAAGGATGTAAGTTTGAAGATTTGGTTAAAAAGAGGTGTGTTAAAGCTAAGGGAATATTATCTAAACTGATCGAGGAAACAAAGAAATGGATTAAATAAATATATGATATTTACAAGTATTGTCTCTAGTGGCTTCCTGTAGTAGATAATTTCAGAAGTAAAATTGAAGCAATTGAATTTGAAGTGAAAAGCATTGGAATTTTTTTTGATATTTTTGAAGACAAAGAAGGAAAGCAAAGATTGAGAGTTGGAGAATTACAAGTTGAACTAGTTGTTGTACAAAGACAAAGAGATGATTTTTTGAAAACATTCTAGTTTCTTAAGGAGATTGTTGAGTCCAGTTAGAACATATTTATGGAATACTTACTAACACAAAAGATTTTGAAAGTCAGAGTTCATATTGGTCACCATCTTTTACTTTGTTGGGCTTATTGGAAATCATCTGCACAAGAATGGATTTAGCTACATTTAACTGGAAGAAATTGTGTCCATTTCTTAAGGAAAGATACAAGAAAGTGTTTTAGGTGAAGAGTGTCATTTTTACTTAAAATCCCGAGTGTTCAATTTTTGTTGTTTGTGTTGTGAAAAAGAAGAAAAGGAAGAAAAAGAGGCTAATTTGAAATTTTTGGAAGGTTGGAAGTTTTTGATGAATTGAAATCCTTTTTTGATGTCACCATCTTTAAACCATGTTTACACCTTTTTTTTGGCCACCCGTTGCCATTAATGTCAAAGGGGGAGAGAGATAGAATAGAGTTAGAGTATGGGGAGAAATTTGAAATGTTGGGAGAAGATATTTTTTACATGTTTCCATCAATGATAAATGGGGAGATTGTTGGAAAAATGAAGAAGATTAACTATCTCTACAATTTTGTGTTGTCATTGATGTCACCATGTTTTGACTGCAAGTTTAAGGCAGTGCTTGATCCAATATTTTGGTCTGGTATCTGAATCGGTATTCGAGCTACTAGTCTGCATTCCTCCACAATTAGTAATTGTTACTTGCGGTTTTGAGAAATTGTTTATGGTTGTTGAAGGCATGCATGTTTAGAATATTACGTACTCTGATGCTTGTACAACGTAGTGGCAACTAATAGAATGTTAGTTGAAGTCTATTCTTGGCTGACTTCTTGGGGTAACTGTGATACAATGAATTAATTTTTCTATGCGGATACAGGTGTGACCTATTTTAGGTCTATGCCAACATAATATAGTATGCTGGAAGTTTGACTTACCTTCTTGGAAATATTTTTGTGAATGATTGAAGCTGATAGTTAGTATTTTTGGTAAATATGAAATGCATCTAATTCAACTGACCTAATTGATGCCTGTGGAAAAGATCAGGTATATAAATGGTTATGTTGGATAGTATTAAGTGAGTAAAAAAGTAGACAAAAAAATAGAAGTGTGTGTGTGTGTGTATGCGAAGTCAATGAAGCAGTGGTGAAATGAGCAAAAAGGATGAAGTGTTTTGAATCTATGTATTGAGCATCAACAAAACTGCATTAACACTTGTTAGGTGCATTACTCTCAGTTCATTTTGGCTGTAAAGCCCAATTTTTTTTTCAATCTTTTCTAGGCACTAAGCCTCTGGACTGTAAGCAATGAGCTTTTGCATTTGGATAGTGAGTCCTTTTAGGGTAGTGAGCCTTTTATTTTCAGTTTGAAACTACTTTATATTGTGAGTTAATCCTCACCATGGTTTTTCCCTTATTGGGTTTTCCACATAAAATATATAGTGTTTGTTGTGTTAAATTACTTTCTTTTATCTATGTTTCATGCTCTTACTTAATAACATATAATGTGGTTGTGGAATTGATATGTGCTGGAGATTTTAAGTTTGAATTCTATGACAACTGATTCACCTCCCCTCTCAGTTGTCTTGCATCTTTTAACAAAATCAACCTCCACCTTTGACCACAATAATAAATGATCACCCTCCTCTTGACCCACCACAAGATAGTACAATCCAACCCTCACAACAAAATGATCAGATCCAACAACCACAACTCCTGATACATCCTTCCTTGGAAATCATCCTTTGTCTTCCTGTCGTAATCAATCTCGATGATGATGATGATGATGATGATGATGGTGATGATGATGATGAGGAAATTTTAGAAGAATAGATGAAGAAGTGCATAATGATCTAAACTCTTTATTCTCATCTACCATGAGATTAAATTATAAATCTTCTACACCAAGTGAAGAACCTGGTACATCTCCTAGTTTGAAACTTGAAATTCTTCCTTTGGAAAATCAACAACCCTCATAATACACTAAACATGATTGAGAGGCAGATGACTTGTTAGATGGTTGACTTGCATTCACCTTGATAGCATTTTGCATTTTTCTTTCTTTTGCAATTGTATGTGTGTATCATGTTCCCCCGTAACGTGTGTTTGATGTTCTCTCTCTCTTTGTACATTTCCTCTATTTGTAACTATATTATTCTATATGTTATACATTTCTTTTTCCTTTCGCTTTGTTAAATTGTTTTTTCCTTTTGGGGATGATGCAAAGCGTAGAGACATCCTATGTCTCTTCCATGTTGACCCAAAAGGTCCTTTTATTTTTTTCTTTTTGTTTTGTGTTTTCCTTTTGGGGATGACGCAAAGTGTAGAGACACCCTATGTCTCTTCCATGTTGACCCAAAAGGTCCTTTTATTTTTTTCTTTTTGTTTTGTGTTTTCCTTTTGGGGATGACACAAAGCATATGGATGCCCTATGTCTCTTCCATGTTGATCCAAAAGGTCCTTTTATTTTTTGCTTTTTGTTTTGTGTTTTCCTTTTGGGGATGATGCAAAGCATTGAGACGCGCTATGTCTCTTCCATGTTGACCCAATCGGTCCCTTGTCCTTTTTGCTTTGTCTTTTCTTGTGTTTTTCCTTTTGGGGATGACACAAGGAATCAAGACTAAAATGTCTCCTTCATGTTGAACTAAAATCTTATTCTTTTCTTTTGCCTTTTTGTTTTATTTTCACTTGTGTTCTCCTTTTGGGGATGATGCAAAGCATTGAGACCACAATGTCTCTTCCATGATGACTGAAAACAAAATTTATTTTTCTTTTGTTTTCACTCTCTTTGTGTCATTCTTCCAATTCTATGTCTTTGGGGAATGATGACAGTTTTGAGCTCTTTAATAAAAACATTGAAGTGATGAACATACTAACCCAAAATCCATAGATCCTTGCATGTTTGGTGTGTTCCTTTCTAGGGGAAACTCCCCTTTTTTTTCTCTTTCGTTTACATTGCGTAGCTTTACTCGGAAACATATGACTTGGCATAGGGCTTTTCAAGTTGGCTCTCATGTCTTGTTGTATTTTTTCTATTTTCTTTTTTGCTACTTTAAAGTAATTGCTCATAGAATGGTGTGTAGCAATTCCTTTAAAGTGGGGGGCATACATTGGTATTATTCACTTTTATTCTTGGTTCTTAGTGTAGCCTTGTCACTTCATACAATGCGTTTGTTACTTTGTGGATGACAGTGGGTATGATGTTCTTCATAAGTGTGATCTATCTTAGCATATTAAATTCCTCTTGGTGGCTTGATGCGACACATTGCATCCCCTAACTTTTGAATATACTATTATTTGATTGGTCATCTCTTGGAGACATTAGGCACAATGTTCCCTAAGTGATATAACTTGCACGAACTCAACAAGACTCCTTTGAGAATCTTTCACACTTTTACATTTTTTCATTTTACATTTTGCATCTTTACCACCTTGCATAATACAAATTGCTTGCCTGTGGTACTACCCACTTTATTCATGAGTTCTAAGCATATGAAGCTTTGCTTGTCTCATGAAGCAAAAACTAACATTTTCCTTTGTGGCGGCTTGTTAAAGTTATCAGTAGGTATAGCTTTGATATGGTTGAGTGGGAAGCCCATTCAGTGTCATGACTTTCCCCATAGCCACCCATGTGTTTTGTGAGTGCATATCAACTAGTGTATGTTTCTCAAATTTTGGGCCTTCTCACCTAGTGGAGCACGATGAGTTCTATCACCCTAGAGTGAGTATGCATTTTCTTTTTTTGGACAAACAACCTAGGTCTAATTCATGACTAGCTAAACAAACGATCAAAGCTTGATCCGACTTTTCCTTTTCCTCTTTCATTCTCTTTCACACTCACATGTGTTCCTTTGTTCTTACTTTTAGTTTTCCACGGGATCTTCATTTTTGGGGCTTGATCATCCCTCTTGATCATTGTCATTCCATCTTGCTAGCATAAGTGCACTTGGATCCCTCTCAATATGCATGGCTACTTTAGTGTGAGTTTGAAGCAAGTTATCCTCTCACTAAAGTGGGGGCTAAATGTCTTTTAGGTCAAAAATGGATCATTGACATTTTCATGGTATTTTAGGTCTTTCTCTCATGATGCTTGACCTATTTTTCTTTGATTTAATGTAACTTATGCATTCACATTAGGTCCTAAAAATTCAAATTATGATGTCTTGTGAAGGTGTTGTGAAGTGTTGTAACACATTTCTACACACTTCTAGACTCTTCTCATTGCAATTCACCTAAAAATCACCTTTTCATCACTTATCAAGTCCTATTCTAAAGTACATTGTAAAGTCTTGTAACAAGCTTTCACGCTTTTCTAGGCTTGTTATCACTATTTACACCTTTCTTATGCTTTATTTGACCCATTATGTACTCATAAGACTTAATTAAGTGTGTTTTTGAATGTAAACCTGGCAAACAACACTAAATGCAAGATAATTCCGGACACCCACTTACAAGCCCAAGGTGAGACCCATTCTCCATGGGTGGTGAATGAGTCCCTCTTGGCTCTAAATTCAAAATAATTCAAATTTACTTTTAGGTTTTTATTCAAAAATACCTTATGTCAGCTTGTGATGTATTATCAGGTTATTAGGGCATAATTGTGTATAAATAAGTGTTTTTACAACCATTTCAACCCTGGTTCATTCATCTATTCATTCAAGTATTCATCCTTGCATTCAATCTCATTCAAACACCTAGCATCATTCAATCAAGCAATCATCAAGCATCTTGGAGCAACCATTGACATATCTTCAGACTTCTTCAACAAGGTTGTGGTGATTTTAGGACATTTACATGTTATTTATTCATCATTCCTTTTTTATTTCATTTCATATCTTCATTAAGGCTTTGATTACCAAAGTGGGGTTTGACCAAGGCAAACCCCTATACTCTAACCCTTAACCATTTGCCCCCTTTTGCATGTGTGTTTGCAAACTTGTGTATGTAGATTTTTCAAGAAAATAGGTGTTGAAAGGTGGTCAAGAAGTCAACAAAGTGTTTCAAGTCAACTAAACCCTATTTCAAGCTTGGAGACAACCTATAGTCCGTTTTCTACATATTCGACTCTATCAACCTGACAAGAAGACAAGTGTAGATCTGGAACTATAGAATTGACCTTTGATTTTACAGAACTTTGGGAGCGGATTGATTCACCATTAGTGGCGAATGTGTCCCACCTTAAGGCTGGAAAAGGTGATTCTATCAGGTTTCAATTCTTGAGAGTTGAAAACCAGTTTTCAAGAGTTTTTGCCAATAGCAAGATTGATTTGCCATTTGTGGAGAATTAGTCCCACTAGTGATTTACAGTGATTTTACCAGCATTCAAAAATCTTCTCAGGACTTCAATCTTCCCCTAAGTGCACTCAGTTCAGTCCCTTTCAATTTTTGTATTCATTTGTTCATGTTTAAGTTCATGCTTGCATATCATATTGTGTTTTCAAACATTGCATATCACATTAGTTTAGCACTCATAATCAATCAATTATATCATTTAGTTGCATTTACATCATTGCATTTAGTCATACACACATCACACAATCCTCTATTTAAATGAACCACCACAATTTTGAGGTTCTATCTCTCTCCTTTTAGGCGAAAGATCCTAAGAGTGTAAGAGAAGCATAGACATGCTCAATTTTGTTGGTTCAGGGTGCTAGATGCAACTACTTGAAAAAAACCTCATAATAGCAATCCCATTGCTTGTACATCCTCCTAATTATCAAAACATGAGTGATGCAAAGAAGAAACTTGTAATGTCCTTGGATTCACTATTATAATGTAGGTGAACGATGATAGGAGATATTATATATCAAGTTAGATTGATTTCCATCACTAGCATGAGGGTGATAGATTCTAGGATCCACCAACTCAAAAGTTTCAATAATATTTTAAACATTATAAATAGTTACACATGTTGTGGATGGTTACACTTACAAATTAGTTATTGATGACTAAAATTAGTATGATGTTTTCCTTGTCCATGTTCCTCCATGTTATATACTCCTATAATTATTTGTAATTGACTATATTGTGTCATCATGAATACCCTTATGTTCCTCCAAGTTATACACTCCTATAATTCTTTGTAATTTACTATATTTTGTAAAATTTTATCTCTGTCAAATGCTCATTCACTAGATTACATTTACTTGATTGTGTCCATCTGATTTAAGATAAATATAATTTGATTTGATTATAAATACGATTTGATCTAAGTTCAATAATAATTGAAAATTTATATATATATATAAAATAAAAAATAAAAAATTCTTAAATTGTTTTCAAGGTGATACAATTCACCATCAAAAACCTCATACTAAATATAACCTATCAGTTATTTATATCTAAGTGAACAAGGAGTCATCTTCGTTAATTACTTATAAAATAAAAATAAAAGTGAGAGACAAAACGAATCTCCACACAAATCAATCACTATCTCCTTTCGTACATGTAGTAGTTTGCCTTCTTTCAAAGCATTTTCCTTCTTCCCTCGGATGTTTCGGTGAAACTAAACCATTGCTTTGTTGGGAGACTCTAACTTTCTCAAAAGTAAGCGACAGAATGAATCTCTCCTTTTGTACATGTAGTAGTAGTTTATCTTCTTACAAGCATTTTCCTTCTTCCCTCGGATGTTTTGACGAATCTGAACCCACCTTATTTTTTGTGTAGGCCAGGGACTGAATATGTTCTAGGCATTTTCCTTCCCTGTCTTTCTGCTCGTATGTTTTGAGGAAAGCATTGAACCTCGCTTCTTCATTATACAGGCTAGCGCTTGTCTAATTTGTAAACAAATTCTTCATCATACTTTTACCCGTAGTGTAAAGGAAAAGATTGAATCTGCCTGCATTAAGATCTATTTAATTCACTGGATCCTTCTTCTTACCCAAAGGCTCATATTTCATTACGCATACTGCAATCAAATCCTATGCGCTCTGCTTTTTCTCTTTCTATTTTTTAAAACAGGTTGTTAACGTTTGAATTGGAACTAATGGCGTCTTCTTCATCATCTCACCAGCAAAATCAGGAACTTAATGCTTTTTCTGGAATAGAACCTCCTGGAAAAAGAAGGAAGGTTTGTGAATCTTCGATATTGTTTGATGTATTCATCAATCACAGATGCCCTGATGTCAAACAAACATTGGCAACTGATCTCTACAACTCTCTTGGGAAATTGGGAATATAGGCTTTTCTTGATTCCCAAGAAAAGGAACTAGGAAATTCATTTCCTTCTACTATTGAGACAGCCATCTGCTCTACTAAGGTACACATAGCCATCTTTTCCAAAAGATATGCATAGTCACCTTGGTGTTTGGCTGAGCTAGTTCTCATGTTAGAAAGCAAGGCAAAAATTATTCCCGTATTTTATGAAGTGGAGCCATGGGAACTCCGCCACATTGAAAAGGGAGTATACACTGATGCATTCAGGGAATATGAAGAAAAGGGCAGGTACCTGAAGAAGCTCAATGAGTGGAAGGAATCCCTTCAAACTCTTTCATTTATAGCTAGAGAAGAATTTCACAGGTAATTTTTATGTGGCTTTGGTAGTTCTACTTTATATAATTCTGTTTTCCCTTGAAATCAGGTTTACTATTATCTCATGGAATTATGATTTCATTTTATATAGTTCTAGTGACTACAAAACCATAGTAGCAGCAGTGGAAAAGGAAGTACAAAGGAAACGATGTTTACATGTTGCAAAATATCCAGTAGGGCTTAACAATCTTGTGAAAGATTTTGAAGGGCGATGCCTTGATGAACTTGTACAAGACTTTGAAAAGCAATGTGGCCTGGAGGAAAGGAAAAACAAGCCTAATGTTGTTGCTATTTTTGGCATGGGTGGATTGGGGAAGACAACTCTCGCCAAAGAGTTGTTTAACCGAAAGCGTTCAAATTACACTGGGGCAAGTTTTTTGTTTGATGTGAGAGAAGCATCTGTGAGAAGGGAACTACCTCTTTTGTGAAGTCAGCTTGTCAGAGATCTCTTCCACAAAGAACAAAATTTTAGAAGTATAGAGGAAGGAACAAGCTATCTCAATGATCATCTACAAAGGAGCTGCTTTGTAAATTTCCTAATAGTTGTAGATGACATTGATCACATGGAGCAGTTAGATGCTTTATCCATGGACATCTTAAATAAAATAGGTAATAGTTTGGTTATTGTCACAACCCGTGAAGTTGGAGTGGTTATATCCGTAGGGATTACTGTTGGCTATCCTTTAAAAGGAATGGATAGAAACCACAGGAGGCAACTCTTCTGCTGGCATGCATTTGACCAATCCATTCCATGTACGGGGTATGAGGTGCTGGTTGACCAATTCATTGACGTGTGTGGAGGGTTACCTCTTTCTCTTCAGGTTCTAGGCTGGCTCATTCATGGTAGAGAACACAAATATTGCGAGTTAAAATTGATTAAAGCTAGAAAGATGCTGCCTCAAGATGTAAAGCAAAGATTGAGAATAAGTTTTGACACATTGGATGATGAAGAAAAGCAAGTTTTCATGGATGTTGCTTGTGTTAAACTGAAGTGTATGGCCGAAAGAATATTGGAGGGATCAGGATGGGATGCTCAAAATGCACTCGAAACACTAAAAGATAAATGTCTTATAGAAGAAAAAAATGATTATTATTTTTCCATTTTTGGTGAAAAACGGGGAATTGTATTGAGAATGCATGACCACCTGAGGGACTTGGGAAGAGAAATGGCACTTGAGCTCAGCTCTCCTAATTGCCTGTGGCATCCGCGAGATTTGGAATCTTTGGTATGCTTGTTACCCCTTCAGATTTGTTGTTAGTATTATAATATTCCAAATCTTAAGTTGTTACCACATAAATCGAAAAGTGCAATGCTTGCTTGTGTCTGCAGGAATCAATGGGTTTGAAAACTATCCTCGCCAAAACCAATACCAGGTGTTTCCATTCCTTTAATGACAAGTCCATGGGTTTTTGAGTTACATTATTTTTAGGCCAATCGAATACTTGTGTTGAGACGTCAGCTGCCTTACTATGGCTCGAGCTTATTGAGGTTGGATGTATGATAGAAGAACCAAGCATCCCTTCATGGATTCCTCTTCAAAATTTGCCAGGTTTGAAAATCTATGTTTGTCGATTCAAAACATTGTTGGAGAATCCCATACAGGTATTTTGATCTTTTCAGCAAAAATGAAATCTTTTGTAAGGCTATAAAGCGGAATGCATTATGTTATGGTTGTCTACGGACTATTCTTTTTATCATTAGAGCTTTATAAGAAAATATTTCAAATTTTAGGCGCCCTCCCACTTGAAAGAGTTGGTGATTGTTCAAACCTCTTTGAACGGCTTTCCAGAGTAAATAGAATTGTCAGAAAATGTTTTCTTAGATCTTACCCATGTTCCCCCCGTATCTTTGTCTTTTGCTCTTTTTTTCTTTTGGGCCACTTCATTTTCATTCTCTGTTTTTTCCTCTCTTTTAGCATTTCATTGCTTTTTTCTTATTACTAATAAGTTTTTTATTAGTAATAACTTGCTAATAATTATAATCAGTAATATATTATAATAATAATATTTAATATTAAGTAGTTTATAGCTATTTTTAAGTAATTAATGTTATTATTATAAGTACTTAATAATATTTCATTAATGTTTTTATAATTGTTTAATTAAATTTTTTTTTTGTCTTTTCATAATTTTTAAGTAAGGTAATAATTAATAATTTTAGTTCAGTGATATGTTATTATTAAGTATATTTGTTGATTCTTTAGTTATTATTAATTGTTTTATTAAGTATTTTTTATTGTAGTACTTATTATTTTAAGTTTTCTTTTTGTATTAATAATAAAGTGCTATAATTAAGAAGGTAGTTATTGCTTATTATTTTGCATTGCTATATTATTAAGTATTTTTACTAGTATTTTCTTATTAGTAGTTTTTTTCTCTTTCTTAATATTTGTCTACTTTATTTCTATTTTTGTAATTATTTCTAACCTTTGTTGTATTATTAGTTCCTGCCAAAGGAACTATAGGCATGGTGACATCCTAACTAGTTATTAATGTTTTGAACTTCAACCAATCAAAATTAATTATTTTCTTTTATACATTATATTTGAAGTTTTTTCTAAAGTTAAATGCATGTTTTTTACCTTTTCTAATTTTCAAAATTATTTTTCTTGAATATTATTGGCTAAAAAATTTTAGGCAATAAGGGCGGATTATGCGGAATTGAGTATAATATTTTTATTTTGCAATTTCATTGGCTTTTTTGAGGCATTTTTTTCGCCACTTCTCAACTAATATTTGCACATTCAAGATGCAAAAATTATGACAAAGTTAAAGTTAGAAATGTTAATTTATAATAATTACAGTATCATTCATAAATATATTTCTGTAACTCATTTTTATTTTGCAATTTTATTGGCTTTTTATTTTTTTTTGCCACTTCTCAACTAATATTTATACATTCAAGATGCAAAAATTATGACAAAGTTAAAGTTAAAAATGTTAATTTATAATAATTGCAATATCATTCATATCACTCATTTTTATTTTGCAATTTTATTGAATTTTTTTGGCCACTTCTCAAGATGCAAAAATTATGAAAAAATTAAAGATAGAAACTATTAATTTATAATAAAATAATAACTATTTTTTAAATAACTTGATATTTGAAATCAACTATTTAGGATAAATATTTATTAATTCATTATTCTAGTTAATATTGATTCATTTTATTTGTTCACATAAATGTTTAGGAGGAAGATATATTGGTTGTTTAATTATTATAGTTAAAATTTATTTTATAAGATAAATATATAGAAGGAAGGTAAAATTATTTATTTTTTCTAAATTTTTATATTTTTCATTTTTTTGAAAATTTCATTTTAATTATTTATGCAAAATTATTTAAGATAAATATTTTGAAAGAAGACAAATTTCAATAGATTTTTAATATTTTTATTGTTAAAGTTCTTCTTATTATTATTTCATGTATAATTTTATATGGGTTAAGTTTTTATATTTGAATATTTTTAAAATTATTTATGCAAAACTATTTAAGATAAAGTGACAAATTTAAATATATTTTTTATATTTTACATTTTCTCAAAAAAGTAAAATTCATTAAATATTTTAAATGATTTTGCATAAATAATTAAAAAATTATGAAAAAATTAATAAAATTATTTACTTATTATGAAAGCATACATATTTATTAGAAAAATTTATATAAAATAAATAAAATAAAATATAATCAATATTTATATAAAATAATATCATATAAATCCTAAACATATAGAATAAATTTATTAACATATAACAAATATATTATAAAATAAACAACAATACCTAAATACATTAAAATTAATTATTAACAAATTTAATATTTACTTTTTGAAAACTCACGTTAGTAGTTTTGAATGGGATTTGAATGGGATAACCTATGGGAGTTGTTCAATTTTTATAACAGATTCTTGCTTTAATTTGGTGTGCAACTGTTTTCTATTTACAAATTATATATACTCGGTAGATATTCAAACATAAGTGATAAAATACTTTTTCATTTTGTAACATAGGGCACACAATTGTGCTTTCCTGAGTACATCACTAATGGAAATTTCTCTCTAGTATATTAAATAAATTAATATTGAGATATATAAACTAGTATATTTAATAATTGCATATTTAAAAATAAATCTTTTTATTAAATCATCATGCTTACAAAATCTATTCCCATCAAAATCATCTAGAAATTGAACTATACTTACATTTTACACATCAAATAAAATTTATCATAAATTAACTACATGAATAGCTTTGCCGGTATAGGAGTAACCGTTTCTTGGAATAAGCATTCCCATTGTGTTATAGTTCTCTAATGTTGGTAATTGTGGTGTAAAAATCTGCTTATAGGAGCACTATATTTGAAAATGGATTTATGCAAACATGGGGGTATATATGTAAGGTATTGGTTATACACATAGGGGGAAGGTTTCGACAATCATTTTTCTAATGTTGGAGATATAAATGTATCGGTATTGGGTATTTTGTGGGGTGTTTTTTGAGAACATATTAATTATGGAATGATTTTCTTTACTTGTGATTTTCCGGTATTAGATTGTGGTTTAAAATTTGTATTTTTTCTTGCTTAAGTTTTTAATCATTTCATGGCAGTCGTGCATTCTAGTTGAGTCAATTGTGTGTCATATTAATGTCTATATGTCTCCACAATGTTACTCTAGTGGTAACAGTTTTGCAAGTATCATGCACAAGAGTGATATATTTCCTATATAAGCATTTTTTTGTTTACCCTTCCCTCATTTCCATCTATTACTAGTACCTTGGTGCATGCGCTTCAATCTTTGTAACCGCTCTTTGTTCCAAGAAATGATTTGTTCCATCTTCCTTGACCGATTTGTTATTTATAACTCATTAAATGCATTCTTTTAATATGATAATAATTGTTACGTACGAGATTGTTATTATTAGATGAATGGTTGGTTGTGCCTTAGATGGAGGCTCATGGTTATGAGATAAGAAACATTCTAAATTAATAGAGTTTATTGTTCTTGTTATATTCATTTTTCTACCAAAACCCTAACACTTATTAGCCTATAAAGACGGTAGCCATGGAGAAATCGTTACTTGCTCTTTTTTTTCACTATATCAAATGTAGATTGGACGACTATGAGGGGGCTTCCTAAAATTGATTTTGTGTAGTGATCGATGACTCGGATTTGTAATTTTTTCATTGTATGTATCCAAAAAACTGCAATGAAATCATTCATTGCTATCTTCTTTCCATGATGATAAGTCGACTAATAACAAAAATGGGGGTTTACAGTGAAAAAATGGTGAAAAATAGTGAAAAATGATGACCGAAGGCAAAACTGGGAAATGGCGAAATCGAACGGCTGAAGGTGCTACAGTCGTCTTGCACGCCTCTGCAGCAATGGAGACTGTCAATCCATGAAGTCAACCCACTCTCCTCACAAAAACATATACAGTCAAAGCATTAGTTTTTTATATCATCAAATTCATAAGGATCTCCAATAGAAAAACAAATCTACCCTACTCATAAACTTTGAGAGGTACCAATGATTTCTGGTTTGAGAGAATTGTATGGAAAAATGAGGAGGTTGAATATACACATCTACCTAGATGGTTTGTCTGGAAAATTACAGAGGTCAAATATACACTGACCTAAATGATCTCATAAGATAATTCACAATGGAAATCATAAGATAACAGACTAGCCGATGCAGAGGTGGTCTCCTGAATGCAATGTTGTCTAAAACCAGTAGACCTTTTAAAATGGGAGCTTGCATACTAGTTTGATTTAATTTAAGTTTCAAATCTTAGCATTACATTTTGACGACTCTATCAAGGAACTTAACCCCTTATCTCACTCTAATTCCATGTTTGTGTTTCTTCTTGTTGATTCCCACTAACTATGTTTGAAGGTTTTTTTAGTGGTTCCAGAAATAGAGTTTTTGCAAGTGTCATTAAGGTCAAAAAGGACTGCATCATTGTGTCTGAGACAACTGAGAAATGGATTTGATATATAACACTTAGCATTTTTCTAACAAAATTTTATTGAGGCACTTGTAGGGCTATTTGAGGATACATTTGTACAAAGTTCGGTGTGATTGTACAAAAACCATACAATATGTATTGTATGGATGGTGTCATAAAACTACTTGGGTCTATTTGCAGCACAAGCAAGTTAAAGCTTCGACAATAGTATATGTGCTCGAGAGTCTCTAAGTGACCACCACATGGCTAACCCTAGTACACTTGGCATGTACAACCTAAAAATATTTGGAATCCACTTCCAAGATAGTTTTGAGCAAAAATTTAAATATTTTTTTACAAATACTTTGAAATACATTTCATTCCATGCTTATTACACTAGAATCTATAGGTTTTTTGAATAAATGTGGTAGGGGAAATTTTGAAGTGAGCAAAATTCTTTTGTTATAAGGGTCATTTTCTAATGGAAGACAAAGTTGACTCTATCAATGATCAAATTCCTAAATTTAGGTGACAACAGCTTTATCCTAACCAATTGTTCTAAAACACAACAAACTCAACAACTACAAACAAAACTATTCTAAAACTTTCTGGCAGGAACTTTGCTGCTTTGCAACTCTTGTTATAATATTAGTTAGTAAATAATAATTAGTAGTTTCTCCTATTTTATTTAAAATCATAGTAGTACTTTTTATTATAAATATTCCTTTTGTCTTTCGGATTGATATTAAGTAGTTACAATAGTAGCAACCACTATTATAATATTATATAATTATTTTCTTTTTATTTTCCTTTTATTATATGCTATTATTAATTAAGCTTTTTACTTTTTACCCTCTTTAATTTATAATCATTACCAGGGCTTAAATTTGATGGCCATATGACCATATTTAGAGATTTCTGTTGTAAAATACAATCAAAATTTTTAGAAGATTGTATCAGATGAAAGGAGAGATTTTGGATAGATTGTCAAAATTTATATAGAATTATAATGATATATATATTTGATTTATATATAATTTTACTTACACTAAGGTATATCATAATGTTTTAAGGGCACCTTTGAATAGATAACCGTCATTAAAAAATTTGTTGATAGGCAAGGTCGACCGTCAAATTTAAGCCTAGAGATTCATTACTAAGGTTTGTGGAATCTGCATAATATTATGTAAAACAATTTTCAATAGTATTTTGTATACTTCATTAATTTATTAGGTAAATTATTAATAATTGTCATGTGTTTTTTTCGGTTGGATTTTTATATATGTTCAATTGTTATTTCTTAATTTTTTAATCCTTTTTTTTCTCAACTCATCTTCCTCACCCTTTATTGGGCTTGATCTGCTTTCTCAGTTCATTTTTTTCCTCTTCTAATGATGGATCACTGAGTGTGATGAGTGTGATCCGAATGTCACACAAAAATACACACAGTTGAATCCAAAAACTAAGCATTGTATGTTCAAATATTGCCAATCAAAGGTTTGTCTTTACTATAATCTCTCAATATGAATCTTTGTAGTTTGTGTCTATAGTCTTCCAAATCAGAAGACAAACAGATTTCAGCTAAAAGAGAGGACTCTATAAATCTTTGGTTATCATGAATTTCAAATTTAATGGGAAAGTAGATTGGAATAATAGAGGAATATCTAGTAGTGTTAAGGCCCTAGTGAGTGGCCCTAAAAGCTAGAAATTAGCTCTGGAAATTTTCTATCCAAGATCTTCACTAGTGCAATTCACTATCCTAGCCTTAAATCTATCGAACTTGATGCCATAAAAAGTCTATGGAAGTGAATTTAACAAGCGTAAAGACATCAAATTGTTTTTCAGTTACAAATTGTTAAAAGCTCAAAAGACTAATAGGAACATATGATCTTACAAATCTTGACTTGTTAAACATTTTTGAATGTCCAGACCTTGAGTTTGAAGACTTGTGTCTCAGGGTGAGGAAGTGTCTGGAGAGCATAGCCTTTGATGGAAACGCGAAGATGAAATTATATTTTGAGTTACATGGTTGTCAAAATTTGGAAACAATAAATTTTGTTATGAAGAGCTTGTAGAATTAAGTATTCGGGTCTGTCCGGAGCTTGAAATTTGCCAGCTTTTATAGGTCCAAGTTGACTCGAGAGGATCATAATTGATGGATGAAATGTAAATATTTTCTATTGGATGGTTCTCATAATTTGGAATGTGTGTTAGCTAACTTAAAAAGTCGCTGGCTGTATATTTGTCTTGTCCTAAGCTGACGAGTTGCCATACAAAATTGCAGACAATTGCAGAGAGTAGCAGGAACTCTGTTAGAAGATTCTGGTAATTTTTAATAGCTAGGATAGAGACAAGGATTGCTATTTCTAGTAAACTGGCATGCCAGCCTATGATCTAGAATAGTCTATGTAATTTCTAAGGATCGCTATAAATAGAAGCAAGAAAGCAATTTGAATAGAAAAGTTGTAGCTTTCTAGTTTCGCCTCTATCCATTGTCAAACCAGTGGGCTTACAAATCTTAGAGAGCTGATTATTAATAATTGTCTTTAGCTTGAGGAGTTGCCGAGTCTCTCCAGACTGAGTAGTGTGGGGCAAATTGAGATTGGTCTTGTGAATGCTGGCAGTTTTAATGAGTAACAATTAATTACTAACACCCAACTATTTTTTGAATTAAGTTGTGAAGATTCTAAAACTAACACAACTATTTTTTGACTTAACTGAAAACCATTTTTAAGAGAAACAAATAATTACTAATAACATATATGATCATCATGATAAACCACATTGAGCCATAAACTAATCAACACGTACTAAAAAAATATTGACACTATACTGCAGAAATATACACTGTGAATTTTGTATTGTCCTTATAAAACAGCAAGAGGCAATTCCTTTTTAAAGAGATTGCAATTCTAAAAAATAGTAAGAAAAAGCTTAAAAAGCCTAGCTTTACATGCAGTTTTATTAGTATTAAAAAACTGTTTAAACAATATAAAAAAAATCTTTAAAATTAGATCTTGTATCTTAAAAAAAAATACAACAAAAAATAATTCTTAAAATAGAGTTTGAAATCTTTCCATGCAGATTTTCCCTTATGGGCATCAATTAGCAACAAGTTGTAGAGATTTACAAAGAGTATCAGGAAATTGTTAGAACTGTTATGCCAAGCAAAGAATGAAAACATGCACAACGGAAGTGTATCAACAGAAGGAGACAGACATAAATGCAATATTTTCAATATTCTCTTTACTCAGAAAAAGATTACATTCATAAACTGTTTACATATAAAAATATTCAGAGCAAAAGCTCTGTACACATATACTACAGAAGCTGTGTGTTTTCCAGCGCACTAGCGCCTCTACGCTATTGCTCCGTGTGGGATAGCTTCCAACGCACAGGCGCAAGGCTCACTGACTTTCTTCTGCTACGACATATGCTCCTGAACTTCACTGTTCAATTGCTCCTGAACATTCTTTCTGTTCTCTATGTTCTACTGAACATTCTCTTCTGTTCTCACCCAGAAAAAACTTCTGTCTGTCACTTGCACAGTATAATGCATTCAATTCTACTTTTGGCTTTTCAGCCAATACATAGAAAACTGCCGCTCAAAATTTGAACTCGCCTACTAACAATAAATTTCATCTAACAGTGCATTTAATAATGCATCTATCTGTTGGCTGCTCCAGATTAATATTTCCAACACTCCCCCTTAATCTTGAGTCTTTCTACTCTTCATCATTATTTGGAAACTTCCATCGCAATACTTCCAGAGCAACTTCTGGAGCAAAGTTTCCGGCACAAAAGTTCCTGCTCTTTAACACTCTGCGAAACTTCTGGTGCATCGCCATAAAAGTTCCGGAGCACCGGTGAAAAGTTTCCAGCACAAACCTGTTCTTCAACATTCTGCGAAACTTTCGGCGCATCACCATAAAATTTCCGGAACATCAGTGCAAAGTTTCCGGCGCAAACCTGTTTTCCTTTGATCTGCATTCTAGAACTATCTGTTGAAGTTTCGGCGCACCTGCGCTTCTCTATGTTTTCTAGAGACGAAGTTCTGGCGCATTTCTGCACACCTAGCCTATATCTTAGGCGCTCAAAAGGTTCTTTTGACAAAGCCTTTGTAAAAATATCTGAGAGCTGCTGCTCTGACCTGCAAAATGCCATTTTAATTTCATTATTCTCTACCAATTCTCTGATAAAATGATACCTGATTTCAATATGTTTGTTTCTTCCATGAAACATAGGATTTTTGGTCAAGGCTATTGATGAAACATTATCACAGAAATTACTGTTCCATCCTCTTGTTCTTCTCTCAAATCTGCTAAGATCCTTCTTAGCCACACAACTTGGCATGTTGTTGCATTTGCTGCTATGTATTCTGCTTCGACTGTGGATAAGGCAACAATCAGTTGTTTCTTGGAAGCCCTTGAAACTGCTCCTGAACCCAAGTGAAAAACATACCCAGATGTGCTCTTTCTATCATCCACATTTCTGGCCCAATCACTGTCAGTGTACCCAACTAGCTGAAACTCATTAGAGGCAGTATACATTATGCCATAGTTTTTTGTGCCATTGACATACCTGAGAATCCTTTTACCTGCTTGTCAGTGTGTGTCTTTAGGTTGCTCCATGAACCTAGAAATCAGGCTTACCGCATACATTAAATCTAGTCTCGTAGCTGTTAAGTACATGAGGCTTCCAACCATGCTCTTATAGAGGGTTGGGTTAACATTATTGCTACTGTCCTCTTTACTCAACTTCAGACCTGTAGCTGTTGGGGTTGGGGCTGCTTTGTTGTCCAACATCCTAAATATTTTCAAGATTTGTTTGGCATAACTTGATTGTGAAATAAAGATGCCATTATCCAATTGTTGGACCTCTATGCCTAGAAAATATCTTAAGAGTCTTAAATCTGTCATTTCAAACTCTTTTTTCATGGTGTCTTTAAAATCAGCAATGAGGAAATCATCATCCCCAGTAAATACTAAATCATCTACATACAAGACACAAATTAAAACCTTACAATTTGCTGCCTTGATGTAAAGAGTGGGCTCACCATCACTTTTGCTAAAGCCATTGCTCATCAAGTATGAGTCAATCCTGTTGTACCATGCCCGTGGAGCTTGTTTCAGCTCATAAAGAGCTTTCTTCAGCCTATATACCTTGTGTTCTTTACCCGGAACTTCATATCCAAAGGGCTACTCCACATATACCTCTTCTTTTAGGACTCCATTGAGGAAGGCGGATTTCACATCTATTTGATAAACCTTCCACATGTGATGGGCTGCAATTGCAATGACTGCCCGCACGGTCTCCATCCTTGCAACAGGGAAAAAAGTCTCATCATAATCTCTCCCAAACTACTGTTTGTACCCCTTGACAACTAATCTTGCCTTATACCTTTCTATTCTTCCTTCGGCATTACATTTGGTCTTGTAGACCCATTTGACACCAATAACTGATTTCTTTTTGGTTAAATCAATGAGCTCCCATGTCTTGTTTCTTTCTATTGCATCTATCTCCTTATCCATGGCCTCACACCATTTCTGTTCTTTCACAACCTCCTCAAAATAAATAGGATCATTATGAGAAAATAATGCGAAATTTACACTCTCATTAAAAACTTCATCATACCTTTCACCTTGGTAGATCTCCCTTAGACTCTTAGTCTTTCTTGGCACTAGGGAGGCGAGAGTGGGGTCTGAATTTCCAGAGCTGCTTGGCTGCTGGCCTGATGAAGAAGTCTGCTCCTATAGGTTTCCGGAGCAACTTTCTTGTCGAAAGTTTCTGGAGCATCTTCCTTTCTGGAAGTTTCCAGAGCATCTTCCCTACTGGAAGTTTCCAGAGCTTCTTCTCTACTGAGAATTTTTGGAGCTACTGCTGCCGTTTTTTGAACTGTCAGCTTCTTGTAGGTTTCCGGTGCATCTGCGCTCTGCAACTTCTTCATCCTTAAGGGGTATGGAGACAGAAATATTAGTATTGTTGTCAACATTTACATCCCACAACTCATTTTCTAGGAACTCCACGTCCCTACTAATGATTACCTTATTGGTGACTGGATTATATAGCCAATAGGCTTTGGACTCTGTACAGTATCCCAAGAAAATACACTTTCACCTTTGTCATCCAATTTCTGCCTATTTTCTTTAGGCACGTGTGCATAGGCTACACACCCAAACACTCTCAAGTGCTCAACTGACCACTTTTGTTTTGTCCATGCCACTTAAGGGATTTTATCACGGACTGCCTTCATTGGACTTCTATTTATCAGATAAACAGCTATTGCTATAGCCTCTCCCCAATATTCAATAGGGAGTCCCTTTGCTTTCATCTGCTCCTTGCCATCTCCACAATGGTCTTGTTTTTCCTTTCAGCCACTTCATTTTGCTGTGGAGTATAACTGGCTGTGAGCTCCTTCTTGATGCCATTTTTTCTACAGAAATTTACAAATTAATTGGAGGTATACTCTCCTCCATGATCTGACCTTAGGACCTTAATAAAGTGTTCACTCTCATTTTCAGCCTGGGCCTTAAATAACAAAAACTTATCAAATACTTCAGACTTATGTTGCAAAATATAGACTCATGTCCTATGGCTGTAATCATCTATAAAGGTCATAAAAAATCTGCTTTTGCCAAAAGACAAATTTTGCATAGGGCCTACCAAGTCACTATGCACCAACTCCAATGGTGTTCTAGCTCTTGTAGAGTTGCCTAAATTAAAAGGCTGCCTATGTTGCTTGCCCAAAATGTAAGCTTCACATCTAACATTAGGCTCTATGATTTTTGGCAAACCATCTATCATATTTTTCTTGGACAAAAGACTCAAACCAGAATAACCTAAGTGTCCATACCTGAGGTGTCATAGCTTGGAGATATCTAGAATGGCTGCTTTGAAGGCTGATTGTTGTAAGCCTTTTGACTGTGCTAAGATTTGCATTTTGAGAGGAAACATTCGATTTTGTGTCATTTGAATCGCTGCCATAACTCTTTTGCTTCCATCTTTATCATAGATGTTGCATTCCCCTTTCTCCATCAACACTCTATACCCGTTTTGGACCATCTGTCCAATACTCAAGAGGTTATGTTTCAATCTTGGGCATATAATACATCATATATTTGTCTTTCATCACCATGCTTGGTTTGTAGGCATACCATGCCTTTGCCCATGACTGGAACCATCTCATTGTTCCCCATTTTTATTTCAGACTTCACGCTGCTATCAATGAAGGCAAACAAGTCTTTGTTACCACTCATGTGGTTGCTGCAGCCACTGTCCAAGTACCAAACTTCAGCGCTGCTCTGTTCTGCAAGGTTACATGCAATGAATACTTATGACTGTCTTTCATTTCCAGCCACATTTGAGTCAGCTACATGTGCATTATGACTCCTTTGGTCATGTTGCTGCATGCAATCACTTGCATAGTGACTATACCTTTAACAGTTGTAGCATTGCATATTTCTTTTATCTTTTTTCTGATAAGAACTGCTATTCTTTTTTCCTCTTGGGGAGCTGGTCGCCCCCTCATGACTGCTTGCTCGGGCTGAGCTTTCATCACCATCATTTCCACGTCTAGAGTTTCCTCTACTACATCTGGACCATTTTCTACCTCTCCCCCTTCCTCTTGCATTTGACTGAGCATTAAAAGCTTGCTCTTGGGAGGAGGTTGCAGATCTATTTAGGCGCTGCTCATGGGTTTGCAAAGAACCCATTAGCTCATCAACTGAAAAATTTGTGAGATCTTTTGCCTCTTCAATGGCAGTCACCACCGGATCAAACTTTGTGTGAAGGCTTCTCAATATCTTCTCCACAATCTTCTGTTCTTCCAAAGTTTCACCACTTATCCTCAACTATTTAATCAAAGTGGCTGTCTTTGTGTGAAAATCTATAATGGACTCGCTGTCCTTCATCTGCATGGTCTCAAACTTTCTCCATTGCAGTTGGAGTTTGATTGATCTGACTTTCTCAGATCCTTTGCAGGTGGTTTGAAGTGTTTCCCAAGCTTCTTTTGCATAAGTAACTGCTGCTATTCAGGGAAAAATAGCCTCTGTCAAGGCTGTCTCAATCAAACTGAGGGCTTTTGCATCATTCTTCTGTGTCTCCTTCAACTGGTTCTTTTGAGCATTGCTCAATGCTATAAATGCAGTTGGGTCAGTCACATCTGTGAATCCATTTGCAACAAGTTCCCATAAATTATTTGCAATAAAAATGGTTTTCATTTTCTTTGCCCAAACATCATAATTACTACCATCGAAAATAGGTGGCTGCTGCCAACTCCTATTGTCTCCTCCAGCCATTTTTGCTAAATGGGGGAAACTAAAAATACCCAGATAAGATCTAAGGCTTTCACAAATACCCAGAAACAAAGATTCTATTTCTACACACTTAGGACACAACTAAGGCTTTAAAAACTGACTGCCCAGTAAACCTATGGCTCTGATACCATGTCAGAACTATTATGCCAAGCAAAGAATGAAAACATGCACAACGGAAGTGTATCAATGGAAGGAGACAGACATAAATGTAATATTTTCAATATTCTCTTTACTCAGAAAAAGATTACATTCATTAAAATATTTAGAGCAAAAGCTCTGTACACATATACTACAAAAGTTGTACGTTTTCCAGTGCACTGGCGCTTTTGTGCTGTTGCTCCGTGTGGGATAGCTTCCGACGCACGGGCGCAAGGCTCACTGACTTTCTTCTGCTGCGGTAGATGCTCCTGAACTTCACTGTTCAGTTACTCCTGAACATTCCTTATGTTCTCTATGTTCTGTTGAACATTCTCTTCTATTCTCACCCAGAAAAAACTTATGTCTGTCACTTGCACAGCATAATGCATTCAATTCTACTTTTGGCTTTTCAGCCAATACATAGAAAACTGCCGCTCAAAATTTGAACTCACCTACCAACAATAAATTACTGTTAGAAAGCAAACTGGACAACAAGAATGTCAAACACGGCAGCAGGGAAAGAAATCTGAGTTGATTTCATCTGACAGTGCATTTAATAATGCATCTGTCTATTGGCTGCTCAAGATTAATATTTCCAACAGAAATGGTGACTTCACCAAACTTAGAGAGTTGATTATTGAAAGTTGTCCTGAGCTTGAGGAGTTCCCGAATCTTTCCAGTCTGAACTGCATGGAGAATATTAAGATTGAGAATTGTGACAAGCTAAAGAACATAACGCTGCCAACAACACTCAGCAGTTTGTCTGTGAAAAGATGCAGAGATTTGCAAAGAGTATTAGGAAGTGGTAACCTTATCAAACTGACAGAGCTGTTTGTTACCAACTGTCTTGAGCTTGCGGAGTTGCCAAGTGACCTCTCCAGAGTGAGCTGCATGGAGAATATTGACATTCATGATTGTGAGAAGCTACAGAATATTATGCTGCCAACAACACTCATCAGTTTGTCTATGCAAAGCTGTAGAGATTTGCAAAGAGTATCAGAAAGTGGTGACCTCATAAAACTTACAAAGCTGTTTATTACCAAGTGTCCTAAGCTTGAGGAGTTGCTCACTCTCTCCAGAGTGAGCTGCATGGAGAATATTGACATTCACGATTGTGAGAAGCTACAGAATATTATGCTGCCAGCACTCATCAGTTTGTCTATGAAAAGCTGTAGAGATTTGCAAAGAGTATCAGAAAGTGGTGACCTTATAAAACTTACAAAGCTGTTTGTTACCAAGTGTCCTGAGCTTGCGGAGTTGCCAAGTCTCTCCAGAGTGAGCTGCATGGAGAATATTGACATTCACGATTGTGAGAAGCTACAGAATATTATGCTGCCAACAACACTCATCAGTTTGTCTGTGCAAAGCTGTAGAGATTTGCAAAGAGTATCAGAAAGTGGTGACCTTATAAAACTTACAGAGCTGTTTGTTACCGAGTGTCCTAAGCTTGAGGAGTTGCCAAGTCTCTCCAGAGTGAGCTGCATGGAGAATATTGACATTCACGATTGTGAGAAGCTACAGAACATTACACTGCCAACAACACTCATCAGTTTGTCTGCGCAAAGTTGCAGAGATTGGCGAAGATTATCAGGAAGTGGTGACCTTACCACACTTACAGAGCTGTTTATTACTAAGTGTCCTAAGCTTGAGAAGTTGCCAAGTCTCTCCAGAGTGAACTGCATGAAGAAAATTGATGTTCACGATTGTGAGAAGCTACAGAACATTATACTGCCAACAAAACTCATCAGTCTGTCTGTATGCCGTTGCTGAGATTTGCAAAGAGTAGTAGGATCCGGTGATTTTACCAATCTTAAAGAGCTGATTATTAGTGAGTGTCCTGAGCTTGAGGAGTTGCCAAGTCCTTCCGGACTGAGCTGCATGCAGAAGATTAAGATTAACTCTTGTGAAAAGCTACAGAACATTATGTTGCCAGCAATACTCACTAGTGTGTCTGTACCCTATTGCAGAGATTTGCAAAGAGTAATACCATCTGATGATTTTCTGATTAGTGAGTGTCCTGATTTTGAGGGGTGGTTGCCAAGTTTCTCGAGACTGATCTGCCTGGAGAAGATTAAGATTCACTCTTGTGAGAAGCTACAGAACATTACACTGCCAACAACACTCACCAGTCTGTCTGTACATAATTGCAGAAACTTGCAGAGAGTAGTAGGATCCGATGATCTTATAAAACTTAAAGAGCTGATTATTACTGAGTGTCCTGAGCTTAAGGAGTTGCCGAGTCTCTCCAAACTGAGCTGCGTGGAGAAGATTGAGATTGACTCTTGTGAAAAGCTGGAGAAAATGTCAGGTATTGAAGAGTTGCGTGCATTACAATGGTTGCAACTTGGTCATTGCAGCAATGCAGTAATACGGAATTACATTCACAAGTTGAAGGTGACGATTTCAATACTCCTTAACAGGCAATCATAAATATCATTTTTTACTGGAGTGTTCTTTACTTCGTTTTGGACGTTTAGCTTTGTTTTGTCATTTGTTCTGTTCGTACAAGATAGTCTATATTTTGTTAAGTAAGTCAATGAAAATAATTTACCATGGATGAACCGACTGTATTTTGTCTTTTAATTCAGATTGTGCCGTCAGAAATGCTTTTGATTGGAAGAGCAACGGATGGAGCGGAGTCAAGTTTAAACGATGATAGGTTTTGGATGGCTAATATTGGAGTGATTGAAATTGGTAGTTACGAAACTTCTCCCGAGTGGTCAGATTTGAGTGCAGCAGTTATTGGATGCTATGTGGTTGTGGTTGATAGCTCTACTACGGCAGAGGATATAAATAAATCCCTTCCCTGGCTTAAGCTGCGTGAAGGAGAATGGATAATTACAATGGTGGCAAATGATAAGGAGAGTTGCCGTTCACAATGGTATGATAAAGTAGCTTTAAGTCGGAAAGGAATAATAAAGAAAGGGTTGTGGGTAAAGGTGAAGAAAGGTAAAGAGGGGAAAAGTGTGAGTTTGTTACATACAATTGTTGATAGGTTATATCAATAAGGGTTCATATAGAGGTGAAAAGTGGGAAAGTGTGGGTGTTTTATATCATTTATAAATTGACTTTTCTTTTAAATTGTTGTTTTTACTTCCTAAAGATATGAGGTATAGTCTAGATTGCATTTCATAAGACCCCTATAATATTTCGAGAGCAAATTTAGATAAAATTTTAGAGTAGAATTAGTATACATAATTGTTTTTATAAAAGAGTGAATATTATTTATTTAGTTTTAAAAATAAAATATTTTTCTTTCAAAGAAAAGAATTTTATTTTTTTTATTTAACAAAAGATATGGCGGTTTAGTTTCTATTGTGGTCATATACAATTTTATTTTGAAGTTCAATTTTGAAACTTCTTTAACTAGTGAGAAGTTTTGTAGCCTCTTAAATTATTAATTATTATTTTTAAATAGGAGATGGATTAATAAGCAACAATTTAAAATGATGTTTTTAATAATTGTTATATATTAATTCTTGTTATGGTAGCAATAATAAATATTTTAAAAAGGTTTTAATTAATTAATAATAATGGTAACTCTCAACTAATCAAATAAGTATTTGAAAAATTAAATATTAATATTTATTTTTAAAAATATTAAGATATAGATTTTTTAATGAATCACAACAAAGGTTAAGTTCCTAGTAAAGGATTTACTTCACAATCATGAATTACATTCATTCTACTAATCTCAATTTAGAACTTCGTAGACAATAATATTTTGATTCTAATCTATATTGGTGATTGTTTTAGAGCTTTTTAGATCCCAAAGAACATTGATTTTTGAGTCTTCATTATTTGACATTCATTCATCAATCATAGAGCCAAGTGATCTATCATCTAATTTACTTTCTATTTAAACATAATTGTATAATTATCTAAATGTCTAGGAATTGATTTAATCTATTCCATCTACACTTTATTATAGGTTAATTGTTCTTGTTTATATGCATTTTTTGAGTAGCATAATTTTTATTCCTTTTTAATTTTTAGATCCAAATTATCCTTTTGTCTTTGTTCTTCACTTATAGATCTTTCTTTTAGGTTTAGGCATTTCTTCTAAGCCTATCTTTTACTCACCCTATCAACCTTATATTTACTTTAATGTTAATTCTTTTGCCACAACTTATGTTTGATTTTGAATTGATATTTATAATTATAGTAGATTATATATTCATTTTTTTGTATTGCTTGATTAATACAAGACTGTGCCACTTACCATTATATAATTATATTAAGTCATTCCAACAAAGCGAAGACCTAAAAATAAATGAAAATTTGCATGGACATTACTTATTTCACCATCACAAAATAACATAAAACCAAATAGCATAACACATACACTTTTTCCTCTACAATATTGTTGTGAGGTCTATAGTTTTTTTCAAAATTCAATAACTAAATATTGAATATTAAATATGAAAAAAGCCTCTTCTTTATATTAATTATCCCACTTAAAACAATACTAACAAGGGCCATTGCTTTCTTTGAGAGGCTCAAACACACTAAAATTTTAGAATTGGGCATTTGCTTCATTGATTTCTAGGGAAAACCTTGTGAAATAGATTTATGTTTATCAAGATAGTAGGTGTTCTTGGCTATGTTGATCTACTGAAAGGAGGTGTAGGTCATGCTCTAGGGAATGATGTTGTGGAATCTATAGTTATTCATGGAGGGGATAATGAATTTCTATTTCTTCTTGAAGTAGACAAGGATCTATAGTGAACTAAAAATTACATTTACAAGTGAACTAAAAATTACCTCTACAAGAAGCCTTGGCATGAATTCTTGGCATGAAATTTGTAGGTGATCTAAAACTAAAGGATTGAGTTTTTTGAACTTTCTTGTAAATTCTCTAGGTGCTTTGTCAAATGCTTC
>VDFB02105785.1:69496277-69900225 GCA_007258455.2 Sequoia sempervirens
ATCTTATGTCCCATTAGTTATATCCGATATGAGAGATCTTACTTAGGTCATATCATGCATGACTTTATGCCTCTGATTATTACAATAGTCTTTGGTCCTTAGTTAATTACCCTAAATTGAGAAATAAAAAAATGGCGAAGTGTGAGGTTTATGTAAGTTTCTTATCTTGTAGAGGTCCCAAATGCGTCTCTCCAATTCAAATTTGATGAAATTTGGGAAGAAAATAGATAAGTTATGTGTTTATAGGTTTCAAGTCTCCTACTAGCATTTACAAGTATTGTTACTAAGCCAATCCAATATTTCCAACAAGTTCAAATATGCAATTACAGTCAGCCACTTCCATACATGAACCAAATTTTGACCAAATATTTGTGAAGGGTAAAAAAGGAGCCTTCAACAAGTAGGTGGAAAGAACCAAGTCTAGGAGTGAGGAATGAAGAAAAGGTAGAGGGATCCAAGGCATAACCCAATTCCTCGTAGACTTGGTGGAGGTCAATTTTTTTCCTAAATCAAAAAGGCGTTGAGGGAAAAAGTATCTGGATAAGGAAATCCCTAGTAAATCAGCTCATTGTTCAAGCAATGTAGTTTAATTGCTAGCCGAAGTTTCACAATATCCACTTGGGGGTTTGATTTCCATAAGAACCAAGGAAGGGGGGAGCCTAGCCAAAATGGTAAAAAAGATAAAGCAACTTAAAGTTCATAATGAAGTACAAGAGGGACCCAAGGTATAAAAAGGTAAATTCAAAAGGTTCAAACCTAATGGAGGTCTTTTTTCCACAATTCAATAGTTGAACACTTTCCCATTCCCTACATGGACCTGATGAGGGTCAAGTTTCTACAAAGATACAAGGGTAAAGGAAATGAAGGGTACAAAAGTGTAAAAGAAAAGGCATGGACCTAATGGAGGTCCCCTTTATGCTTGGTTTAGATGGAGTTGAAGTTCTACAATATCCACTTAGGATTCAAATTTTTACAAAGACAAAGAGAAGGATGGACAAAGTATGGGGAAGTGAAAAAAGGGAGTGTTAGGTTCCCATGGTTGTCAGTACCATGGGAACCTTCGACTAAATTATCATTTCCTTATGAACTTCCAACCTCTAACTTAAGGGCAAGGTAATGGCAACAAAGAAGAGTTAGTGCTCCTAGAGGTTCCAGGAACCTTTGGTAGGTTTGTAACACCTCCCCAAGCCTTCACAAGTGAAGAAATATTAAAGGAAAGGAGCAAAATAATAATAAGAGTGATGGACATGGACCATTGCCAACCAAATTTCCACATAGCTTAATGCCAACCATTTCCCCACAAACTCACATATCCTGTTGAAGGTTGAGTTTTCGCGAAAGGTAAAAATGGAGAGATGGCTCCCAAGAACCCCCATTAATACTCAATGACTCCTGCAACCACTGACGCAGACAAAAAAAACAACTCCCTCCTTCCCAAATTGCGCGAATCAAAGCAACTCTCAACACAACTCAGGCAGATTTATCTTCTTATCATTCAATTTTAAACTCACAGATCAAGAATACTACAAAGGGCTTCTCATATGGTCTGCAACTCATTTACAACATTCCATTGCTATTCCAAATCAACTTTGACAATTTCATTTGTTAAACAATTTCAGTTTCAAAATTCAAATTCAATTAATATTTAATACATGTAATACATAATTCAATTTTCTTGTTTTGTAACCATCTTCAATTCATCTGGTTCCCTGTTTCAGCATCTTACAATTCCTCTCTTTATACTTTCTGATTCTCCATTGCTTCTTTCCTCTGCACAGTTACCCCACGTTACTCCTGCTGCTGCCTTGTCTCTTCCCACACTTCCTGTGATGACCTTTATCTGTTCAATTCAAATCTGCATAGCTATGACTCCTTCCTTATCATTGAGGCGTGCCTTTCCCTTTATTTCCTTTATTTACCATCCATTCTTCCTATGAACTGTACAAAATGACCTCGCCCTTGTTATGGATTTCAACACCAATCGGATCCTTGTCTTTCATGATGCCTACCATCATTAAATTAATCTTCCCTTGCTCTTTTCCTTCATCATTCGAGCCCATCCATACCCGTTCGATGCATTTTTTTTAGTGCATTTAAATTTAAATTGCCATATTAATTGGCTCGGCCCCATTTGTGCATTACTCTGCCTCTCCAAGTTGCAATTTTATCCTTTCCCTGTTTCTCAACGCTGCCCCCTTCACTCTGCGCTGGTCCCTCAAAGCAAATTTGCCTTATTTTGTTTTATTCCTCTTACCGGTCTCTTCCATTGTTGACCGTGTAAATTCTCTTCACTTCCACCATCGCTTAGCAGCCCCTCCTCTCCTCTACACAGCGCCGTCTCCTTCCTACGCAAATAATCGTTCTTTTGTTTTTATCTGCAAACTTCAATTCCTGTTTGCCATGCTGCCCAGCCTCCTCCTGTTTCTTCTTTGGGTTTTTTTTAGTTTTTTTAAATAAAAACTTCTCCTCTTGGCTGTGATCTTTCATCTTCCCTATGAGCGGTGTCATTCAGACTCTTCATTTCTCATGAATCCAGGCATTTAGCCAACATTTTGTAATAAAATGCTGAGGACAAGGGACTGAAATAACATATTTTAAAATTTTATATAAATTTTGAACCCGTCTTCATATATCAAGCTCAGCACAACCTTCATTTATTATAAAGATTGAGCATATCAACTAATTTAGTGAACAACCGATTCAAAATGAATAATAGCTTAGTTTCTGATTCAACTTTCAAAACCCTTTTTCGTGTGATAAACATAAGAAGATAGATAGCTTTCACTTCAACTCATGGCTTGGAATTATCTTTAAGAAAAAATCTACTGCGATCAAATCCACCCGGATGCTCCTGCACCAACCACCCATTCCTTGTGCCGTAAGAACCCCATGATGGCTTTTAATACAACTTTGATGCGATTTTAGCGAAAAGAAACACCCATCCTTTATTCATTATTGCAAACCCACACCTTTTTTAGGAAGCCATTCTTGTGTAATGCTTTATAATGGATTTCAGAAAGGTTTTTTTGCATTCCCTTTTAGAGTTATCAATGAAAAATCATGGTCTGAGTTCTTGAGAGAATTTCCA
This sequence comes from Sequoia sempervirens, assembly GCA_007258455.2. NCBI lineage: Eukaryota > Viridiplantae > Streptophyta > Pinopsida > Cupressales > Cupressaceae > Sequoia > Sequoia sempervirens. The sequence continues at coordinate 69,499,366 of VDFB02105785.1, forward strand.
CATTTGCATATCGAATTTTAATGCAAATATGCCAGCTTTAGTAGGCCATGACTAGGGTTTGTCTCAACACCATGTCATCTCTCTCTATTACGCCTTTCTTCTGAACAATAAAAGACATTTGGATTTTTATTGTCAAACCTGTTCTTCCCTTTTTCCTTAGTAGACATACATGCAAATCTTGTATAGATCTACAATCATAAATGGGCTCCATGCCTCTATGTTAGTTAGAAATTGTCATTTTTTACATTTTCTCACTTCATGTCTAGACTTTTACCTCTATGTATGGATGAGCACCTATCATTTCTTAGAATTTGTATAATTTTTAACATATTTGTAGAAGTTAAATGTGGATTGATTTTATATATCTTGTTGTATGTCAAACCTTAACCTCCATACAAGTCTTCAGGAGTTGATAAAACAAAGTTGTGTAAGTTTATTTTTTTAGTTTGATTAAGTCATTGTCTTCTAGTGAGCAAGAAGAAACATACTTTTTTCTAGGTGTAACACCACCCTTTCAATTTCTTGCACTCATCTCGTACCTTTTCCCTCTGCAACCTAGTAGTCTAGGTCAGTTTAGAGTTATTCAATGTTGGGTTGGACCAACATTGCTATATCTAGGGTAGAAGTTTGATCTCATATGCAAGGTCCCACACCTTGAAACCAACCCTTCATGCTTCACTGAAATGCTAAATAGTAGGTTCAACAAGGTGCAATTTCAAGCGAAAATAGTTTTTGCATGCCTAGTGGGACTACTCAACTTTGAATTAATATTGTTGAGAGAGTGGTGGTGTTCTTAGCATATTCAGCTTTGAAGAGGCATTTGACAAAGCACCTAGAGGCTTTACAAGCAATTTCACAAAACTCAATCCTCTAGTTCTAGAGATCACCTACAAATTTCATGCCAAAGCTTCTTGTAGAGGTAATTTTTAGTTCACTGTATTATCCTTTTCTACTTCAAGAAGAAATAGAAATTCATTATCCCCTCCATGAATAACTACAAACTCTACAAAATCATCCCCCTAAAGCATGACCTGCACCTCCTTTCAATAGATCAACACAGCCAAGAACACCTATTATCTTGATTAACATAAATCGATTTCACAAGGTTGTCCCTAGAAATCAATGAAGCAAATGCCCAATTCTGAAATTTTAGTGTGTTCAAGCCTCTCCAAGAAAGCAATGACCCTCGTTTATTTGTTCTAAGTGGGATGATTAATATAAAGAAGATGCTTTTGTCATATTTAATATTCAATATTTAGTTATTGAATTTTGAAAAAAAATTATAGACCTCACAACAATATTGTAGAGGAAAAACTGTATGTGTTATGTTTTTTGGTTTTATATTATTTTTTATATGGTTAAATAAGTATGTCCATGCAAATTTTCATTTATTTTTAGGTCTTCACTTTGTTTGAATGACTTAAAATAATTATCTATTGGTAAGTGGCACAGTCTTATGTTAATCAAGCAATACAAAAAAGGAAGATATAATCTACTATAATTCTCAATATTGATCAGACATAAAGTGTGGCAAAAGAGTTAACATTAAAGTAAATATAGAGTTGATAGGATGAGTAAAATATAGGCTTAGAAGAAACACCAAAACCTAAAAGAAACATCTACGAATGAAGAACAAAGACAAAAGGATAATTCGGATCTAAAAATTAAAAAGGAATAAAAAGTATGCTACTCAAAAAATGCATATAAACAAGAACAATTAACCTAGAATAAAGAGTAGATGGGATAGATGAAATTGATTCCTAGACATTTAGATAATTGTACAATTATGTTTTAAATAGAAAGTAAATTAGACAATATATCACTTGGTTCTATGATTGATAAATGAATGTCAAATAATGAAGACTCAAAAATCAATGTGCTTTGGGATCTAAAAAGCTCTAAAACAATCACCAATATAGATTAGAATCAAAATATTAATATATACAATGGTCTAAATTGAGTTTACTTGAATGAATCTTATTCATGATTGCGAAGTAAATCCTTTACTAGGAACTTAACCTTTATTGTGATTCATTAAAAAAAACAATTTCTTAATATTTATTTTTTATTAGTTAAGAGTTATCATGATTATTAATTGATTAAAACCTTTTTAAAATATTGATTATTACTACCATAACAAGAATTAGTAAATAATAATTATTCAAAACATCATTTTAATTTTTTGTTTATTTTTTTTCTTTTTTTACAACAGGGGTGTCCCTACAACCTAGCCCAACAGCCCAACAGCCTGTATCTTGCAGGTGAAATCCCCTGCCCGTAAGAAGAGCCCAACAGCCTGTATCTTGTAGGTGAAATCCCCTGCTCGCAAGAAGTCCCACCTCTTAAACCTAGGAGCAGAGTTGAACCCGAGACCAATGGGGAGAAAACCCACTACCCAAGCCAACTTGCTATCCATTTGGGTTTAAATTATTGTTTATTAATCCATCTCTTATTTAAAAATAATAATAAATAATGTAAGAGGCTACAAAACTTCACTAGTTAAAGAGTTTCAAACTTCAACTTCAAAATAAAATTGTATATGACCATGGTAGAAGCTAAACCCACAAATATATTATTATTAGAAAATAAAATTCTTTTCTTTGAAGGAAAAATATTTATTTCTAAAAATATATAATAAATAATCTTATTTTTTAACAGAAGTGTCCCCGCAACCCAGCCCAATTCAGTTCTTATAAAAAACAAATGTGTACACTAATTCTACTTTTAAATATTATGTAAATTTCCTCTAAAAAATATTAGAGGGATCCTATAAAATGCTATCTAAACTCTATGAAGTGAGTTGACACTTGTACCTTTAGAAATAAAAATTACAACAATTTCAAAAAGGACTCAATTTATAAATGGTGTATCCACACTTTCCATTTTTTACCTTCTTCCACCTCTACCTGAAACCCCTTGTTGATATAACCTATCAACAATTTTATGTAACGCACCCACACATTTCCCCTTGTTCACCTTTGCCCGAAACACTCCCTTTATTATTCCTTTTTCACATAAAACATCTTCCACATTCGCATAATATAAACCGTAACTCTGCTCATCATTTGCTACCATTGTAATTATCCATTCTCCTTCATGCAGCATAAGCCAGGGAAATGATTTATTTATGTCCTCTACCGAAGTAGAGCTATCAACCACAACCACATAGCATCTAATAACTGCTGCACTCAATCCTGACCCCTCGGGAGAAGTATTGTGGGTGCCAATTTCAATCACTTTGGTAGGTATCCAAAACAGATCTTCGTTTAAACTTGACTCTGCTCCATCCACTGGTCTTCCAATCATAAGCATTCCGAATGGCGGCACACTCTGAAATAAAAGACAAATACCCTCAATTCATCCACGGTTAAAAAAATTCATTTACAGATCATATTAATTACCATAATATAGACTATCTTGTAAACACAAATGACAAAACAAAGCCTAAGGTCGAAAAGGAAGTAAAACACTTAAAGTAAAAAATGACATTTATGATTGTCTGTTAAAAAGGAGTATTGAAATCATTACCTTCAACTTGTGAATGCAATTATGTATTAGTGCATTGCTACAATGACCAAGTCGCATCCATCGTGATACACGCAACTCTTCAATACCTGATATTTTCTCAAGCTTTTCACAAGAGTCAATCACAATCGTCTCCACGCAGCTCAGTCTAGAGAGACTCAACTCCTCAAGCTCAGGACACTCCGTAACAAACAGCTCTTTAAGTTTTATAAGATGACCGGATCCTTCTACTCTTTCCAAATCTCTGCAATTGTGTACAGAAAGACTGATGAGTGTTGTTGGCAGCGCAATGTTTTGTAGCTTGTCACAACCGTCAATCCCAATATTCTCCATGCAGCTCAGTCTGGAAAGATTTGAGAGCTCCTCAAACTTAGGACACCGAGCAATAGACAGCTTTGTAAGTTTAATAAGATCACCGGATCCTACTACTCTTTGCAAATCTCTACAATTGTGTACAGAAAGACTGATGAGTGTTGTTGGCAGCGCAATGTTTTGTAGCTTCTCACAATTGTGAATCTCAATATTCTCCATGCAGCGCAGTCTGGAAAGATTCGGGAGCTCCTCAAGCTTAGGACACTGAGCAATAGACAGCTTTGTAAGTTTAATAAGATCACCGGATCCTACTACTCTTTGCAAATCTCTGCAATAGTGTACAGAAAGACTGATGAGTGTTGTTGGCAGCGCAATGTTTTGTAGCTTCTCACAATTGTGAATCTCAATATTCTCCATGCAGCGCAGTCTGGAAAGATTCGGGAGCTCCTCAAGCTTAGGACACTGAGCAATAGACAGCTTTGTAAGTTTAATAAGATCACCGGATCCTACTACTCTTTGCAAATCTCTGCAATAGTGTACAGAAAGACAGATGAGTGTTGTTGGCAGCGCAATGTTTTGTAGCTTCTCACAATTGTGAATCCCAACATTCTCCATGCAGCTCAGTCTGCAAAGATTCGGGAGCTCCTCAAGCTTAGGACACTGAGCAATAGACAGCTTTGTAAGTTTAATAAGATCACCGGATCCTACTACTCTTTGCAAATTTGTGCATCTGCGTACAAAAAGACTGACGAGTGTTGTTGGCAGCGCAATGTTTTGTAGCTTGTGACAACCGTCAATCCCAATATTCTCCATGCAGCTCAGTCTGGAAAGATTTCGGAGCTCCTCAAGCTCAAGACAGTTTCTAATAATCAGCTCTCTAAGTTTGGTTAGGTCACCACTTCCTGATATTCTTTGTAAATCTCTGCAGCTTGTTGATAATTGATGCCGGTAAGGGAAAATCTGCATGGAAAGATAGAAGAAATATCTAATTATAAAGATTTTTTTAATATTGTTTAAATAGTTATTTTTATACTAAAAATACTGTATGTAAAGCTAGGCTTTTTTAAGATTTTTCCTACTGTTTTTTAGGATTGCAAACCCTTTAAAAAGGCATCGCGTCTTGCTGTTTTGTAAAGACAAAACATACAGAATTCATATTTTATTTTTCGGCAGTATGGTGTCAAGATTTTTTTAGTACATGTTGATTGGTTTATGGCTGTAAATCAATTTGGTTTATCGTAATGATGATATATGTTATTAGTAATTAATTATTTCTCTTTAAAATTGGTTTTCAGTTAGTTAAAAAAAAACAGTTAGGTGTTAGTTTCAGAATCTTCACAACCTCTAGACAAAATAACGAGTGTTATTGCCAGCGTAATGTTCTATAACTTTTTACAAGAGCCAATCTCAATTTGCCCCAAACTACAGAGTCTGGAGAGAATAGGCAACCCGTCGAGATAAAGACAATTACTAATAATCAGCTCTGTAAGATTTGTAAGCCCACCGATTCCTACTACTCTCTGCAAATCTCTGCAACTTTAATTGTAGAGACAACCCGATGAGTGTTCTTGGCAACTCGTTAAGCTTAGGACAATCACTAATTTCTAGCCAGCGTCTCTCAAAGTTAGCCAACACACTTTTCAAATTGTGAGAACCATCCATTAGAAGATTTTTAAACTTCCTTCATCCATCAATTATAATCTTCTCGAGTCAACTTGGACCTATAAAATCTGGCAACTCCTCAAGCTCCAGACAGCCCCGAATACTTAATTTTACAAGCTCTTCATAACCAAAATTTACTATTTGCAAATTTTGACAGCCATCCAAGTCAAAATATTTCATATTCACGGTTTCAACAAATGCTATACTCTCCAGACACTTCTTACTCATCTTCACGTTTTCATCAAATTCTATGCTTTCCAGACACTTCTTAACCCTGAGACGGAAGTCTTCAAACTTAAGGTCTGGACATTCAAAAATGTTTAACACCACAAGATTTGTAAGAGCAGATGTTCCTCTTAATCTTTTGAGTTTTTAACAATTTGTAACTAAAAAAAAATTTAGTGTCTTTCCCCTTGTTAAATTCACTTCCATACCAATTTTTATGGCACCAAGTTCGATAGATTTAGGGCTGCGATAGTGAATTGCACTTGTGAAGATCTTGGATAGAAAATTTTCAGAGCCAATTTCTAACTTTCAGGGCCACTAACTAGGGCCTTAACACTACTAGATATTCCTCCATTATTACAATCTACATTCCCATTAAATTTGAAATTCACGATAACCAAAGATTTACAGAGTCCTCCCTTTTAGCTGAAGCCTGTTCCTCTTCTGATTTGGAAGACTAGAGACGCAAACTACAAAGATTCATATTGAGAGATAATAGTAAAGACAAACCTTTGATTGGCAATCTTTGGGCATAGAATGCTTAGTTTTTGGATTCAACTGTGTGTATTTTTGTGTGACATTTGGATCATACTCATCACACTCAGTGATCCATCATTAGAAGAGGAAAAAAATGGACTGAGAAAGCAAATCAAGCCGAATAAAGGGTGAGGAAGATGAGTTGAGAAAAAAAAGGATTAAAAAATTAAGATTTAAGAATTGAATATATATAAAAATCCAACCCAAAAAAAAACATGTGACAATTATTAATAATTTACCTAATAAATTAATGACGTATACAAAATACTATTGAAAATTATTTTACATTATGCAGATTCCACAAACCTTAGTAATGAATCAATGATTATAAACTAAGAAGGGGAAAAAGTAAAAAGCTTAATTAATAATAGCATATAATAAAAGGAAAATAAAAATAAAATAATTATATGATATTATAATAGTGGTTGCTACTATTGTAACTACTTAATATCAATCCAAAAGACAAAAGGAATATTTATAATAAAAAGTACTACTATGATTTTAAATAAAATAGGAGAAACTACTAATTATTATTTACTAACTAATATTATAATAATACAACAAAGGTTAGAAATAATTACAAAAATAGAAATAAAGTAGACAAATATTAAGAAAGAGAAAAAAACTACTAATAAGAAAATACTAGTAAAAATACTTAATAATATAGCAATGCAAAATAATAAGCAATAACTACCTTCTTAATTATAGCACTTTATTATTAATACAAAAAGAAAACTTAAAATAATAAGTACTAAAATAAAAAATACTTAATAAAGAAATTAATAATAACTAAAAAAATCAACAAATATACTTAATAATAACATATTACTGAACTAAAATTATTGATTATTACCTTACTTAAAAATTATGAAAAGACATTTAAAAAAAAAAAAAAAGTTTTAATTAAGCAATTATAAAGACATTAATGAAATATTATTAAGTACTTTATAATAATAACATTAATTACTTAAAAATAGCTATAAACTACTTAATATTAAATATTATTATTATAATATATTACTGATTATAATTATTAGCAAGTTATTACTAATAAAAAATCTATTAGTAATAAGAAAAAAGCAAAGAAATGCTAGAAGGGAGGAAAAAACAGAGAATGAAAATGAAGTGGCCCAAAAGAAAAAAAGAGCAAAAGACAAAGATACGGGGGGAACATGGGTAAGATCTAAGAAAACATTCTGACAATTCTATTTACTCTGGAAAGCCTTTCAAAGAGGTTTGAACAATCACCAGCTCTTTCTAGTGGGAGGGTGCCTAAAATTCAAAATATTTTCTTATAAAGCTCTAATGATAAAAAGAATAGTTCGTAGACAACCATAACATAATGCATTCCACTTTATATATAGCCTTACAAAAGATTTCGTTTTTGGCTGAAAAGATCAAAATACCTGTATGCGATTCTCCCACAAAGTTTTGGATCGTCCACCACTGATTTTCAAACACTGCAAATTTTGAAGAGGAATCCATGAAGGGATGATTGGTTCTTCTATCATACGTCTGAAATCAATAAACTCGAGCCATAGTAAGGAAGCTATCGTCTCAACACAATTATCTGATTTGCCTAAAAATAATGTAACTCGAAAACCCATGGACTCGTCGACAAAGGAATGGAAACACCTGGCATTGGTTTTGGCGAGGATAGTTTTCAAACCCATCCATTCCTGCATACACAGAAACAAGCAATCAGTTTTCAATTTATGTAGTAACAACTTAAGATTTGGAATATTATAATACTAACGACAAATCTGAAGGTGTAACAAGCATACCAAAGATTGCAAACGTTGAGGATGCCAGAGGCGATGAGGAGAGTTGAGCTCAAGTGCCATCTCTCTTCCCAAGTCCCTTAGGTGGTCATGCATTTTCAATATAGTTTCCCTTCTTCCAACCCAGGAGGACCAAAAATCATCTTTCTCTTCTATAAGACATTTATCTTTTAGTGTTTCTAGTGCATTTTGAGCATCCCATCCTGATCCCTCCAATATTCTTTCGGCCATATGCTTTGATTTGCCCAAAAAAAAACAAGCAACATCCATGAAAACTTGCTTTTCTTCATCATCCAATGCATCAAAACTTATTCTCAATCTTTGCTTTACATCTAGAGGCAACGTCTCTCTAGCTTTAATCAATTTTAACTCCCAATATCTGTGTGGTCTACTGTGAACAAGCCGGCCCAGAACCAGAAGAGAAAGAGGTAACCCTCCACACACGTCTACAAATTGGTCAACCAGCGCCTCATACCCGGTACACGGAATGGGTCTGTCAAACGCATGCCAGCAGAAGAGTTGCCTCCCGTGGTTTCTGTCCATTCCTTTTAAAGGATAGCCAATAGTAATACCTGCGGATATAACCACTCCAACATCACGGGTTGTGACAATAACCAGACTATTACCTGATTTATTGAAGATATCCATGATCAACAGAGCATCTAACTGCTCCACGTGATCGATGTCATCTACAACTATTAGGAAGTTTAAAATGGGGATCCTTTGTAGATGATCTTTTAGATAGCTTGTTCCTTCGTCTATACTTTTAAAACTCTTTTCTTTGCGGAAGAGATCTTTGACAAGCTTACTTTGCAAAAGAGGTAGTTCCCTTCTCACAAATGCTTCTCGAATATCAAACAAAAAACTTGCTCCAGAATAATCTGAACGCTTTCGGTTAAACAACTCTTTGGCGAGAGTTGTCTTCCCCAGCCCACCCATGCCGAAAATACCAACAACATTAGGCTTGTTTTTCCTTTCTTGCAGGCCGCACTGGTTTTCAAAATCTCGTACAAGCTCATCTAGACATTGCCTTTCAAAATCTTCGACAAGATTGTTAAGCCCTACTGGATATTTTGCAACATGTAAAAATTGTTTCCTTTGTACTTCCTTTTCTACTGCTGCTACTATGGCTTTGCAATCACTGGAACTATATAAAATGAAAGCAGAATTCCATAAGAAAATAGTAAACCAGATTTGAAGGGAAAACAAGACTACATAAAATAGAAGTACCAAAATCGCAGAAAGATTACCTATAAATTTCTTGTCCAGCTATAAATGAAAGAGTTTGAAGGGCTTCCTTCCACACTTTGAGCTTATCCAGGTACCTGCCCTTTTCTTCATATTTCTTGAATGCATCAGCGTATACTCCCTTTTCAATGTGGCGGAGTTCCCATGGCTCCACTTCATAAAACACAGGAATGATTTTGGCCTTACTTTCTAACATGAGAACCAGTTCAGCCAAACACCAAGGTGACTCTGCATATCTTCTCGAAAAGACGGCTATGTGTACCTTAGCAGAGTGGATGGCTGTCTCAATAGTAGAAGGAAACGAATTTCCAAGTTCCTTCTCTTGGGAATCGAGAAATGCCTCTATTCCCAATCGCCCAAGAGAGTCGTAAAGCTCAGTCGCCAAAGTTTGTTTGACATCGGGGCCTCTGTGATTGATGAACACATCATACAATCTCAAAGATTCATCAACCTTCCTTCTTTTTCCAGCAGGTTCTATTTCAGAGAAAGCTTTTAACCCCCGATTTTGCTGGTGAGATGATGAAGACGCCATTAGTTCCAATTCAAATAGTAACAACCCGTTTTAAAGAATAGAAAGAGAAAGAGCAGAGCACATTGGATTTGATTGCAGTATGCTTAATGAAATATGAGCCTTTGGGGAAGAAGAAGGGCAGAGTGAATTAAATAGATCATTCGACAGGCGAGTTCAATCTTTTTCTGTAAACTACGGGGAAGAGTATGGTGAAGAAAACGTTTACAAATTAGTCAAGCGCTGACCTGTAAAATGAAAAAGGGAGGTTCAGTCCTTTCCTCGAAACATGCAAGCAGAAAAACAGGGAAGGAAAACGCCAGGAACATATTCAGTCCCCGGCCTATACAAAGAATAAGGTGGGTTCAGTTTCGTCGAAACATCCGAGGGAAGAAGGAAAATGCCTGGAAAGAAGACAAACTGCTGCGTGTACGAAAGGAAATGTGATTGATTTGTGTGGATATTCGTTCTGTGGGTCACTTTTGAGAAGTTAAAGCCTAGCAGACAAGTAATACCTAGTTCAGTTTCGTCGAAACAACCGAGAGAAAAAAATAATACCTAGTTCAGTTTCGTTGAAACGTCAAAGAGAAAAAATAAAATGCTTTGAAAGAAAACAAATCACGATGGGATTGATTCGCGTGGAGATTCATTAGGTCTGTCGGTCCTTTTTCAGACGTTGAAACACCCAAAGGGAAGAAGGAAAATGCTTTTAAAGAAGATCAACTGCTACATGGACGAAAGGAGATAGGGATTGATTGGTGTAGAGGTTCATTCTGTCAGGCATATAGGTATTGATTAGTGTAGGAGCATTCCAAGAAAGCAAAAGACCGTGTCGGTGTGTCATTGATCGGGATAAGTAATTTAAGAAGATAACTCGTTTTATTTAGAAATTAGAGATTTTAGATATATATAGTGGACTAAGTAATTATAGAAAATGATTTGTTTTTCAATTAGATATATATAATTGATAGGTTATATTTAGTGTGATTTTTTATATGGAAAATTGTTTTATTTTGAAAAAAATCAGAGATTTTTTTTCTAATTTTTCAGTCATTATTGAACTTAAATCAAATTGGATTTCTAATCAAATCAAATTATATTTATATCAAATCAAAAGAGTTTAAATTCTATAAACTCTATTAGATCAGGTGAATGAGCATCTGATGGAGATAAAATCCTATAAAATATAGTCAATTACAAAGAATTATAACCATAGAAGTGTATTTAATGGAAGAACATAAGGTTATTCATGATGGCCTGGTAAACATACAAGCTCTGGAAATAATTAGGTACCCCAAGTTGGATGCACTTCCCAATTTTTCACAATTAGCTTCTCTTTGAATGTTTAAACTAAAATATTACTTCACAATTATGAAAATACAAGGTTTGGAGCATTGCAGGGCATTGGAGATACTAATTACAAATACAAGGTGAGAGGAGGGAGGCATAGAAACTTTGGAGCACATGGAAAGATTAAGTAAAAATAGTTTATAAGAATATCGATATATCAATTGTTGGAGGTTGCATTCAAAGTTGTCATACCCCCGAAATAAAACAAATCATAAATTAAATTATAAACAATAATGATGCTATGTTGGTCGACCCAGACCTTACATGGCAGTGCTAGAATCTTCTTTACAAATGTCAGTCGACTTATTTTAAAGAAGATATAACTAAGATAATCGTCAAAGAATGAAGGGTCGGCGATTAGGAGTTTAATATTTAATATAAACAAATGTTTATAGAGGTTGACTCACTCAAGACATCGGTGAAAGGTAAGAAGAACCGGCGATTTAAATAATGCATGGAGTAATTGTTAAGTGCAGCGGCTGAGAGTATAAAGATGCAACTATTAGAAAGGTGGAGATTAGTTTTCAAAAGGTGTGATGAAGTAAGAAAATGAACTTGGAGGGTCATCACTTTACAAAAGGATGCATCCCTTCACACTCATCCTTGTAGATATAAAATCAATAAGATTTAGATAATGAAGGGATATAGGAAAATGAATTGAAACTATGGATTTATCCAACAGATTGGAAAAAGGGAATAAATCTATGGGATTAAATATCATTGGAAATAATATATTTGGGGAAGTAAGTATATATATATGTGTGTGTGTGTGTGTGTATATATGTGTGTGTGTGTGTGTGTGTGTATGTGTGTGTGTGTGAATTTCTAATAATCACCTTTGCATGAATGTATGTATGTATGTATGTACGTGTGTGTGTGTTATATACGATTATGCAATAATGATGCTTGCAGAAATTATTGAGCCTTATAAGTAATTGTGATTCTTTAATAGAAATATGGATAATAGATTCTTTAAGCAACCATGTGTAAGGTTGGCAAGGAATATCTTTTGAATACTAAAAATAAACCAAACAACAAGGCAATTGGAGCATATCAAACATAATTATTTGCACTCAACAAATAAGGGCAGAAGTCAACATTTGTTAATATATTTGCATCTTACAAAATATTTAACTAAGGAAGAATAAAAGAATAATATATAAATGGATCACTCACTCACTCCCTCTATCTCTCTCCTTAATGAAAGTGTGGCAGACATAAGCCATGTAGATGCCCATGCCTTTTTGTAGGCTAGGTAGCCATTACCCCACCATACTACTCATTGCCGAGGAGAACCACGTGGCGCCCGCCCATGATATCGTAATCAATAAAGAGCTCACAAATTTTGATCATGCGATGGCGAGCAACCATGTATCTCAACCATTGGCAATCTTGTTCATTCAACACAGTCGCCAGCTTGTTATTAACCATTGAGCACCTTTCTACCAAGATTATAAAATCTCTGTTGATTTAAAACATGTGCATCTTATAATTGCTTTAGTAACCTACAACATAATATATCAAAGATGCATCAAAGTATTTATCATTCCTTCGACTTCACCAAATGAGACACGTGGTACTTTCTTGTGATATCATGATCAACAAGGATAGTGTGGTGGGGTCATCATGGGATGGTGGGGAATGACTAAGATCACATAATGATTGATCTACGACCATGCGAACTTGTCCCTCTGCAAAATAAAAATATTTATTAGGGGAAAGTGGCCAGTAGTCTTGCAAGGTTCAATAGGTGCACACTCAATCGTGATGATAATACCCAGTCTTACCACATATTTATACTATATATTGTAAATAAATAGTCCAAATGTAAATAAAGAAAAAAACCAAATGTTGATAAAAAATGGACCCATACTTGAACACATGAGAACCTCTAAATGTTATATGAAAAAAACATAAATACATTCATGAAGAAGTGAAATAAGTATTTTTTTGTTTCAAATAAAATACCACAACTCTCCACTATAAGTATATCATTTAAAAAAAAATGCTCATTTAATAAAATAAGACACTCATTTAAGCAAGTATTGTTATCATAGTGAAAAAATAATTTTCTTATGTGTACAACAATTGGGGTAGCAATGTACAAGCATTGGATAATTTTATATTAATAGTTTGTCCTATCACAAATATAAAAGGTGAGCACAATAAATAACATGTATTTTCTCATTGAATGTGAAGGATTTTCAAAAAGTTTTAGTGTTCAACTATTGGTCCAATTTTATTCAATATAAGTTGTATTTTAAATAATTATATGTTGTTTTTATAACAAATAGATTCTTTGTGTTCAACTATTAGTCCATATGTGTTGAATATAAAAGGAGATATATCAAATATTTATGGTTGTCAATAAGTATTTGGTCCACTTAGGTTGTATATTAATTTTAATTTGAATAAAAAATCATATTCTACAAGAAAAAAATGATATTTTTTTGGTTCAACTATTGGGGGTTCCATGATTAAGTTTTGGTTGAACCTTTAAAAAGTCAAATTTTAGACACTTCTCAAAAGATCTTCCGATGTGGTGAGTTGCATAATGATTCATGCCTCCAAACCTTAGTTATAGATAAATAAGAGACCAATCTACATTTCAAAAAATAAAATGAAGGTTCTACAATATTCCAGTCAATTGCTACATGCTAAGAAAGTTAGCCTACATGACTACTGGGCCCTCTCCCCTAAAGGAATAAGGGGACATCACTAGGCTGATGATAAACAATGACATAAGTTGTTTTAACGAGGGAACACAAGTCCAACAAAATACTTAGGAAAAATAAAGTTAGGTGAAGGAAATAAAATGATAAAACAAAAGGGGGCCTAGCCTAGATGAAGTGATGGGGCTTAAGTTGTTTTAAATCCTTCCCAAAAAGTAACAGCCAAATAGATCCCATCCAAGGTGTAAGATGAACACTAGGGTTTTACATGAAAATGAAGGTAAAACCCCAAACTTAGGCTTTTCCCAAACACCATAGATGACCAGAGACACAAGGCAAGATAAAATAGAACACAAAGAACAAATATTTGAAGTTCCACCACTACCCATAACACAAAACCCTAAACCATTAACCCTTAACCCTTAAACCCATTAAACCCTCTCTACTCTTCTATCTCTCTCCAACTCCCTCCATCTCTCTCTCTCCTCTACCCATAACCCTAAGCCATTTAACTAATCTTACAAAGCTATTTATTGATATAGTGTTTTCTTCCATAACTCTTGATCCTCAAATCAACCATTTGATAACCTTGTTACCATGATAGATGCTTGCCCTTGTTGAGAATTAGCTAAACCTAAACTAGATATTACCTTCACCTAGATTGATGCCTCTACTCAAGCACCTAATGTCATCTTCACATTATAGTTCCAAAATTAATGGTGAACCCATATGTGGAGTACTCATTCATTATGTATGCCTATTGAATGTGATTACAAAATAGTTCCTCTACATTCCTGACTTGTATTGAACATGTATTACTTAGCATTTGTAAACATTGTGTGTTTAGTTTAGAAAAAAAAAAGTAAAAAATTTCTTTTCTTTTATTAGAAAATATAAAGCAAAAACATATTCTATTAGTCTAACATATCACCAACATATATGTCTTTTCATTAATTTCTTCTATCTGTCACTTCCTAGGAACATTTGTGTGCCTTAAAACTTATACTTGATTTATGAGTTTCATAATTCAATGTTCTTAATCTGAAGTTCCTAGGAGAAGAATTTACTGAATTATGGCTTCTCATTCTTTGAATAGCTTTGATGTTGAACCCAAGTTTGGGTGATCCCACAATAGTGGTTTACAATTTTTGGCCAAACTGGACACTGAAATTATTATTTTTAACGAAATCTTCACATTCAGGCACCTATAACGGCTAAACCGTGAGGAATTTGAAGATGATGTAAACTAGAATCTTGCTAAATTTTTTCTGTAGATTCTAAAAAAAAAAATTCAAAATTTTTGGAATCAAATTGCACTTCTTTTTCCATCTCACATGAAAACTAGTTGTCTTCAGAAAACAACATTTTAAAAAAGTGATGCACACCATATAACGTATAACTTTTTTTCCTTGAAGGATAAGATTCTAATTCTTTCAAATTTAGATTTTTAACTCCGATATCTAGTGCTTCCACTTGGTTAGATAGTTTTTTATTGAATATTTTTTCTCTAATCAAGTTTCAAAGTCAAACCAATTAGAATTCAAACATAGCGTGACCGTATAACGCATAACTTTTATTGTATGTATCAAAATTCTTTTTTCTTTTTTGGATCAAGGACTCCAATATCTAGTGCACTCATATTTTTCAAAAAAAAAATTTGATAATCTTCTATTTTTCCACATGTGCAGAACAAAGAGCTTCATTTTCGGTGAAAAACCTATATTTAATAAAACTTAAAAAAAAAAGATAATAAAACCAAAACATATTAAAATTATATTCGTTGGATAGCTCTTTCCGAGAGCTACCTGATACCAGTTGGGTTTGTGAAGTATCCTCTATTTTCATTCTCAAAGTGAGCTTCGAAGTGCAAGATTCTGGACAATTTTGGTGCCTTAGAGAGCAGAGGTGAAAAAAAGGGTGGTTCAGTTGAACTACTATTTGGTCAAACCCAAAAAATATGTTTGGTCGAACATGGGTTCGACCGAACCACTTTGAAATATAATTAAAAAATGTATTTTGTGGAGGTTCAGTTGAACCTACAAAATGGGTTTGCTCGAACCCCCTGACTTGAATCAATTTTACCATTTGTTTTTTTTTTCTCCCATTTTTTGATAGTTTTATTTATAATATATATAATATTAATATAAATCTAAATTATATTCTTTTATATTATAATATATAATATATACTTATTATTACAATATATTATAATAATAATATATAATTATTATTAATTATATATTAATATTATAATATATTATAATATATAATTGCTATTATTATAATATTAAAAGTATATATATTAGAAACATCTGAAAAGCATTTTGGCATGAGTTTTGGATTGGGTAGTTTACTTGAGGGCAGGAACAATTCAAACAAAATGTTTTTCTCTGAGATCTCATCTAACAATATTGGAATAACACAGGCTTGTTTCATTGCCCCTCAACCAAGGTCTACTATGAACATGAACATCTATAGCTCTACACCCAAGCTCTCCTTGACGCTGGTAGGTGTTCTCTTCAACCATAAATCATTAAAAAATGGGTATTGATGTTGAAATGCGTATTAATTTGATTTTCTTAGGGGAATTTTATTTGTTTATAGATATTTAAGGAAGTATATATTTATGTTGGGCATTGTTAGACAAACAAGTAGCTTGGAAGGGAAAGGAGACATGTTTGGTAATAGTGGTGGAGAGTTTTAGCTTGGGACCTACAGAGAGATGAAGAGTATGAGAGCAAGTTTGGTAGTGACAACATGGAAGGGAATGGATATGGCGATGAGTAGGAAGATAACCATCCAAAAAAGAAGCACTATCACATGCATACTCCTTAGCAAATTCAGGAGATGGAAGTGTATCCCCTTTTTCACTAAACAATTCAATACTTGTCATTCGTTGAGAATTGTTGTTTCTGACTTTATTGCTATTTTGGTTTTCCTATAGGATTTTCAAAGAGTTCCCTCACCCGGATGAGAAGCAAAGGTAGTTTTCGAGTAAGCAATTGGGGCTTGCACCATGCCAGGTTAAGTTTTGGTTCCAGAATTAGTAAACATAGATGAAATTATGTGGGGATTAAGATAATGACCAAAAATTTGTAGTAATGTTGCAAAATTGATGAACTTTAGGCTTTCATTCTTTATTCCTTAAATTTTTGTAATCATGGCTTTTCAAATCTTGGATTTTTAGGCTCAACATGAGTTTCATGAAAACACTCTCCTCAGGTAGGATAACGAGAAGCTTCGCTTGGAGAACATGGAAATTAAAGAAGCCATGAGAAATCCCACATGCATCAACTGTGGAGGACCTACTATTATTGTAGAAGTGGGAGAGGGTAAAAGGTTTTAGGGTTTAAGGGTTAAGGGGAGAGGGGAGAGAGGGAGATGGGGTAGGAGGGAGAGACTTGAGAGAGAGAGAGAGGTGGGGTTGGGAGAGAGATAAAGGGTTGGGGGTATAAGGGTTTAGGGTTTAAGGGTTAAGCGTGGGGAGGGAGGAGAGAGGGTAGGAGGGAGAGACTTGAGAGAGATGGGCGGAGCGAGAGATAGATAAATGGTAGGGGTACAAGGGTTTAGGGTTTAAGGGTTAAGGGTAGAGGGAGGGAGGGAGAGGGGGTAGGAGGGAGAAACTTGAGAGAGAGAGAGAGGGGAATGGGAGAGAGATAAATGGTAGGGGGTACAAGGGTTTAAGGTTTAAGGGTTAAGGGTGGAGGTGAGAGAGGGAGAAGGGGTAGGAGGGAGAGACTTGAGAGAGAGAGGGGGGAGTGGGAGAGAGATAAAGGGTAGAGGGGAGCTTGAGATAGAATTAGTGAGTGAGTGTGAGAGAGAGGGTTTAAGGCTTTAAGGCTTAAGGGTAGAAGGTAGAGGGGATCTAGAGACAGAAGGAGTGACTGAGAGAGAGGGATACAAAAAGTGGGTCTAGGAGGGAGAGATTTGAGAGTGAGAGGGGAGAGTGAGAGAGAGATAAAGGGTAGGGCGTATAAGGGTTTAGGGTATAAGGGTTAAGGGTAGAGGGGAGAGAGGGAGAGGGGTTAGGACAAAGAGACTTGAGAGAGAGGGGTTAGGACTAATGTGATGAGTGTTGTGATGCAATGATGATCCAATGTCGATTCAGTGAAGGTTTGATGTCAGAAATGATTTATCTCTCGAAATTGGGTTGCTAGCTCTCTTTTGTTGAATAGTGTTGATTAATTATAACTCTTTTGTGGTAAAAACGGGAAATTAATCCCACCATAATTCCATCCTTTTTACCTTGAAAAGGAAAAAATTAGTAAAATGGGATTCATTTGCACATTTTGAGTTTGGAGAAGTTGAGGATTGGAGAGCTTAGAGGAAGATGGTGATTGCCTACCACAAGCATCGGTTTGAGTGTCTTCGCCACCATGATCAGCCTGCTGCCTCTGGACCCACGATACACTTTACGAGAAACCTCTTTATTATTCATTTTCTTTCCTTTTAGAAGCATTTTGAACATCGTAGATAGATGTTGTAGCTTATTAGATGTCTTTTATGCACTTTCAGGTGATGTTTTTGTCATTTTTGAGTGTTTTTTAGCATGTTTAAGAGTTTTGGCACCTTTGGGGTCCCAAATGGTGCCTCTTGGAAGCTTCAAAATCAAATTTTCATGTGTTTTAAGAGTTCTAGCACCTTTGAGGTCCCAAATGGTGCCTCTTGTAAGCTTGAAAATGACTGTTTTTAGGTGTTTTTAGAGTTTTGGCACCTTTGGGGTCCCAAATGGTGCCTCTTGTAAGCTTGAAATTCAAGTTCTTGGCCTCCAACACTGTTTGGCACCTTTGGGGTCCCAAGTGGAACCTCCTGTAAGGGTGAAATCCATGTTTTGAGATGCCAAACACTGTTTTGGCACCTTTGGGGTCCCAAATGGTGCCTCTTGTAAGCCTTGAAAACCCTATTTTTAGTTGCAAACTTTGTTTTGGCACCTTTGGGCTCCCAAATGGCACCTCTTGTTGCCATGGAAGGTTTTCATCTTTGTTGATTTGGGGTGGTTTAGCTTGTTGTTTGACTTGTTTTGTAGGGTGTGATTGCAAAAATCCCTCAAAGTGATGTTTGCAAGATGTCCTTGAAGCCTTAAAGTCATCCATTTGTCATGTTTTGGATTGATTTCAGTCAGATTGTGGTATGTGCAGTGTTTGATTGATGTTTTGCATGATGATTTGATCTCATGATAGGTGAGAATCAAATGATAGAACTAGTGATGTATCAACCTCATGATAGGTGAGGAATGATAGTGGTTTGATAGCGCATTAATCTCATGATAGGTGAGAATCAATGGTAGGATTGATAGCAGATCATCCTCATGATAGGTTAGGAATGATGGTAGGATTGATAGTAGATTGTCCTCATGATAGGCGAGGAACGATCGTTTGATTGATAGCAGATCATCCTCATGATAGGTGAGGAACAATGGTTTGATTGATAACAGATCATCCTCATGATAGGTGAGGAATTATGGTTTGATTGACAAGAAATCATCCTCATGATAGGCAAGGAACGATGGTTTGATTGATAGAAAATCGTCCTCATGATAGGCGAGGAATGATGGTTTGATTGATAGCAAATCCTCCTCATGATAGGTGAGGAATGATGGTTTGATTGATAGAAAATCTTGATTGTTCTGATTGATTTGATTTGAATGACTACACATTAGCTTGATTGATTAATAATCTTGATTGAACATGACATTGATTTACTAATTTGTGTTCTAGATTTAGGGAGATGGAGATCGATTAATAATCTTCCCCAAGCTTTTAAGCTTCTTTAGAGGTACAAAGCTCTGATACCAATTGTTGGAATCAAGCAACACTGAGAGGGGGGTGAATTAGTGTTGTGCAATTTTTATCTTTATTAATTTGATTTTTAATCTATGCTGATAACATTCACTCAAAACAAAGATGCATGCACATATGATAAACAACCACAACACCATATCATAAGGATTTGTTTTATGTGGAAACCCTATTAGGGGAAAAACCACAAAGGATTAAAGGCTCTCCCTAATTCTCACAAATATTGCTTTAAGATAGTAACTATGTTAAATAGGGTTAAATAGTTACTATGTTACTATCTTTCCTAGATTCTTATTCTCACAATTGTTTCTCTCACAACAGCCAAACTAAGTAAAATCATGAGGGATTCAAGTTAAGAATAAGACAACATTTATGACAGGGATCCCCCTCAACGTCTATGAAAATATTTTCTTGGAATAGATCAAGAATATCTAGCATTTTATTCATCACATAAGTTTTTCCCACCATATTTTTCCATTTATGACACTATAAATTTACCTTCATTCATAGATTATGAACTCATAAAACCCCTTTCAATTTAAAGGATAAGACATATACAGATAATTAATCTACGAGAGAAAAACTTGTCTCATATTGAAGCCAAGTCCTTTAATCCACTAAAACCATGGAATGTAGTTGAGACACTTAGGGACATTGCTTTTCTATATGCCTGTACAAATAACATTTAAAATTAGTTGACAGAATCTCTAGATAGGAATCAGGTTAGAAAATATCAATGTTATTGAGGAAATAAAATGTAAAAATGGAAAAGGAGATAAAGATATTTTAGTTAATAAGGTTAGTAAACGAATTCAATGTAGTTTCTCTTAATAAGTAGCTAGTGGTTTAAGTATTGATTTTTTCTATCTATGGGTAATAAGTTGTGTTCTTTTGATTTCCTCGTTTTCTTCTATGGTTTCTTATTCATAATAGGGTTCTTAGATCTATACTTTTATGATATTTGCATCTCAATTTTATATTTGAAACTCTTTGCATTACCAATTCTTCATTTATTTTATATTGTTACATATTTCTTTTATTTTGATTGTGAAACCAATTTTACTTACCCTACCCATCTTTGGCAACCACATTAAGGTTTCATTTTCATATTTTATCCATCATTGATATTTCCACTTTTTCAATATATAATTATACACTTTGGATTTGTTTTTCCTCTCTTCCTCTCCACCTCTCCATGTTGCCTTGTTGCGATGTGAAGATAAAATTGGAAATGCAGGGATGACACAGTGCATGGATGTGCCGATTGGACTTCACGGGGGAGATTGTTGGGATGTGAAGTTCACCAGTCACATGACCGTTCGTATTCTCCCATCTCTTCGTATTTGAAGTGCTTTGTATAAATACATGAGTACAGACCATGTATTATATAACAGTTAATATAAATTTCCCTGCTTTCATGAATGTAGCCAGTTTTGATGAACCACATAAATATTATATTCTTTGTATTTTCTTTTCTTATGTTTTCTCTGCTTGTTTAAAATTTAAAATATGAGCCTTAAATAGATCATATTGCAGGCGAGTTCAATCTTTTCCTCTAAACTACGGGGAGAATATGGTGAAGAATACGTTTTCAAAATAGACAAGCCCTGACCTGTAAAATGAAGAAGGGAGGTTCAGTCCTTTCCTCGAAACATGCAAGGGTTAAAAACAGGGAAATAAAATGCCTAAAAATTATTCAGTCCCCATCCTGTACAGCTAATAAGGTGGGTTCAGTTTCATGGAAACATGCGAGAGAGGAAAAGGAAAATCTTTTAAACAAAGACAAACTGCTACATGTACGAAAGGAGATAGGATTGATTGGTATGGAGGTCCATTCTGTCGGCCATTATTGAGACAGTAGCAGTTTAAACAGGGAAAGAAAATGCCTAAAAATTATTCAATTCAGGGCGGCCACGTTTGAGAAGGTTACAGCCTCCCCCAAGAACCAATGGACCATGTCGGTGCGGCATTGACTGGGATAACCAATTCAAGAAGATGCCTCTTGTTATACCCATAGAAAATTAGAGATTTTAAATACATATATATTTGATAGGGTATATTTATTGTGAAGTTTTAATCGGTAAATTGTCTCACCTCAGAAATAATTGTTAGGTTGCTGTCAATCCGAGAAGCTTTTGCTGGTTTTCAATCGGTTGGAATTGTATGTATTAAATTTGAGATCAAATTGGATTTTTAATACGATCAGATTGTATTTGTATCGAATTATAAATTCTATTAGATCTGTTTGAGTGAGGGTAGTCTCACAGTCAAATAGAAAGAATTAAAGAAGTGTATAACAAGGAGAAACATAAAGGGTGTTTGTGACAGCTGGCAAACATTTGAGGTATGAAGATAATTAGGTACCCCAAGTTGGATGTGCTTCCCAACTTTATACAGTTAGCTTATATTTGAACATTTAAATTAGAACATGGCTACAAAGTACAAGATTTGTAACATTGCATAGCATTGAAGACATTGATAGTAGATATAAGGTGGGAGGAGGTAGACATCGAAACTTTGGAGCATGTGGAAAGATTAAGTATGCTATATCTTATGGCAATTAACATATTGATTATAGAAGGTTGCATTCAAAGTATGCAAGTAATAATAGTTTATAAGAATATCAAATCATAATTATTTTCAATTCATTGTATATTAGTTGGATGTTGATAGGCAAAGGATTTGCAAAAATGGCCAAAAGATATAATAGTCTGCACATGGACAATCCCTAATAATGACTCATTTATAGAATCCTTTACCTTGTACCAATCTCTTTATTATTGACTACTCTTCCCAAACAATTTTCACCAAACCATCCTTAAATTATCCCCCAATGCCTATTGCATCTTAGTGTGTTTTGTTCTAAATTATAATTATCCAAAAGTCATATTTTTTATATGCAATAATACTAGAGTAACAACTAACCCAATCAAGAACCATGAAGAACAATCTAATTTAAGTGGGTTCAATTGGGCTTCACGAGGGAAAATGTAAGAAAATCAATATTTTGCAATGCTAAAAATAGAATGAATATCTAGGAACAATGGAGGCGATGCACTTGAATCATTCCCTAGTCACCACTAGTTAAGATACATATAGGTGACCAGACCAAACCATGCTCTCACTCAGATGAGAACAAATGAGACTATTGCCTACCTCTCCCCCCCGTCTACCCCCAAATGTCCTATTTATAAGATGAACTAGAGGATACAAACAATGCGATATTTTTATCTAGGACAAACATCTCACCATCAATAGTAGCTTTGAATCCCAACATCAGAGAATAAGAAAATAATTAATTGTTTTTGCAAACATAGTTTAGTAGTTCATGGAAATTCTTTATTTACTGATTTTCACTAAAAACTGTTTAGTTCCAACTACTTAAACATTATTAAAATGGGAATTATATTTTATGACTATGATGGAAGAATTATTCACAATTTAAATTTAGGTTGATGTTGCTAATAAAATTTTGGATCAACATGTTTTTTATTAGGTAAGAATGGTTTTGAAAGGGCCCAAAACCTTCTACAAAGAGAAAGAAAGAGCATGATTCACAACAAGACAACAATGAACAACCAAGAGGAACTACATCGAGACAACAAAACCTTATAGAAAGCCCATCCCAATTCTGGGCTGTTTAAAGAATATTTGGATCAATATGTTGATTGTTCTTGTGCATCTACATTTGAGATATGATGTTTCTTTGGTAACATGTATTTATAAAGATAATTTTAAAAAGGTATAAAATTTGTTTGTATACAAATCTATCATATAAACATGCAAATGCCTATATATTAGAGTTAAGAAGGAAATCTCATTTCATTAATTTAGAGGATGTTCTACATCATTAGAAAACCAAAAATAAATTATTTAGGGGTCAACCCATCTGTTTGAACTTTCTTTCATTTTTTAAGAAATTATAGCAAGGGTTGTTGGTTCACATGAAGTTTTTTATTGGTGTTTTGAACTATGTGTGGCTATAAAGAAATGTGAAATGGCTAATTTTGGTAATGTTTTGTTTTATAATTTTATCTAGAAGTTTTAAAATGATATTTGATATATGTCTCAAGGCATGACTTAAAGAGATGGCTTAACAAATAGATATTTGGTCTAAGTGTAACTCTCTCTTTAATATGCAACAAGGAACTACAAAGAATACAATGCATATGATAAACTTTGTTATGTAGCTAATCACCATGGTAAAGTGTTTTGAATAAATTTTAAATGAAATATTAATTTAATTATGAGGAGTACACAATATTCGTTTTAGTTGTTTAATAGCGAGATCAACGAACAAATTAATAAATAATGAGATCCTGCATACCTCCTCTTTCTAGGACATTCTGACAAAATTATATATTGAGTGGATCCTCATATGAGATGTGATATTTTTTATATAAGTTTATTCTTTATATTCATTTAATAAACATGGATGTGGTCTAAAAACATAACCAATCTCTTTCTTTTATTGTCAAAACGCCATGTTTTGAGAAGAACAATAGAAAAAGAGACCCTAATAACCATGTGTTGATATTTACCACATTGTACAATGATTTTATTTTTGAAGATGCTTTATTATCTAATCTCTTTCTTTGATTGTCAAAATGGATGGCCATGTATTGGTTCTTTTCATTTCCTAACAACTCAACTCACTTTTTTCAACTTGTCAATCAATTCCTTTATCATTTCCAGGACAATATTGGACCTCAAGTCATATTATGTGATTTACTTCATTCCAAGCAAAGAGTGAAGGAGAAGGTGACTAACTTTATAGGGTGCTACCAAGCCATCTTCTTTCAAATCACATCTTCTCTTTTGGATTTTGTTATGCAATAGGTTTTCATTGGAAATCTAGAGTCACACATTTGGGATAAAATATTATTGATGTGACATCCCACATTCACACATCTTTACATGGCCCTTTGTGACTACCAATTGTCAGTTAGCTAGTATGAGGGCTCCTCCTCATCAGATCCTATTGGTCATTCTAAGGCCATTTCTCCAAATTACCAATCATTCTAGAAAAAAAAACAAAAACTTCATCAAATTAATTCTCTTTCTTCCAACAATATTCAAGCACAAGTTGTGGTTGCAATGTATCTCTTGGTGTAGCCCCCTATCAAGTTATACCAAATACTTGATAGTTAGCCCATCTTTCTAAATCCCTTCATTACATTATTCTACAACTTCTTAACAATAACTTGATTAATCTTCCTCCTATTCATCTTGTATCTATATTAAAAAACCACTACCTCCTTTTGACCGAAAGGCCTTTTGTCAATATCATTGAACACCAGGGAATGATGATAGGTGATGTATATGTCTTAAGAACCAAGTGCACAAACTCATTGACTCTAGTGTTGTTCAACTGGCCAGTGTGAATGATAAAGGAAATTAAATTTTGTAGCACATCCGAACCAAAACTTGCAAATATTTAGCAACCCGCTACCTTCCCATTTAACTAATCTTACAAAGCTATTTATTGATATAGTGTTTTCTTCCATAACTCTTTATCCTCAAATCAACCATTTGATAACCTTGTTACCATGATAGATGCTTGCCCTTGTTGAGAATTAGCTAAACCTAAACTAGATATTACCATCACCTAGATTGATGCCTCTACTCAAGCACCTAATGTCATCTTCACATTATAGTTCCAAAATTAATCGTGACCCCTATATGTGGAGTACTCATTCATTATGTATGCCTATTGAATGTGATTACAAAACAGTTCATCTACATTCCTGACTTGTATTGAACATGTATTACTTAGCATTTGTAAACATTGTGTGTTTAGTTTAGAAAAAAACAAGTAAAAAATTTCTTTTCTTTTATTAGAAAATATAAAGCAAAAACATATTCTATTAGTCTAACATATCACCAACATATATGTCTTTTCATTAATTTCTTCTATCTGTCACTTCCTAGGAACATTTGTGTTCCTTAAAACTTATACTTGATTTATGAGTTTCATAATTCAATGTTCTCAATCTGAAGTTTTTAGGAGAAGAATTTACTGAATTATGGCTTCTCATTCTTTGAATAAATTTGATGTTGATCCCAAGTTTGGGTGATCCCACAATAGTGGTTTACAATTTTGGCCAAACTGGACACTGAAATTATTATTTTTAACGAAATCTTCACATTCAGGCACCTATAGCGGCTAAACCGTGAGGAATTTGAAGATGATGTAAACTAGAATCCTGCTAAGTTTTTTCTGTAGATTCTAAAAAAAATTCAAAATTTTTGGAATCAAATTGCACTTCTTTTTCCATCTCACATGAAAACTAGTTGTCTTCAGAAAACAACATTTTAAAAAAGTGACGCACACCATATAACGTATAACTTTTTTTCCTTGAAGGATAAAATTCTAATTCTTTCAAATTTAGATTTTCAACTCCGATATCTAGTGCTTCCACTTGGTTAGATAGTTTTTTATTGAATATTTTTTCTCTAATCAAGTTTCAAAGTCAAACCAATTACAATTCAAACATAGCGTGACCGTATAACGCATAACTTTTATTGTATGTATCAAAATTTTTTTCTTTTTGGATCAAGGACTCCAATATCTAGTGCACTCATATTTTTCAAAAAAAAATTGATAATCTTCTATTTTTCCACATGTGCAGAACAAAGAGCTTTATTTTCGTGAAAACCTATATTTAATAAAACTTAAAAAAAAAATAGATAATAAAACCAAAACATATTAAAATTATATTCATTGGATAGCTCATTCCGAGAGCTACCTGATACCAGTTGGGTTTGTGAAGTATCCTCTATTTTCATTCTCAAAGTGAGCTTCGAAGTGCAAGATTCTGGACAATTTTGGTGCCTCAGAGAGCAGAGGTGAAAAAAAGGGTGGTTCAGTTGAACTACTATTTGGTCAAACCCAAAAAATATGTTTGGTCGAACATGGGTTCGACTGAACCACTTTGAAATATAAAGATTAGAGGCTATCAGATTGAGAATGATTTGATGAATCTTGATCCTAAAAGTTTTGACCACATCCAAGACTACATCTCCAAAATCAAGCAACTAAGAACACAATTGAAAGAATGCACTATTGAAAAAGAGGATTTGTAGTTGATTATGAATGTGTTATCCAAGCTTGGTCTTGAGTATTCAGTGTTTGTTTCTAGCTTTCATACCCATCAAATTTTTATGGGAGCATCATATGTTGATCCTAAGTTTGATGACTTTGAAAATCTCCTAATCCAAGAGGAAGCTAAGTTAATGAACATGGGTCTAATCAAGTCTTCCAAACCACAAGCATTGGTGGCTAATGAGTCTAAGGTATAGAAAGAATCAGAGAATCTTGATAAGAAGCAAAAGAAGAAAAAGAACAAGCCACATAAAGAATCAGAATCCTCATCATCAAAAGGAGAAACATCTAAGAAGGAGAGACCTTTTTGTGCATATTTCAAGAAGGATGGACATGAAGAACATTATTGTTATAAGAAGGATATTGATGAATTGAAAAATCTTCTCAAAAAGAATCACATTGATTTGCCTTCTAGAATGTCTGAATCTTCTTCTACTTCAAAACAGTCTAAAAAGGACAAAGGTCAAATATCAGGAAATAAAGGAAAAGCTCTTTGTGCTCATTCAAGTCCAGGATCAGGAAGATGGCTTCTAGATTCAGGAGCATCACATCATATGGCATCTTCACAAACTATCTTCTCTTGATTTCAGCCTTGTTCAATGTCTCCTATCTTGATGGGAAATAATACATATATGAGTGTAATAGGGAACGGATCTATTAGCATTGGGGAGAACACTTTTTAGGATGTCTTTTGTGTTCCTCATTTGACGAACAATCTACTTTCCATATATCAAATTACACATGGTGGAGATGGGAGAACTGTGGAGTTCACTCCTAATCCGGTTATCATTCGTGACTTGGAGACTAGAGATGTCATTGCTACTAGGGTGGTTGATCATTCATCTCGGTTGTATTCCTTTGCATAGTTTGCTTCTGATGATGATGATGTTCCTTTGACTGTTGATCACAACCATGATTTTGAGGAGACATTTGGCTTCTTGAACTTGGGCATACTCACATCAGATCCAGTCCTTGAGCCATGCACTTCATCTCCTCCATCTTCTGTTGTACTTGATATTGCTTGTGTTGCTACAATTTTGGCTCCTAATGATTCAGTGCAGTAGGATCCTGATTGTCTTCCAGATATGGCTACTTTGGATGGCTTCCTCACAGGTATTTCAGACTTGTTTGTGGAGTCTCATCTTTCTGATTTGGAGGACACTATTGATAGCATTCATCTTCTCTTTGATGAAGATGAACCTTCTTCAGTTGTTGTGAGGGAACACCTTGACTCTCTTGTTCATTCTCTACATGATCATTCTTCACAGATTGGCGTGAGTGTGGATACTTTTGGACAACATTTGGAGGAGGCTTCTTTGTCTTTAGAGGGGATAACCTTGTCTTTGGATAGTGCTCTACATTCATCTCTACTAGATGTTGGGTTTTCCTCTTCAATAGTGTGGCCTAGAACGCTTGATTGGAGTGGTTCAACTTTCTGCATCAACATGGAGACACTTGAGCATGCTTCAGAGACAACATCATCATCCATCATCCATCTTCATGATATCTTGCATACATCCTTGGTTTTGTTTCTTCCAAAGGGGAGGAATGTTGTTCGGCGAGATTAGATCATCTTCAGCATTCAATGTCGAGCTTCTACCATCATTGCAGGAGACTCAACATTGAGCGGGGGCTACCTTGCTTCTCTTCTACTTCTTTCTTATGGGGGGGTCTTTTTCCTCACATGGGGTTTTTACCTTCTCATTCTTCATTGAGAGCATTTCTATTTTGTATTTCATCTCTCTTTTGAGGGGGAGTTTTGTCCCGTGAGGTTTTCTCCCTTTCCTCGCTTGTGAGAGAGAGATTGCATTGTATATGGGTACCTAACATGGCCTAGTAGCCAGGACCCATCTTGCATTGTTTGCATTTGTGCACTACTCCCTAAGTTGCACTTAAGGGGGGGGTGTTGGTGTAATTAAATATCTTGTACCTTGTCCTAGGTCATAATTACACCTTAGTTAAGTTTACTTAGGGACCACATAGGAGGTTGTTGGAGAATCTCCACTTTTGGTGGACTTGACATGTCATTATCTCATCACTTCCACCTTTTGTGGACACATCATGTGATTATCTCTCCATCTTTGGTGGAGTGATAAGTTTTCTTAGTTGTCTCATGTCATAAGATTCTGACACTTGTCATAATCTTATGCCCTCCTATGATCTCACCTTGGCTATATAACCAAGGGGTCTCTCTCATTTGTAATCAATCATAATCAGTCATATCATATTAATGACATTGAATACAGTTTATTCTTGTCATATCATTTCTCTCTTTCTTGTGCTTTCCATTTGGTCCATACATCTTGGGTGGCATCCATAGCCAATTCTAACAGTTACCTTGGGTAATAATGGACAAAACTGAACAATAGAGGTATCTCTATCATGACAAGCATTCCTATTGTCTGATCCACTTGCTTGATGTGTACTAACATAACCTACACCCACATCCATATAACCATTCATTATTGAATATCTCAAGTTGTTTTCAATATCCATGATGCAATGTTGTAGGCTCCTTATCTCTCAAAAAATATCTTATATCTTCATCAAATGCACCTAAATATACAATCAAACATTTTGCATCACTTGGTCTCATGTTTTCTAGGATATTTGTTATTGCCTTTGCAAATCTAAGGTTAAAACTGGGACTAACTCTTCTTCATCCTTTTGAATTTCCATAAGTTTTTTTCCTTATTGAACTTGGATTAATCCTTTCACTAAACTATTCAATAAATGCTACCATGAAAACATTCCATGAAGAAATAGAACATACTGGTAAATATGAAAACCAATATCTAACATCTTCCTTTAGAGATTGAACAAAAATCTTCATGACAACATCTTCATGAATTATTTTAGAGTCTCCCATCAAGTCCATAAAAGTAGACAAATGTTTATAAGCTGACTTTGAACTTTGTCCGGTGAAATTTGGAAAACGTTCCCTAACATCATTAGGAACAAGGTTTGGGAAACTTTGAATACCATCAAAATTCATTGTTCTATACCTCCCAATAGAGAAATTTATCTGAGAGTATGGCAGAGGCTACACATTCTTCATGTTCTCACTTTACACTCCATAGGGAGATATAAGGGAATGATAAATTTTTTGCACCTTTTCGAAACCCCACACATCAAATTTATAGTTGATTATTACCTGCCCTATTTCATGATTTAACCATGACCTTAAAGTGCATAACTCAAATATATTTATGCCTTAGATCCTTCTAATGGGTAAAATTTAAAATAAGC
Source organism: Sequoia sempervirens (assembly GCA_007258455.2). Taxonomy (NCBI): domain Eukaryota; kingdom Viridiplantae; phylum Streptophyta; class Pinopsida; order Cupressales; family Cupressaceae; genus Sequoia; species Sequoia sempervirens. The sequence goes on from VDFB02105785.1 coordinate 69,529,338, forward strand.
ATACTTCTTCAATAGAATACAAATATTTCAAATTATCTTAGAAGTACAAATAAAATTGCCACTACCATTCCCTTTACTTGTGCTTAATTCACTTAATAGGGAAGAAATTTTTTCTCCAAATCCTTCAATATGGTTTTCACAAAAAAATATTGCTTCTTGAAAACTAAAATAGGAAAAATATCTAGATATGTTACAACTACCACAAATTAGGCTTCTAACTAGAAAACTTTGTAGATATGAAGCTATCATCATAATTTATGAATCAGGCTCTTTGCATAGAGTCACCACCTCCTTATACAAAGGAAAAAACTTCAACAATTTGAAGTTTCTTTCAAAGGTTCATTTTACTTTGAGTCTTCTCTAAGATCAAAGTCATACATTAATCCATTATATTTTCTACAACACAACCATTTCCATGTTTAAAACTCAATATCTAAACTAGACATTTAGATTTAGTAAATTCCTTGACTCTGTCAAGACACTACTAAAGTCTTTTTAAATTTCCTTTCTAGCCTTCCATTAGGGTACTTCATCATGTGAGTTCATATCCACCTCATCTTTTCTCAACAAATTTTTACTCTAATTTACTAGATTGTCTCAAATAATGCATACAAGTGCAGAGATATCAAAGTCACCATCCACATTTAGTGAGAAATTATGAAAATATTCATGAAATCATGGTAGATCTTAACAAAATTCACAAGTGCTAAGAGAGCACAAAAAATGCTTGCAATATTTATAAGGATTGATTCACTTACATCACAGCTTGATTTGAAAGATGAATATGTACTAGAAAAATACTTGACTCTAATGTACCTATGATCTGCAAACAAATATTAGAGTGTAGTCCTCAGTAGAGTCACCAATCTATTGGTTATTTTTTTAGAACCAAACTTGATCTCACTCAATCCCTATGAATTTTCCAAAATCCAATGACAAGCATAGGTAAGTATTGGACAACAAACAAGTAAGGATTACTAGGTCCTTACTTCTACTCTTCAAGCTCTGTGAAACCTAGGAGGGTGATACTTATTATGTTCATATGATATTCTTCTACCATTTTATCAAGAATATTTGGAAAAACATATATGTTCCCATAAGGTGCAAATAGATAAAATTCATCAAGGATTTTGTTGACCTTAAGCAAATTACTATCTATATCAAGGAATAAAATGACATTTCATAATGATATGTTGTAACTGAAGGTGTTTAAATGGTTTTCATTCTAATTTTGAGTTCTTGGTCAAGCCCAGGATTGCCTCATTTATATTCAAGGTAACCAAAAAAAAGACCAGTTTTTTTCGTTGGGTAACAAAGTCGCACTTGTAACAATCTATAATACAAGAGTAATTTAGAATTGGAATTTGTGGACTAATGACATATTGCATTACAATATTCAACTCACTGTGTCAAAAAAAACTACTTAGAAATCCTATAATCTTCCTTCACAAATATGTTACCTTATTTAAGCATTTAATTAGTTCATTAAACCAAAGCATAAATAAAATCACTCATTCAACCAAAACGATTGAAGGCAAACAAAAATATCCTTAACCATTTCATTTATAATTTGGAAGACAAAATACATAGGAGATAATGTGCTTTCAAACTTGCATTTTCATTTATATGCTACTGCTATTATAAAACTAATTAATCTTATTACAAATCAACTTATACCCTAGACTTCATACAATTCTATTTATCTATGCATTAATTACAAACTGCTCTTGCATGAGCTCAATTTTCAACCTAGACCACATGAGACCTAAAATATGAACCCCTATAACTAGCCTTGAAATCCCATTTATAGGAACATGGGAACAACAAGCATCAAGAAAATTTACCATTTTAGTTACATTTACATTTGACACTTAATTTTATTTCAATTTCAGAAACTCCCCTAGATGGTTATATTTTCTTATTGAAAAGTGGGGGAAAAGCAAAAGACAAAACCCATATAGTTCATTTAAGAAGATCACCTAGCCTTCCAAAAGGCATTTTTTCGTCATTGCAATAATACCAAAATCTCTCGTCCACGTTGACCAAAGAAGATTGTCCCCGTCAACACCTAAAATAAAACTTACCCATTTGTTGAAGAAGACTAGCCTGCTATTGTGGTAGTAGTGTCATAAAAAACAAAAACAAAACTGGGTTACTACTCTAATTCTTTAGGATCAAAGTAGGAACATCCCCTTCGTGTTCTTGCTGAAACCAGAGAATCCAATACCTCTCCATCATAAAAATCCTATTGACCTACTGTGTGACAAGGTACCGGGCATACTATGGTCAGTATCTTCTTCATTGCTTAAAGGACCATTCAAATCCTCCATTGAAAAGTTATGCCTCCCTATATAAGAATAATAAGCCTTGTGGTACTTATTCTTCCTCTTTCCACAAGAATTAACCAATTTTCCACCAGAATCACCCTAGTTATGATAAAAAACCCTACTCCTAAGGTTGTAAGTGCTCCTAACACCACTCTTCATAGAATTCTTATGGACTCTCCTCTTTTCTTTTGGCTTTGTAGGAGCTCCTAGTGTTTCTTGTTCAATTTCAGGTGTGTCCTCTTGAAATTCAAGCATACTAATTCTTATTAGAGTTATCTTGCATTAGCTAATAATTAACTAATCTTTAATTTATTATTAGTCCAATTTATTCTCATACACTTTAGCTAAACTTAGGAATGCTTTATTAGTTGAGTTAATATTAGATCATTATGTCACATCTCATGTGATGTTGACACTTATCATGATCTGATCCTTTCTCATTTAGGGATTTTCTCTTATAAGCATTCAACCCTTATTCTAAATACCTCTTAGATATTATTCACAAGAAATATCTGAAGCTTTCATATCTTCTTGAAAGCTTCTTCTATAACTTTTCCTTGTTGATGAATATAGCAATTCTTGTTTCCAGATCTCTTGTGTGGAAGGTGTACTAGTTTGTTGTTTGATCATGTGGCTCATGGTTTTGTGTTGATTTCACAATTTTTACATGATATCAGAGCTCTGGATCTACAAGCTTCTTGTTCATATTTTGTGATATCGTGCCTTGAGTAGTTTTCTAGTGCATCCAGGGTCAAATCAGACCTCTCCATTGAATTCAAAGCTGCCGGAATAGTCAAGATTGATCTTTGTTTTGTCAAATTTGGCTTCTGAACTTGTCAAATCTGTGAGGGGTTGAAGAAAGATATTTTTTACCACATCCAGGAGGTGCCTAATTTTTTGGGGCATTTTGAGCCTAAACAGACCTCACCATTGTGTCCACAACATCCAAAAACCCTAAGATTGACTGTGAAATCATTGAAATCTGAGCAGTTGACTTTTGAGGATTTTTTTTGCTGTATGACCCCCTGCACGAATTACGAAGTAAAATCTTTCGTTATTTTTTTTTTTTTTTTTTAAATTCTACAAAAAAATTTGACAAATTTTTAATTGTTAAAAAAAATTGTTTTTAAAAGCTTTAAAAAAACATTTAAAAGCTTTTACAAGGTTGTTTGGTTTTAAAAAAAAGTCAAAGGGGATAGGCACATACTACTCAGGTACAAACCTATTCAACCCTACGTAGAGTACCTGTGCCCATGTGGTTGGAGAGGTGGGGGTGGCCCACATGCCCCCCACCAATTATTTTTGTAATTTTTTTAATTAAAAAAAAGAAATCATTGTAAGTTTTTTATTGTTTTTTTCTTTAAAACAATTTTTTTTCAATAAGCCAAATTGTAAAAATGCGTGTATGGCCATTTGACCATCAAATTTAAGCTCATAGTTCTACTGCAATAGTTGTTTGGCCATCAAATTTAATGCCACAAACTGTGTTTTTTGCACTTTAGGGGTTGTTTTATTTTGGAGGCCATAACCTTTGCCCGCGATGTCGAAATTGGGCAACGAGATATTGTCCGAAAGAGGATTCAGAGTACTTTCTAGTGGTGTAGGTATTTTTTTGGATTTTTTCTTAGATCCCTGTTATTTCTAGTCAAATTTAGATCTTTTTTCTAGAGTTTCCTTCAGTGTTTTCGACATAACTTTTGCATACGATGTCAAAAATGGGCAAACGAGATATTGTCGAAAAGCTATTTTCGAGCTCTTTGCAGTGGTGTAGATGGTTTCTAGATTTATTTTTGGTTTTTTCCATAAATTCTTCTTCTCAACTGCTATCATTTTTGGACCTTATGGGTTCACATTACATGTTTTTATCATATGTAAACAGTCTAAAATAAAGTGCCTCAACTTTGTATTGCATTTGTAATATGGGATCTTGCACATCACTTTGTGCCTTATTGTACTCACACTATGATATAAATTTCCATGGGGGTTAATGTTTTCCTTTTCTTGCCTTCAAACCTTTCCCATGTGTATGTGACTTTTGCTTTCACATCCTTTATACCTACTTGTACTTTCATGTCTGTACCTTCAGATGCTCTTGGTTCCTCTTCATGCACTACTTTTAGCAATTCAATTTCAATGTACTTGTCATACCTCTCCCTTGTCAGCATTATGGGGGGGGGTTTCTATTGTTGGTGTTAATGCTTCCTTGGTTTCGCTTTGAAGCTATGTATACAATATTTGTTCCTATGTACTAGGAAGAAGTAATGGTTGGTTACCCATGCATTTTGGTGAGATGGAGCACTTACCATATGGACACTCTTGCATTCCTATTTCTGGAGGCGACCTTCCATTTTCACTTGATCAGTTCTTTAGACTATTGGTACTTGTGCCATTTGTATCTTTGATTTCTTGATGTTTTCCTTGGTTTGGCATCATATTCAAGTAGTTTCGTTGGGGGCACTCATACAAATTATTGTCTTCTTGATCCTAATCATCATATGTTTCAGCAGAGGTTCTTCTTTTAGCATTTCAGCAGTCATTCTTTGACAATGTTTGCAGCTTCTTCATGCTTCAGTGGTGCTCTCTTTGTTCCTATCTTTTGGGACAACCTTTTCTTGTTTGGAGGCTTCTTTAGTCCTTCACTTGGATTTCATCTCTTTTTGGAGTGGATTTTTTCCGATGAGGTTTTCTCTATTTTTCCTCATTATATAGATCTTTTGTTTGTACATGGGTACCTTACTTGGACTTGTTTGTTGGGACCCATCTTGCATTCTTTTTAGGGTTTTTAGCTACTCCCTAAGTTCATCTTAAGGGGGGGTGTTAGAGTTATCTTACATTAGCTAATAGTTAATTAATCTTTAATTGATTATTAGTCTAACTTGTTCTCACACACTTTAGCTAAACTTAGTAATGCTTTATTAGTTGAGTTAATATTAGATCATTATGTCACATCTCATGTGATGTTGACACTTGTCATGATCTGATCCTTTCTCACTTACGACTTTTCTCTTATAAGAATTCAACCCTTATTGTAAATATCTCTCAGATATTATTCACGAGAAATATCTGAATCTTTCATATCTTCTTGAAAGCTTCTTTTGTAACTTTTCCTTGTTGATGAATATAGAAATTCTTGTTTGTAGATCTCTTGTGTGGAAGGTGTATTAGTTTGTTGTTTGATCTTGTGGCTCATGGTTTTGTGCTTGTTTCTTAATTCTAACAATCCTCCTAGACCTCCTAACTAGTTGGATAGACTCACTAGGCTTACTCATTCTTGTAGGAAATAGAACAAGAACTAGCAAATCTTTAATTGTAGGAAAATAAATTGGTTTATGTTTGTAGAATAAAACACCCAAACCCATGCAATGCTTAGCAACTCAAATGAAAATTGTAGATAGTAAAACCCTCACCACCCCAAGAAATTAAAGCTCACAAGCTAACTTATACATAATTGAGACAAAGCAGGTATGAACACCTACTTACCTAGGAATACTACCTTAATATTTTTGTAACATCTCACTAAAACTCTTTTTACACCATCCTCTTAGACATAGGATCAATTACTCAACTTCTGATGATTGTAATTATGAAGGAAATGGTTATCAACTCTTCATGATTGTAATTATGAAGGAATGTTAGTTTCGCCCTTCAGACTGTTCCAATTGGCATATGCTCACTTCCTCGCTATGAGATGGAAAGCATGGATGGGTTTTGCATGGGACGATGGGGAGTGGTTAGGATTGACCCACGTTACCCACTATCAACAATCAATTTTTTCTTGATAAAGTGTTTGTTGTATCCAAAGTCAGGTGGGTCCCTCTAAGAAAGGGATAGATATTCATAGCCTGCTAGCACATTGTATTATTGTAAGGCTAAATAAAATCAAATGGGGTGGCGGGGAGTGTCCTTGATGAAGCCACATCAACAAACAACTTTCAGGTATGTGCATGATCATGATGGGCCAAAAAGTGGCAATATCATGGGTATGTGGTTGACGACTTTTTTTAACCCAAAATTGATCAAACGAAAAGGGTTTTTAAAGGAGATTCTCATCTTTCCATTGATATAAATTATGCTTTACTTTGAATTTATCAAGTAATTATTATTCATTTTCTATTCAAATTACAACTAAAGTCTTGATTAATAGGATGATTGAAAAACATCTATAGTTTTCAAACAATATCACATTTTTTGAATCCAAAATATGCGTCACATTCTATGCTTCGCATATTATAGGATTAAAAAAAGAAAAATTGAATTTCATGAAGTTTTGACCAAGTTAAGGTGGTCGGACATCAAGTTTTATATTTTTTAAAAATTGTAATAAAAAATCATAATTAATTATTTACTTGGAAAAAATTACAAAAAATATGCATCACATTGGGGCACGAGTCCTCTACTTATATCTAAAATCTTATAAAAAATCCTTATCATTTTATTGTGGTTAGGGTGGTTAGATAGACACCTACTTATTATTTTTTCCCTAAAATTTAAGTACCCTGCATTGAAATTTCAAATTTTCATGAAATAGATTTTCTTTTCTTTAAAATAAACCTAGTAGTTTAGAAACTACATTCAATTTTCTATAGATTCTATTCTTACATACTTTTGAAATAATATAGATAACTTATTCAAATTTTTATGTCAAGTTTCCTAACTCTGATTTTTCTAAATTTTTTGCCACTTAAGGGCCTATTTTTTCCATGATGATCCTGCACATACCTTGCCATTGATTTTATTGAAACATCGCTTGTTCATCTTTCAAAGGTATTGGGCCCGCCACTATAGAAGGCATGTGTTCACTCACCAACCTGTTGAAATTTTTAAATGAAAAATAGAATAGATCAGGGGCTTAGGGAATGGCTAGGATCTGCTTGTGGTGATCGAACGATCATCATAAAACCATAAAATTTGCACATGTCAAATGTTAGTGTAGGTTTTTATTTATTTATTTTTCATACACACATTATTAAGCTTTCTTAGGTTATATTGAATGGTTAGGATGAGGAAACATGGCATAATCCTTCAATCACACATGTCATTCACACCCACATTTGGGTTGTTGAATGTCACACCCTCTTTTGGACTTATTTTCCACCTCCCCATAACCATTTTTTGTCTTTACTTGAGTAGGAATAACCATGCATTTGGAATTTACCAAGTAGGTAAAACCTCCCACCTATTATGGGTAAAGGGGAGTTAATATTCCTCTTGGTTTTATTTGCCTCTATTTTTCTATATAATCAGCCCTCGTCTCTCCCTATGCTAAGTTCACTAGTTCACTTATTCAAAAGTGCTAGTTTAGTGCTAGGAGAGTAATAAGTTTTTTCATTTTTGGGTTCTTGTCTTGCTTTCCTTTAGTCACTTTGATCTTGGGTGACTTCACAATCAAATCTAACATCAAATATGTTATTTTTTAAGAAGGGCCCACCACTAGGTAGGTGACAGATGAGGACACAAGGATTAAGGAAAAAACCTTAGGTGATTGATAGAAAAATTAAAACCCAACCTAGGACTTGACATATATTTTTAGGAAAGAACAACCCTTGCTACTATTAAGGTAATTTTTGTAATAAAGAAATAGGAAATAGTCAGGATCATTAAAACTCAGGGGTTGGTAAAAGGACATATTCGATGACATAAGATTTGTCTTAAAAGACTAGGAACTAGTGATAAAGGGTCAATGATGAATTAGAATGATTGCCAAAGAAATCAAACCTAGGGGTTTTTGAGAGAGGGTTTTAGCAACACAAAGCCTAAAACAATGAAAACATATTGAAACCCTAAGCCTAGAGACATGGGATTAACCAAATTCTATAATATTTTGAGATGGAACACAAAGAATTTTTAGGGTTTCCATTAGTGGCTCTTGTTGGGGACATATGTTCCTCTAGAATAGAGAAAAATCATAGAATCTCGGGTGAAGCATACCAAGTAGAGAGAACCCAAAACCAGGACCTGCATGAAAAAGGAAAGAGAACCAAACCAAAGCAAACCAATATATATACAATATTTACATGACTATACAAAATGATCCAACTTCAAATTTTCTCAGAAGCCCCTCCCAATGCACAAGCTCTCAACCTGCATCTTATAGTTCAATAGGATTCATTTTCAATTTGTGGCCCCAAGCCTCCAAAAACTTAAAACCATTCCTTGGATTTGTCAAAAAAATTATTCTCTACTATCTCCACCAAACCGAGGTTGAAAACATTGTGATGAACTTCCCGCCAATTAATCCTATTGTGGTCATTGCAATTAACCATGATTGTCATGTGTCCAAAATTTCCATTCTCATCATTAACATTGTCCAACTAAAAATTGTAATTATAGCATTCTACCTTATCTAGTTCAAAATCATACTCTACCAAATACTCCTCTAGCTTGACTGGAAATATAAAAACCACTTGATCATTAACACCATACGGGTTGACATCAATTTTAGTTTGCACATCAAACTAAAAACCTTCATAAAAACTTTGTTCAATATTTTATGGTATTGTACTTTTTAGGATAGTGAATGACAATGGACTACAAGTGTAGTATGATGTAGGATTAGGTTGGGATTGGATTTGATTCATATTCAATCTTTTTTTTGGTAAATACCTCACATTTTGGAGGATTTGGTTAATGATAGGCTTGGTAGGCGAGGTGGTAGAATATGAAGGAATAGACCTAGCAATAGGGTGATTCACATTTTGGTACAAGTGAATTGTGAATGATGTTGGCTAACAATATGTTGAGAAATCACTAGATGGATGTCTTTAAAATTAAATAAAGGTTGAAGGAAGGTGACATGAAGTTATATTAATTTGTAGCATTCCCACTTGTAACCCAAAAACTAATGTGGGTACTATTACCACACTGTGCAATAGTGGTTATAATAAAAAAGTGAATATTGGAATAGAAGATGTTAGCATGGGTATCGATACCTATGTCCCCATTTGGTTTTGAAGGTACATATTATTGAGATTTTTTACACAATTAGTTGACAACAAAATGTTTGTGGCAACTATGTGGGCTAGACTACACAAAAATTTCATGTATTGTAAATCATTAAGTAATTGTAGAGAAGGAGGATTCACTACTCATGACTCTCTTTATTCTCAAGAGATTTCCAAGGGGAAAACTGCCCTAAACTACCTTAGGGAACAAAGTAAGAGTTTCTGAATCTGAAAGAGCCAGTCATAGAGTTTTCTTAGACTAACTAGCAAGCTTTCAACTAGAGGACAATGGTGCAACAAATGGATGATAGTGTGAGACGCTGGCATCCCAAAGGTGTGATAGTGTCTCGTACGAACCATAAATTGAGTTTATCATAGAAAAAAGCAAAGCGACTATTTACACTTTGACTGCTAGGAATTCTTAAAACGTGAGAAAGTAATAGAATATGATAAAATTGAAATAAAGTAGAACTGATAAAGCAAGGGAAGGAAAGATAGAAACTACTCATAGCAACCCAAGTAATGAATCCTTAGGCATGTGCATATCTTCAAAACCTGCATGCGTAAGATCTAGAGAAAATGTTGGGGCTATATAGGGGTTTTCCTTAGTCAAACCCCTGTTTTGGTGTTTTCACCTCCACAGACAATGAGATAGATAGAGAGAAATGAAGTATGCAATGAGTGATAAAATCAAACCCTGCTCAAGGAGGAGAACTTGTATCAAAAAATATAGGTGATAAAATCAATCCTTGCTAGAGGAAAAGAACCTGTATCACAAAATATAGATGCAACAGATAAGGGATGTGTGAAATCCCAAGATGCTCAAGGGCACAAGATAAGCAAGGTATCAACTACATGGATTAAGAAAGCCAAAGGGAGGGATAGCTGAGAGAGCCAAGAGAGCTACAAAGAGCATTGTAAGAGAATGATAGTGCTACTGTAACAAGCTATATGGACTTGTGCAAGAAAGATAACATGAGCAAGAGAGGAGGAAAAGGTAGGATCCAAAGCTAGAAGACCAAATGGATTGAAAAATAGCATTTAAAGAGAGAATAGGAGGGAAAAGAAACTTTGTGGGTGGTTACAAGGTGTCTTGGATCATTACCACTAGAAAAACTTGTTGACAAGTGGAAAACATGCTTGGAAATGGTCATTTGAATGTTAAAACATCGTAGGATGATAGCATGGCACATGGAAATCCATGCAACATGCTAGTGTCTAGACACATCACACTACAAAATGGAAAGAATGGGAAAAGCACAAGGTCTACTGCAAAGCTAACACATGAGGGTAGCTGTTGAAAAGGGGTCTTGAGCATCTTGAAAGGGAAAATGGCTGATGTAAGGGATAAAATGAACCTACACAAATTCTAAGGGAGTGGAAACCAAAGTAGATGCAAGAATGTATGTGAAATTGCAAGAGGTGCAATTTTACAACATTACAATTTTCCTCCACTTTAATGGGTATATGAATCTACACTAATATGCACACTAAAGGAATTTTACTAAACATAGATAACATCATGATTTCAAAAGGATACTGTAGAGGAAGCAAATAACTCTCCAAATCTAGGAAGCATGCACCCAGGCTAAACACCTACAAAACAAACACATTAGAAAAGAAAGACCTTCACAAGACAACAATGTTAGAACGTAAAAGGCCATTACATCATGAGGTTAGAACATAAAAACACATACACACAAGCATGTGCAACAAAATAATAGGATTTGAGTTAGCAAAGTGAAGTGACCTCGATGTAGAAGGTTGTCTTAGTATTATGCATTATCCCTAAATTAAGACATAACACACATAAGAATTCTAAAACAAAGAGAAGAATGTAAGGATTGATTACTTCAAGAGAAGAATGCACCCAAAATTTAGGGAAGCAATCGATATCAAAGAGAGAAAGAGCATACACTCAAGATGAAGAAGATGCAAACCTTTGATTTGGTATACACAATTGAGAAGAAAGAGTATTTAAGAGAGAGATGGAGAAGCTATAAAGGAATGAAAATTCCAAGAGAGATGGCTCCATAGGTCTTCAAACCCTAGGAGGTTTGAAAAAATGTGCCATAGATCTGTAGACCCATGGAAAGTGAACAAAAATAAATGTAGGTACTCTCTCCTATAGAGTTGAACAAACTACACCGAAGGCCCACAGACCAACGGTGAATAGATCCTGTAGGATGAAAGTGCTTTACAGGTCTTCATACTTGAAAGTAAGGCACCCCAATTATTCTCTCCTAAGGGAAGCCTAATGTAGGGGACTCTATAGAGTTAGATTAGGTCCTCATAGGTACTTGGTACTACAAGGTTGATTGAAAAACATCTTCATAGGCACACCTAAAAAGCAACATGTTAATCTATAGACTAAACATGTTAGGAAATTTTGATGTAAAGGAGCTCTACAAGTTCTTAGTCATGCAGAGAAAGAATAATCAAATTAACCTATGGCTACTACAAGCTACATTGCATGATAGTCATAGAAAAGATAGGTCTAGTCAAGTTGCTCCCAAGCTAGACACTAATGAATTCATTCAAGAGAAAAGATTTCAAAGGGTCTCCCTCAGGAACCGTTCAAAAGAAAAAGGGGTCCAATCAAGGGACACTTCATTTGAAAGACATGGAGAGGAGAGGGGGTCCTTTCAGGAGGACACACATCTCTAGAATGAGTTATCACTATGCCCAACATACAGGGGAGGAAAACCATGCAAGATACTTAGAACATATAGGATAGAGGTAGACCTTGATATCACTTGTAATTTGAAGAAGAGGCAAGTGCATCAACAAATAAATGAGTGATGGTACCTAAATTAGGAATCTATTGTATTTTATCATTCAAGGCCTTACATTCACTAGTGGAATGGCTAGGCACTTGATGGTATGCACAAAAAGTATTTTTTCTTTATCATGCTTATGAAATTTCTTATGTGTAGGAGAAGGAAGAGTAATCGAGTGGGCTTTTAGAAGCAAAAAAAAAATACACTCTTGCTTAGATAAAGAATTAGGAGCAAGAAGCAACCCTTTCTCTTGTGGACAAAGAATGAACTACTTACAAGAAGAAGACGTGAAGATAACAGATAATGGCAGATAAATCATTCCGCAAGAATGAGGTTGAGCAAAAATCATGTCCACATTCAACCAAGATTTTTTTTTAGATTTTTCATTTGAGCAACGAAGCCCCAAATTATGCTTATGAGGTACAAATTCTATAGGAACTTCAATGACTTGTTCATTATTCCTACAACCTTTATGCTCATAACCATATTTAGAGACAAGCTTAAAGTTAGGGTCATAATGTGCTTACAAATATTGAGAAGAATGAGGGTCTATATAAAGAGTATTATTCCAACAATGGGGATTACACTCTTCTACAGGATCACCATCAACCTTCTCGATAGGACTTTCAACATTAGCCTCTTTAATAGAAGCACGATCATCTTCCTCAAAACGAGGATTGATATTAAGGACACTACAATTTGTGTTCACATTATCTCGTGATGCAAAAGAATAACCATCTTTGATAGTGAGTTTGGATGATGTTAAGTGGATTAGGTCAACTTTATGTTCTCCAATGAAGGATTTGTAAATTCTATAGAACCCCAATCATCACCAAGACATGCATTCTTTTGAGAAGGAGTAGAATTAGGATTTCTTGCTTCAAAATGTTCTTCAAGGACATCTATCTCAAGAGTATCCTTTGTAACATATACTATTGGAGTAGACATCAACACATCAAAAGAAATTGAAGGGATAAGAGTAGGCATAATTGAAACCTGACCAAGAACTTCCATCTCACATAAGTGCATAGCGTCAGGGTCATCCCTGACTGTGACTACTCGATTGTTACCAATGAACTTAATAGATTTATGCAAGGTAGATGAGACTGCACCCATAGCATGAATCCACAATCTACCAAGGAGAAGATTATATGCTATATTTTTTGACATAACATATGTACGAGGGTGGGTATGGTAACAGGTCCCAACCTTAAAGGCAAGACTATCATGCCTAGGGCTTGTCGATTGACATTATCAAACCCATGAATGACAATAGAAGAAGCATTAAGAAAAGATGAATCAATATTAATCTTAGGAAATAGATCAATGCTACATACATTAAGCACCAAACTAGAATCAATGAGAGTACATCTAATGCCAATATCATTAATGTTAACTATGATCATTAGAGGGTCTACTTGCTTCTATACTTTTGGAGGTAGGAGTTCCTATGGATATAATGTAATATTCGACGAATCTGCATGAATATATTAGCTATCAACACATTAGCATTTGTTGGCCTAGCAGAATAAGGAAAGAGGATATTTTTCAAGGATTCCTAAAGCATACCTTGATAAACTAGAGAAGACTGATGCAAGTCCCATAGCGACATCTTGGTTGAAGTAACATGAAGTTGCTTGCCAAGATTGTAATCACTGGGTGTTTTAGTTATAGGTTGATCAACATTAATTTTATTCTTATAAGTATGGGTTACCATTCTATAAGAAGGGGCCATAGAAAGATCAAAAGAATAACTATCAAAGGAAACACCATCAATAGAAAAAATACTTTTAGGAGAAGGACTAGTTGGAGTTAAATAAATGATTGGTATCTTAGGCCTTTGAGGGGCTATAGAGACATATATTACATTTACATAATCATCACAACTAGTAGAATAATTATTTGAATACATATTCTCAAAATTGATCTGAGGAGGATCACATGTGGAAGGAGATTCATCATTCGCCAATGATCATCTCTAGAGAAGAGTGCATTGGAATAGAGAAGATATTCATCATTCACTAATGCATCATCTCTAGAGGAGAGTGCATTAGAACATAGATGAGATTCATCACTCACCAATGCAACATCTCTAGAAGAGAGTGCATTGGGAGGAATAGGAGACTCATCATTCACAAATGCGTCATCTCCAAAAGAGAGAGCATTGTAATGAATAGAAGGTAGAGTAATATTAAGAAAGGTATCAATATTTTTATCTTCTTGCAACAAGATATCCTTCAAAGCAAGAGGAATCTCATGAGAAGGATCAAAGATACAAAGTAACATGGGCAAAGTCAAGTTGCTATCACATGCACGAAATGGAAAATTATTAACACTTTGAATAAAATTAGATATATTTGAACTAACAAAAGAGGATATTAAATTAATTTTGAATATATTAAGCTAAAGATAATATATAAAAAATAAACAAGCTAACCAAAGGCCGACACATTACTTCTGCTTTGATGGTATGGAATGGGGTTTGGGACAACACCCCAAATTTTTTTTTGGGAAATGATAAATCCTTGATTTGTCTTTTTTTTTTTAAATAAAAGGGTGTTCATGTCGGGTTCACCAAAATATAGAGAAGGGGGATTCACTACTCATGAGTCTCTTTATTCTCAAGAGATTCCCAAGAGGAAAACTACCCTAAACTACCTCAAGGAACAAAGTGAGAGTTACCAAACCTAAAAGAGCAAGTCACATAGGTTTCTCAGACTAACTAGCGAGCTTTTGGCCAAAGGATGACAGTGCAGCAAATGGATGACAATGTGGCACACTGGCATCCCAAAGGTGTGTTGACATCTCATATAGACTAGAAATCAAGTTTATCACAAAAAACAACAAAGTGACTATTTACACTTCGACTACTAGGAGCTCTTAGAACACAAGAAAGTAATAAAATATGATAAAACTAAAATAAATTAGAATTGATAAAGCAAGGGAAGGAATGATAGAAACTGCTCATAGTAACCCAAGTAATGAAACCTCAGACACATTAATATCTTCAATACCTGCATGCATAAGATCTGGAGAAAATGTTGGGGATGTATAGGGGTTTTCCTTATTCAAACCCTCATTTTGGTGTTCCCACCTCCATGGATAGCGAGATAGATAGAGAGAAATAAAGCATGTGATGAGTGATAAAAGCAAACCCTGCTCAAGGAGGAGAACCCGTATCATAAAATATAGGTGATAAAAACAATCCCCGCTTGAGGAGGAGAACCCATATCAAAAAATTTACATATGCAAAAAATAGGGGATGTGTGAAATCCTAAGATGCTCAAGGGCACAAGATAAGAAAGGTATCAAATACAAGGCTTAAGGAATCCAAAGAGAGGGATAGCTAAGAGAGCCAAGAGAGCTACAAAGAGCACTATAAGAGCATGAGAGTGCTATTGTAACAAGCTTTATGGAGTTGTGCAAGCAAGATAGCTACAAGAGCAAGAGAGGAGGAAAAGGTAGGATCCAAAGCTAGAAAGAAGCTAGAAGACCAAATGGATTGAAAAGATAACATTTAAAGAGAGAATAGGAGGGAAAAGAAGCTTCTCTGGTGGTTACAAGGTGTCTTGGGCGGTTACCAAAAAACAAAACTTGCTGACAAGTGGAAAACATGCTCAAAAATGTTTGTTTGAATGTTAAAACATTGCAAGATGCTAGAGTAGTGTGTAGACATCTGTCACAGCATGCCAGTGTCCAAACAAAGCATGGTACAAAATGATAAGAATAGGAAAATCACAAGGTCTAACACAAAGTTGATGCGTGAGGGTAGCTACTGAAAAGGGGTCTTGAGCATCTTGATAGGGAAAAAGGCTGATGTAAGGCCTAAAAGAACCTACACAAATGCTAAGGGAGTGGACACCAAAGCAGATGCAAGAATGTATGTGAAAATGCAAGGGGTGCATTTTTACAACATTATAGTAATAATCTCTTGAAGTTCCTTATTAGAGGTACAACCTCCCCAACCAAGTATTATGTACCTAAGAATTGCTAGAGACTAGCCAATTCCTTGTCTATATTTTGAATTCAAGCCTCGGGAACATAGGCCATAGAGTAATCAAATGCAAGAGAGCCATGAGGGGGTTGTGACTCAGAGATCATCAACAATGTGGGAATGGGATCCAAAGATGATTATATTCCAAGATCTCTTAAGGAAAACATGATTACAAACTTGGGTTCAACATCAAAGCTATTCAAAGAATGAGAAGCCATAATTCAGTAAATTATTCTCCTAAGAACTTTAGATTGAGAACATTGAATTGTGAAATTCATAAATCAGGTATAATTTTTAAGGCACACAAATGTTCCTAGGAAGTGATAGATAGAAAAAATTGATGAAAAGATATATATGATGGTGATATGTTAGACTAATAGAATATGTTTTTACTTTATATTTTCTAATAAAAGAAAAAAAAGTGTTTACTTGTTTTGTTTCTAAACTAAACACACAATGTTTACAAATGCTAAGTAATATGTTCAATACAATTCATGAATGTAGAGGAACTATTTTGTAATCACATTCAATAGGCATACATAATTAATGAGTACTCCACATATGGATTCGCCATTAATTTTGGACCTATAATGTGAAGAGGACATTAGGTGCTTGAGTAGAGGCATCAATCTAGGTGAAGGTAATATCTAGTTTAGGTTTAGCTAATTCTCAACAAGGGAAAGCATCTATCATGGTAACAAGGTTATCAAATGGTTGATTTGAGGATCAAGAGTTATGGAAGCAAACACTATATCAATAAATAGCTTTGCAAGATTAGTTAAATGGGAAGGTAGTGGGTTGGTAAAGATTTGCAAGTTTTGGTTCGGATGTGCTACAAAATTTAATTTCCTTTGTCATTCACATTGGCTAATTGAACAACACTAGAGTCAATGAGTTCGTGCACTTGGTTCTTAAGACATATACATCACCTATCATCATGCCTTGGTGTTCAATTCTATTGACAAAAGGCCTTTCAATCAAAAGGAGGTAGTGGTTTTGTAATATAGATACAAGATGAATAGGAGGAAGATGAATCAAGTTATTGTTAAGAAGTTGTAGAAAAATGTAATGAAGGGATTTAGAAAGATGGGATAACTATCAAGTATTTGGTACAACTTGATAGGGGGCTACACCAAGAGATACATTGCAACCACAACTTGTGCTTGAATATTGTTGGAAGAAAGAATTAATTTGATGAAGTTTTTGTTTTTTTCTAGAATGATTGGTAATTTGGAGAGATGGCCTTAGAATAACCAATAGGATCTGATGAGGAGGAGCTCTCATACTAGCTAACTAACAATTGGTAGTCACAAAGAACCATGTAAAGATGTGTGAATGTGGGATATCACATCAATAATATTTTATCCCAAATGTGTGACTCTAGAGTTCCAATGAAAACCTATTTCATAACAAAATCCAAAAGAGAAGATGTGATTTGAAAGAAGATGGCTTGGTAGCACCCTATAAAGTCAGTCACCTTCTCCTTCACTCCTTGCTTAGAATGAACTAAATCACATAATATGACTTGAGGTCCAATATTGTCTTGGAAATGCTAAAGGAATTGATTGACAAGTTGTTGAAAAAGATGAGTTGAGTTGTTAGGCAATGAAAAGAACCAATACAAGTCCATCCATTTAACAATCAAAGAAAGAGATTAGCTAATAAAGCATCTTCAAAAATAAAATCATTGTACAATGTGGTAAATATCAACAAATGGTTATTAGGGTATTTTTTATTTATTGTTCTTCTCAAAACATGGTGTTTTAACAATAAAAGAAAGAGATTGGCTATGTTTTTAGACCACATTCATGTATATTAAATGAATATAAAGAAGAAAATTATATAAAAAATATCACATCTCATATGAGGATCCACTCAATATATAATTTTGTCACAATGTCTTTAATCTATACCTAGAAAGAGGAGGTATGAAGGATCTCATTATTTATTAATTTGTTTGTTGATCTCACTATTAAACAATTAAAATGAATATTGTCTACTCCTCATAATTAAATTAATGTTTCATGCCAAATTTATTCAAAACACTTTACCATGGTGATTAGCTACATAACAAAGTTTATCATATGCATTGTATTCTTTGTACTTCCTTGTTGCATATTAAAGAGAGAGTTGCACTTCGACCAAATATCTATTTGTTAAGCCATCTCTTTAATTCATGCCTTGAGACATATATCAAATATTCTTTTTAGCTTCTTGATAAAATTATAAAACAAAACATTACCAAAATTATCCATTTCATATTTCTTTATAGCCACACATAGCTCAAAACACCAATAAAAAACTTCTTCATGTGAATAGAACCCTTGCTATAATTTCTTAAAAAATGAAAGAAAGTTCAAACAAATGGATTGACCCTAAATAACTTTTTTTTGGTGTTCTAATGATGTAGAACATCCTCTAAATTAATGAGATGAGATTGCCTCCTTAACTCTAATATATAGGTATTTGCATGTTTATATGATATATTTGTATACAGATAAATTTTACACCTTTTTAAAATTATCTTTATAAATACATTTCCAAAGAAACATCAAATCTCAAATGTAGATGCACAAGAACAATAAACATATTGATCCAAATATTCTTTAAACCACCCAGAATTGGGATGTGTTTTCTATAAGGTTTTGTTGTCTCGATGTAGTTCCTCTTGGTTGTTCGTTGTTGTCTTGTTGTGCATCATGCTCTTTCTTTCTCTTCATAGAAGATTTTGGGCCCTTTCAAAACCATTCTTACCTAATAAAAAACATTTTGATCCAAATTTTTTTTAGCAGCATCAACTTAAATTAAAATTGTGAATAATTCTTCCATCATAGTCATAAAATATAATTCCCATTTTAATAATGCTTAAATAGTTGGAACTAATTTTTTTTAGTGAAAATCAATAAATAAACAATTTCCATGAATTACTGAACTATGTTCGCAAAAACAATTAATTATTTTCTTATTCTTTGATGGGGATTCAAAGCTACTATTGAGATTTGATTACCACTATAGAGGGTTTGAATAGAGACTTTACTACGAATCAGGTTTGTTATTATTATGATTGGTAGTTGATGGTGAGATGTTTGTCCTAGATAAAAATATCACATTGTTTGTATCCTCTAGTTCATCTTATAAATAGGACATTTGAGGATAGATGGGGGGAGAGGTAGGCAATAGTCTCATTTGTTCTCATTTGAGTGAGAGCATGGTTTGGTCTAGTCACCTATATATATCTTAACTAGTGGTGACTAGGGAATGATTCAAGTGCATCTCCTCCACTGTTCCTAGATATTCATTCTATTTTTAGCATTGCAAAATATTGATTTTCTTACATTTTCCCTCGTGAAGCCCAATTGAGCCCATTGAAATTAAATTGTTCTTCATGGTTCTTGATTGGGTTAGTTGTTACTTTAGTATTATTGCATATAAAAAATATGACTTTTGGATAATTACAATTTAGAACAAAACACAGTAGGATGCAATGGGCATAGGAGGATAATTTTAAGGATGGTTTGGTGAAGATTGTTTGGGAAGAGTAGTCAATAATGAAGAGATTGGTACAAGGTAAAGGAGTCTATAAGTGAGCCATTATTAGGGATTGTCCATGTGCAGACTATTATATCTTTTGGCCATTTTTACAAATCCTTTGCCCATCAACATTCAACCAATATACAATGAATTGAAAATAATTATGATTTGATATTCTTATAAACTATTATTACTTACATACTTTGAATGCAACCTTCTATAGTCAATATGTTAATTGCCATGAGATGTAGCATAACTAATCTTTCCACATGCTCCAAAGTTTCTATGTCTACTTCCTCCCACCTTATATCTACTGTCAATATCTTCAATGCTATGCAATGTTACAAATCTTGTACTTTGTAGCTCCATGTTCTAGTTTAAATGTTCAAATAGAAGCTAATTGTATAAAGTTGGGAAGCACATCCAACTTTGGGTACCTAATTATCTTCATACCTCAAATGTTTGCCAGCCATCACAAACCCCCTTTATGTTTCTCCTTGTTATACACTTCTTTAATTCTTTCTATTTGACTATACTTGATAGGAATTTTTCTCTCCGTGAGACTACCCAATCTGATCTTATTAAAAATCCAATTTGATCTCAAATTTAATACATACAATTCCAACTCATTGAAAACCAGCAAAAGCTTCTCGGATTGACAGCAACCTAAAAATTATTTCTGAGGTGAGACAATTTACCGATTAAAACTTCACAATAAATATACCCTATCAAATATATATGTATTTAAAATCTCTAATTTTCTATGGGTATAACAAGAGGCATCTTCATGAATTGGTTATCCCAGTCAATGCCGCACCGACATGGTCCATTGGTTCTTGGGGGAGGCTGTAACCTTCTCAAACGTGGCCGCCCTGAATTGAATAATTTTTAGGCATTTTCTTTCCCTGTTTAAACTGCTACTGTCTCAATAATGGCCGACAGAATGGACCACCATACCAATCAATCCTATCTCCTTTCGTAGATGTAGCAGTTTGTTAAAAAGATTTTCTTTTTCCTCTCTCGCATGTTTCGAGGAAAGGACTGAACCTCCCTTCTTCATTTTACAGGTCAGTGCTTGTCTATTTTGTAAACGTATTCTTCACCATATTCTCCCCGTAGTTTAGAGGAAAAGATTGAACTCGCCTGCAGTATGATCTATTTAAGGCTCATATTGTAAATTTTAAACAAACAGAGAAAACATAAAAAGAAGAAAATACAAAGAATATAATATATACGTGGTTCATTAAAACTGGCTACATCCATGAAAGTAGGGAAATTTATATTAACTGTTATATAATACATGGACTGTACTCATGTATTTATACAAAGCTCTTCAAATACGAAGAGATGGGAGAATAAGAACAGTCATGTGACCGGCCGCTGGGCTTCATATCCCAACAATCTCCCCCATGAAGTCCAATTGGCACATCCATCCACTATGTCATCACTGCATTTCCAATTTTATCTTCACATCACAACAAGGCAACATGGAGAGGTGGAGAGGAAGAGAGGAAAAACAAATCCAAAATGTATAATTATATATTGAAAAAGTGGAAATATCAATGATGGATAAAATATGAAAATGAAACCTTAATATGGTTGCCAAGGATGGGTAGGGTAAGTAAAATTGGTTTCACAATCAAAATAAAAGAATATGTAACAATATAAAATCAATGAAAAATTGGTAATGCAAAGAGTTTCAAATATAAAATTGAGATGCAAATATCATAAAAGTGTAGATCTAAGATACCCTATTATGAATAAGAAACCATAGAAGAAAACTAGGAAATCAAAAGAACACAACTTATTACCCATAGATAGAAAAAATCAATACTTAAACCACTAGCTACTTATTAAGAGAAACTACATTGAATTCATTTACTAACCTTATTAACTAAAAGATCTTTATCTCGCTCACTCCTTCTGTCTCTAGATCCCCTCTACCTTCTACCCTTAAGCCTTAAAGCCTTAAACCCTCTCTCTCACACTCACTCACTAATTCTATCTCGAGCTCCCCTCTACCCTTTATCTCTCTCCCACTCCCCCCTCTCTCTCTCAAGTCTCTCCCTCCTACCCCTTCTCCTCTCTCCACCCTTAACCCTTAAACCTTAAACCCTTGTACCCCCTACCATTTATCTCTCTCCCATTCCCTCTCTCTCTCTCTCTCTCAAGTTTCTCCCTCCTACCCCTCTCCCTCCCTCCTCTACCCTTAACCCTTAAACCCTAAACCCTTGTACCCCCTACCATTTATCTATCTCTCCCCCCATCTCTCTCAAGTCTCTCCCTCCTACCCCCTCTCCCTCCCTCCCCTCTACGCTTAACCCTTAAACCCTAAACCCTTATACCCCCAACCCTTTATCTCTCTCCCAACCCCACCTCTCTATCTCTCTCTCAACTCTCTCCCTCCTACCCCATCTCCCTCTCTCCCCTCTCCCCTTAACCCTTAAACCCTAAAACCTTGTACCCTCTCCCACTTCTACAATAATAGTAGGTCCTCCACAGTTGATGCATGTGGGATTTCTCATGGCTTCTTTAATTTCCATGTTCTCCAAGCGAAGCTTCTCGTTATCCTACCTGAGGAGAGTGTTTTCATGAAACTCATGTTGAGCCTAAAAATCCAAGATTTGAAAAGCCATGATTACAAAAATTTAAGGAATAAAGAATGAAACCCTAAAGTTCATCAATTTTGCAACATTACTACAAATTTTTGGTCATTATCTTAATCCCCACATAATTTCATCTATGTTTACTAATTCTGGAACCAAAACTTAACCTGGCATGGTGCAAGCCCCAATTGCTTACTCGAAAACTACCTTTGCTTCTCATCCGGGTGAGGGAACTCTTTGAAAAGCCTATAGGAAAACCAAAATAGCAATAAAGTCAGAAACAATAATTCTCAACGAATGACAAGTATTGAATTGTTTAGTGAAAAAGGGGATACACTTCCATCTCCTAAATTTGCTAAGGAGTATGCAAGTGATAGTGCTTCTTTTTTGGATGGTTATCTTCCTACTCATCACCATATCCATTCCCTTCCATGTTGTCACTACCAAACTTGCTCTCATACTCTTCATCTCTCTGTAGGTCCCAAGCTGAAACTCTCCACCACTATTACCAAACATGTCTCCTTTCCCTTCCAAGCTACTTGTTTGTCTAACAATGCCCAACATAAATATATACTTCCTTAAATACCTATAAAGAAACAAAATTCCCCTAAGAAAATCAAATTAATATGCATTTCAACATCAATACCCATTTTTTTATGATTTATAGTTGAAGAGAACACCTACCAGCATCAAGGAGAGCTTGGGTGTAGAGCTATAGATGTTCATGTTCATAGTAGACCTTGGCTGAGGGGCAATGAAACAAGCCTGTGTTATTCCAATATTGTTAGATGAGATCTCAGAGAAAAACATTTTGTTTGAATTGTTCCTGCCCTCAAGTAAACTACCCAATCCAAAACTCATGCCAAAATTCTTTTCAGATGTTTCTAATATATATACTTTTAATATTATAATAATAGCAATTATATATTATAATATATTATAATATTAATATATAATTAATAATAATTATATATTATTATTATAATATATTGTAATAATAAGTATATATTATATATTATAATATAAAAGAATATAATTTAGATTTATATTAATATTATATATATTATAAATAAAACTATCAAAAAATGGGAGAAAAAAAAAACAAATGGTAAAATTGATTCAAGTCAGGGGGTTCGAGCAAACCCATTTTGTAGGTTCAACTGAACCTCCACAAAATACATTTTTTAATTATATTTCAAAGTGGTTCGGTCGAACCCATGTTCGACCAAACATATTTTTTGGGTTTGACCAAATAGTAGTTCAACTGAACCACCCTTTTTTTCACCTCTGCTCTCTAAGGCACCAAAATTGTCCAGAATCTTGCACTTCGAAGCTCACTTTGAGAATGAAAATAGAGGATACTTCACAAACCCAACTGGTATCAGGTAGCTCTCGGAAAGAGCTATCCAACGAATATAATTTTAATATGTTTTGGTTTTATTATCTTTTTTTTTTAAGTTTTATTAAATATAGGTTTTTCACCGAAAATGAAGCTCTTTGTTCTGCACATGTGGAAAAATAGAAGATTATCAAAAAAAAAATTTGAAAAATATGAGTGCACTAGATATTGGAGTCCTTGATCCAAAAAGAAAAATTTTGATACATACAATAAAAGTTATGCGTTATACGGTCACGCTATGTTTGAATTGTAATTGGTTTGACTTTGAAACTTGATTAGAGAAAAAATATTCAATAAAAAACTATCTAACCAAGTGGAAGCACTAGATATCGGAGTTAAAAATCTAAATTTGAAAGAATTAGAATTTTATCCTTCAAGGAAAAAAAGTTATACGTTATATGGTGTGCGTCACTTTTTTAAAATGTTGTTTTCTGAAGACAACTAGTTTTCATGTGAGATGGAAAAAGAAGTGCAATTTGATTCCAAAAATTTTGAATTTTTTTTTAGAATCTACAGAAAAAATTTAGCAAGATTCTAGTTTACATCATCTTCAAATTCCTCACGGTTTAGCCGCTATAGGTGCCTGAATGTGAAGATTTCGTTAAAAATAATAATTTCAGTGTCCAGTTTGGCCAAAAATTGTAAACCACTATTGTGGGATCACCCAAACTTGGGATCAACATCAAAGCTATTCAAAGAATGAGAAGCCATAATTCAGTAAATTCTTCTCCTAAGAACTTCAGATTGAGAACATTGAATTATGAAACTCATAAATCAAGTATAAGTTTTAAGGCACACAAATGTTCCTAGGAAGTGACAGATAGAAGAAATTAATGAAAAGACATATATGTTGGTGATATGTTAGACTAATAGAATATGTTTTTGCTTTATATTTTCTAATAAAAGAAAATAAATTTTTTACTTGTTTTTTTCTAAACTAAACACACAATGTTTACAAATGCTAAGTAATACATGTTCAATACAAGTCAGGAATGTAGAGGAACTATTTTGTAATCACATTCAATAGGCATACATAATGAATGAGTAATCCACATATGGGTTAACCATTAATTTTGGAACTATAATGTGAAGATGACATTAGGTGCTTGAGTAGAGGCATCAATCTAGGTGAAGGTAATATCTAGTTTAGGTTTAGCTAAATCTCAACAAGGGAAAGCATCTATCATGGTAACAAGGTTATCAAATGGTTGATTTGAGGATCAAGAGTTATGGAAGAAAACACTATATCAATAAATAGCTTTGTAAGATTAGTTAAATGGGAAGGTAGCGGGTTGCTAAATATTAACAAGTTTTGGTTCGAATGTGCTACAAAATTTAATTTCCTTTATCATTCACACTGGCCAGTTGAACAACACTAGAGTCAATGAGTTTGTGCACTTTGTTCTTAAGACATATACATCACCTATCATCATTCCCTGGTGTTCAATGATATTGACAAAAGGCCTTTCGGTCAAAAGGAGGTAGTGGTTTTTTAATATAGATGCAAGATGAATCGGAGGAAGATTAATCAAGTTATTGTTAAGAAGTTGTAGAATAATGTAATGAAGGGATTTAGAAAGATGGTCTAACTATCAAGTATTTGGTATAACTTGATAGGGGGCTACACCAAGAGATACATTGCAACCACAACTTGTGCTTGAATATTGTTGGAAGAAAGAGAATTAATTTGATGAAGTTTTTGTTTTTTTTCTAGAATGATTGGTAATTTGGAGCAATGGCCTTAGAATGACCAATAGGATCTGATGAGGAGGAGCCCTCATACTAGCTAACTGACAATTGGTAGTCACAAAGGGCCATGTAAAGATGTGTGAATGTGGGATATCACATCAATAATATTTTATCCCAAATGTGTGACTCTAGATTTCCAATGAAAACCTATTGCATAACAAAATCCAAAAGAGAAGATGTGATTTGAAAGAAGATGGCTTGGTAGCACCCTATAAAGGTAGTCACCTTCTCCTTCACTCTTTGCTTGGAATGAAGTAAATCACATAATATGACTTGAGGTCCAATATTGTCCTGGAAATGATAAAGGAATTGATTGACAAGTTGAAAAAAGTGAGTTGAGTTGTTAGGAAATGAAAAGAACCAATACATGGCCATCCATTTTGACAATCAAAGAAATATATTAGATAATAAAGCATCTTCAAAAATAAAATCATTGTACAATGTGGTAAATATCAACACATGGTTATTAGGGTCTCTTTTTCTATTGTTCTTCTCAAAACATGGCGTTTTGACAATAAAAGAAAGAGATTGGTTATGTTTTTAGACCACATCCATGTTTATTAAATGAATATAAAGAATAAACTTATATAAAAAATATCACATCTCATATGAGGATCCACTCAATATATAATTTTGTCAGAATGTCCTAGAAAGAGGAGGTATGCAGGATCTCATTATTTATTAATTTGTTCGTTGATCTCGCTATTAAACAACTAAAACGAATATTGTGTACTCCTCATAATTAAATTAATATTTCATTTAAAATTTATTCAAAACACTTTACCATGGTGATTAGCTACATAACAAAGTTTATCATATGCATTGTATTCTTTGTAGTTCCTTGTTGCATATTAAAGAGAGAGTTACACTTAGACCAAATATCTATTTGTTAAGCCATCTCTTTAAGTCATGCCTTGAGACATATATCAAATATCATTTTAAAACTTCTAGATAAAATTATAAAACAAAACATTACCAAAATTAGCCATTTCACATTTCTTTATAGCCACACATAGTTCAAAACACCAATAAAAAACTTCATGTGAACCAACAACCCTTGCTATAATTTCTTAAAAAATGAAAGAAAGTTCAAACAGATGGGTTGACCCCTAAATAATTTATTTTTGGTTTTCTAATGATGTAGAACATCCTCTAAATTAATGAAATGAGATTTCCTTCTTAACTCTAATATATAGGCATTTGCATGTTTATATGATAGATTTGTATACAAACAAATTTTATACCTTTTTAAAATTATCTTTATAAATACATGTTACCAAAGAAACATCATATCTCAAATGTAGATGCACAAGAACAATCAACATATTGATCCAAATATTCTTTAAACCGCCCAGAATTGGGATGGGCTTTCTATAAGGTTTTGTTGTCTCGATGTAGTTCCTCTTGGTTGTTCATTGTTATCTTGTTGTGAATCATGCTCTTTCTTTCTCTTTGTAGAAGGTTTTGGGCCCTTTCAAAACCATTCTTACCTAATAAAAAACATGTTGATCCAAAATTTTATTAGCAACATCAACCTAAATTTAAATTGTGAATAATTCTTCCATCATAGTCATAAAATATAATTCCCATTTTAATAATGTTTAAGTAGTTGGAACTAAACAGTTTTTAGTGAAAATCAATAAATAAAGAATTTCCATGAACTACTAAACTGTGTTTGCAAAAACAATTAATTATTTTCTTATTCTCTGATGTTGGGATTCAAAGCTACTATTGATGGTGAGATGTTTTTCCTGGATAAAAATATCGCATTGTTTGTATCCTCTAGTTCATCTTATAAATAGGACATTTGGGGGTAGACGGGGGGAGAGGTAGGCAATAGTCTCATTTGTTCTCATCTGAGTGAGAGCATTGTTTGGTCTGGTCACCTATATGTATCTTAACTAGTGGTGACTAGGGAATGATTCAGGTGCATCGCCTCCATTGTTCCTAGATATTCATTCTATTTTTAGCATTGCAAAATATTGAGTTTCTTACATTTTCCCTCGTGAAGCCCAATTGAACCCACTGAAATTAGATTGTTCTTCATGGTTCTTGATTGGGTTAGTTGTTACTCTAGTATTATTGCATATAAAAAATATGACTTTTGGATAATTATAATTTAGAACAAAACACACTAAGATGCAATAGGCATTGGGGGATAATTTAAGGATGGTTTGGTGAAAATTGTTTGGGAAGAGTAGTCAATAATAAAGAGATTGGTACAAGGTAAAGGATTCTATAAATGAGTCATTATTTTGGATTGTCCATGTGCAGACTATTATATCTTTTGGCCATTTTTGCAAATCCTTTGCCTATCAACATCCAACTAATATACAATGAATTGAAAATAATTATGGTTTGATATTCTTATAAACTATTATTACTTGCATACTTTGAATGCAACCTTCTATAATCAATATGTTAATTGCCATAAGATATAGCATACTTAATCTTTCCACATGCTCCAAAGTTTCGATGTCTACCTCCTCCCACCTTATATCTACTATCAATGTCTTCAATGCTATGCAATGTTACAAATCTTGTACTTTGTAGCCATGTTCTAATTTAAATGTTCAAATATAAGCTAACTGTATAAAGTTGGGAAGCACATCCAACTTGGGGTACCTAATTATCTTCATACCTCAAATGTTTGCCAGCCGTCACAAACACCCTTTATGTTTCTCCTTGTTATACACTTCTTTAATTCTTTCTATTTGACTGTGAGACTACCCTCACTCAAACAGATCTAATAGAATTTATAATTCGATACAAATACAATCTGATCGTATTAAAAATCCAATTTGATCTCAAATTTAATACATACAATTCCAACCTATTGAAAACCAGCAAAAGCTTCTCGGATTGACAACAACCTAACAATTATTTCTGAGGTGAGACAATTTACCGATTAAAACTTCACAATAAATATACCCTATCAAATATATATGTATTTAAAATCTCTAATTTTCTATGGGTATAACAAGAGGCATCTTCTTGAATTGGTTATCCCAGTCAATGCCGCACCGACATGGTCCATTGGTTCTTGGGGGAGGCTGTAACCTTCTCAAACGTGGCCGCCCTGAATTGAATAATTTTTAGGCATTTTCTTTCCCTGTTTAAACTGCTACTGTCTCAATAATGGCTGACAGAATGGACCTCCATACCAATCAATCCTATCTCCTTTCGTACATGTAGCTGTTTGTCTTTTTTAAAAAGATTTTCTTTTTCCTCTCTCGCATGTTTCGATGAAACTGAACCCACCTTATTAGCTGTACAGGATGGGGACTGAATAATTTTTAGGCATTTTATTTCCCTGTTTTTAACCCTTGCATGTTTCGAGGAAAGGACTGAACCTCCCTTCTTCATTTTACAGGTCAGTGCTTGTCTATTTTGAAAACGTATTCTTCACCATATTCTCCCCGTAGTTTAGAGGAAAAGATTGAACTCGCCTGCAGTATGATCTATTTAAGGCTCATATTGTAAATTTTAAACAAGCAGAGAAAACATAAAAAAAGAAAATATAAAGAATATAATATTTATGTGGTTCATCAAAACTGGCTACATTCATGAAAGCAGGAAAATTTATATTAACTGTTATATAATACATGGTTTGTACTCATGTATTTATACAAATCTCTTCGAATACGAAGAGATGGGAGAATACGAACGGTCATGTGACTGCTGGGCTTCACATCCCAACAATCTCCCCCGTGAAGTCCAATCGGCACATCCATGCACTGTGTCATCCCTGCATTTCCAATTTTATCTTCACATCGCAACAAGGCAACATGGAGAGGTGGAGAGGAAGAGAGGAAAAACAAATCCAAAATGTATAATTATATATTGAAAAAGTGGAAATATCAATGATGAATAAAATATAAAAATGAAACCTTAATGTGGTTGCCAAAGATGGGTAGGGTAAGTAAAATTGGTTTCACAATCAAAATAAAAGAAATATGTAACAATATAAAATAAATGAAGAATTGGTAATGCAAAGAGTTTCAAATATAAAATTGAGATGCAAATATCATAAAAGTATAGATCTAAGAACCCTATTATGAATAAGAAACCATAGAAGAAAACGAGGAAATCAAAAGAACACAACTTATTACCCATAGATAGAAAAAATCAATACTTAAACCACTAGCTACTTATTAAGAGAAACTACATTGAATTCGTTTACTAACCTTATTAACTAAAATATCTTTATCTCCTTTTCCATTTTTACATTTTATTTCCTCAATAACATTGATATTTTCTAACCTGATTCCTATCTAGAGATTCTGTCAACGAATTTTAAATGTTATTTGTACAGGCATATAGAAAAGCAATGTCCCTAAGTGTCTCGACTACATTCCATGGTTTCAGTGGATTAAAGGACTTGGCTTCAATATGAGACAAGTTTTTCTCTCGTAGATTAATTATCTGTATATGTCTTATCCTTTAAATTGAAAGGGGTTTTATGAGTTCATAATCTATGAATGAAGGTAAATTTATAGTGTCATAAATGGAAAAATATGGTGGGAAAAACTTATGTGATGAATAAAATGCTAGATATTCTTGATCTATTCCAAGAAAATATTTTCATAGACGATGAGGGGGATCCCTGTCATAAATGTTGTCTTATTCTTAACTTGAATCCCTCATGATTTTACTTAGTTTGGTTGTTGTGAGAGAAACAATTGTGAGAATAAGAATCTAGGAAAGATAGTAACATAGTAACTATTTAACCCTATTTAACATAGTTACTATCTTAAAGCAATATTTGTGAGAATTAGGGAGAGCCTTTAATCCTTTGTGGTTTTTCCCCTAATAGGGTTTCCACATAAAACAAATCCTTATGATATGGTGTTGTGGTTGTTTATCATATGTGCATGCATCTTTTTTTTGAGTGAATGTTATCAGCATAGATTAAAAATCAAATTAATAAAGATAAAAATTGCACAACACTAATTCACCCCCCTCTCAGTGTTACTTGATTCCAACAATTGGTATAAGAGCTTTGTACCTCTAAAGAAGCTTAAAAGCTTGGGGAAGATTATTAATCGATCTCCATCTCCCTAAATCTAGAACACAAATTAGTAAATCAATGTCATTTTCAATCAAGATTATT
This sequence comes from Sequoia sempervirens, assembly GCA_007258455.2. Classification (NCBI taxonomy): domain Eukaryota; kingdom Viridiplantae; phylum Streptophyta; class Pinopsida; order Cupressales; family Cupressaceae; genus Sequoia; species Sequoia sempervirens. The sequence goes on from VDFB02105785.1 coordinate 69,559,778, forward strand.
AATCAATCAAGCTAATGTGTAGTCATTCAAATCAAATCAATCAGAACAATCAAGATTTTCTATCAATCAAACCATCATTCCTCACCTATCATGAGGAGGATTTGCTATCAATCAAACCATCATTCCTCGCCTATCATGAGGATGATTTGCTATCAATCAAACCATCGTTCCTTGCCTATCATGAGGACAATTTCTTGTCAATCAAACCATAATTCCTTACCTATCATGAGGATGATCTGTTCTCAATCAAACCATTGTTCCTCACCTATCATGAGGATGATCTGCTATCAATCAAATGATCATTCCTCGCTTATCATGAGGACGATCTACTATCAATCCTACCATCATTCCTCACCTATCATGAGGATGATCTGCTATCAATCCCACCATTGATTCTCACCTATCATGAGAGTAATGCGCTATCAAACCACTATCATTCCTCACCTATCATGAGGTTGATACATCACTAGTTCTATCATTTGATTCTCACCTATCATGAGATCAAATCATCATGCAAAACATCAATCAAACACTGCACATACCACAATCTGACTGAAATCAATCCAAAACATGACAAATGGATGACTTTAAGGCTTCAAGGACATCTTGCAAACATCACTTTGAGGGATTTTTGCAATCACACCCTACAAAAAAAGTCAAACAACAAGCTAAACCACCCCAAATCAACAAAGATGAAAACCTTCCATGGCAATAAGAGGCGCCATTTGGGACCCCAAAGGTGCCAAAACAAAGTTTGCAACTAAAAATAGGGTTTTCAAGGCTTACAAGAGGCACCATTTGGGACCACGAAGGTGCCAAAACAGTGTTTGGCATCTCAAAACATGGATTTCACCCTTACAAGAGGTTCCACTTGGGACCCCAAAGGTGCCAAACAGTGTTGGAGGCCAAGAACTTGAATTTCAAGTTTACAAGAGGCACCATTTGGGACCCCAAAGGTGCCAAAACTCTAAAAACACCTAAAAATAGTCATTTTCAAGCTTACAATAGGCACCATTTGGGACCTCAAAGGTGCTAGAACTCTTAAAACACATGAAAATTTGATTTTGAAGCTTCCAAGAGGCACCATTTGGGACCCCAAAGGTGCCAAAACTCTTAAACATGCTAAAAAACACTCAAAAATGACAAAAACATCACCTGAAAGTGCATAAAAGACATCTAATAAGCTACAACATCTATCTACGATGTTCAAAATGCTTCTAAAAGGAAAGAAAATGAATAATAAAGAGGTTTCTCGTAAAGTGTATCGTGGGTCCAGAGGCAGCAGGCTGATCATGGTGGCGCAGACACTCAAACCGATGCTTGTGGTAGGGAATCACCATCTTCCTCTAAGCTCTCCAATCCTCAACTTCTCCAAACTCAAAATGTGCAAATGAATCCCATTTTACTAATTTTTCCCTTTTCAAGGTAAAAAGGATGGAATTATGGTGGGATTAATTTCCCGTTTTTACCACAAAAGAGTTATAATTAATCAACACTATTCAACGAAAGAGAGCTAGCAACCCAATTTCGAGAGATAAATCATTTCTGACATCAAACCTTCACTGAATTGACATTGGATCATCATTGCATCACAACACTCATCACATTAGTCCTAACCCCTCTCTCTCAAGTCTCTTTGTCCTAACCCCTCTCCCTCTCTCCCCTCTACCCTTAACCCTTATACCCTAAACCCTTGTACGCCCTACCCTTTATCTCTCTCCCACTCTCCCCTCTCTCTCTCAAATCTCTCCCTCCTAGACCCACTTTTTGTATCCCTCTCTCTCGCTCACTCCTTCTGTCTCTAGATCCCCTCTACCTTCTACCCTTAAGCCTTAAAGCCTTAAACCCTCTCTCTCACACTCACTCACTAATTCTATCTCGAGCTCCCCTCTACCCTTTATCTCTCTCCCACTCCCCCCTCTCTCTCTCAAGTCTCTCCCTCCTACCCCTTCTCCCTCTCTCACCTCCACCCTTAACCCTTAAACCTTAAACCCTTGTACCCCCTACCATTTATCTCTCTCCCATTCCCCTCTCTCTCTCTCTCAAGTTTCTCCCTCCTACCCCCTCTCCCTCCCTCCTCTCTACCCTTAACCCTTAAACCCTAAACCCTTGTACCCCCTACCATTTATCTATCTCTCGCTCCCCCCATCTCTCTCAAGTCTCTCCCTCCTACCCCCTCTCCCTCCCTCCCCTCTACGCTTAACCCTTAAACCCTAAACCCTTATACCCCCAACCCTTTATCTCTCTCCCAACCCCACCTCTCTATCTCTCTCTCAACTCTCTCCCTCCTACCCCATCTCCCTCTCTCCCCTCTCCCCTTAACCCTTAAACCCTAAAACCTTGTACCCTCTCCCACTTCTACAATAATAGTAGGTCCTCCACAGTTGATGCATGTGGGATTTCTCATGGCTTCTTTAATTTCCATGTTCTCCAAGCGAAGCTTCTCGTTATCCTACCTGAGGAGAGTGTTTTCATGAAACTCATGTTGAGCCTAAAAATCCAAGATTTGAAAAGCCATGATTACAAAAATTTAAGGAATAAAGAATGAAACCCTAAAGTTCATCAATTTTGCAACATTACTACAAATTTTTGGTCATTATCTTAATCCCCACATAATTTCATCTATGTTTACTAATTCTGGAACCAAAACTTAACCTGGCATGGTGCAAGCCCCAATTGCTTACTCGAAAACTACCTTTGCTTCTCATCCGGGTGAGGGAACTCTTTGAAAAGCCTATAGGAAAACCAAAATAGCAATAAAGTCAGAAACAACAATTCTCAACGAATGACAAGTATTGAATTGTTTAGTGAAAAAGGGGATACACTTCCATCTCCTAAATTTGCTAAGGAGTATGCATGTGATAGTGCTTCTTTTTTGGATGGTTATCTTCCTACTCATCGCCATATCCATTCCCTCCCATGTTGTCACTACCAAACTTGCTCTCATACTCTTCATCTCTCTGTAGGTCCCACGCTGAAACTCTCCACCACTATTACCAAACATGTCTCCTTTCCCTTCCAAGCTACTTGTTTGTCTAACAATGCCCAACATAAATATATACTTCCTTAAATATCTATAAACAAACAAAATTCCCCTAAGAAAATAAAATTAATATGCATTTCAACATCAATACCCATTTTTTTATGATTTATGGTTGAAAAGAACACCTACCAGCGTCAAGGAGAGCTTGGGTGTAGAGCTATAGATGTTCATGTTCATAGTAGACCTTGGCTGAGGGGCAATGAAACAAGCCTGTATTATTCCAATATTGTTAGATGAGATCTCAGAGAAAAACATTTTGTTTGAATTGTTCCTGCCCTCAAGTAAACTACCCAATCCAAAACTCATGCCAAAATGCTTTTCAGATGTTTCTAATATATATACTTTTAATATTATAATAATAGCAATTATATATTATAATATATTATAATATTAATATATAATTAATAATAATTATATATTATTATTATAATATATTGTAATAATAAGTATATATTATATATTATAATATAAAAGAATATAATTTAGATTTATATTAATATTATATATATTATAAATAAAACTATCAAAAAATGGGAGAAAAAAAAAATGGTAAAATTGATTCAAGTCAGGGGGTTCGAGCAAACCCATTTTGTAGGTTCAACTGAACCCCCACAAAATACATTTTTTTTTCTCAAAAGTATCCCATACCTCTTTAGGTGTATTACATGATTCAATGTGAAACTGCAAATCAAATGAGACTAATGAACATATGCATCCAAGTGTTTTCTCACGATCAATCTCCCACATTGCCAATTCTTTAGCATCTGTAGGTTTTTGAATTGTGTCCTTTAGATGACCTATTAGACCTTTCATCATGAGATAGTTTGTTACTGATTTTCTCCATGTAGCATAATTATGTGAATTTAGGGGTTCAATTTGAGATCTCCCCATTGCAAGAACACAAATCAAGCAAAAGAATGCAAACAATCACTGCAATATTACTCCCCCAAATCACTCAATCAAGAAATCTCCCAAGCAATATCTGATTTGGAACTTTATATTTAGTGCGTTTACAGTTGCTAGATGCCAAAAACAGCAAGCTATACTTGATCTTAGTGCTTACAAATGCCAAAATAGGCCACAATATCAAGTACAATTTTTGGTACAAAATGAGATCAATCTAATCCTACCATTAAGAAGTACACAAAAAATCATGCACTTTCAAAAAAAAATTCACTCAAAAATGTTACTGTAGGAGCAAGATATGAGCTCCCAAAGTTCTCAAAATGAGGATGAAGCAGTAACACCTGTGAGAATCTGCAAATTCTGGAAAAACCAAGCACCAAAACCAAAAACAGATTGGACCAGTGCATAGAGCATGAAATTCTATCCCAAATCAAAAAAAAACTGCTCGAAAAAAGGACTAAAATTGAGCAAGTTATGGAACTTCAAAGATTGACTGCAAAAATCAGAATGCAAATGGTGAAGGGGCAAAAATTTCAAAAGTCCGCTGACGTCATCGCTGACGTATTGATGATGTCATCAATTTACGGGCTTAAATTTGACGGTTTCCTGCCCGTCAACGGAAAAAACATGCCCAGCCAGAAATGAAACAGAATATTCTTGTTCATGCCGGAATATTCTTTTGAATCTTTGACCCGAATATTCTGTCACCGGTATTTTTCTGTGCTAGAATATTCTAACCGCCACTGTCTTATACCGCCAGATTTCTATTGAATTGACCGCCCGGATTCTTTGTGCACTGCCGGAGTTTTTAAACTCGCCCGAATATTGGAACAGCCCGTTGGATTTTTTTTGCCGGCGGTGGATGTATGTAGAGTGGGGGCCGTGGGTGTGTGCAGGCGGGGGGCCTGCGTGGGTCGTTGCAGGGGGCCATGTGGCTTCTCCGCAGGAGCCCGTGGTACCCTATACTTCTGCGTACAGCGGGTTAAATCCGTAGAACCGAAAGTCTTTTCTATATTTTTTTTGTTTTTTTTTTCTTTTGATTTTTTATTTTGATTTTAATAAAATCTTTTTTTATAAAAATGGTACAATAATTTTTTTTTTCAGAAAATATTTAAAAAACTAAAATATATATTTTTTTAAAAAAAATCATACCGTTAACATTATGACGACCTGGGGGGCCGTACGGCTCTCCAGGAATTTTTTTTTTGCCTCACCGGACAACTGCTCCGAATCAGATGATTTGACAATCCATCTTAGGGTTTTTGGCCCTTCTGGACACGATGGCAGGGTCAGATTTGACCCAAAATGCTCCAAAATTGCAGCTACCTTCTGGATCTGGCAACCACTCTTCAGCTTCAAACCCTCATAGATTTGGCCTCATATGTCCGATTTGGATGAAACAAAAGGAAAAATCAACTATCTCAAACCTTCCAGATGCAATGGTGAGCTCAGATTTGCACCAGTAAGCTCGGATGTGAACCTGTAACAAAGAGCCACGAACGAAACCTCCTCAGATCTAGAATCTCTCTTTAGAATAAGACTCTTTGATGGCTCCAAACACGCTCTGATACCATGTTAGAATTGGCTATGGATGCCACCCAAGATCTATGGACCAAATGGAAAGCACAAGAAAGATAAATGATATGACAAGAATGAACTGTATTCAATGTTATTAATATGATATGACTGATTATGATTGATTACAAATGAGAGAGACCCCTTGGTTATATAGCCAAGGTGAGATCATAGAAGGGCATAAGATTATGACAAGTGTCAGAATCTTATGACATGAGACAACTAAGAAAACTTATCACTCCACCAAAGATGGAGAGATAATCACATGATGTGTCCACAAAAGGTGGAAGTGATGAGATAATGACATGTCAAGTCCACCAAAAGTGGAAATTCTCCAACAACCTCCTATGTGGTCCCTAAGTAAACTTAACTAAGGTGTAATTATGACCTAGGACAAGGTACAAGATATTTAATTACACCAACAGTAACTAATGGTGGATTACAAATTGAACATCAACAAGGCTTAAGCAATGCTAATCAAATTTCTTTTGTTCAAATACTATCTAGTATAAGAAGATGTCAAGGGGAATCATCATATGACCTATTTACAAGGTTTTTGGATGCCTTGTTGGAAATTACCAAGAATTTCAGACCTAAGGATTTAGTGTGCATTGACTTGTTTTGTGAGATTTTTGAACCAAGGCTGAGTGCCCTGCCAAAAGAGTTGAAGCCTTAGGGTTTTGATCAAATTCTTGATTGGATAAGGATTGTTGAAGAAGCCAAGTGTGATTATGTTCAAAGTATCATGTCTCAAAGTATCAATAGTGGCTATCCTACTGAAAATAATCAGAAGGTAGTGCTAGTAAGTGAAAAGGGTGTGTCATAGAATGAACATCTATCTTGTGGGATGAGTGAGGATAGTGGTTGTAATCAATTTACAAGGAACTTATATGAAAATTTGTATATTGGTGATGAGGATGAAGATATATTTGCAAGTGTTGTGGATATCTCATCAAAAATCAAGAACAAGTGTATGAAGGAGGACAGTTTGAGTATTCACTCTGAACACTCTAGGCATAGTATGGGTGATGATGAATTACCTTGCAATAAAGATTAAGGGGAAACTGAGGTCTCTGATTTTTTTCGAAGAATGAATCCTTTTATGATGATTATCTAGAAGCATTTTGTTTGCATGAGGGATGCAATAATATTAATGCTCCTAGGTTTTTTCCTTTACAAGTGAATGAGCAAGTCCCTTGTGAGGGATACTAGGAATACAATCCAGTTATATCAAGAATTGAGTGTGCTTGTTGTGTGAATGATGATGAGTTTGAAGACAAGAATATATTTTTTCAATATTTTGAGCCTAATAACAATGTTAAAAATGATGAAAACTATGGTACTAACCAGTAGGATCATGTCCTAGTTGTTCTTGATTATCTATGAAAAGTAGAAATGGAATATGCATGTTTTTTCAAAAAAATGGACATGATTATTTTTGAAAATTAATGTATTGATGAGTAAAGGGATAAAGAAGTTTGTTCAAGTGCTAATGAAGAACCATCAGATTATAATGAACCTTTCACATTTGAGTCAACATACTTATCAATGGATGAGGTGCATGAGTGCGTCGTTGTTGACCCTATTAATCCTAAGTTGTTTGAGCCATCCTTTGAAATATTTTTGTTTGATTTAAATGATGATTCAAAGGGTAAATTAAAATATGTTGCTAAGCCTAAAATAAAGGTATTATTTGATGCATGGGATGTAATTGATAATGCTATTTATGGTGATGACCCTGATCTAAATAAGAGCAATGACACCTTAGGTTTTGGAGCATCTGATGATGTGACTGATTCAAAATGCTCAAATGAATGTGAACACCAATTTGAGAACATTCCTATATGGATAAAAATTTATTGTCCATCAATCAAGATAAATGTTTATCTGGTATGGGATAGAAATCAAAAGATGACTCCAAGATTTTATATGAACTTTATATGAGCCCCGAGTTATCAGAAGTGGAGTTGTAGTGTAATTCCAAAGGGTCAAGATACATGTTCCTAGGTGAAGATTTTGAACAAAGTGTTTATGAAGTTTTTTCAGTTTGATGTGAAAAATGAAATCGATTTCAACCCTTTTGGTGTTAATGATCAATTGGAGTATGAAAGTTTTATATTTCCAGTCAAGTTAGAGGAGTATTTGGTAGAGTATGATTCTGAACTGGACAAGGTAGAATGCTACAATTACATTTTTCTATTGGATAGGGTTAATGATGAGAATTGCAAGTTTAGACACATGACAATCATGGTTAATTGTAGTGACCACAAAAGGATTATCTTGTGGGTAGTTCATGACAATGTTTTCAGCCTCGGTCTGGTGCAGATAGTAGAAAATAAAGTTTTTGACAAAGGAAAGGAATGGTTTTAAGTTTTTGGGGGTTTGGGGCCACCAATTGAAAATGAATCCTATTAAACTACAAGACATGGGTTGAGAGTAGGTGATCAGGAGGGACTTCTAAGAATATTTGAATCTGGATCACTTTGTACAGTCATGTAAATATTATATATATGTTTATTTGCTTTGGGTCGATTCTCTTGCCTATTTTGGGCAGGTCCTAGTTTTGGGTTCTTTTTGCTTGGTCTGCTTCACCTGAGATTCTAAGATCTTTCTTTATTCTGGAGGAACAAACATCCACAATAGGAGTTGAGAGAACTCCAATCCCAATACCTGCAAAACAATAAGAACAAACACATTAGATTAGAGAATGCAAGCAAGAACAAGGATTCCCCATAAAATCCATTTACCAAGTTCAAATTAGGAAAAGAAATAATGAAATCAACAAAATAGAGATTGAATCCTAATTAAACTAGAAAACTCATGATCCCATGGGGGAATTGGTGCCAATTTGATATGAAAATTGGCCCTTTCCCAATTCCTATGATGCAAGATTTGATGTATGTTGATGAATGATCCACTTTGATGAAGGATGATGAATGCTCCAAGCTAAAAACCTACATAACCTAGCTAAAAACTCAATGGTATTGGTGAAAATGGCTAGAGATTTTAGTATAGTAACTTTGCATAAATTGTGGATGATGAAATGAGGAGATTAGCCTCTTATTTATAGAATGCCAAGATGGATGAATGTACAAAATAGAGCAATGTGGGACTAACATTCATCCAATGGAAAGATGCCACTTGTCAACCTATGAGTGGATGGAGGATGTGCAAGTTTTGATGATTGTGCCAATAAATGCCTATTTTGAATTTTGAATTTGTTGAAATGACATGCAAGAGGGAAGGAAAAATGCATTGAATGCCACTTGGCTCAAGGAAACGGACATGTAATAGAGAGTAAATGCCTTGTTGGATGTACATGTCAACTTGGATTTTTGAATTCAAACTTGGAGAATATTCCCAAAAAATGTCTTGTTGAGGAAAATGGAGATTTAATAAATCAATTAAATATATTTTCATGTGCAAGTGGTAAAAGCTAGAGGATGGGACATGAGAGGAGATTAAATTAATCCAAGTTAGTTAATTTAATGAAGAGATTAAATGATGTGACCTATTTGACTTAAATTTGTGGATGTATTTAAATCAAATATGAGAGAAATGTGATAAGAGATTAACTAAATAAAGATTTTGATTTATTTAATTAAAAGGGATGATGTTAGATTAAAATAAATAAGGTTTTAATTTATTTAATTTATTAGATAGACTTTAGAGATTTAATCAAATAAAATAAATTATTTAATTAGATAGGATAATTAGATGAAGATGATTAATTTAATAATTGATAAGAGGTGACTTAATTAGATAATTGGTTTATTTAATTAAGAGAGGAATATTGATGAATTTAATCAGATAGGGGTATTTGATTAAACAGTTAGACCGAAGAATGATTTGAGATGAAATGATGTTAGTGGTCGGGATTAGATGCACAATGTCAATCAGTATATTTTACGTGTCTACATTTTGCCCCTCTTTGAAGCAATGCACTTGTGTTGTTTCATAGAATAAACGATCTCAATTAAAGCCAATTTTTTTTTTAAATCCTACCCCATTGTTTTCCGGTGAGAGAAAATATGCCAATATATTGCCCCCTTAAGAGACTGGACAAAACTTTCAATTTTTGGGTGATCTCACGAAGAAAGAGGACAAGGTGCCTGATAGGTCCAAAAAGGCTCTAGGAGGCCAAAAACATGTATAAACAAAATAAAATGATGTAAAACACACCTCAACTAGATAAAAATAGGCTCAAGGGTTCAAAACCCTTGCAGGATAGCCGTTTAGGGTGAAAAAACCCTAATTTTCAAGATTAAAAAGGCTCTGAGGGGTCACTTTCAATTCATTCACACACAGCCATCTAGCAACCTTGAGATTTGAGCTCTAACCTCCTGACGATATGGTGCAATGACAGCTCCCGATGCACATTTCTGACTGAGTCCAGACATACCAATAGCCACCCAGCATTGGGGCACTAGTAAATGATCCTCACTTGAGCTTTATTTTTTGTTTTTAGCATTCATTTAATGCTTTCAAAGTCAGTCCTTCTGCAGCGGTGCTATATAGCACAACTCAAAAATCAAACTATGTCACTCGATGTCAGATTGTGCCACAGCGGTGGAGTTTGGAGTTTGAAAAAAAAATCCAAACTCTGATGCTGAGCTCATGGCCGATGGGGTCAATTCCAAAGTGCGACGTGGCAGTGCACTAATGACTAAAATATTTTCAAACTGTGTTGCTTGGAAGGAAAGTGCATTGTGGCGATGCACTTTTGGCATTTTTGTGCCCTAGTGTAGTAGTTTGATAAAAATCAAACTGCAATGCCTTCACGGATTGTGACGCTAGAGTGGTTTCTTGGATGCCTGGAAAAAAAAAATTAAAATTTTTAACATGATGACCCTTCTTGATGCAAGATGTGGCAAGGGAGCTCTACTCCCGAGAGCATAGGTCACAAGATGTGTTTGGTTACTTGTGGGACTTGAGCAACAGAGATCAAGATTGACTATGATACATGGGGTTGTGGTACATCACCTACGCAGCGCCCATTCACACCCACCTTGGGATGATGTTGGCGCTTGCTAAGAGATGGCATAGTGAGACCTCTTCTTTCCACCTTCCCACCGGCAAGTCCACCGTCACCTTGGAGGATGTTTTGTGCATCTTGAGATTTCCAATTCATGGTCAGCATGTCATTTTTTATATAGATGAGGGGCGTAATGTCTGTCACATAGTCCTCACCATAGAGGACATTGTCATTTGCGGGGGGCAGATCGAGCTTGAGCGACATAGGGCCCTGGCACCTCCCCTCCACTTGGTTGTTGTGGTGATTATTTCAAGTCTCATTGCACTAGACCAACAAGGTTGTTACTTTAGTCTTGATTGGGGACTCTGTTGGGAGTGCATGGTTATGCGTGACAAGCCTACTCACTTTGCTTGGGGGCTAGTTCATCTTGCATCATTGTATAGAGATCTCCATGAGTACGTCTAACTCAACGGTAGGGCACTCAAAGCAGGCATGACACTCCTCCACATATGGGTGTGGGAGCACATTGTTATCCTTTGGCCACAGATTCTTGTAGTTCCAATGGGGCCTGATAATCCCCTTGTATAGCACTACAGAGGCAGTGTGTCCTTCACACACATAGGCAAGCATGGGATTCCCTATTAGAGGAGGGTCCTAGACAAGATGCAGGTGTTCATATGGCGTATGTACCTTGGTCGGTCCAAATGGGCCGACGATGTACATCAAATTTTCTATGCCTGCTAGGACCGCTCCATGGAGGGGCAAGAGCACACGATGATAGAGAGATATCTATTCAGGCGTGTGCAACGTCAATTCGGTGAGCCTTAGGATCGGCTAGATGATGATTATGTGGTCATATTTTCCTGCACCATGGCATAGGTTTCATGGGGGCAGTATATTCCTTCTTTTGAGGTCATCAATAGTTTCAAACATTTGGTTGCTCTGCCATGGGCTTATGATTAGGGGCTTGCAGATCCAGGCATGACATAGACATATAGGGATTGGTTCTGGCCTCCCCTTCATTTGACAGTTCCAAGAGTAGTCCCTGATTAGCAAAGGGTGATAGGTAGAGGGGGAGGATGAGTATGGAGGGATGATGCACAATAGGACCAGCCAGTCGGGCCTCTAGTTCAACCAGTTCAGCTAAGTCAAGGCAATGTGCAGATGCAAGATCAGCAGCAGGTGTCGACTAGGCAGCAGGGGCAGACAGGTGCACCACCACAGGCTGGGGGTGAGGATCACCCTCAGCTATAGCCTCCACGAGCACAACTAGTAGGGCAGGTGGATCCCTAAGATGCATTGATTGCATTGTTGTAGGCCCAAGTGTAGCTTTTGATAGGGGAGAGAGATCAGGCACGAACCAAGAGAGATCAGATCAGGGCTAAGAGGGACCAAGCCATACTACAAAGGTAGGCTTGAGAGCTACAAGTGGCCACAAAGCTAGGCCATAGATAGTAGTTGGAGAGCATGGCAGCCTCCTCCTCTCAGGTTACAGTGTCCATTCGGTCCTACAGGGAGGCCGTTTGAGAGGCTGAGTATTACCGTATGCAATATCATGAGGTTGTACCCAAAGCAGCATAGGTCCCAAAGTACTTGCAGTGAACCGGTTTTAGACTAGTAGAGGGTCACAGTGACAGAGGCGAGCATAGCAGATAGGAGGGTTAGGCCTCATTTTGATCAAGATGATATTCTTTTGTACCCTATGGGCTCCTTTTTGATAGCCCAATGGTCCTTTTTGTCCTTATTGACACACATGTACAGTGATCCAATTATTTTGTACTATGATAGTTATTCGATGATGATATATATATGAGATGATGATTTTGATATGATGTGACGTGTATCATTTATTTATGCATGTATGGATGATTCTATTTCTATATGCTATTGTAATGATGTTATGGTGTTATATGATGTATTTATGGATGCATTTATTTCTAATGATATATGCATTATGTAATGACTATGACCTAACAGATCTATATTATGTTGTTGACTTATGATATGCAGATGTATTTATGTGATGCATAATGATGTTGTGGTCTATATGATGATTTGAAATGATATGATATGTAATATGCAATATGCAAAATGATATGGAGATGATCTATGGTGTATACGCAAAATGATGTGAATCATGCTTATATATGAAATGATTATGGATGGATGTACAATTTACACATAATGGATTTTTGTGTTTCTATTTATGTTTATAATGATGTGGAATGATTTATTCCATGAAATGCAAAAAATGATTGTGATGCTATTTATGAGATGATATGGATGATTAGTGGATGATATAATGTGTTGTAAATGCAATGGTCGTGTTTTATATGATGTGTATTGATGATGCAAATGAGATGGTTTTCTAAGATGCTTAGAATAACAAATATTATCCTAAACATGTTAAATGATAATGTAAAGTATGTGATGCATTTAATGTGATGTACTATATGCAATGATATGATGATGTTTTATGCAAAAATGAATGTAATGTGTGAGATGACTTTATAATCTTATGTGAGTATGTATGCAATGCATTATCTATAATGCTTATGTACTTATTATGTATGATTATGTAGTAGGTGGTAATGTGAAATGGTAATGAAATTTTTATGTAAATAAATGTTATGCAATGATTTATATGTTGAATGCAATGTGATGGAAAAAAGTGGATGTAATGTAATGAAAAAGGGATGTGCTAATTTTATGGAAAATGCTTATAATACCATGTTTATATGATGATGGTAATGCAATGCATGTGTTTCCTATATGATATGTTGATGCAATATTCAAATGTTTTGTGGATGTAGGATCGATGATGATGATGATGGTGATGATGATCAACTGTCATAATACCTTGTTAGTGCAATGAGCAAGAAGAAATGAAAGAGAATTCATTTCAATAGGACACAAGATGATGAATATGCAAAATGATGATGATTACTTGCCGAGGAGTTGGGATTTTCAAAGGCCAATTTCCTTATGTTTGATGACACACGTGGTATGATGCATCAAGGTATAGAAAATCGGGATGGCGTTGTACCTAGTGTGATGGACTTTGAATTGAAAAACAAATAGGAGTATCCTTGTTCACACCTGACATATGAAAACCTTGCTAGGATGCACTTTAGAAGTTTCAAACACCTCAGACCAAAACACGGAAAGGTACAACCTATCAATGCAATAGTCAACAAGCTACCCAAAACCTCCTCCATACATACCTAACAATGCAAGTATTCGCCAAGTTATATTACAAGGATGTCCAACACACAAAATAGACAAAAGATAATGATCGTTGCCCTATTCCTATTTCTCTAAATCCTCTGTTCAGATATCATCGAGAAGTCCTTGGAATGAGCACAATAAGATAAGTGAAAAGATAAAGATAAAGTAAACAAACAAGCTGATGTTCTTCAATACCACTAACCAAAAAGAGGATGTGTTTTTAAGGATAAGAACGGAAACTATTGCCAAAAGACAATGCCCATTGTAGGAAGGATACATCCTAGGACATGTTAGTGGATGGTGGCACATCATTTCATTTATCCTAAGCATTATTTCAAATGATTGATATGGGACCAATTGGATGATGAGTTATCGACACAAAGAGTTTGACCAACTTGTTTACATACTGACTTAGACCTAAGACTTGATGTTTTGAGTTTTTACTTTTGACAAGCTAGACTTGTTTTTGATTATCTTACCAAAGATTGAGGATGACAATCATTTATTATGAATGATGTCATTGCAAGTGCAAGTGAGATGAGATAGATGGATTTTTTTCAAATATTTGGATGTTTTTTATTTTTTGGAGATGTTTTGAGGTTGTTTTTGGTATTTTTGGAGATTTTCAAATTTTCAATGTTTTTGGGTTTTCTAAGATTTTGACCAAGAGACTAACCTAAAGACCTATCCCAGGGGCCTTGAGGGCTAATCAATAGATTAGCCTTGCCTATGTTATACATGTAGAGACCACGTAGTTCGACGAATGAGTTGATCAATTTATAGATGACGATATACATGATGAGATGTCAGTTTATTATAACAAACTCCTAAGGGACTGACCTAAGTGTCTCAGGGGATGATCAAAGATCAACCTTTCCTACGTTCAAGACTCAAAGACCCATAGTTTGAGAAGACGACTCTTTTTTTGAATTTTTGACCTATTTTGGGATTTTGATATGTTTTGATGTTTTTGGATTTTTTGATGTTTTAGGATTTTAAAGATATACACAAATTCGATCTAATGAGAACATTCTCCCAGTGTGAAGCAATAGACTACTCTAATAAAAGCAGGACAAACTGACCTTGAGGATGGGCCAAGTAGTACTAAGAGGGATCATGATACAAACACAAGACAAAGCCATAGTGCAAATGCAGGTGGATGAGTGATGGAAACGTAATCGATGGATAATGTAGAACATGCCATAAAGATTCTAGTGGATGGAAAATGCTTATTTACACAAGGTGTCTATTTTCCAAGTTTTCACCAAGGTACTTGTCGAAAGTGCCACCGAAGTGGTTTTCACTAGAGGATGATTTTTTCTCTTTACTGTTTTCAATCATTTTTGTGATTTTTTTTTATTTTTTTTTAATCTTTTTGCTGTCACCAAGACACCTGTTTGCTAGGTTTTTGCCGAAGTAACCATTTTTTCAGAACATTTTCTAATTTTTTGGATGTTTTGGTTCTTTACCTTGAAAGATTTAGGCATCAAACTTTTTGAGATGAGAGCTATTCATGGGCTCTTGTAGAGGTTCACCTTTGAGTGTTGATAATTGATATGCCCCTAACTTGTAACTTGTTGTGATAACAAATGGTCCCAACCAATTGGGTTCAAATTTTCCTTTGTTGCTTGGGTTTGGGACATTCTTTTGATTCTCCTTTAATACTAGTTCTTCGACTTGACAAGTCTTGCTTCTGATTTTCTTATTATAGCTCCTTTTGAGTCTATTTTGAAAGACTTGCAAATGATTCAAAGCATCTATATGCCACTCATCTAGTAGCTCCAACTCATTCAATCTTGATACTCAATACTCTTCATTATTGATGAGGTTTTACAGTGATATCCTGAGTGATGGGAGATCAATCTCAATAGGGAGTACTGCTTCTGATCTGTAGACTAGGGGAAAAGGGGTGGTACTGGTAGGTGTGCGGATGTTGTTTCAATAGGCCCAAAGGGCGAGATTAAGCTACAGGTGCCAATCATGACCTACATCATTGACTATTTTCTTGAGGATTTTCAAAATGGTTTTGTTTGTAGCTTCCGCTTGGCTATTTCCTTGGGGATAGTATGGGGTAGAGAAGCGATGTTGGATTTTAAAATTTTCACATAAGACATGATTATTAAATGGTGTCCCATTATCTGAGATAATGGCTTGTGGAATACCATAGTGACAAATGAGATAGTTCAAGATGAACTTAGATATTTGCTTCCCAACTATATACATCATGGGTATGGCTTCCACCCACTTAGTAAAGTACTTCATTGTGGTTATGATGAATTTGTGGCCGTTAGATGAGGTGGGCGTGATTTTTTGAATGAGATCGAGTCCCCACTGTGAAAAGGGCCATGGTGTGACGATGGGATGAAGCTCTTGAGCTGGAGCATGGATGAGGTCCCCATGCTGCTAACATTGTAGACACATTCTAGCATATTTATGTACCTCTCTTTCCATTGTGGGTCAATAATACCCCATCCTCAATAGTTTCTTGGCTATGGTCATTCCACTAGAGTGTGAACCACAGATACCATTATGTACTTCAGTTAGAGTAGTTAATGCCTCCTCAGCATTTAAGAAACACAATAAGGTTCCTTCTATGCTTCTATGATATAGGGTATCTCCTAGGATGACAAATCGAGATGCATTTTTGACAAAGGTTCATTTTAGGTTTGAGGGTAAGTCAGTGAGTATGACTCCTATTCGAAGGTATGTATAAATGTCATGGTATCAAGGATCACTGGGACCAACAATTTTGCACACAAATTTGATTTTGGTACCTTGAATGTAGGCATGAGAAGTTGTTCTATTAGGAATTCATATTTTGGAACATTGTGGGGGATGTCTAGTAAGGATCTAATTATTTTCATGACATTTTCTACTCTATTGTTGGTTCTAGGAATCTGCTCAAATGTAATTTTGATGAAGGATTCTTTAAGTCTCCACCAATTTCTTGTATTGAGTGAGCTTCTCATCCTTGGTCTGGTATTCATCATTTAATTGATTTATTATCAATTGAGTCTCCATATACTTTGAGAGCTATAATGTTCCACTGTATTGCTATTTTGAGACCTATGGTTAATGTCTCATATTCTGCAATGTTAATGGTATAGGGAAATGCCATTTTGTAAGACCTTGGTATGCAATCCCCTTGTGGGGTGATAAAGAAGACATGGCTCCTGATCCATGCTGCATGTATGAGCCATCAAAGTAAAGTTGACAGTGGTTGGCTATGTTGAGATTGAAAATAGATTTGTCTGGAAACTCTGAGATGAGGGGATTCTCTAAATAGATTGGTGCTTTTGCAAGTTGATCTATGATGACTTGGCCTTTGATTGCTTTCCACTTCACATATTTGATGTCATATTCTGATAGTATCATCACCCATTTGGCCATTCTTCCTGTGAGCATTGCTTTTGACAATAAGTACTTGAGGGGGTCAATTTTGGCAATGAGTTTTATTCTGCGTGCCAACATGTAATGTCTAAATTTTTGTGATGCAAACACTACTTCTAGCCATGCTTTCTTGATGAATGAGTAGTTTAGCTCATGCCCAACCATAGTTTTTCTAATGTAATAGATAGGCATTTTTGTTCCATTTTTGTCATGCTGAGCTAGGAGAGCTCCAAGGGCTACTATTGTTGCTAATACGTAGAGAATTAATGGTTTTCTTGGGATTGGTGGCATTAAGACTGGTGGTTTTAGTAGGTATTCTTTGATTTTATTGAATGCCTCTTCATACTTGGTATCCCATTTGTATGCTACTCCCTTGTGAAGTAGTCGAGAATATGGGTTTTGTTTGTCCGCTAACTGTGCTATGAATCTTTGAATGGATTGGAGCCTGCCTTGGAGACCTCTCAATTGCTTTAATGTTTTTGGTGCCTCCATCTTGAGAATTTCTTTTACCTTTGCTGGATCTACCTCAATACTTCTCATTGCCACTATATATCCTAGCAATTTTCCTGATTGTATGCCAAATTAAGATGTACTTCTTTGGGTTTAATCTGACCTTGTACTCTTCTAGCCTGTCAAAAATGGCACTTAAGGTTGGTATGTGATCTTTATCTTTTTGGGCTTGGCTAAAATATCATCAACATAATCTTCAACTGTCTTATGGATCATGTCATGGAATATCAATGTCATGGCCCTTTGGTATGTTCCTCTTGCATTCTTTAAGCCAAATGGCATCATATTCTAGCAGTAGGTCCCCCATGGACAAGTGAAAGACATCTTGTGTTGGTCCTCTTTAGCTATCATGATCTGATTGTACCCTAAGAATTTTTCCATTAGTGACAACATTTCATGTCCACCTATCATGTCAATGTTTGGAAGTGGGAAGTTATCTTTCAGACATGCTTTATTCAAGTCTCTATAGTCTATGTAGATTTCGATGCCCCCATCGGGTTTTGAGATAGGTACCAAGTTTGACACCCATTCTGGATAATCTATCAGTCAGATGAATCTTGTATCTAATAGCTTTTTTAGCTCCATTTTGACTTATAAGGCAATCTAAGGGTTCATTTTTTTAAGTATTTGTTTAATAGGATTTGCTTCTGGATATACTGCTAAGTGGTGAACCATGATCTCTAGATCAAGTCCTAGCATGTCAACATAGCTCCATGAAAATTTTATCTATCTTTCTCTTAAGAAGGTTGCTAGGAGCTCTTGTTCCTCTGATAGTAATGACTCCATGTAGAATGTGATGTGCAAGGTTTCCTCAATTCCTAGATTGACCAAATTGCATCTTTCTACCAGGATTGCTGATTTTTTCTTAATGAACAACTCTAAAAGGAATATTGAATCCCCCATCCTCAAGCACCTTGGAGAGGTTTTCATCATTGGATGTGTCCTTTCTCTTTACTTTTTTCTGGTCAGAGAGTGCCATAGTGTGGTTTTCACTCGAGGACTTTGATATTATTCTTAATTTTTCACTTTTGCGACTGAGGGATTCAATCATTTCCCCATAATAGGCATGTGTATCTAGCTCAATTATGAACCCTGCTTTGTGATCCCCACATGGAATATTATCCCACAGTCCCATGAATTCTAAGAGTGCCTCATTGTTTTCAAATGTATCGAGAATTGGTGCTCCTTGTTGGGGGTATACTAGGCAGATCTCATGATTTTGGTGGTCTAATTCAAGTGATAGGGTTCTAATTATGCAAAAAGTGGTATCCTCAAATAGCCTAGGTAATTTGATCATGGTATCCTGATCATCACTACTACTATAGACGTCGGTTATATCAAATGTGAAGTTATCTATGACGCGACCTATAGATACTGGTAACTGTAGTTTTGCTATAGTTGGCTAAGGAGGATTATTAACCCTTCTAACTGGAGGACTTCGGCCATGTATGGTTATACTTAGAGGGGTACATCCAAGGCCAAGATTTGTTATCACTCGCATCTCTAGAATGATAGGTATTATAACCCCATTGTCGTTTCTCCCAAGTCTTTGGTTTCTGTCATATCCCATTGTGAGTATCATTTGCAAACCTTTGCTTCTATCATCCATTGGTAAATCAGCTTCTAGTTTTTCATCTTGATATAGCATATGAGATGGATCTACCTCAATAACTTCTTGGTGAAGATCTCCCCAACTTGTAAAGTTGGGATAGTCTTCAGGAGATATTTGGGATGTGGAGGCTTCATTTATTTGCAGATGTCCCCATGATCTAGGAGATTGTGGTAACTCTCCTACCATAAAAATTTTTTTAGGGAGCTTGTAGTTTCCACAACCATTATCTTGTATGATGACTTTAATGTCAAAAATGGCAGGGATGGCGGGAGTGGTGGGTGTCTCTATCACAGAAGTGGATGCAAGAGTGGCGAGATCAATGTATAGTGTAGATGGGCCCTCCTCATTTTTTGGTACTTGGGGGATTTTATAGTACTTTGCTTCAAGGCTTTTGCAATAGGAGAAGAGTTCGGGATCTCCATGGATGGTAACTTCTTGTCCCTCATGTGTGAATTTCACACATTGATGGAAAGTTGACACTACTACCTTCATTGCATGAATCCATGGAGTCCTAGAAGGATGTTATACAGTAAGTTGAGGTCTAGGACTTGACAAGTGGTTTCCATGATAGTCCGCCTTAATTGAATAGAGAGTTTGATTGTGCCCTAGGACACTCTTTCTTGATCATCATATGCTCTTATTGTGATACCCTTTCCTTTGTCGATAGAATCCTCTGAAATTTTCAATTATTTTATGAGCTTGAGAGAACAAATATTCAAGCCCGCTCCTCCATCCACCATGACTCTTTTGACTTTGCTCTTTTGTACGATGACTTCTAAGTGGAGCACACAGTTGTGAGATGGTTGAGAGGTGAAATCCTAGTTGGAGAATGTGAGGAGATTTGGCATAATGGTATTTCTGACCATAGCTTGGAATTGTTCTACATCAAGATCTATGGGGATAGTGGATGAAGCCAACACTTCCTCAATGATTTTCCTATGGGAAGATGAGATTTTTAGCAACTCTATGATGGAGATTTGCACTAGCATTCTTTTGAGCTGATCATTTTCACTTTTCTCTTTTGTATGATGACTTCTAAGTGGAGCACACAGTTGTGAGATGGTTGAGCGGTGAAATCCTAGTTGGAGAATGTGAGGAGATTTGGCATAATGGTATTTTCGACCATAGCTTGGAATTGTTCTGCATCAAGATCTGTGGGGATAGTGGATGAAGCCAGTGCTTCCTCAATGATTTTCCTATGGGAATATGAGATTTTTAGAATGATGGAGATTTGCACTGGCATTCTTTTAAGGATGTTATATCCATTAGGGACAGATCTAGATGTAGGGACTTTGTTTGGCTGGGATGATCCTACAATGGTAACTTTTCTGCCTCTTATGGTGACTCCACAATCGGAATGGGTGCCTTTGATGGTGATGATTGTGTAGTATTCATCTAGGGAGGTGATGACAATTTCATACACATGATTCATGTTTGTGTGGGTTCCTTTCCCCTTATCAGTGTTATTATTATTCCCTTTATTTCCATGATTAGGCATCAAATTCGTGTATATCTTAAGATCTTGGTTTCCTATTGGCTATTCTACATTTATAATTCTTTGATCGATGAGATCTTGAATTATGTTTTTTAGCCTCATACAACTATTTTTGGTATGCCCTTTGATTTTATGGAAGTTACAAAGTTGATTCTCATTATACCAAGGAGGTTTCACATCTGGTTCTTGGTAATTCTCATAGGTGGGTGCTTTGATGAGTTTTTCGTTTATTAGCTTCTTCATGATGACTTCAAGTGGTTCCCGTAGAGCGGTGTACTTTCACTTGGGATAATTCTTGTTCCGTTGGGGTGGTCCCCTTTGATCATTGAGATTGTTAATTGTCGGATTGTTGTTTGCTTGTTGTGTTGTCTCATGATTGTTTTGGTGTTGGATCTGGATTTGTGGTGCGGGTGTATTTTGGTGAGGGGAACTGATGACCACTTTGGTGTCAACAACACCATCATTAGTGACATTTTTGCTCCTTTCCCACGTGTGAGGTTTGTCATTGTAATTGGTGGGTGGCTGGTTGTTTTGTTGCTCAAGGTATGAAGTTGATCCCACGGGTTAAGTCATAAGGGCTCATTCAATGATGAGTGCCTTGGAGATCAACTAGTCATATGTGGTGATCCCTTGTACCTTGAGATGAAATTCCTAGAGGCCCTCAAGGTTGAATATAATGGTGCAAACTTGTTGTTCCTCGGGCATGGTCCACTTGCTCTAATTGGCCTTGGATCGCCATCATTGTAGGAATGAAGTGAATGATTTATTCTTTCCTTGTTTTAGAGCTGAGAGTTCTTCTAGACTAACATCCATGGCAATGTTGCATGCATAATTTTTAATGAATGCATCTATAATTTCTTGGAATGTTCTGATGCCTGTAGGTAGGCGAGAGAACCATTCCATAGCATGGCGAGCCAAACTCCTAGGGAATAGCCATATCAGATAGGTATTGTCGTATGCGACTTTCATGTAATGAACTTGGAATTCCCTAATGTGATATTCAAAGTTTCCTATCCCACGATATTTGTCAAACTTGGGAATCTCAAATCCCTTGGGGAATGGTTTCATCTCAAGGCTCTTATCAAATGGATAGGGACACAAGTTGCTTGGTCTTTTTGTGGTTTTCCTTGATTGAAGATTGAGTACTTGTTGTGAGAGCAACTTGATTTGTGTCATTATGTCATTTTGCAGATCAATGGGTGGGATGAAGGTGAACATTATAGGGTGTTTCAATTGTGGGTTGGATGGGTGGGTTTTTTTGTGTGTTATTTGTTGGTATCTACACATTTTTCTGAGCTAGGTATGCTTACACTTGTTGTATAAACAACGGTTGTTATTGTGCTAAGATTACCTATTGTTGTGCTTGTTGTTGTGTTTGTTGTTGTTCCAACAATGCTTGTTGTTGGGCTGCTTCTTGCTTCTCTTGATATTTTTGTATTGCTTGCTAATATGCCTGTAGTTGCATTGCTTGTTTTTGTGCAAGAAGTTGTGCTTGTGCTTGTGCTTGTTGTGCTTGATATTGGGCATGCGCTTGAGCTTAAGCTTGTGCTTGTGTTGCTTGTGCTTGGGTTTGTGCTTGTGCTGCTTTTTGTAATAGAATTTGGGCTTGAGTAACCTTTTGTGCTTGTAATGCGACTTGGGCTGCTTGAGCAATTTGTGCAGCTTGAGCAACTTATTGTTGTTGCAATACGACTTGGCTTGTGCGGCCTATTTCTCTTGTTGTGCAATTTGGGTAGCTTGATCATTTTGCACTACTTGTGTGGCTTGTTGGGCAGTTATTTGTGTGGCTTTTTTCTTTTGCACTTGCAGGAATGCCTTTTGATAAGCAGCTTAGTGGGCGGCTTGCAATGCCATGCTATATTGGCATGATAAATTAAGTTTTGGTGGTGGTGGGGGTGGTGGGGGTGGTGGTGGATTTGGAATGGTGTTTGTGGTGGTAGTGAGCCGTGATGTCATGTTGGTGATTTGAGTGGTGGATGGTGTTTTCATGTTGGTGCTTTGAGTGGTGAATTATGCTATTGATGTGGTTGGTCCTTGAGATACCATACTTTGTGATGTTAGGGGGTGGTTGATGATGTTGCGATTGCTTGTGTAGTTGTCATCTGTTGTTGCAATATCAATGACAAGTTTTGAGAGTTTGGTGTGATGTTTTGATTGGTGTTTGGAATGTTGGTTTGATTGATATTTGGTAAAGGTGGAAGCCCCAAGCCAAGTAGAGGTGTGGATAATGGTGGTAATGGTGGAAGAGGTGAAAATGTGAGGGGTGTGAGTTCTTGAGAAAATGTTGTGGTGTCAAAAATGCCCCTAGGTCTGAACATGTCACCCTCCTCTTGTGAATTTGTGAGGAGAGAAGTTCGAGGTGTTGTGTGGAAGGATGATGATGATGGATCATTAGGATTATGAAAAGTGAGAGGAACATACTTATGTAATAGATTTTGGGGTATGTTTTGTTCCAAAATAGTATTTTCCTCCAAGTCTTGATTATTAACAAGGGGGTGTGTTTAAATAGCATTAAGAAATGCATTTCCCCTATTTACATTAGGTTGAGTTGGAGCAAAAGATGTGATTTGCAGAATGTTTTGAGTGATGCTTTGGGATGGGGGTGTAGATGAGATGGAGAGTGTGGATGAAATTAGGGGCATAACCTCCAAAGATGGTTCCATTATAGATCTTATGATGATATCATAAGGTAATTTGGCTCCTTACTTTGCTAGTTCAAGCATGTATAGCGAAGGGTTAAGCCTCATCATGATGTTGATGATCTTATGGTTTTCTGGATTTTGGAGCATTTCGGTTATTTCTTCATACGACATCCCAAAGGTAAGATCTTCTCCTTGGATTTCCTCTTGTGGGTTTTGTGATAATGAGATAGTCAAAGGATTGCTTGATTTGATGGGATTCATTTCAACATTCATTTGGCTTAGGTCACCTCAAGCAAGTGTTTCTTTGTTGGATTACATGTTCTTCTTATATTGACATCTAGTTTGAACCATAAAAAAGGATCAATTTTCAAGAATATGGGAGATGAATCTCTTAATTATTTGGATTTATCTTTACTTTATGCACAAAAGAGAAAAATTTAGGATATCTTGAGGATTGAAAAGTGATATGACGATGATGCAAGAGATAGATGATTTGGATGTTTTGGTCTTTTGATAAATCTTGAGGGGAATGCTAGACTTTTCAGATATGTTTTGGATTTTGATTTTGATTCTCTGCATTTCCCTTGATTTGATTGATTTTGGTTTGCTTTGGATTGAACAAATAGACCCTAAGATGTTGGATGATTATCTAAGGAGTGGATTTTCTCAAAGGATGATAATTTTAATATGTGTAGGGAGAAGGATGCATCTACCCACATCTATTCAAACAAGATGATAATTTAACCAAGCATATGAAGAAGGATGCATCTAGATATACCTAGCTAAACAAGATGGTTTGATAACTTTGACTAAGTATATGAAAAAGGATGCATTTACACATACCTAGCCAAAGATGATTTGATAAAGATTTCAAGGATTTTGTCTCAAGGATTTGATGATTTTGATTTTTTTCAAAAAACCCAGCATGAAGGATAATTTCAAGATTTCTCAAAAGGTGATGGTGAAATGATATTTGGTTTGATGTTTGAAGGATGGATGAGAAAAATATTTTGATTTCAATCCTAAGATGAACCTAAAAAAGAAACTTTGTTTACCTAAGCCTCAGTATTGAAGAACATGCAATGCTTCTATAGACCTTTATAACCAAGAAGTGGTTCAATTTGAGCATACATTATTGGATTTTGAATCAAGGACTTTCATTTTGGGATTTGACTTCTTGAAAATTGTGAGGTTTCAACACATGTGAGAGTTCATTTTGTTATCTTTTCTTAGTGACTTTATTTTACCACAAACACTTTCTTTGATTAGGTTTCCAAACTAGATGCCCAATGTCTTAATTTCTTCGAATCCCACAAAGTATGTTATGTGGAGATTTGATGAATTCAAGGCAAGGGTTACCTATTATTTAACTTTAGTAGACAAATTGAGATGTAATCCAAGTGTTTAGAAACCTCTAAGGATAGAATCCCAAGGGAAAGCAATAACATATGGATTGGGTCAATTGTATTTGTCTCCTAAAGGGTTTGAAATTTTGATGATGAAGTTTAAGTATTTCTTTCCAAGATGTTTTGGAACAAGCAAAGCATTTTGTAACCAAGAATAAGTACAACCCTATGGATATGGAAGACAATATTTGTTGAGTCCCCACTTGGACAAGTCTAGCTATGCTTATCTTTAATGAATGCTTAGATGCTTGACCCCACTGGCTCCCCTCCATGGCTCATTAACATCATTCAGGGCAGCCAAACATCAACACCCATGAAACTCCCATGGCATGCTTTCCATTTCTACTAAAAGACTGTAAAAGTGTGGGGAGGTTTTAGAATGACCGTTCTTTCACCAAAAAATAGATCACGGATTATGGCAATTCTAAAACATGGGTTTTAATTAGGACTTTCCATTCATGGAGATTGAACCATACGGTGAGAGTCCCTTTTTAGATCCATCTCGTCAGATCCAACCATGTGATATTGGTGTTTATTCCAATACCCACATTTATATTTCGGTTGGAAATACTCTTGGCTTTAGAGTGTTACCGGTTGAGTCATTCCCTTGGGTAAGTACTTTTTCCCCAAGGCAAACCCTCTAAGATAAACAAAATCTAGTAAAGACAATATTCATAACTCAATCAATCTTTGTTTGCAACACAAAGAAAGAGAATGTACGCAATAATGCTCTACTCACACTCGCACAATGTTTTGTTCAATTTTAAACCCAAAATGAAGTGTGGAGGTGATTGCTTTATCTCAACCTAAAATCACAAAAAAAGGCCTATTGATTCTCAAGATCGCTATAAAGCGCAAGAGAAGTGCATACGTCCTTTTTCAATGAAGTTATTTAAGTAATCCATCACGAAGACAAAGTTTCACTTGTTCATTTTAGAGCCATAAAGCAATTGTGAGTTCTTTTTAAAGCACTAAAGGACAAATGAGAGTTGTTTTGTTCAATTGTTAACTAAAAAAAAAATCTAGTAAGTTGTATTCCTAATGTTCGTTTTAATCCGTTGCAAAAATTTGAAAAGGTTCTTTTTAAAAGCCTAAACAAAATTAGTATCCTAAGCAAGAAGAGATAATAGTTTCCTAAGAGTGTTAAGCAAACAATAAAGTGTTTAAAAACACTTTGATTTTGTGAAATACCATCATCATGCTTCTCTTTCTTTTGTTTTCAATTGATCCAACCTACAAGAAATAAAATCAGTCAAATTCTATTAAACAAAGAGGTTGAAAAGCATAAAACAGAAGATAAACTTATCATTTGACAAAAGGCATGTGCTAAAATAAAATTTCAAATTTTTACTCCCTGTCAACGGCGCAACCCATGACTGTCACAATTTGATTTCTCCAACGGTGCTATATAGTGCTACTTACCAGTTAGCGGTGCTCTATACCCAGACCAGTGATCTCAAATTTATCACCCTTTTGCTCAACATGACTATTTTATTTTTTTGAAAATTCCCACGAGTTAGTTTGGTCAAGTAGCGCGATTTGAAATTCAAAATGTTGGGTGGAAAGACTTCAATGTCACAGTTTGAATTTCCATAGAGAAAATAAAGTATGAGAAAAAAACAATAGTTACAGCTATCTATGAAACACAATCTACACAAAAAATAACTTCAAATATGTAAATATATTCGTTGATAACAAACAGCAGCTACAACTGCACATGAAACTACATATTTCTCTATTCTAGACAAGGTTTTTTGTTCTCTCTTTTGACATAGCACAATACCCACCAAAATAATGACTTTTACACTTTTTTTCTAAACCTTTTTGAGTTCACAGAAAAACAAAAAGTAAAATTGTTAATATGCATCTACAACACACACAAGTTAAGGTAAAATCGAAATAATGAACATCTAATAACATTAATAGTGTGTCCTTTCAACTAGTGATATGAAATAAGAAATGATAAAATAAAATATTTGGACATTAAATATCCAGAATAGCATTATTAAATACTCCCCCTTAATTATGAACTATTGGGGATTAAAAAAAATTTGCATCAAACTTTTCCATAGTTGTATATGTTTGCGCAATCAAAGACTCCTAAACAACTCCATAAATACTGAAATGTCTCCTTCACCAACAGTTTTGTAAATATGTCTGCAAATTGATGTTTAGACTTTCAATAATTTTGGAAAATTTATTTTTTGTTGACAAGCTTTCTAATAAAATGATATATGGTGTCAATATGCTTAGTTCTCTTGTGAAAAACATGATTTTTGGACAATGCAATCGCTGAGTTGTCACAAAATATTGTAGTCGCTTCCTTTTGATTATACATTAAGTCTTTCAACATCCTCCACATCCAAATAGCTTGACAAGCAGCACTAGTGGTTGCCACATACTCACCTTCAGCTAAAGAAAGAGTCACAATAGACTATTTCTGTGAATCCCATGACACAACACTTGTACCAAAGTGAAAAACACACCCAGATGTATTTTTTCTATCATCTATGTTTCCCCCACAATCACTATTTGTGTACCCAACAAGACTAAAATTATCTGAAGTGGAATACAATATGCCAAAGTCTTTTGTGCTCACATACCTCAATATTCTCTGACTATCCTGCTAATGAGAGTCTTTTGGAGACTCCATAAACCTTGAAATTAGGATTATACCATACATAATGTATGGTCTTGTGGCTATCAAATACATAAGGTTTCCAACTAGCCCCTTGAACAATGTAGGATCCACACATGGTCTATCATCCTCCTTGCTTAGCTTCAATCCCATCATGACGAGTGTTGGGGCTTCCTTGCACTTCACCATATTAAATCTCTTCAAGATTTCATTTGCATATTTGAATTGAGAAATAAATATACCAACATTGGATTAATAGACTCCAATGCCCAAAAAATATCTCATCAGCCACAAATCAATCATTTCAAACTCATTCTTCATTGCTGATTTGAAATCATTTATGCTAAGATGACCGTTAATGATTAGGTCATCTACATACAAGAAAACAATTAAAATGCTACCTTTCTTGTTTAATTTGATGTACAAGGTTGGCTCATAGCTGCTTCTTTGGAATCCATCTTGAATGAGATAGGAGTCAATGTGGTTGTACCAAGCTCTAAGAGATTGCTTTAATCCATAAAGTGCTTTCTTTAGCCTATATACCTTGTTTTCATGACTCTATATATCATATCCTTGTGGTTGTTCCACATACACTTCCTCCTATAAATAACCATTTAGTACACAATCCACTTGTTGTGAGCAGCAATAGCCAATATAGTCCTAATTATGTCCAACTGTGCAACAAGAGAAAATATTTCATTGAAATCTATTCGGAGATGTTGTGTGAAGCCTCATGCAACTAGCCTTGCTTTATGTTTTTTCACTTTTCCATCAACATCTTGTTTAGTCTTATAAATCCACTTTACACTTATTGCATCCTTTCCTTTAGGAAAATCAACCAACTCCCATGTTTGGTTCTTCTCAATGGACTTAATCTCTTCATACATGGCTTGTGCCCATTTACCATCACTCATAGCTTCTTCAAATGTTAATGGATCATCTATATGAGAAAATAAAGAAAAAGATGAAAATGAATGTGTTGTATCAACATTATACAACTCACTCAAACTCCTTGTTTTTCATGGCAACATACTTGCTAGAGTTGGATCTGAAGATGTAGAACTACTTGGAATGCTAATTGGAGTTGCTCCAAGAATGCGAGCTGATGTAGATGGTACTATGGTTACTTGAGGAGTTTTTTGTACTCTTGGTGTGGATGAAGGTGTAGCTTGAGCTACAACTTGTGGTGTTGCCCCGAGAGTGGAAGGAGATGTTGTTTAAGTTGCACTTGATGATGAAAACACTTCATCTACCATATCATCATGAGGAACAAAAATTGTAACATTTAGAGTCCTCTCTCTAAGACTTCCATCACATGCTTCATCCTCCACAAGTTGAACATCACAACTTATTATGACCTTCCTAGTGATAGGATTAAACATCTTATATTCCATTGTATCCTCTAAATAGACAACAAATATACATTTTTTTCCTTTATTATCTAACTTCTTCCTTAATTCATCAGGAATATGTGCATATGCAACACAACCAAATACCTTAAGATGAGAAACACTATGTTTCATACCTATCCAAGCCTCTTGAGGTACTTTGTTTTTCACACTTTTTTTTTGGGCACCTATTTATGATATAAATAGTAGTTGCAACTACCTCAGCCCAATATTCATTAGGTAAATGCTTGGCTGCCAACATACTATGTGCAATCTCCATAACGATTTAATTCTTCCTCTCTACCACACCATTTTTTTTAGGTGTATAGCGAGATGTAAATTGCTTATGTATGCCATGCGATGTACAAAAATTGAGAAAATAATTTGAAATATATTCACCACCTCTATCCATCCTCAAAACCTTGATATAGTAGCCACTTTGCTTCTCCACAAATGCCTTGAACTGTTGAATGTAATAAAATGCATCAAACTTGTGTTTCAAAAAATAAACCCATTTTTTTCTTGTAAAATCATTAATGAAACTAATAAAATAAGTGTTTCCTCCTATAGACAGTGTTTTCATTTTCCCACAAATTTCTAAATGCACAATCTCAAGTGGTGCTCTAGCTCTATTTGATTTTCCAACTAGAAATAAGTCTCTATGTTTTTTTCCCAAGATACACCCTTTGCAAACTCTTTCTAGTTTTTCAATTATTGGCAAGCCTTTCACCATGTTCTTCATATGTAGTAGTTTCAGCCCTCCAAAGTTCAAATACCCAAATCTAAAATTCCACAACCAAGATTCATCCTTTACAATTGATTGAAATGTTGTTTGAATTTCTCCACCACTAACTTTTACTTCTCTAGTGCCTAATTGACTTGTTTTCGAATTTACTAAATCTATAGAATTCATTTCAATTTCTGATTTTGTATTTTCTGCCTTAAAGGAAGCTTTAGAATGTACATTATTTATTTTATGAACAACTTGGGATATTTTTCCTTTCATGTTTGACATTATCCTCAAAGGAAACATTCAGTTGTTAGTCATTTGCACTTTGGCAAGCAGTTGGTTGCTTGGAAATCGATCCAAAATCACACACTTGTTGTTTTCCATGTACACTATATAACCTTTTTGTACCAAATAACCAATACTCATTAAATTATGTTTTAGAATAGTAATATAATACACATCAAACATAAATATTTTCTCCCCCTTTTTGGTTAGAATATTAATTGTACCTTTACCCAAAACAGTGACATTGTTGTTGTTACCAAGTGTGACTTTAGTTTGAACTGATTTATCCAAGTTGGAAAAAATATCTACATTACCTGTCATATGATTACTACAACCAAAATCCAAATACCATATGTCACATGGAATTTCTTGGAAAATATTGCACTCAACTGAAGAATTTGTAGAAATTGTTTCAGCTATCTTAGTGCATGCAATAAACATAGTTCTTGTAGAAGTGCTACTTGATTGATTTTGACCTTGCTTGTGTTGATCATTTTGTTTTTTCTTAAATTCATGAGCATGATGTCCAAACTTCTTACAATAATTACATTGAATGTGTGACTTGTCAAACCTTTGTCCACTTGGGTGACTTAAATTTAATTTTGACCTCTACCACCAACATTTGTAGGACTATGGCTACAACCACCTCTACAAGAAATTCTCCCTCTACCTCTAGGAATAATTTTTTTGGGTTCTTCTTCCACGATTTATAGGTGACTAAGATGAAAATGCATTTTCTAATGAAATTTTTGTCCTATTTAGCCTATATTCATGATTGATGAGAGAGGCATGAAGTTGATCAACACTAAACTGACTGAATGTAAGACCCCATTTCTTGTGACCTTATTGATCCTATTAGTTTTCGATGATTTATATGTTATTTCATGTTGATAGTACACATGAGTGTTGATTGTTCCTACACCATGAAGATGTTCATATTCTTGACTAATCATATATAACGATTGTTGTGAATTCTTGTGATAGTCAGACGGGTTCCATTCTCTATCTAAGTAATTATGTAATGATCAATATGCTCAGTTATTGGTAATATTACTATGTATATTAAGTGGATTACATTATGTTAGGTGATTACATATCATAGATGTGGGTGGACCATGTAAATATGAAGACAATTATTGATATTCAATATTACTAATAGTAGTATGCATCATAAGTTAAATATTCTATTGACATAAGTGGTGATATTTTGACAATAGATAGTATTCACTCAATTGTTCCTTGAATCCATAACATGTATCATGTAAGGAGTGTTAAATTGTATGTTACTTTCTAGATTAGTGGATCTAATTTCTTAGTTGATTATTATTCTTGAAATTTTTAATTCATATGTCATTTTTTTTAATTATCATTAATTATGAGTAATACTTACACGCATTGTTGGTTGAGTAAACATGTAAAAATTGACCAATGTTGATAAGGGGGTCACATAGCTACTTTCAATATTGTATCCTTGTGAAATATTAATCTTATCATGAGCATGTGATTTAACCTTGTTTTGTGTGGTTTTGGTTGTGTGTATGTGAGTTGTTTTATTAGTTTCTTGATTCATTTTATTTAAATAGTCACTTAATTTATGTTTTACGAAATCCTTATGTGGTCTTAATTGTTTAAAATGTTTCTTAGGTGATAGGTTTATGGGTTAGAGGAAATTTTATTCCATAAAATCCTTTTTTTAAAGTCCAAAACCCAATCTAGTTACTCACTTATGAGAAGTGACGAAAATTGGAGTTGAAAGGGGTGTTGGGAAGTTGAAAAGGAGGTTGTATTTTCCCTTTCCATTTATTCTCTTTATTCATGTGGAGGAGGGGGTTTTCTCTCTTTTATTTTTTTGGATTGTTATTAAGTTCATGTTTGGTTTCTTCATTCTTCATTTTGAATTCTTGTCATGTTTGTGAAGGAGTAGCAATGGAAGAGAGTTCTTGGAAATATTTTTCCTCAAGTTGGATAGAAAACTTTCTTGGTAAGGTCTAACCTTTTAGTTATCTATCTTTGTTGATTTGTAATGAATTTTTTTTGTCATATTGGTCTTGCTTATAACAAAATATATGTGAAATTTGATGTTGAATTTCTTGTGTTGCTGCAAGCAGTGTGTTGTGGTTTGCATTGGTTGAATCTCCCACCTTGTTTAGTTTATTTTAATTTATACTCTTATGTGTGTTAAATAAAGAAATATCAATGTAAGATGTTGTGATACATGCAAAGTATATAAAGTATAAAATTTTCTAGGAGCCCTTGTGATTAATAGCTTTAATGTGTTAAGTTTAGTAGTGTGGATGTCTTATGTCACACTTTGGGTTGTGGATCCTATGTGGGAAGTATTTTGTGGAAGTGCTATGTGACCCTAGCTCAAGGGTGGATTGAATCTCAATCCTATGGTTGGGTGGAGAGTCCATTAGCCCATATTATTTTTAATTCCTTGTGTATCTTTGTATTTTAGGTATATTCATCAAATAAGAAGGATAATCTTGAGACTTTCAGCCAATGGATTTCAAGATAGAGACAAGATGGTTTTGTTGAGGAAACAATATTGTTGCCCCTATGCCAAACAATAATTTGTTTAAAAGTAGTTTCATGTATTTGATCATAAAATTGATAAAAATTATATTTAAGCATATAATTTAATGGGTTTTTCTATTATTAATCTCATAAAAACATATTCAAAAATTGCATTAACCCAAATCACCAATTATGATTTATCAAGAAAACATTTACATCCTTATTCACAATAAAAATCTGCAATAAAACAATCCTAAAAATCTATTCACACAAAATTAAACACAAAGAGTTAGATGATAGAATTTAAAGGGTTTCTATAATCTAATATTTTTAAAATATATCCAAAAATTAGAGAAACCCAGTAAACCAAATAATGATTAAAACATAACCATCTCCTACTTTGAAACTAAAACAGTAAATTGAAAACCAAAATAAATTGAGTGAAACTAAGTTAGGGTATCATGTAAGAAAGAGAAATATCTGAAGGAAATATTCTATGAAAAAAATAGAAACATAAGAGAAAAACCCTTACATGGATTCTTGAGTTAGTTTTTAAAAAATTAGTTTCTAGTTATCCAATAAGAGCCTTAATAGTATAGTGCTTAGAAATATTGGTTACAAATTATTGATTTTATTTATCCTCTTATTTTTAGGATTGTGTTCTTGTTAGAGAGTTCAATTACTTATTTGATTTATTAGTGGATGAACAATATCTCTATCTAATCCAAGAAGAAGAATATTTTAATTTATGTCAAAGTGATTCAAACATCTTACCATAGAAGCATCTAGGTATAGTAAGAAAAGTTGGTAATTGAAATCACTTAGGAATTTTAGGGTAGATTTATGAAGTAAAGAAATAAGGTTTGATTTGTGAAATATAGCGTTAAAGCTTCTAAATCCATTAAAGTATAGTTACAAAAAAATGTTAACAAACTTCAAATAGTCATGAATTATGTGTATATGTTAGTTGTGCATGTGAATACTACAAATATACATAATCAATCTCAAGTTGTTGAGTTATTAGTCCTTTAACAATAGGGTGTTTAATATTGGATGGTATAGTTCTTGTTAGCTAATTTCATGTATGCTTATGATTGTAATATTGGTTTAAAGTATTGTTAAATTTATTGTCTTCATTTCTAATGATTAGGCATTAATTAGCTCACTTGGAAAGGTAAATAGATTGAGGTTGGTTCAACACTTATGATGCATCTTTAGTATTTGATTCTATTACATATTTCAGCCTTTACACGTAATCTTGATTTTGATTTAATGGTAATAATATATTTGGGGGATAAGTTAATGTTATTGTGGATATTTAATACTAACCATATCAAAATATGTTCCATTTTTATGCATAGTTTAAATGAATATAAATGATGTTGACAATTAGTGTAAATTTGGAATAGCAATTTCTGATTTGAAAAAAAAATGAAAAGTCATTCATTTTGTTTACATTAACATTGGGTGTGTACATTATCAGAATCATAATTAAGTAATGATTGTGAAATTCCCTAGTGACAATATCATTATTATTTATTATTATTCCCTCTTGTAAATATAATTGTTGGATTAGAAAAGAAAGTATCTAACTTGAAAAATATTCTTTTGGATCATGCAAGACTTCATCATTATTTCTATCATTAGGAAAGTTATAAATTGAGTAGTTTATCTTTAATTATGCTATTTTATTATTTACTTCTCTTATTTAGTTACCTTATAGTATTATATTAGCTTCATCTTGGGGAAGGCATTACATTTAAGTCTTTAGTTTCCTCCAAAGCCACAACTAGAGGATTAAATTTAGGAGGGAGGCTTCTAAGCACTTTTTCAACAATTTTACTATCCTCTATGACCTCTCCATGTGATTTGATTTGATTAGTTAGACCAACAACATGGGTAAAGAAAGATTCTACTGAATCTAAGTCTCTCATTGATGAATTTTAACAATCTCTTCTAAGAATCTAAGGAAGAGCAAACAGTGACCTCCAAGTACGAGCCCAACCCCAATTTTTTGCATTTATTGCTTTTTTTTAATTTTTTAATACAATTTTAGGTTTTAGTATGTATTTTTTAAATTTGTATGGAATTTTTTCATCTTCATTTACCTACAATAAAAGAAATGGTGATTTGAAGAAATCAAAAGAAAACATGAAATGAAACCCTCAAATATTGAAAAGAAACAAAAAAAAACCTTAAATTGTAACCAAAGAAAAAATTACCTTTTGAAACCCTAAATTGTTCAATCAAACAAAAAATTGCATTTGAAAACCCCAAAATTTTGCATTTGAAAACCAAACCCTAAATTGAAATCAAACAAAAAAATTTATTTAAAACCCTAATTGCTTCTTGAAACCCTAAATTGAATTAAAAAAAAAATTGCATTTGAAAACCCTAAATTGAAATCAAACAAAAAGTTTTGCATTTGAAAACCCTGATTTCAAGCTTGAATATTTAGGTTGATACATAGTAAATTAGTGTCCTTGATATTGACAATGAAATAGGATTTGATAAATATTATACATTTAAATGTGTATTCATTAAGTTAGAGATGTTGAGACACAATCAATTAAATGTTATGAACATATACATAATTAGATTAGAAAACAATATGTTAAACCTTACTTGTGGGACTAGTGGATCGTTAGAATTGATATAAATAATGTGTTTCTATTATGCATTATTCTCAATTAGTTCATGCATTTATTACCACGTGATAAATTAATAGATCTAAATGTATGCATAATTTATGATGCTTCATTATGTTAGAAGGGACTTGGAGACTAGGAATATTGTTGCAATCGGGATGGTTGATCATTCATCTCATGTGTCTTCCTTTTCACATTTTTCTTTAGAAGGTGATAATGTTCCTTTGACTACACCACACACTCCATCATTGAGTGTGAAGGGTGCTGCCACAATAATGGGTTACACTTTTTGGGACATCCTGATTTTTGCCTGAAATCACATATTTTTAGAAAATACAATGATTTATGACTTTAAAGGTTCCATTTAAATTGTTTTAATTAAAGAGGGATTGATCAAACCCCCTTAGATCAAACCCCCTTGGATAGAACCTTGTTAGATTTAAACCATACCTATAATTGAGTCTCCTCTACACCTATCAAAATGTTGATGAAAAACCACTTTTGATTTACCTTTTGGGTGATCAAATGAATTCATTTAAAATTTATGCTTTGTAAGCCTATATCCCTTATTATAAGCTTCCTAAAAAGTATAATTTTAAATATGTTTAATTTGATTATTATATTTATTTTTTATTTCTTGTGAATGTAGGATTTTCAATGAAAATCAAGTTCTTTATTTCACACATACGAAAAAATAGAAAAATAGAGAAAAAAATTCTAAAAAATACATGTTCCATAGGTATTGATGTCTTTATTCCAACAAAAAAATAATAAGTTAATTCAAATGAATAAAAAAAAAGTTATGCGTGCCGAAGTACACCTCTGTCCAAATTATAATTACACTGACTTGGAAAATTAATTAAAAAACAAATATGTAACAAAAAATTATGAAAAAATATCCATCCCCTAGATATTTGTGTGAAATATTTTTATTTTAAAAATCAGAATTGTATCCTATCTATAAAAAAAGTTATGTGGGCCAAAGTAAACATCACTTTTTAAAAATGTTGATTAGTAGAAAAAATAAGTTGTTAAAAATTACATAAAATTATCCACAATTTATTTTTTAATTTTTTTTAAAAAATATAATTAGAATCTACACAAAATATCTAACAAATAACTAGTTTGATTCATCTTCAAAACCTTAATGGTTTAGCTACTATAGGTGTAAGAAAGTGAATGTCTGGTGAAAAATCCTGATTTTAATGTCAAGTTTGGCCAAAAATTGTAACCCATTATTGTGGGATCACCCTGAATCATCTTTGTGAGGAGAATTTTGGTCATCTACACCTTGGTATTCTAGAGACTGGTGTTGAGCTTTCTCCACCTCCTACTTCTTTAGCTAGCAGTGCTTCTATTCAACAAGATGATCATAGTTTTTCAGATCTTGCTTTGTGGGATGAATATTTGATAGGTATTTCTAACTTGTTTATGGAGTCTCATACTACATATTTGGAGGACACACTTGAGGGGATTTCTCTCCACTTTTATGGTAGTTTCAGCATAACTATTATCCCATCTATTTTTTCTTTGGAGATTGGCATTCATGAGTCTCCTCATTCACTTGATTTGCCATGTTTATTGGTTGAGTTTGACCATGATTATGTTGTGGCTCATTCATTCTTGGAGATTCCTACTTAGTTTTCAAATGCATACATGTTGAACATCCATTCTTTCTCCTTTTAGTTGGAAATGGAGTGACTTCTTCATCAACTTATGGATTTGTTTCTTCCTAGGGGAAGATGTGTTGTTTGTGGAAATTGGATCATCTTTTGTTTTCAGGCATTGTTTATTGACATTTGAGATTCTTCATTATAGGGGTGATATCTTGTCTCTCTATTATCCTGTTATGGGG
The DNA here is from genome assembly GCA_007258455.2 of Sequoia sempervirens. Taxonomy (NCBI): domain Eukaryota; kingdom Viridiplantae; phylum Streptophyta; class Pinopsida; order Cupressales; family Cupressaceae; genus Sequoia; species Sequoia sempervirens. The sequence goes on from VDFB02105785.1 coordinate 69,596,621, forward strand.
GTTCATTGATTATATATACATGATGGATGTAGTACTTGGGGGTATCATTGAGTCCTCCATAAATCATGCTTGTTTTTTTTATTTTCTCTCTTTTGGGGAGGAGTTTTGTCCCATTGTTTTGTATCCTTTTCTTTGTTTTTGAGAGATTTATTTCATTGTATTTTCATTTTCATTGTAAACGGGTACCTAACATGGCCTAGTAGTTGGGACCCATAGTCATAGTCTTTGCATAGTTTGCATAATAATCTTCTCCCTAAGTTTCACTTAAGGAGGGGTGTGGTGTGAATAAATTTCTTGTACCTAGCTAATTCACTCACTAGGTAATTAGGGGACATATTCACATGTGTTAAGTTTACTTATGATATAAGGTTCTTTCTAGAATTCTTAGTTGCATTTTCTAGAACTTATCTTATCTAGATAGTATTTCTTGATTCCTAGGTAGTTAGTTTGTTAGTTTTCTCATGTAATAGGATTAAGACACTTGTCATGATCTTGTCTAATCCTATCTCTCTACCTTGCCTTTATAAGCAAGGCCTCTCATGTAAATTCAAGCATATTCAACCATTATTCAATTTTGCATTCTTGAAGCAAGCTTTCTTGCTATTCTCTCTCTTTTGGAAGATATTTTGGTCTAGCAACTATTCTTGGGGATGTTGGGGAGTCACCCTTAACTCCCACACTATTGAGATGTTAAATTATTTTTCTTACCTTATAATGAAAAATATTTAACATGTACTTTGGTGTTTTATATTGTTTTCTAATGGAAAATTAAAAGGTAATTGTATGTGGTATCTTAATTGAGTTGATAATATGGGCCTTATACATCTATTAGGATTCATATTATCTTACAACATGATACTATGCCATAATATGTTACAATTTAAACCATGATTGTTAAATTGAGTAGATAGTTATATTTCCTCACTAGAAGAGTAGAGATCTCAACATAATTTTATAATCACTCATATACTTATATGGTAGTGATATATTCTATTGTTATGGATATTCAATGAGTAAACATATGTGTGAAGCCTAGGCTTAAACCCATGTTTGCAAGGTATCTAGCTAGAGAATTATAAAACTTGGTCTGCAAGTTCAAGATCATTACTCAATAATTATATGGGAAAATACTCTTAAAATAACTCTACATTGACTCACCTCTTAAGGTTTTTGTTGACCTTTTTCCCAAGAATAATGTAGCTAGTTTAGGATCAATGAATCATTTTTCCCTAGATGCTTGAATGCTTAACAATCCTCAAATTTACTATGGATGATTTCCTTGATCTAGATAGAAAATCAATCCAACTATGGTCATAGGTTATATTTGTTAAATGGTGCAAGACAACTAAGACAGGGGGTGAATTAGTTGTCACCAAATTCAAATTCAAAAATTTAAATACTTATTAGCTTCACAACCACATTCTTATGGTATTAGGTATGAACATGAAATGCAAATAATAGAAAGTAAAATCAACACAATGAACACTAGATTTTTTGTGGAAAACTCAATGAGGGAAAAACCACGGTGAGGATTAACTCACAATATAAAGTAATAGAAAAACTGATTAAAAAGGCTCACTATCCAGAAGATTACTCACTGTCTAGATACAAAGGCTCACTACCTACTGATACAAAAGAAAAAAAAAGATCCACATGCAGTGATTAACACACATCCGCAACATTGAGCAGAATCAAAAATCTTTAGCTCACTGCCTTCAAGAATATAACACAATGAAGTATTGTTGCCTCAACTCACTTTCGTACACTTCTACTCTTTTAATTTGTGGCTTACTTTGTTATTTTTTCATCCTCATAAAATTATTTGTAATTCGACTTGCATTTATACCATATTCAACCTTAGAAACTTTCTCCAAGGTCGGCCACATACGCCTCATTTCATAAATTCAAATTAGGTCAGGAACTCAACATTCTTGCAATGGAAAGGAATACTTGAGTGAACCAATAAAAATACTTAACCAAGACCAAAAATAATGTCTCGAATCAACCACATGCTTCCTTAATTAAATTAAATTCTTCAAATTAAGTGTAAACACCAGGTCGACCAAACCTAATGAAAACACAAATCAACATTGATGTACACACTTCCCAACAAGAAGAAAGCATGCAAATGACACAAAACACTTCATTATGCATGAGAACACATCTCAAGTTCCTTCAAGTACATTTGGAGCAAGTGCAACAATCTTCAAACATCGAACACCTTCCAGATTAGTCCATCCGGACTATGCAAACACATACAACAACTCTAAAACTTGACTTCTGGATCATCAAACCACACGCATCTTTGCCAAAACCAAGAGAACACCATTATTAGACACATTCCATATCCTCAAGATCTAAAATAGAACAACAAAGGAGTGCAGAGTAGAAACATTTATCCCAGTCATAGAAAGCTAACTCTACTAGAACGGTTCACACACCGATGAACACAACTTTCACACTTCATCAAACTAGAAGCTACAAATCAGTAGGTATCACCACCATATCATCAAAAATAACCCTTCAGATCCACACAAGCATAGGATCAACACAAGAGAAACATGAAGCACATACCAGAGCACATTTTGAACATATTCATAACTTTGATTTCTCTCTTTATTAATTTTCTCAAAAGCACTTGATGGAAACACATGATGTGAAAAACCATCAAAGATAATATCCTACACAATATTCTAGGAGAACACCTTTTCTTCCTTTTCTTACTATTTTTCACATGACTTTCTCTCCCCCTTTGACATTAATGGAAAATAAAAATAAAAATTGATCACTCCCCCTTAGGAGTGCACCCATTCAACTCATACTACAACAATGAAAACCTTTTCTACTCCCCCCGCGAACTAGACCCATTCATCAGTCTAGATAAATAAAGAATTTGTGAATTCACTGGACTAATGCACCTCCATGTGCACCTAGTTTGGAGGGCCAATGACCCCCAATCTCTCCCTAAGATACTCAAAAGTATCCTTCAGAAGAGCCTTAGTGAATATATCTATAATTTGTTCCTTTGTTGACACATACTCCAGCCTGACTTCATTCTCTAACACTTTCTCTCTTGGGAAGTGATATCTGATAGATATGTGTTTTGTTTTTGAATACATATCACCAGATTCTTTGAAATGTTTATAGCACTTGTGTTGTCACAGAAAATAGGAATAGGCTCATCACATATCACTAGACAATGTCTTTCAGAGTTTGTTTCATCCACAAAACCTATGTGCAACAAGATGTTGTAGCAATATATTCTACCTCTACAGTGGATAAAGAAATTGAGTCTTGTTTCATACTCAACCAAGAAACCAATCTTCCACCAAGAAAGAAAGCACCTCCACTAGTACTCTTCCAGTCATCCACACAACCAACCCAATCTACATCAGTATAAGCACTCAAGGTGAAATAAGCACCCTTAGGATACCATAAGCCATAATCTGGTGTACCTTTAAGATATCTAAATATCCTCTTAACTATCGTAACATGTGCCTCTTTAGGATCTTCTTGAAATTTGGCAACTAAACATAATGCATGCATAATATTTGGTATGGTAGCAGTAAGATACAACATCCCACCAATCATATATTTATATTTTCTCTTATCAAATTTAGCAGATTCACCATCTTTACTCAGCTTGCATCTGGTCAGCATAGGAGTACTAATCGATTTGGAATCATCCATTCTAAACTTCTTCAACAACTCTTTCACATACTTAGATCGTGAAATGAATATCTCCTTACCAAATTGATTTACTTGAAGACCAAGAAAGAAATTCAACTCACCAATCATCTCTTTCAAATTCTTTTTGCATTTCTTCTACAAATCTTTTACACATGCCTTCATTTCTACCAAAGATGATATCATCAACATATACTACCACTATTGATATTTTTTTACCTTGCACTTTGAAGTAAAGATTGTTGTTAGCAGAGCCTTTGTTGAATCCTTGCTTTTTCAAGTATCTATCCAATCTTGCATACCAAGATTTAGGAGCTTGCTTTAGCCCATACAATTCCTTCTTCAACAAACCATATCCATTTTTTCAAATAACTAAAATCCTTTAGGTTGTTCCATGTATACTTCTTCCTCCAATTCACCATTCAGAAATGTTGACTTGAAATCCATCTAATATAATTTTGAAATCCTAGTGGGCATAAAATTCCAAAAACATTCTAATAGCTTCCATTCTAGCCACATGGGAAAATGTTTCTTCAAATTCTATGCCTTCAACTTGTGAGTATCCCTTGCATACAAGTCTTGCCTTATTTCTTATAACTTCACCATTTTCATTCACCTTATTCTAGAACACCCATTTTGAGCCAATTAAATTCTTATTCACGGGTCTAGGAACTAATTCCCATGTATAATTCTTTTCTATTTGCTTCAAGTCTAATTCTTTTCTATTTGATGCAACTCTTCTTTCATAGCTCTCATCCAAATCTCATCTTCACATGCTTCACTCACAGACTTAGGTTCAATTTTAGAGAGTAAACACATATTTACCTCACCTATTACTTTAATTATTGTCTTCACACCTTCACTCCTATCTTCAATTATATGTTCCTCCAAATGATTCTTCTACACATACTTAGGAGTCTTAGAAATAGTTTTTGGTTCATTTTCTTCTTCTTCTTTAGTTTGTTCTTCTTCCTCTTCTTCTTCCTTCTCCTCATTCTCTTCAGGTACTTGTCCACATATAGGATCATCAAGTTCAACTTCACTTATCTCAATAGTTGTGTACATGTCTTCATCAACTTTCACATTTGTACTTTCAACAATCTTCCCCAATCTTTTATTGAAGGATCTATATGCTTTGCTAGTAGTAGAGTACCCAAGAAAAATTCCTTTATCACATCTATCATCAAAATTCCCAAGATTTTCATCATCTATTTTAATGTAAAATTTTCCTCCAAATACTTTGAAGTACTTCATAGTAGGATTCTTACCAATCCATAACTCAAAAGGAGTCTTTGTTAATTGTAAAAGATTTTTGGATTAGATTTTTGAAGTCTTACCAGTCCATAACTCAAAAGGAGTCTTTATGTTGTTGCCTCTAATCTAAACTCTATTAAGAACATAAAAAGTAGTGTGTATTTCCTCTCTCCAATACACATCTGATACATTTGATTCTTCCATTATGGTTCTTGCAGCTTCCTGTACCATCCAATTTTTCCTCTCAACTACCCCATTCTAGTGAGGGGTTCTCAAAGAAGAAAACTATCTTTTTATGCCATGTTGTTCAAAAAATGTATTAAACTCACTAGAAGTGAATTCTCCACCTCTATCAGATCTCAAACATTTTATTCTCAAATTCACTTCATTTTCGACTCTTGCTTTGAACACTTTAAACCTATCCAGAGCCCAAGTCTTCTCTCTAATAAAAGCAATCCATGTCATTCGAGAATAATCATCAATAAGGAGCATGAAATACCTATCACCATTCAGGATTCCTGTTCTAGTCAAACCACAGAGATTAGTATGAATTAACTCCAACATTCTGGTAGTATATTTCTCTTTTCCCTTAAAGTTGCATCTTGTATGTTTCCCTAATTGACAACTTCTACAAATAGTATTAGAAGGCTTTATGATTCTAGGTAGACCTCAGACAACATCTCTTCAAATGATTCTGACCAAATTATCAAAGTTTATATGCCCCATTCTCCAATGCCATAACCAACTTTCATTGATGATGATGCATTTTTATTTTATGTGATATATGGATTTATGATGGTCATTTATGATGAGATGCCTTAGTACTAATGATGATGCTACTTTATGTACGATGGTTATTTTATGATGATGACGATAATGTCCTATATATGCATAATGTTTTTGTCACTAATGGATGCTATGCTTATTATTTTGAATGCATTGATGTATGATTGTGTATGGATTATGTGACATGTGATGCTTTATTTATGATCCTAAATCTATATTCATTAATGATATAATGATGTATGAAAAATGTTTAATGCGCTTATATGTTATGTTAATGAAAATGGATGAATGTAAATGATGTATTTATGCTAAGGATGTAAATGCTAATATGTAAATTGATTAATGTAAATGTGTAATGTACTAATGCAATTTCTATATATGATCATGTATGCAATTATATTTTTGTATGTCATAGGATATCATCAGGAGATGAAAGAAGAGAATTGACTAGACTAAAGGGGATGGATGTTAGTGTAGAGAAAGAATCCTTCAATATATTGCCAAAGTACTAATAGGTGTTGCTTTAATCATCATTGGGTGGATTATTGTAATTTCCAACAAACACCATGATATGACATAAATCAATGGTGTGCATGGTTGTACCATCACATAGAACAAGTAGTCGCAGATAAGGATGATCATGACTCATACGAGGAACTCAGTTGCCCTAATATTTTTGTCACAACCAACCACAAACAAGAAAGGCAAGCCATGAAACATTGTTGCTCCTCTAAATCCTATGCAAGACATCCTCGAGGAACTAGTAGCATGATAGTCTAAAAAAGCAAGATAATCACCATGATACATCATTGCTCCTCTAAATCTTGATGTCAGGACATCCTCGAGGAACTAGTAGGACATGATGAAAAATCAAATGACAAATGCCAATATTAAAGAGTGTTTTCCAAAGTGTTTGCCAATTATGTTCAAATGTCAAGTGTTTTTATGTCAAGATGTTAGGTTTGACAAAGTCTTGGTTTATGTGTGACAGATGCCAGGTAATGCCAAATTCGGGAAGGACACATCCTGAGTAATGTCGATGTCGAGAGGATCAATCCTCAAATGTCAAGAGAATCCCTCAAAATGCTAGATGACATAGTCAATGCTTGGGAAATACATATCCTAAAGTATAAATAAATGACATGAGTTGTTCTTCAGAAAGATGTATCTGAATAATAACCAAGAGTTGATAGGTTGACTTGTTATGACAGTTTGACCAAAGTTGACTAGATGACCAAAATGACTGCATGCCAGTGTTGACATCCTAATATACTTGAAATGTCACTTAAATGATTGCCAAAGTTTGTTTAAGAGTTGTATGATTTAAGGAATTTGTGAGAAAATAAAAATTGACTCAACAAACCCTAAGGGACTGAACCTAGGGGGCCTCGGGGGTGCATCGATGATGGCCTTGCCTATGTCATACACTCAGAGACCACATAGTTTGACAGGGATAGGACTAAAAAGACTAACTAAAAAGGAATTTTCTTTATTTTAAGATATCTAATGTATGTGAGAATAAATGTAATCAACCCTAATGGACTGACCTAGTGTGGCATCAAGGGCTCATCGATTGATGGCCTTGCCTATGTGATACACTCAAAGACCTCATAGTTCGACACAGCCACTAACTTTGTCTTATTGATCAAAGATTGAGTCATAATTTTATTTGGCAACCTAAAAGGACTAACCTAATGCCTCGGGAGCACATTAAAAGATGGCCTTACCCACGTCCAATCACAGAGGCAATGTAGTTCAATGATGACAAAGACTGAGATAACTAACACGGTAGACTTGGCCTCTATTTTTGGGATTTTTGAATGCTATTTGGATGTTTTTGTGTTTTTTGAAATATTTTGATTTTTTGGATTTTCTTCAAGACATTTTGTGATTTTTTTTAGGACATTTTTTTATTTTTATGGATTTTTTTAGGTCATTTTCTAATTTTTTTAATGAATTTTTTAGGACATTTTATGATTTTTATGACTTTTCTCAAGACATTTTCTGATTTTTATGAATTTTTTCAAGAAATTTAAGGATTATTGGGACCATATGTGAGACCCACTGCAGTCAAGTGTTAAGAGTGTTTCCCCCAATCAGGTTGAGGACTAGCCAAGTTGAAGGAGATGGAGAAGGACACGCTCAAGATGAAAGGTGGAGAATATGCGAGACATGATGTCAACCATTGTCAGCCATGGAAAGAAAAAGTAGGAATTTATAATGAATGTCATGAGGGTGTCAGAAGATCGGACATTTATTAAGGACAAAGGTAGATGGAGTGATAGTAGATGGAAAAGCAAAGAATCACTACACATGGCACCTGTTTGCCAGGGTTTCACCATGGTACTTATCCAAAGCACCACCAAATTGGTTTTCACTATTGGATAGATTATTTTTCTTTACTATTTTTGATATTTTCTTTTTTTTTTGGTGTCACCAAGATGCCTATTTGCCAGGTTTTCATTAGGGTGACAATTTTTTTGTATTTTTCAATTTTTAGCCAAGCTCTCTAATGCTATGTGTATAATTTATGGAGATGCAAACTGTTGATAAGTTCTATTAATTGTTCCCCATTTGGAGTAGCTAACTGGTAAGCACTAGAACTAAATGCGATAGTGATGATGTAAGGTCCCAACCAATTAGGATCAAACTCGTTGGGCTTCTCATGGTCAGTTTGATTCTTTGGATTTTGCATCAAGACCAAGTCGGCAATGTCAAACTTTTGAACCATAACTCTTTTGTTGTAACTTCGAAAAACGTGATTATGATATGTGTGTAAGTGATTCAAGGAATTTTGTATGTGTTCTAACAATTCAACTCATGCAATTGATATTGTTAGCATTCTTCGTTATTAATCAATCCCTTCATGGAGACCCTTAAGGAGGGGATTTCAACCTCAATGGGCAAGATAGCTTTAGATACAAAGACCAAGGTGAAGGGGGTGGCTCCAATAGGTGTGTGGATGCTTGTGTGATAAGCCCATAGAGCAGGATTAAGTTGGAGATGCCAGTCACGACCAACATCATTAATAGTCTTCTTAAGAATCTTGATGATTGTCTTGTTAGACACCTCAGCTTGATCGTTACCTTGTGGGTAATAGTGTGTGGAGAAATGATGTTGAATATGGAAGCATTCACAAAGCTTGCAAAAATCTTGATTTTTGAAAGGACAGCCATTTTTTGTGATGATCGAGTGGGGAACACCATACTAACAGATGATGTAGTTAAGGATGAATTTAGAAATTTGCTTACTGATTATGTAGGTGAGGGAAATGGCTTTGATCCATTTGGTGGCAATGATAATGAAATTGTGGCCATTGGATGAATTTGGGTGGATTTTACCCACGAGGTTGAGTCCCTATTATGTGAAGGGCCAGTGAGAAGTGATTGGTCGAAGTTCTTGTGTGGGTGTATGAATAAGATCACTATGTACCTAACATTGGTGACATGTTCTCACAAACTGAAGGGCATTTTTTTCCATTGTAGGCCAATAGTACCCAAGTCTCATAACTTTCTTGGCTAAGGTTGGGCCACTTGAATGAGATCTACATATACCCTCATGTACCTCATGTAAGGTTGTTCATGCTTTGTTAGTGTCGAGACATCAAAGAAGGGTATTGTAGGAGTTGTGTTTGTATAAGGTATCACTGATGATGGTATAACGAGTGGCTTTGTAGATAAAGGATTTACATTGGTTGTTGGAAAGGTTTGGTGGGAGGGTTTGAGATTGAAGGTAATCATATATGTCTTGATACCAAGGTGAATTGGGACCAATGAGCTCACAAACCATTTCTGACTCAGGAATATCATAAGCAGGAACTAACAGTTGTTCCACTAAGAACTTAAATTGTGGCATGTTGTTGGGAATGTCTAAGAGAGATCCAATCATATCCATTACATCAATTGCCTTATTTTGTGCCCTAGGAACCTACTCAAAAGTGACCATGTGGAAAAATGATAGTAAGCTATCAACCATGCATTTATAAGGCACCAAATTTTCATCCTTGGTGTCATACTCATCATTGACTTGGTCGATAACCAACTAAGAATCTCCAAAGAATAGGAGTGTTTTGATTTTCCATTTTATGGCCATTTGGAGTCTTGTGACGAGTGCCTCATTTAACAATTTTATTAGTACATGGGAAGGATATCATAAATGACTTAGGAATAGAGTCTCCTTGTGTTGTGATGAGCAGTATGCCTACTCTTGAGCAATAAATTGTATGGGACCCATCAAAATAGAGTTTTCAAGGTGATTTAGGATCCAAATGAAAGATGGATTTGTCTGGGAAGTCAATTACCAAAGGATGATCACCTTGTACGAGTCCATCAATGAGTTGATCAGCTATCACCTATCATTTTATAGCTTTGTGTTCCATATATTGTATGTCATATTCTCTCAATATCATAACTCATTTTTCCAACTGACATGTTAGTGTTGCCTAATTGAGGAGATACTTCAATGGATCAATCTTTGCCACTAATTGTGTTGTATGGTTTAGCATGTAGTGGCTCAACTTCTAAGTGGTGAAGACAACTATGAGACATGCACATTCAATAGATGTGTAGTTGAGTTCATATTTGACCAAGGTGTGACCGATGTAATATATAGCTCTTTGTTTCTCATCATGGTCATTTTGTGAAAGCAATACCCCCAGTGCTGAAGTGGTTGCCTAAATGTATAGGATTAGAGGTTTTCCCTCAATGGGTGGTGTGGAACCACAATCCTAATACTTGCAAAACACAAGAAGCAAACACATAGTTATATCAAATGAAAGTAAGAATCAAGATTCCCCATGAAATCCATTAAAAATGCTCCAATTCAGAAATAGAATGAAGAACACAATAAGAAAGCAATGAAATCCTAATTAAACATGCAAAATCTTGATCACATGAGGGAATTGGTGCCAATTTGATGTGAAAATTGGCCCTTTCCTAACTCCTATGATGCAATGTTGATGAGTGATGAAGGTTGATCCAATTTTTTGAAGATTTTTTTGAGATCCATGATGAAAAACCTGCATAACCTAGCTAAGACTTTGATAAAAATTAATGAAAATGGTGATGCTTGAAGATGAAATTGAGTATAATAAATTTTCTCAAATTGTGGATGATCAAATGAGGAGAGAAACCTCTTATTTATAGAAAGACAAGATGGAGAAATGCCCAAAATGAAGCAATGTGGGACTAACTTTCAACCAATGGCCAAATTCCACTTGTCAAGAGATGAATGGGCCAAGGATGTGCACATTTTGATGAATGTGCCCATAAATGCAATTAGGTGGAATTTGAAAATAGAGAAATGACATGTAAGAGGGAAAAGGAATGACTTAAATGCCACTTGGCTCAATGCACAAGGACATGTAAGAAGGAATGAATGTCTTGTTGGAAGGACAAAGTCCACTTGGAGGGATTTCAAATTTGAAGGAATATTCTCTAAAGATGCCAAGTTGAGAGAAAATAGAGATTTAATAAATGAATTAAATGTATTTTCATGTGCAAGTGGAAAAAGCTAGAGCATGGGACATGGATTAAGATTAGACTTAAGTAGGATTTGATTAAATGAGAGGAGATTAGGTGATTTGACAATTTTGACTTGGGTTTTAGGATTTAAATAAATCAAAGTTGAGAGGAAAATGATTTAGAAAAGTAGTTAAATAAATATTTTGATTTATTCAACTAAAGGGAAGGATTGTTAGATTAAATCAAATAAGGTTTAATTTATTTAACTTAATAAGATGACTTTAGAGATTTAATTAAATAGAGACCTAGGGTTAATTAAATCAGATTGATTAATTTAATTAACAAAAGAGAATGACTTAATCAGATAAATAATAATTTATTTAATTAAGGGAGGAAAATTAAATGGTTAGATAGAGGGATGATTTAGGATGAAGCGGTGTTAGTAATCGGGATCAAGTATGTTGGTATATTTTCCATGTCTATAGGTGGCATTAGGACAGGTGGTGTCATTGGATAGTCTTTGATCTATTGGAAAGCCACTTGACACTTATCGGTCCACACAAAGGGGATTCCTTTACATAGTATTTATTGGAAAGTTTGGCTTTTTTCAACTAATTGTGCAATGAAGTGTTAGATGGACTATAGTCTACCTTGTAATGTTTTGAGTTGACTGATTCCTTTCGGTAGAGGCATGTCCAAGATTGCTTTCACTTTAGTGGGATCACGTCAATGCCTCAGCGAGAAACTATATACCCCAAAAAATTTCCTAAAGTCACACCGAAAATGCACTTCTTTGGGTTTTAATGGACCTTTTACTCTTCGAACCTTTTAAAGATTTTATCTAGCACTTTTAGATGATCATTGTTTGTCAAGGACTTTTCCAGGAGGTCATCAATGTAGTTTTCCATTAGCATGTGCATGAGGTCATAAAATATCGTGGTCATGGCTCATTGGTATGTAGGACTTGCATTCTTTAGGCCAAAAGGCATAACATTCCAACAATGTGTACCCCTGGGAGAAGTGAATGTTATTTTGTGTTGATCTTTTGGGGCAATGCGAAACTGATTGTATCCCAAGAAACCATCCATGAGGGACAACATCTTGTATCCTGTTGTAAGATCCACAATGATGTCTATGTTTAGAAGTGGAAATCATCATTCAGGCATCCCTTGTTTAAATTGTGAAAGTTTATATAGATGCATATTTGAGTATTTGGCTTAATGACAAGCACGAGGTTTGAAATCCAATCGGCATAGTCTATTGATCTTATGAACCATGCATCTAGTAACTTTTTGAGTTTGGCTTTGGCTAGCAAGGAAATTGGTGGATGCATCTTTTAGAGCTTTTGTTTGACTGGTTTGGTGTCTGGAAACAAGGGTAGATGGTGCAAAACTAATGCTAGATCCAATCCTGGCATATTGACATATGACCATGCAAAATTGATCTTATGTTTTGTGAAGAATTTTTGAAATTCAAGCTTTTCCTCTTTTGTCAATGAGGTATGTGTAGGATCACGATGGACCAAAAAGTGGTGATATGATGGGTATGTGTAGGTTATGTGGCTAACGACCTTTTTTACCCAAAATTGATGAAACAAAAAGGGTTTTTAAAGGAGAATCTCAGTTTTCTACCAATATAAATTATGCTTTACTTTGAATTTAATAAATTATTATTATCCATTTTCTATTTGAATTACGACTAAAGTCTCAATTGATAGGCTAATTGAAAAACATCTATAGCTTTCAAACGATATCACATTTTTGAATATGAAACATGTGTCACATTCTATGCTTTTCATACTATAGGATTAAAAGAAAAAATGAATTTCATGAAGTTTTGACCAAGTTAAGGTGGTCAGACATATGAGTTTTTTATATTTTTTAAAATTTGTAATAAAAAAATCATTATTAATTATTTACTTGGAAAAAAATTACAAAAAAATATGCATCACATTGAGACATGAGTCATCTACTTATATCTAAAATCTTATAAAAAATATTATCATTTTATTGTGGTTAGGGTGGTCAGACAGACGCCTACTTCTTATTTTCTCCCTAAAATTTAAGTACTACTCCATTGAAATTTTAAATTTTCACCAAATAGATTTTATTAAAAATAAACCTAGTAGTTTAGAAACTACCTTCAATTTTCTACAAATTCATTTTTACATATTTTTGAAATAATATAGATAACTTATTCAAATTTTTACATCAAGTTGCCTAACTCTGATTTTTTCTGAATTTTCATCACCACTTAAGGGCCTATTTTTTCCATGATGATCGTACACATACCCAATGATGCTGCAAATAGAACATTTTGGGATCCTCTAGTGTAGATATATTAACTTCTATGGTGTCTTCAATGAGCATTGCTCATTTTTCTTGTGTAATGGGAATAAAATCCAATCCTCCATCCTTAGGCGCCTGAGAGAGGTTCTCACCCTCGAATACATCATTTCTTTTTACTTTTGTGTAGTTAGAAGGTGCCTTGTGGTTTTCACCTAAAGACATGTATTTTTTTGTTTTATTTTTATTACTTTTGTGACTAAAGGATTGAATAGTCTCCCCTACGTAAGCTACAGAATCAAGATCTATAGTGAATCCAAATTTATGATCCTCACTCAGTATTCCTTCATGGATTCCCATGAATTATGAAATGGCCTTATCATTCTCAAAAATGTCCATGATAGGTGAGTCTTGTTGGTCCCAGTCAATGAGTTGTGGGTAGATAAGGGAGATGCTATCATCAATATTGGTGAAAGGTGGAAATGATGTTGAAAGCATGCAAATTGAGGCTAAAAGGGTAAAGATAGAATTGTCCTCAAAGTCCTAGGAGGATTCCATCCAATCGTCATCTTCGTTAGACTCAGGAAAATTGGACTCATGGTCATAATAGAGGACAAACAAGTGGGAATCATGGTCAATATAAGGGACAAATGCATCAAAATCATGGTTAATCGAGTCAAGTGACAGTTTAGATTTTTCATCTTCATGAGGCCAAAAGATTTCTATCCAGTCTTCTCTTTTCAATGGGACTTGAGGAGGATATTTAGAAGGTTCAACATTAAAAATTTGTCCAAGTTTTTCATCGAAAGAAGGCTCACCTAGTTCTCAAAACATTTCATCAAGCTCATAATCACTTAGGGATATTTTAGAACTATATTCCCACTCATAGGAATCAGTCTTGATATGGGAGTCCTTGATTGTCTCGACACTTTCAGAAGCATTTACACCCTCACCTGAAAGTAAATGGGCACATGGACCATCAATCTCGATTGGATCAAACCCTAACCCAAAATTATTTGGTCTTCTAGAAGGCATTATGGGTTCTCTTCTTCCTATCTTGTTTATACCAAGGCCACTAGTTCCATCATATCCTTTTTCCTTCATTAGCTCATAGCCTTTGCCATACTATTGTACTGGTAACAAAGGTAGTTCTTCCATATCTTTGTAAATCCAAGTTGATATATCTTCTATGTCTTCTTTATTTAGTTCTCCCCAATTTGTGAAAGTCATTATAGGAGGAACTTTAAAGACCTCTTTGGGCTCTAGCCTGAAACAAGGCCTATTGTAATATTTTGGAGACTTGAGTATCTTGGTGATACAATAGGAAGTTTTTAACTTGTACTCACCACAACTTTTTCCTGGATATTGATGTTAGGGTTGACACTTGGGATGGTGGAAGGAGATGGTACAGTGGAAGATGAAGGAGTGGATGTGGATAGTTTGGTGAGTGTGGATGGATCGATGCATTTGGAAGAGGTGGATGTCAAAGCTTCACGATTAATGGGAACTTGGTATTCAAAAATGCCTCTCAAGTTCATGCAATACTGGAAGGGATCGGGATGGTAATTTTGGTGCCATTGAAAGGAAACCTCAAGCATTGGTTGTAGGTGGACGGTATGGAATTCAGTGCATAAATCCAAGGTTGACCAAGTAGGATGTTGTAAGGTAGCTCAAGATCTAGGACCTGACATGTGGTATCTATAATTACTGGCCCCACTCAAATAGGAAGTGTGATAATGCCCCTAGAAGAGTGTTCCTCATCATCATATACCTTTATGACTATGCTTTTGGTGGCATCCACACACACATAAGAGAAGCCTAGTGCATTGACTAGTTTTAAGGAGCATATATTCAATCTAGCTCTGCCATCTACTAAGACTCATATAACCTATGTTTATGGATGAATACTTCAATATGTATTGCATCATTGTGAGATGGTTTAGGTGAGGAGTAATCTTGGTCTAAAAAGGTGATGTGATGGGGAGTAGTCAAGTATCTAACCATGGATTCGAAGTGGTTGACATCAATGTTAGTAGGTACGAAAGACTCCTGTAAGACCTTATCAATATGGCTTTTTGTGTAGGTAAGATGTGTATTAGCTCGATTATGGAGATTTGAGCGAGCGTTTTACCCAATTGGTCAATAAGAGTGAATTATCCTTTGGGTTGTGATTGTTTGGAAAATGGACCAAGTATTGTGATATTTGGTTGGCTAACAAGAGGACTAGCTATTGTGACCTTACCTTAACAGGTGGTGACATTACAATCCAGAGTCTTTTTAACGGTGATAGTATTAACATATTCATCAGCAGCCTGGAGGTGATTAATTATAGGTCCAATAGAATAGTCAAAAGTAGTGTGAGTGTAATTGGCTTTGTTATTAGTCTTTGGACCTGACATAGAGGGATTACCTGAACCATGATCCTACAGTGGATTTTTATGAATGGTATGGCCCGATTTTGAAGAAAATTGTTGATCGTCTAAAAATGGTATGACTTTCTGTGAACCAAGATTCCAAACCTACACAAACACAAGATACAAACATTATATTAAAGATCAAATGCAAGTTAGTGTCATGATTCCCCAATAAATCCATTTAAATTGCAATGAAAAGGAAATGAAATGAAGGGCATAAAAAAGCATAAACAAAATATAGTAAATCCTATTCAAATGCAATGAAAACTCTTGATCTCTTGGGGAAGTTGGTGCCAATTTGATGTGGAAATTGGCCCTTTCCCAACTCCTATGAAAGCTTTGCTGATTGTTGATGAAGAGTGATCCACTTTGTTGATGGTTGAAGTGTGCTTCAAGATGATATATATGCATAACCTAGCTATGAAACTCAATGATCAATATGGATGAATATTGCTATGAATTTGAGTATAGTAAGTTTACTCAAGTTGTGGATGATCAAATGAGGAATCAGACCTCTTATTTATAGATTGAAAAGTTGGAGAAATTCCCAAAATGAAGTAATGTGGGACTAAAATTCAACCAATGGCAAGGTGCCACTTGTGAAGATGAGAATGGATGAGGAATGTGCACATTTTGATGAATGTCCCCATAAATGCAATTAGGTAATATTTGAAAATGGTGAAATGACATGTAAGAGGGAAAAGAAATTCCTTAAATCCCACTTGGCTCAATGCACAAGGACATGTAAGATGAAATGAATGCCTTGTTGGAAGGAAAAAGTCCACTTGGATTTTGAATTCAAATTTGAGGGAATATTACTCCATTATGCCATGTTGAGGGAAAATAGAGATTTAATAAATGAATTAAATTTATTTTCATGTGAAATGGAAAAAGCTAGAGGATGGGACATGAATAGAGATTAAATTAATCAAGGTTAATTAAATTAATGGGGAGATTAGATGATGTGACAAATTTGACTTAGATTTATGGATTAATTTAAATCAAATATGAGAAGAATATGCTTTAAAAATTAATTAAATAAAGATTTTTTATTTAATTAATTGAAGGAGATGAAATTAGATTAAACTAAATAAGGTTTAATTTATTTAATTTAATAGATAGACTTTAGGGATTTATTCAAATAAAGGGAATTATTGTTAAAATTAAATATGAACATATGGTTAATCAGATCAGATAGATTGATTTAATTAACAAGAGAAAAAGACTTAATTAGATAAAATGATTTATTTAATTAAGAGAGCGAAATTGATGAATTTAATCAAATAAAGATATTTGATTAAATAGTTAGACTGAGTGATTATTTAGGATGAAACAACATTAGTAATTGGGATCAAGTATGTTGGCATATTTTCCATGTCTACACTTTCAATAAGGTCTTGTATGAGTTTTCTCAATTGTCTATAGGAAGAAGTTTTATGCCCTTTTACTTGATGATAATCACAGAAGGCATTATCATCCACCATGATGGTTTGAACTACCCTAGGTCATATAGTTTAGGGTCTTGCAATGTTATGACATTGTTTTGGATGAGCTTCTTGAGGAAAACTTCAATTGTTTCACCCAAGGGGGTGTATGTGTGTCTTTTTAGAAATTGTCAAGTTTGATGTGGTTGCCCTTAGTCTTGATTGTTCTAGATGGTGTTTGTTGTAGGTTTTAGTGTATTCAAAGGAGTTTTTTGGTGATATGTTTGTTCTTAACCCAATACTTATTCTTATCATTGGCTAGGTTAGGGTTTTTGTGAACTTGTTGGCATATTTAAGTTCCCCTTTCGCAATTAGAGCCTTTTCAAGTTTAACTCATTTTTCAACGAGGTCTATGAAAGTGGTGCAACAATGGACTTGTAAATTGTATCTCAATGGTCCAACAATATTTTGAACAAACATGTTTACATTCTCCTTTTTGGTATCTCAATAGGACATTGACTTGCTAAACCTCACCATCTTTGGAAGAATGGAATGAATTTCTTTCTAGTGTCTTCAAGATTGAGTAGTCTTACATAATGTGGCAATTGTGATGTTGGTGTCAATGTTGTAGGAATAATTTTCTACAAATTTATTAGCTAGTTCATCCCATTACTTTATTCCTTTGGGTAACAGAGTGAACCAATCAAGTGCAGGACCCGTGAGACTTCTAGGGAAGAGTCTCATCAGATAGGTATGTTCGTATGCAACATCCACACAATTGGTCATAAATTCTCTTATATGCTCAAGGGGATTCATCTTTCCTTTGTATTTGGAGAAATTAGGTACCACATATCCTGGAGGGAATAGTGGCATGTGTAAACTCATGTCAAATGGGTATGGACATAAGTCATAGGATGTGTGGGTCTTCTTGTCAGACAATTGTATGTTCTCCACTTTTTTTTGCAAGGAAGCAAGTTGAGCCATGAGTGCATCTACTATAGGGTTGTTTATGGTGTCACGCATGTTGGTAATAAATATCCCATGGGTTCCCATTTGGTATGTTTTGATTTTGGATGTATTATTGTGGAATGTATGACACATTTGGAATTTATTGGTATTGAGAATTTTGAGTGGGAATGTGTTGTTGTGTATGGATATGGGATGAGTATGTGGGAATGTGTGTTCCAATAGTGTTAGTTTGTATTTGCGAAATTTGTTGGCCTTGAATGTTTTGATGACCAAATGGAGTCATGTGTTGTGTTACTTGGTTTCCTTGTCCAAATTGGTAAATGTGGCCATGTGGGATATTTATGTTTTTCTTCTGGGGAACATTAGTGTTGGTATTGACTTATGATGAGATATTAACATTGGGTTGAGGTCCTTGAATAGTAATTTGTCTTTTGTTTCTCCCAAATGTGTTTGATGAGATTATTCCCATAGCATTAGTTGAGGACCCAAGTAAAAGGTTTGGTGATGTCATTCCCATAGCATTGGATGAGGACCCAAATAAAAGGTTTGATGAAGTTATCCCCATTGTATCGGATGAAGATCCAAATGTAGCCCCAACAATTTGTGACAAAGTTGTTGATATTTGTGGGATCGATTGTGATATGGCTTGTCCTATGGTTGATGTTACCACAATAGATGTAGTGTTGACTGTGTTGGATGTTTTTTGAGTGGTGGTGCCAATGGAAGTAGTGTTGATTGTGGCATTTTGATTCATGGCACTAATGGAGGTATTGTTTGCATTATGTTGTGGCATCGAATGTGGTTGACTATTTTGTGCACCATGGTTTGGCGATGCTGCTCTCAAGGTATTAATATTGAATCCTCATGGAAATTTAGCCCCTTGGTGTAGAAGGATGGCTAAATATAGCTCTAAATCTTGTAAGAGTAGTTCTTCTACAAAGGAATCCATGTTAGGGTTTTGGGCAATAGCTTCTACGTCTTACATGAACAATTTCCTGTTTTCATCTCTATGTATGAATTTTTCGAAGGGGTTGTGTGAGGAAGATGTAATGTTCATGTCACTAAAAGGATTGATGAAATATTTCCACATGACTGTGTTTAATTTTATGTCATTAGGAAAGTTGTAACGGTGGTTTCCTTGTCCGAAGGGGTCCATTTCTCTTCTCTTTCTTTGCAATCTAGTCTTAGCCATATAAGATTTGCTCAAATGGATGGATGAATGATAACCATGTCTATGTATGGGAATGGTATGACACTATGGGTTTTTTTGGATTTTTGGAATAAGGAGTGCAATAGTGACAATGTTGTCTAAAGGGGATGTCAAATGCAAAGTGACAATGAGGACTAAAATGAATGGTGGAAAACCAAAGTGTTTTGAGGTATGTTGTGCAAGGTGCAATCAATTTTGGAAGAGTCTTAGGAAAGGTTTACTAACCATTCAAAGTTTGGTCAATGTCTCAATTTTGATTATCGAAGTACTATTTGTAGGACTAAGTAAAATGACAAAGTGACAAGGTGAGGTTTCCAAAATAAACTTATGAGTTGGAAATATCTCACGTAAGAGGACAAAGAATAAAGGAGTGATTTTGACTTAGTCTAATGACAATCTAATTTTTAAAGCAAGGGTTTCACAAAATATGGAGAGTTTTCCTATTCTAAATCTACAAAATGAGGACCTAAGAGTTTGTCTATGCTGAAAAATGATGTTGAATCCTAGGATACAACTAAAAATTGCAATGGTAAAACCTAAATGCAAACTAAAAGGTGCAAAAATGGGAAATTTGAGCAAATCTTTTTTTGGTTTTTGGACAAAGACCACTAAGGAAAGATGTTTAGAAATAGATTAAAAGTTTTTTATTTCAAAGTTGGATAGTGACAATGATTTTCCTAAATGATAGGAATATGTGTTGTTTTAGGTAGAAAATGTGTTGAAGAGTCTCAAATGCGTTGCAGTGTTATCAAATGCATTGCTTTAGATAGCAGATGTAGTTCAGTAGGTCAAATGCTTTGTTTTGTGTAACAAATGTGTTTCAACATAGTCAAATGTGTTTTAAAAAGTCTCAAATGTGTTGCAATATAGTGAGATGTGTTGCAGTACAGTCATATGTGTTCTGTAGATTCTTGGATACATTGCAGTTTGAACAAAGTCTTGTTGTCTTGCAATTTTTGGCAGATTTGTGAAATTGTTTTAGTTTGACTGTGTTTTTCCAGATTTGTAAAAAATGTTTTACATATTTATTGATTCAGCAAACACTTGGAAAACACATGATTTTTTCTTGAATTGTTGGAAGCAAGCACCTTGAAAACAAGCACAACTCTATGGATGGAAAGGACTATATTCACTGGATTCTCACTTGGATTACTCTAGCCACAGTTATTCTTAGCGGATGACTTAGAAACGTGGCCACACTGGCTCCCCTCCATGTCACTCACTTCTTCGGGTCAACCAAGCTTTGAGTTCTCATGACTCTCCCATGACAAACTCTTCATCTCTACTAAGAACCATGAGAATGTGGGATGGCTTGGCAACGACCGTTGCTACACCAGCAAATAGAAAGGGATTTTGGCAACTACACAAATGGTTTTTAGCTAGGGTACCTATTCAAGTGGCTATGCATGAGGCAAGATTAACTTTTCTGCATAACAAATTTGCACCTGTAATGCTAAGTTTTCCATTAGCATTCACATTTGTATATCGATCGAGAGTAGCTTGGCCTTAGCTTCGTTGTCGATTTGAGTCACCTTGGGGTGAGTATTTTTTCCCACCAAGGAAGAGCTAATTCCTAGAGTCAATAAAAATTTCTCTTTCACTCAAGATCACACAAGTGTGCAAGGTGAGAGGATACTCTTATTATTAAATCGGGGTTACACAAAAGTGAAAACAAGATTGTTCATTTTAATGCCCAAATTGAAAAATGTGAGTGGTAAAGCAACAACCCCTAAGTGTTTTTGTTTCTCTGGATCACATCAAGGCACAAGAGAATTGCATACACACTAAAAATTTATCACTACACTGCAAGACACATCAAACACTTATTCATTTCAACCCAACTTATTGTGAGACACATAAAGCTCCTTTTAAGCCAATGCTATTAGAATGAAAAAAAAAAATTCCTTGATGATTTTAAATGCAAGTTGTGTTCATTTTAATCCCATGAGTGAATGCATGTTCATTTTAAACCATGAATTTTAAATGCAAGTTGTAGTTGTGATTGTTTATTTGTTTGTTACTTTAGGATTGAAAATATTTATAAAATCATCAAAAAACAATGGTTAGTATCTCCTTCCAGCTTGCCACATGCTGCAAACAACCAATCAGTAACCCAAAAGCACTAACCTATTGAAATTGAAAAAAAAATGGAAAATGTTATCAAAAATTGAAAGTATACCTATAATAGGAAAATGCATTGGTCTACCTATTAAATGCATCGCAACA
The DNA here is from genome assembly GCA_007258455.2 of Sequoia sempervirens. NCBI lineage: Eukaryota > Viridiplantae > Streptophyta > Pinopsida > Cupressales > Cupressaceae > Sequoia > Sequoia sempervirens. Next base: position 69,618,338 of record VDFB02105785.1, read on the forward strand.
ACAGATGTGTTGTTCATGCTAGCAAATGCATTACAACAGGTCAAATGTGTCGTTCGGGATGTCAAATGTGGCTCGTTATTGTGGATGCATCGTTCGTGAATGCAGATGCACTGTGACACATCAAATGCGGCTCAGAAAGTTGTGTTTACAGAATTTTGTACCTATACCTACAAAAAATGACAAAAAGGTCATATAGGAATCTACAAAAAGTGTGTGTTTGGTGTCAAGTTCACCAATGTAACTAAGGAAAAAAGGTTAGGTTAGCATGAAAACAAATGCATAAATGAAACCCTAGCTAAACAATGAAGTACAATGGAGCAAAATAGCATAAAATAAAGGAAAAACTTCACCAAACAACCTTCATGCCTTCCATGATTGACCTTCATTTCCCTTCGCCATATGTTGTAAAATGATGCTTTCCCTCAGATTTTATGGAGCAACAATGACCTATGAGTAAGACCTAAGAAAATATTGAAGGATTTCTACTCAAGAATTTGTAAGTATGCAAGTATGAAGCTTGAAATCGTGAAGACAAGAGGTGTCCAAATGAGGTTGAAATTGTCTTTTTATAGAAAATTCAATTTTGGATGAATGGCCAAGATTGGAAGTTGAGAAATTCCCTAAGATCAAAGGTTGAAATTGCATGTAACAAGTAGCAATTAGGGTTAGGGAAAATTTTGAAATGAAGGGCTGAGATTTGATTTTTAGACAAATAAAATCAAAGGTCAAGAATGCATGTGACAAGGAGATATTAGGCACAAAAAAAGAGGTTGTTGGAAAATAAAATAATAATTTAAAATTATTTGATTTAAAAGGTTGAGTTAACTTCTTAAATTAAAAAATAATTTAATTCAAAAGTGGTGGGGTCATGTGATAGGAAATAATGATTTTAAAATATTTACTTGGTGAGAAAATAAAAAGTAGGGAATTTAAAATTAGAAGGAAAGTTGATGTGGACAATAATTAAATAAATTATAGGAATTTATTTAATTATCAGAAGACATAAGGAATTAATGACGTATTTAAATAAATAAATAAATTTAATTTATTTAAATAAATAAATATTTTATTTATTTAAATAAATAAATATTTTATTTATTTAAATAAATAAATATTTTATTTATTTAAATAAATAAATTTTATTTATTTAAATAATCAGGAAGAAATAGTGGAGAAATAATAATTAAATAAATTTAGGAATTTATTTAATTATAGGGGGACATAAGAAATTAGTGATGCATTAAAATAACATAAATATAATTTATTTATTTAAATAGTAGGAGGAACAAAGATGTGAATTAATTAAATAATTGAGAATTATTTAATTAATAATTGAATTTGGAATATAAGACATAATTAAATATTTTAATTATGTTGGGAAGAAATATGGAGAAAATAAAGTTTGGAGGCCTTGGTCAATTTTATGTGTCTACAAGAAGCATTTGACAAAGCACCTAGAGAATTTACAAGAAAGTTCAAAAAACTCAATCCTTTAGTTTTAGATCACCTACAAATTTCATGCCAAGAATTCATGCCAAGGCTTCTTGTAGAGGTAATTTTTAGTTCACTTGTAAATGTAATTTTTAGTTCACTATAGATCCTTGTCTACTTCAAGAAGAAATAGAAATTCATTATCCCCTCCATGAATAACTATAGATTCCACAACATCATTCCCTAGAGCATGACCTACACCTCCTTTCAGTAGATCAACATAGCCAAGAACACCTACTATCTTGATAAACATAAATCTATTTCACAAGGTTTTCCCTAGAAATCAATGAAGCAAATGCCCAATTCTAAAATTTTAGTGTGTTTGAGCCTCTCAAAGAAAGCAATGGCCCTTGTTAGTATTGTTTTAAGTGGGATAATTAATATAAAGAAGAGGCTTTTTTCATATTTAATATTCAATATTTAGTTATTGAATTTTGAAAAAAACTATAGACCTCACAACAATATTGTAGAGGAAAAAGTGTATGTGTTATGCTATTTGGTTTTATGTTATTTTGTGATGGTGAAATAAGTAATGTCCATGCAAATTTTCATTTATTTTTAGGTCTTCGCTTTGTTGGAATGACTTAATATAATTATATAATGGTAAGTGGCACAGTCTTGTATTAATCAAGCAATACAAAAAAATGAATATATAATCTACTATAATTATAAATATCAATTCAAAATCAAACATAAGTTGTGGCAAAAGAATTAACATTAAAGTAAATATAAGGTTGATAGGGTGAGTAAAAGATAGGCTTAGAAGAAATGCCTAAACCTAAAAGAAAGATCTATAAGTGAAGAACAAAGACAAAAGGATAATTTGGATCTAAAAATTAAAAAGGAATAAAAATTATGCTACTCAAAAAATGCATATAAACAAGAACAATTAACCTATAATAAAGTGTAGATGGAATAGATTAAATCAATTCCTAGACATTTAGATAATTATACAATTATGTTTAAATAGAAAGTAAATTAGATGATAGATCACTTGGCTCTATGATTGATGAATGAATGTCAAATAATGAAGACTCAAAAATCAATGTTCTTTGGGATCTAAAAAGCTCTAAAACAATCACCAATATAGATTAGAATCAAAATATTATTGTCTACGAAGTTCTAAATTGAGATTAGTAGAATGAATGTAATTCATGATTGTGAAGTAAATCCTTTACTAGGAACTTAACCTTTGTTGTGATTCATTAAAAAATCTATATCTTAATATTTTTAAAAATAAATATTAATATTTAATTTTTCAAATACTTATTTGATTAGTTGAGAGTTACCATTATTATTAATTAATTAAAACCTTTTTAAAATATTTATTATTGCTACCATAACAAGAATTAATATATAACAATTATTAAAAACATCATTTTAAATTGTTGCTTATTAATCCATCTCCTATTTAAAAATAATAATTAATAATTTAAGAGGCTACAAAACTTCTCACTAGTTAAAGAAGTTTCAAAATTGAACTTCAAAATAAAATTGTATATGACCACAATAGAAACTAAACCGCCATATCTTTTGTTAAATAAAAAAAATAAAATTCTTTTCTTTGAAAGAAAAATATTTTATTTTTAAAACTAAATAAATAATATTCACTCTTTTATAAAAACAATTATGTATACTAATTCTACTCTAAAATTTTATCTAAATTTGCTCTCGAAATATTATAGGGGTCTTATGAAATGCAATCTAGACTATACCTCATATCTTTAGGAAGTAAAAACAACAATTTAAAAGAAAAGTCAATTTATAAATGATATAAAACACCCACACTTTCCCACTTTTCACCTCTATATGAACCCTTATTGATATAACCTATCAACAATTGTATGTAACAAACTCACACTTTTCCCCTCTTTACCTTTCTTCACCTTTACCCACAACCCTTTCTTTATTATTCCTTTCCGACTTAAAGCTACTTTATCATACCATTGTGAACGGCAACTCTCCTTATCATTTGCCACCATTGTAATTATCCATTCTCCTTCACGCAGCTTAAGCCAGGGAAGGGATTTATTTATATCCTCTGCCGTAGTAGAGCTATCAACCACAACCACATAGCATCCAATAACTGCTGCACTCAAATCTGACCACTCGGGAGAAGTTTCGTAACTACCAATTTCAATCACTCCAATATTAGCCATCCAAAACCTATCATCGTTTAAACTTGACTCCGCTCCATCCGTTGCTCTTCCAATCAAAAGCATTTCTGACGGCACAATCTGAATTAAAAGACAAAATACAGTCGGTTCATCCATGGTAAATTATTTTCATTGACTTACTTAACAAAATATAGACTATCTTGTACGAACAGAACAAATGACAAAACAAAGCTAAACGTCCAAAACGAAGTAAAGAACACTCCAGTAAAAAATGATATTTATGATTGCCTGTTAAGGAGTATTGAAATCGTCACCTTCAACTTGTGAATGTAATTCCGTATTACTGCATTGCTGCAATGACCAAGTTGCAACCATTGTAATGCACGCAACTCTTCAATACCTGACATTTTCTCCAGCTTTTCACAAGAGTCAATCTCAATCTTCTCCACGCAGCTCAGTTTGGAGAGACTCGGCAACTCCTTAAGCTCAGGACACTCAGTAATAATCAGCTCTTTAAGTTTTATAAGATCATCGGATCCTACTACTCTCTGCAAGTTTCTGCAATTATGTACAGACAGACTGGTGAGTGTTGTTGGCAGTGTAATGTTCTGTAGCTTCTCACAAGAGTGAATCTTAATCTTCTCCAGGCAGATCAGTCTCGAGAAACTTGGCAACCACCCCTCAAAATCAGGACACTCACTAATCAGAAAATCATCAGATGGTATTACTCTTTGCAAATCTCTGCAATAGGGTACAGACACACTAGTGAGTATTGCTGGCAACATAATGTTCTGTAGCTTTTCACAAGAGTTAATCTTAATCTTCTGCATGCAGCTCAGTCCGGAAGGACTTGGCAACTCCTCAAGCTCAGGACACTCACTAATAATCAGCTCTTTAAGATTGGTAAAATCACCGGATCCTACTACTCTTTGCAAATCTCAGCAACGGCATACAGACAGACTGATGAGTTTTGTTGGCAGTATAATGTTCTGTAGCTTCTCACAATCGTGAACATCAATTTTCTTCATGCAGTTCACTCTGGAGAGACTTGGCAACTTCTCAAGCTTAGGACACTTAGTAATAAACAGCTCTGTAAGTGTGGTAAGGTCACCACTTCCTGATAATCTTCGCCAATCTCTGCAACTTTGCGCAGACAAACTGATGAGTGTTGTTGGCAGTGTAATGTTCTGTAGCTTCTCACAATCGTGAATGTCAATATTCTCCATGCAGCTCACTCTGGAGAGACTTGGCAACTCCTCAAGCTTAGGACACTCGGTAACAAACAGCTCTGTAAGTTTTATAAGGTCACCACTTTCTGATACTCTTTGCAAATCTCTACAGCTTTGCACAGACAAACTGATGAGTGTTGTTGGCAGCATAATATTCTGTAGCTTCTCACAATCGTGAATGTCAATATTCTCCATGCAGCTCACTCTGGAGAGACTTGGCAACTCCGCAAGCTCAGGACACTTGGTAACAAACAGCTTTGTAAGTTTTATAAGGTCACCACTTTCTGATACTCTTTGCAAATCTCTACAGCTTTTCATAGACAAACTGATGAGTGCTGGCAGCATAATATTCTGTAGCTTCTCACAATCGTGAATGTCAATATTCTCCATGCAGCTCACTCTGGAGAGAGTGAGCAACTCCTCAAGCTTAGGACACTTGGTAATAAACAGCTTTGTAAGTTTTATGAGGTCACCACTTTCTGATACTCTTTGCAAATCTCTACAGCTTTGCATAGACAAACTGATGAGTGTTGTTGGCAGCATAATATTCTGTAGCTTCTCACAATCATGAATGTCAATATTCTCCATGCAGCTCACTCTGGAGAGGTCACTTGGCAACTCCGCAAGCTCAAGACAGTTGGTAACAAACAGCTCTGTCAGTTTGATAAGGTTACCACTTCCTAATACTCTTTGCAAATCTCTGCATCTTTTCACAGACAAACTGCTGAGTGTTGTTGGCAGCGTTATGTTCTTTAGCTTGTCACAATTCTCAATCTTAATATTCTCCATGCAGTTCAGACTGGAAAGATTCGGGAACTCCTCAAGCTCAGGACAACTTTCAATAATCAACTCTCTAAGTTTGGTGAAGTCACCATTTCTGTTGGAAATATTAATCTTGAGCAGCCAATAGACAGATGCATTATTAAATGCACTGTCAGATGAAATCAACTCAGATTTCTTTCCCTGCTGCCGTGTTTGACATTCTTGTTGTCCAGTTTGCTTTCTAACAGTAATTTATTGTTGGTAGGTGAGTTCAAATTTTGAGCGGCAGTTTTCTATGTATTGGCTGAAAAGCCAAAAGTAGAATTGAATGCATTATGCTGTGCAAGTGACAGACATAAGTTTTTTCTGGGTGAGAATAGAAGAGAATGTTCAACAGAACATAGAGAACATAAGGAATGTTCAGGAGTAACTGAACAGTGAAGTTCAGGAGCATCTACCGCAGCAGAAGAAAGTCAGTGAGCCTTGCGCCCGTGCGTCGGAAGCTATCCCACACGGAGCAACAGCACAAAAGCGCCAGTGCACTGGAAAACGTACAACTTTTGTAGTATATGTGTACAGAGCTTTTGCTCTAAATATTTTAATGAATGTAATCTTTTTCTGAGTAAAGAGAATATTGAAAATATTACATTTATGTCTGTCTCCTTCCATTGATACACTTCCGTTGTGCATGTTTTCATTCTTTGCTTGGCATAATAGTTCTGACATGGTATCAGAGCCATAGGTTTACTGGGCAGTCAGTTTTTAAAGCCTTAGTTGTGTCCTAAGTGTGTAGAAATAGAATCTTTGTTTCTGGGTATTTGTGAAAGCCTTAGATCTTATCTGGGTATTTTTAGTTTCCCCCATTTAGCAAAAATGGCTGGAGGAGACAATAGGAGTTGGCAGCAGCCACCTATTTTCGATGGTAGTAATTATGATGTTTGGGCAAAGAAAATGAAAACCATTTTTATTGCAAATAATTTATGGGAACTTGTTGCAAATGGATTCACAGATGTGACTGACCCAACTGCATTTATAGCATTGAGCAATGCTCAAAAGAACCAGTTGAAGGAGACACAGAAGAATGATGCAAAAGCCCTCAGTTTGATTGAGACAGCCTTGACAGAGGCTATTTTTCCCTGAATAGCAGCAGTTACTTATGCAAAAGAAGCTTGGGAAACACTTCAAACCACCTGCAAAGGATCTGAGAAAGTCAGATCAATCAAACTCCAACTGCAATGGAGAAAGTTTGAGACCATGCAGATGAAGGACAGCGAGTCCATTATAGATTTTCACACAAAGACAGCCACTTTGATTAAATAGTTGAGGATAAGTGGTGAAACTTTGGAAGAACAGAAGATTGTGGAGAAGATATTGAGAAGCCTTCACACAAAGTTTGATCCGGTGGTGACTGCCATTGAAGAGGCAAAAGATCTCACAAATTTTTCAGTTGATGAGCTAATGGGTTCTTTGCAAACCCATGAGCAGCGCCTAAATAGATCTGCAACCTCCTCCCAAGAGCAAGCTTTTAATGCTCAGTCAAATGCAAGAGGAAGGGGGAGAGGTAGAAAATGGTCCAGATGTAGTAGAGGAAACTCTAGACGTGGAAATGATGGTGATGAAAGCTCAGCCCGAGCAAGCAGTCATGAGGGGGCGACCAGCTCCCCAAGAGGAAAAAAGAATAGCAGTTCTTATCAGAAAAAAGATAAAAGAAATATGCAATGCTACAACTGTTAAAGGTATAGTCACTATGCAAGTGATTGCATGCAGCAACATGACCAAAGGAGTCATAATGCACATGTAGCTGACTCAAATGTGGCTGGAAATGAAAGACAGTCATAAGTATTCATTGCATGTAACCTTGCAGAACAGAGCAGCGCTGAAGTTTGGTACTTGGACAGTGGCTGCAGCAACCACATGAGTGGTAACAAAGACTTGTTTGCCTTCATTGATAGCAGCGTGAAGTCTGAAATAAAAATGGGGAACAATGAGATGGTTCCAGTCATGGGCAAAGGCATGGTATGCCTACAAACCAAGCATGGTGATGAAAGACAAATATATGATGTATTATATGCCCAAGATTGAAACATAACCTCTTGAGTATTGGACAGATGGTCCAAAACGGGTATAGAGTGTTGATGGAGAAAGGGGAATGCAACATCTATGATAAAGATGGAAGCAAAAGAGTTATGGCAGCGATTCAAATGACACAAAATCGAATGTTTCCTCTCAAAATGCAAATCTTAGCACAGTCAAAAGGCTTACAACAATCAGCCTTCAAAGCAGCCATTCTAGATATCTCCAAGCTATGACACCTCAGGTATGGACACTTAGGTTATTCTGGTTTGAGTCTTTTGTCCAAGAAAAATATGATAGATGGTTTGCCAAAAATCATAGAGCCTAATGTTAGATGTGAAGCTTACATTTTGGGCAAGCAACATAGGCAGCCTTTTAATTTAGGCAACTCTACAAGAGCTAGAACACCATTGGAGTTGGTGCATAGTGACTTGGTAGGCCCTATGCAAAATTTGTCTTTTGGCAAAAGCAGATTTTTTATGACCTTTATAGATGATTACAGCCATAGGACATGAGTCTATATTTTGCAACATAAGTCTGAAGTATTTGATAAGTTTTTGTTATTTAAGGCCCAGGCTGAAAATGAGAGTGAACACTTTATTAAGGTCCTAAGGTCAGATCATGGAGGAGAGTATACCTCCAATTAATTTGTAAATTTCTGTAGAAAAAATGGCATCAAGAAGGAGCTCACAGCCAGTTATACTCCACAGCAAAATGAAGTGGCTGAAAGGAAAAACAAGACCATTGTGGAGATGGCAAGGAGCAGATGAAAGCAAAGGGACTCCCTATTGAATATTGGGGAGAGGCTATAGCAATAGCTGTTTATCTGATAAATAGAAGTCCAATGAAGGCAGTCCGTGATAAAATCCCTTAAGTGGCATGGACAAAACAAAAGTGGTCAGTTGAGCACTTGAGAGTGTTTGGGTGTGTAGCCTATGCACACGTGCCTAAAGAAAATAGGCAGAAATTGGATGACAAAGGTGAAAGTGTATTTTCTTGGGATACTGTACAGAGTCCAAAGCCTATTGGCTATATAATCCAGTCACCAATAAGGTAATCATTAGTAGGGACGTGGAGTTCCTAGAAAATGAGTTGTGGGATGTAAATGTTGACAACAATACTAATATTTCTGTCTCCATACCCCTTAAGGATGAAGAAGTTGCAGAGCGCAGATGCACCGGAAACCTACAAGAAGCTGACAGTTCAAAAAACGGCAGCAGTAGCTCCAAAAATTCTCAGTAGAGAAGAAGCTCTGGAAACTTCCAGTAGGGAAGATGCTCTGGAAACTTCCAGAAAGGAAGATGCTCCAGAAACTTTCGACAAGAAAGTTGCTCCGGAAACCTATAGGAGCAGACTTCTTCATCAGGCCAGCAGCCAAGCAGCTCTGGAAATTCAGACCCCACTCTCGCCTCCCTAGTGCCAAGAAAGACTAAGAGTCTAAGGGAGATCTACCAAGGTGAAAGGTATGATGAAGTTTTTAATGAGAGTGTAAATTTCGCATTATTTTCTCATAATGATCCTATTTATTTTGAGGAGGTTGTGAAAGAACAGAAATGGTGTGAGGCCATGGATAAGGAGATAGATGCAATAGAAAGAAACAAGACATGGGAGCTCATTGATTTAACCAAAAAGAAATCAGTTATTGGTGTCAAATGGGTCTACAAGACCAAATGTAATGCCGAAGGAAGAATAGAAAGGTATAAGGCAAGATTAGTTGTCAAGGGGTACAAACAGTAGTTTGGGAGAGATTATGATGAGACTTTTTTCCCTGTTGCAAGGATGGAGACCGTGCGGGCAGTCATTGCAATTGCAGCCCATCACATGTGGAAGGTTTATCAAATAGATGTGAAATCCGCCTTCCTCAATGGAGTCCTAAAAGAAGAGGTATATGTGGAGTAGCCCTTTGGATATGAAGTTCCGGGTAAAGAACACAAGGTATATAGGCTGAAGAAAGCTCTTTATGAGCTGAAACAAGCTCCACGGGCATGGTACAACAGGATTGACTCATACTTGATGAGCAATGGCTTTAGCAAAAGTGATGGTGAGCCCACTCTTTACATCAAGGCAGCAAATTGTAAGGTTTTAATTTGTGTCTTGTATGTAGATGATTTAGTATTTACTGGGGATGATGATTTCCTCATTGCTGATTTTAAAGACACCATGAAAAAAGAGTTTGAAATGACAGATTTAAGACTCTTAAGATATTTTCTAGGCATAGAGGTCCAACAATTGGATAATGGCATCTTTATTTCACAATCAAGTTATGCCAAACAAATCTTGAAAATATTTAGGATGTTGGACAACAAAGCAGCCCCAACCCCAACAGCTACAGGTCTGAAGTTGAGTAAAGAGGACAGTAGCAATAATGTTAACCCAACCCTCTATAAGAGCATGGTTGGAAGCCTCATGTACTTAACAGCTACGAGACTAGATTTAATGTATGCGGTAAGCCTGATTTCTAGGTTCATGGAGCAACCTAAAGACACACACTGACAAGCAGGTAAAAGGATTCTCAGGTATGTCAATGGCACAAAAAACTATGGCATAATGTATACTGCCTCTAATGAGTTTCAGCTAGTTGGGTACACTGACAGTGATTGGGCCAGAAATGTGGATGATAGAAAGAGCACATCTGGGTATGTTTTTCACTTGGGTTCAGGAGCAGTTTCAAGGGCTTCCAAGAAACAACTGATTGTTGCCTTATCCACAGTCGAAGCAGAATACATAGCAGCAAATGCAACAACATGCCAAGTTGTGTGGCTAAGAAGGATCTTAGCAGATTTGAGAGAAGAACAAGAGGATGGAACAGTAATTTCTGTGATAATGTTTCATCAATAGCCTTGACCAAAAATCCTATGTTTCATGGAAGAAACAAACATATTGAAATCAGGTATCATTTTATCAGAGAATTGGTAGAGAATAATGAAATTAAAATGGCATTTTGCAGGTCAGAGCAGCAGCTCTCAGATATTTTTACAAAGGCTTTGTCAAAAGAACCTTTTGAGCGCCTAAGATATAGGCTAGGTGTGCAGAAATGCGCCAGAACTTCGTCTCTAGAAAACATAGAGAAGCGCAGGTGCGCCGAAACTTCAACAGATAGTTCTAGAATGCAGATCAAAGGAAAACAGGTTTGCGCCGGAAACTTTGCACTGATGTTCCGGAAATTTTATGGTGATGCGCCGAAAGTTTCGCAGAATGTTGAAGAACAGGTTTGTGCTGGAAACTTTTCACCGGTGCTCCGGAACTTTTATGGCGATGCACCAGAAGTTTCGCAGAGTGTTAAAGAGCAGGAACTTTTGTGCCGGAAACTTTGCTCCAGAAGTTGCTCTGGAAGTATTGCGATGGAAGTTTCCAAATAATGATGAAGAGTAGAAAGACTCAAGATTAAGGGGGAGTGTTGGAAATATTAATCTGGAGCAGCCAACAGATAGATGCATTATTAAATGCACTGTTAGATGAAATTTATTGTTAGTAGGCGAGTTCAAATTTTGAGCGGCAGTTTTCTATGTATTGGCTGAAAAGCCAAAAGTAGAATTGAATGCATTATACTGTGCAAGTGACAGACAGAAGTTTTTTCTGGGTGAGAACAGAAGAGAATGTTCAGTAGAACATAGAGAACAGAAAGAATGTTCAGGAGCAATTGAACAGTGAAGTTCAGGAGCATATGTCGTAGCAGAAGAAAGTCAGTGAGCCTTGCGCCTGTGCGTTGGAAGCTATCCCACACGGAGCAATAGCGTAGAGGCGCTAGTGCGCTGGAAAACACACAGCTTCTGTAGTATATGTGTACAGAGCTTTTGCTCTGAATATTTTTATATGTAAACAGTTTATGAATGTAATCTTTTTCTGAGTAAAGAGAATATTGAAAATATTGCATTTATGTCTGTCTCCTTCTGTTGATACACTTCCGTTGTGCATGTTTTCATTCTTTGCTTGGCATAACAGTTCTAACAATTTCCTGATACTCTTTGTAAATCTCTACAACTTGTTGCTAATTGATGCCCATAAGGGAAAATCTGCATGGAAAGATTTCAAACTCTATTTTAAGAATTATTTTTTGTTGTATTTTTTTTTAAGATACAAGATCTAATTTTAAAGATTTTTTTTATATTGTTTAAACAGTTTTTTAATACTAATAAAACTGCATGTAAAGCTAGGCTTTTTAAGCTTTTTCTTACTATTTTTTAGAATTGCAATCTCTTTAAAAAGGAATTGCCTCTTGCTGTTTTATAAGGACAATACAAAATTCACAGTGTATATTTCTGCAGTATAGTGTCAATATTTTTTTAGTACGTGTTGATTAGTTTATGGCTCAATGTGGTTTATCATGATGATCATATATGTTATTAGTAATTATTTGTTTCTCTTAAAAATGGTTTTCAGTTAAGTCAAAAAATAGTTGTGTTAGTTTTAGAATCTTCACAACTTAATTCAAAAAATAGTTGGGTGTTAGTAATTAATTGTTACTCATTAAAACTGCCAGCATTCACAAGACCAATCTCAATTTGCCCCACACTACTCAGTCTGGAGAGACTCGGCAACTCCTCAAGCTAAAGACAATTATTAATAATCAGCTCTCTAAGATTTGTAAGCCCACTGGTTTGACAATGGATAGAGGCGAAACTAGAAAGCTACAACTTTTCTATTCAAATTGCTTTCTTGCTTCTATTTATAGCGATCCTTAGAAATTACATAGACTATTCTAGATCATAGGCTGGCATGCCAGTTTACTAGAAATAGCAATCCTTGTCTCTATCCTAGCTATTAAAAATTACCAGAATCTTCTAACAGAGTTCCTGCTACTCTCTGCAATTGTCTGCAATTTTGTATGGCAACTCGTCAGCTTAGGACAAGACAAATATACAGCCAGCGACTTTTTAAGTTAGCTAACACACATTCCAAATTATGAGAACCATCCAATAGAAAATATTTACATTTCATCCATCAATTATGATCCTCTCGAGTCAACTTGGACCTATAAAAGCTGGCAAATTTCAAGCTCCGGACAGACCCGAATACTTAATTCTACAAGCTCTTCATAACAAAATTTATTGTTTCCAAATTTTGACAACCATGTAACTCAAAATATAATTTCATCTTCGCGTTTCCATCAAAGGCTATGCTCTCCAGACACTTCCTCACCCTGAGACACAAGTCTTCAAACTCAAGGTCTGGACATTCAAAAATGTTTAACAAGTCAAGATTTGTAAGATCATATGTTCCTATTAGTCTTTTGAGCTTTTAACAATTTGTAACTGAAAAACAATTTGATGTCTTTACGCTTGTTAAATTCACTTCCATAGACTTTTTATGGCATCAAGTTCGATAGATTTAAGGCTAGGATAGTGAATTGCACTAGTGAAGATCTTGGATAGAAAATTTCCAGAGCTAATTTCTAGCTTTTAGGGCCACTCACTAGGGCCTTAACACTACTAGATATTCCTCTATTATTCCAATCTACTTTCCCATTAAATTTGAAATTCATGATAACCAAAGATTTATAGAGTCCTCTCTTTTAGCTGAAATCTGTTTGTCTTCTGATTTGGAAGACTATAGACACAAACTACAAAGATTCATATTGAGAGATTATAGTAAAGACAAACCTTTGATTGGCAATATTTGAACATACAATGCTTAGTTTTTGGATTCAACTGTGTGTATTTTTGTGTGACATTCGGATCACACTCATCACACTCAGTGATCCATCATTAGAAGAGGAAAAAAATGAACTGAGAAAGCAGATCAAGCCCAATAAAGGGTGAGGAAGATGAGTTGAGAAAAAAAAGGATTAAAAAATTAAGAAATAACAATTGAACATATATAAAAATCCAACCGAAAAAAACACATGACAATTATTAATAATTTACCTAATAAATTAATGAAGTATACAAAATACTATTGAAAATTGTTTTACATAATATTATGCAGATTCCACAAACCTTAGTAATGAATCTCTAGGCTTAAATTTGATGGTCGACCTTGCCTATCAACAAATTTTTTAATGATGGTTATCTATTCAAAGGTGCCCTTAAAACATTATGATATACCTTAGTGTAAGTAAAATTATATATAAATCAAATATATATATCATTATAATTCTATATAAATTTTGACAATCTATCCAAAATCTCTCCTTTCATCTAATATAATCTTCAAAAAAATTTGATTGTATTTTACAACAAAAATCTCTAAATACAGTCATACAGCCATCAAATTTAAGCCCTGGTAATGATTATAAATTAAAGAGGGTAAAAAGTAAAAAGCTTAATTAATAATAGCATATAATAAAAAGAAAATAAAAAGAAAATAGTTATATAATATTATAATAGTGGTTGCTACTATTGTAACTACTTAATATCAATCCAAAAGACAAAAGGAATATTTATAATGAGGAGAAACTACTAATTATTATTTACTAACTAATATTATAATAATACAACAAAGGTTAGAAATAATTACAAAAATAGAAATAAAGTAGACAAATATTAAGAAAGAGAAAAAAACTACTAATAAGAAAATACTAGTAAAAATACTTAATAATATAGCAATGCAAAATAATAAGCAATAACCACCTTCTTAATTATACCACTTTATTATTAATACAAAAAGAAAATTTAAAATAATAAGTACTACAATAAAAAATACTTAATAAAGAAATTAATAATAACTAAAGAATCAACAAATATACTTAATAATAACATATTACTGAACTAAAATTATTAATTATTACCTTACTTAAAAATTATGAAAAGACAAAAAAAAAAGAAGTTCTAATTAAGCAATTATAAAAGCATTAATGAAATATTATTAAGTACTTGATAATAATAACAATAATTACTTAAAAATAGCTATAAACTACTTAATATTAAATATTATTATTATAATATATTATTGATTATAATTATTAGCAAGTTATTACTAATAAAAAACCTATTAGTAATAAGAAAAAAGCAATGAAATGCTAAAAGGGAGGAAAAAACAGAGAATGAAAATGAAGTGGCCCAAAAGAAAAAAAGAGCGAAAGACAAAGATACGGGGGGAACATGGGTAAGATCTAAGAAAACATTCTGACAATTCTATTTACTCTGGAAAGCCTTTCAAAGAGGTTTGAACAATCACCAGCTCTTTCAAGTGGGAGGTCGCCTAAAATTCAAAATATTTTCTTATAAAGCACTAATGATAAAAAGAATAGACCGTAGACAACCATTACATAATGCATTCCACTTTATATATATCCTTACAAAAGATTTCGTTTTTGGCTGAAAAGATCAAAATACCTATATGCGATTCTCCCACAAAGTTTTGAATCGTCCACCTTTGATTTTCAAACGCTGCAAATTTTGAAGAGGAATCCATGAAGGGATGCTTGGTTTTTCTATCATACGTTTGAAATCAATAAGCTCGAGCCATAGTAAGGAAGCTGTCTTCTCAACACAACTATCTGATTGGCCTAAACATAATGTAACTAGAGAACCCATGGACTTGTCCATAAATGAATGGAAATACCTGGCATTGGTTTTGGCGAGGATAGCTTTCAAACCCATCAGTTCCTGCATACACCGAAGCAAGCAATGCAGTTTTCAATTTATATAGTAACATCATAAGATTTGGAATATTATAATACTAACGACAAATCTGAAGGGGTAACAAGCATACCAAAGATTCCAAATCTCGAGGATGCCATAGGCAATTAGGAGAGCTGAGCTCAAGTGCCATTTCTCTTCCCAAGTCCCTCAGGTGGTCATGCATTCTCAATACAATTTCCCTTTTTACATTCAAAGAGGAAAAATAATCATGATTTTTTTCTTCCATGAGACATTTATCTTTTAGTGTTTTGAGTGCATTTTGAGCATCCCATCTTGATCCGTCCAATATTCTTTCGGCCATACGCTTCGGTCTGCCCAAAAAAAAACAAGCAACATCCATGAAAACTTGCTTTTCTTCATCAGCCAATGCGTCAAAACTTATTCTCAATCTTTGCTTTACATCTAGAGGCAGCGTCTCTCTAGCTTTAATCAATTTGAACTCCCAATATCTGCGTGGTCTACATCGAACAAGCCGGCCCAGAACCTGAAGAGAAAGAGGTAACCCTCCACACACGTCTACAAATTGATCA
Source organism: Sequoia sempervirens (assembly GCA_007258455.2). Classification (NCBI taxonomy): domain Eukaryota; kingdom Viridiplantae; phylum Streptophyta; class Pinopsida; order Cupressales; family Cupressaceae; genus Sequoia; species Sequoia sempervirens. The sequence goes on from VDFB02105785.1 coordinate 69,634,123, forward strand.
ACCAGCGCCTCATACCTGGTACATGGAATGGGTCGGTCAAACGCATGCCAGCAGAAGAGTTGCCTCCCGTGGTTTCTGTCCATTCCTTTTAAAGGATAACCAACAGTAATCCCTGCGGATATAACCACTCCAACATCACGGGTTGTGGCAATAACCAGACTATTACCTGATTTATTCAAGATATCCATGATCAACAGAGCATCTAACTGCTCCACGTGATCGATGTCATCTACAACTATTAGGAAGTTTAAAATGGGGATCCTTTGTAGATGATCTTTTAGATAGCTTGTTCCTTCGTCTATATTTTTAAAACTCTTTTCTCCGTGGAAGAGATCTTTGACAAGCTTACTTTGCAAAAGAGGTAGTTCCCTTCTCACAAATGTTTCTCGAATATCAAGCAAAAAACTTGCTCCAGAATAATCTGAACGCTTTCGGTTAAACAACTCTTTGGCGAGAGTTGTCTTCCCCAACCCACCCATGCCGAAAATACCAACAACATTAGGGTTGTTTTTCTTTTCTTGCAGGCCGCACTGGTTTTCAAAATCTTGTACAAGCTCATCTAGACATTGCCTTTCAAAATCTTCGACAAGATTGTTAAGCCCTACTGGATATTTTGCAACATGTAAAAATTGTTTCCTTTGTACTTCCTTTTCTACTGCTGCTACTATGGCTTTGCAATCACTGGAACTATATAAAATGAAAGCAGAATTCCATAAGAAAATAGTAAACCAGATTTGAAGGGAAAACAAGACTACATAAAATAGAAGTACCAAAATCGCAGAAAGATTACCTATAAATTTCTTGTCCAGCTATAAATGAAAGAGTTTGAAGGGCTTCCTTCCACACTTTGAGCTTATCCAGGTACCTGCCCTTTTCTTCATATTTCTTGAATGCATCAGCGTATACTCCCTTTTCAATGTGGCGGAGTTCCCATGGCTCCACTTCATAAAACACAGGAATGATTTTGGCCTTACTTTCTAACATGAGAACCAGTTCAGCCAAACACCAAGGTGACTCTGCATATCTTCTCGAAAAGACGGCTATGTGTACCTTAGCAGAGTGGATGGCTGTCTCAATAGTAGAAGGAAACGAATTTCCAAGTTCCTTCTCTTGGGAATCGAGAAATGCCTCTATTCCCAATCGCCCAAGAGAGTCGTAAAGCTCAGTCGCCAAAGTTTGTTTGACATCGGGGCCTCTGTGATTGATGAACACATCATACAATCTCAAAGATTCATCAACCTTCCTTCTTTTTCCAGCAGGTTCTATTTCAGAGAAAGCTTTTAACCCCCGATTTTGCTGGTGAGATGATGAAGACGCCATTAGTTCCAATTCAAATAGTAACAACCCGTTTTAAAGAATAGAAAGAGAAAGAGCAGAGCACATTGGATTTGATTGCAGTATGCTTAATGAAATATGAGCCTTTGGGGAAGAAGAAGGGCAGAGTGAATTAAATAGATCATTCGACAGGCGAGTTCAATCTTTTTCTGTAAACTACGGGGAAGAGTATGGTGAAGAAAACGTTTACAAATTAGTCAAGCGCTGACCTGTAAAATGAAAAAGGGAGGTTCAGTCCTTTCCTCGAAACATGCAAGCAGAAAAACAGGGAAGGAAAACGCCAGGAACATATTCAGTCCCCGGCCTATACAAAGAATAAGGTGGGTTCAGTTTCGTCGAAACATCCGAGGGAAGAAGGAAAATGCCTGGAAAGAAGACAAACTGCTGCGTGTACGAAAGGAAATGTGATTGATTTGTGTGGATATTCGTTCTGTGGGTCACTTTTGAGAAGTTAAAGCCTAGCAGACAAGTAATACCTAGTTCAGTTTCGTCGAAACAACCGAGAGAAAAAAATAGTTCTTTCGTCAGAAATAACCGAGAAAGAAAAAATAATAGTTCTTTCGTCAAAATAACCGAGAAAAATAATAGTTCTTTCGTCAGAAATAACCGAGAGAAAAAATAATGGTTGGTTTCGTCGAAACAACCGAGAGAAAAATAATAGTTCTTTCGTCGAAATAACCGAGAGAGAAATAATAGTTCAGTTTCGTTGGAAACGTCAGGAGAAAAAATAAAATGCTTTGAAAGAAAACAAATCACGATGGGACTGGTTCGTGTGGAATTCATTAGATCTGTCCGGTCCCTTTACGAACGTTGAAACTACCCAAAGCGAAAGAGGAAAATGCTTTCAAAGAAGATGAACTGCTACATGGACGAAAGGAGATGGGATTGATTGGTGTAGAGGTTCATTCTGTCAGCCACATAGGTATTGATTAGTGTAGGAGACATTCCAAGAAAGCAAAAGACCTGTCGGTGTCATTCAACGGGATAAGTAACTAGCAATGGCACCTTGGTGTGCAATAGGTACGCCGAAGTGTTGTGGAAGGTCAATTAGGGAGAGTTTTTTGGTCTGATTTTTTGCAAATCATAGATGTGTGCTTATTTGAGTTTCCCAAACTCAATTTGTTTGCCAACAATTGGAAAACCTCGAGGCTCTGCAAGGTAGTTCAGCCATTCAACAATTTTTTTGTTGTTTTTAGCCACTTTTTATGGCTTTTCCCACCGTTATTGGTTTTCGCTCCTTCAAAATCTTCCTCCTTGGTATTGACCTTTCGGTCCTCCAATTTGACGAGCTGCAGCCTGAAAATAAGGTTTGGGCAAGGGTTTTAGAGTATTTTTTATGAAAATTAAAATAACGGCCAAGATCTTAATAATGAGCACACTTAGATTTTAACGTTATGCCATCCTTTACCCCACACAATTAAGTATATATTAACATAATTAATATAATGTAAATTTTATATTTTATATATTAGAAAAGAAATTATAAATATATAATTATATTATTTATTAATATTATATATTATTTTCTTTAACAAACTATTAATTATATATATTTTTTATAGAATAGGCAAGACAATAACATAACTTTTGTGGACCGCAAGCATTCTTAGGTGGCTAATAAATAAACTAGTTATGACACCTTGTGCAATGGGTACAACGAAGAGGTGTGGAAAGCCAATTAGGAAAAAAATGGTTTATTTTGTGCACACATTTGTGTAGTAAATGATGCTATGTTATACTTAACTACGCAAAGTAAAAGATGTAATTTTAAAACCTAAATTTGTTCATTATTAGGATATTTGTTGTAATTTCCACTTTATTTTAAAACCTAAATGTGCTCATTATTAGGATGTTGGTCATAATTTTCATTTAAATAAACATACTCTAAAACCCTCTTAATAAATAAGATTTGCAGTGGGCAAACATCCAATCCTCAATTAAAAATATTTGTTCCAAAATTTGACAGGGGATGAAAATAAATTCTGAAGGGCAGTAATTTTTCTTGTATTTAAAATATTAAAAAAAAATTAATTAAAGAGTTATTTTATTCTTTAGAATTATTTTAATTTATTTATTTGCACTTTTAGAATTAATAATCTTTTATGTTTTACATCTTGTGTACATCTTTTAATAATTTTTTTATTTTGCTTATAGTATTTGCACTTTCAGAATTAATAATCTTTTATGTTTAACATTTGTATGCATCTTTTAATAGTTAGTTTTAAATCTAGATGTTAACATAAAAGATGTATTTGTAAATATTAGAAAAGTCTTTTTCAAAAAATAACACTTGATAAGTGCAAATAAAATAAATTAAAATAATTCTAAAAGTAAATAAAATAGCTCTTTAACTAATTATTTTTTACAAAAAGATATTTTAAATAATTAAAAATAAAAATAAAAATACTATAAATATAGACATTGGAGTTTTATAATTATATTATATAATATAACATAATACTTTATTATATTACTAACCATACATGTATATAAAAAATATAGAATATATGATATAGTATATTGTATTATACATTAAAAAAAAGTAAATTGAAAACTGATAAATTAATTTATTTTTTCATTCCAAACTGATTAAAAATTAAATCTAAAATCTTTCATTTAACTTCTTTTAAATATCTTAAAATACCTATTTCCATAAAACTTTCACTATCTAGGTAATCTGGGAAAAAACAATTACCTACTATCACCACACAATGCACAACAAACGAGAATGTAGGCCTAGTTTTAAATATTTGATAAATGAATATGTAGTTGTTAATTAATATCACATCATATTGTAATCAAAGCGTGCAATCTGCAAGTCTGACAAACATGGCAGGAGACAGTGGTTGCACAGACAGTGCGAAGAAAGGAAGCCGTAATATTAAAACTTAAACACGTTTATTACTGCCGTAATTTTCAGCAAGCCTTAGCGGCGCCGGTGGGGAAAGCAGAAAAATACAGCGGACGGCTGAGATTCCATTTAATGTCAACCAGGCTTTATTCTGCATTTTGGACTCTTCACAGGAAAAATGAGCTTGGAAAGCTCATATAGGACACGCCTTCGGCGTAATTAAGAAGATAACTCGTTTTATTTAGAAATTAGAGATTTTGGATATATAGAGAGTATAAAGATGCAACTATAAGAAAGGTGGAGATTAGTTTTCAAAAGGTGTGATGAAGTAAGACAATGAACTTGGAGGGTCATCACTTTACAAAAGGATGCATCTATTCACTCAGCCTTGTAGATATAAAAGCAATAAGATTTAGATAATGAAGGGATATAGGAAAATGAATTGAAACTGGATAAATGCAACAGATTGGAAAAAAGGAATAAATCTATGGGATTAAATATCATTGGAAAGAATATATTTGGGGAAGTTTAAATACAATTATTAATATATAAATACATATGCAATATATATATATATATATATATATATATATATATATATATAATAATCACCTTTGCATGAAGTACGTATGTGTGTGTGTATTATATACGATTATGCAATAATGATGCTTGCAGAAATTATTGAGCCTTATAAATAATTGTGATTCTTTAATAGAAATATGGATAATAGATTCTTTAAGCAACCATGTGTAAGGTTGGCAAGGAATATCTTTTGAATACTAAAAATAAACCAAACAACAAGGCAATTGGAGCATATCAAACATAATTATTTGCACTCAGCAAATAACGATAGAAGTCAACATTTGTTAATATATTTGCATCTTAGAAAATAGCAATTTTATATTTTGGCAAGTATTATATGCACTATTGCGATTATATTATGAATGATGATATGTTTATTAATGCATAATCTCTTATGAATCTGAATATGATTATTGATATAATTGTTGGTCAAATTATATTTCTATTAGTCATTAAATTGGTCATTCCCAATAAGCAACCATGTGGAGCAATGGTATATTTTCTCTTGGGCTTAGCATAAGGATAACTTCAGGCACCCTATCATGTTTCTCATCCAAGTCCTATTATGGCTAATCTCCCATCATGCACTATAGATATTATGTAGTTTATATAGATTTTAAATAGCTATATATTTTACATTTTTTAGATAGATAAGACATTTAAATTATATATTTTTTTATCATAGAAATTATATTTCCAATATTATCTAACATGATTGTAGGACCTAAACCAAGATTTATCTTGCTTAAAGCATTTAATTGGTAAGTTATATAACCTTAAATACATTAAACTTGTGATTTTAGGGAAATATTTAGGGTAATCCTAGGAAGGGGACATTACGATTGGTATCAAAGCCTTAATCTACCAACTTGGGAGACAAACCATCTTTAACCACCACTCAATTAGGATTAACTATTCAATTGTTTACTTAAGTAAATAAAATAAAATAAATCAAGTGGGCCAACATTGTATTTTTGTATGCATGTGTCTTTCACATGTATACTTCGTGTAATACCAGTATTTATGTGTATATTGCATGTCTTGTGTATATCTATGTGTTTCTTCATGCTTGATGTGTCTTCAACAAGTTTACTTCAGGTGTGTTTATGATTACTTTATGCTTAAAAATTATGAAAATGCCAAATTTGTCAAATGCTTCTTGGGTTGAGAAACACTAACAAATGAACTTATTTAAAGTCAAATTTTTATTAGCCTCCAAATGCAATAATGAAGAATTGCAACTATTGAAGGGAAAATGTGTGACTCCGTCAAACTTAAGATATAAAAGCGAGAATATTTTGTTTGAGAAAGACATCCATAACATCATTGAAGAATCTAATTGAGAGTAGAACCTTAAGTGATTTTGCAAGTGAATTAAATTAGTGATGGTGTGAGAAAGGATGTGACTCCTTCAAGAAATAGATATAAAGGATAAATAAATTCATTGACATTTAATAAGAAATCATTTATTCACCAGGGAATCAAGCAATCATCACTCATCTATCCATTAAGAAATCAATACACCAAACAATAACTTAATAAGGTGTATGAAACCAAGAAAGCCTTTATCCCAACTACAAATACTTTTGTGTCAACATAGCAACAAAGGAACTTTCCAATGCCATCAATGAGCCCTTTCCCTCAAGAAACTCCAACCATATAAATCTTAAATCTTCCAAGATATGATTTCAAAGTGAAGCTTTTATCATTCAAGTTCATATATTAATTTCTACTTTAAAATAGATTTCACCCTTCACATGGAGATAGGGGTTTACATGAAAGACACCATAAAACATCTAGACATATCACATAAACAAATCCTTGAACTATGAATTAAACCCATAAACACCTAGTTTGAAACATCATAGAGTGAATTACTATCAATAATAGACATCTAAGTCTAATTTCAATCAAATTTGATATACAAAAACATTTTTTTTGGAAAATGCAATGAAGATAGACCAAATTTTTAGGAACATACAAATAATAGATTTTGACTCTTAGAGAGACCTTAGGAGAAATTTTGAAGAGAACCATATGCACTATGATTTGAGGTTTGTATTTTGAGATTCATCAAAGGATATATTCATCAAGCTTCATTGAGGTAGAAACATATTTATTTTAATGCACAATCAAATTCATAACACATATGATCTATCCCACACTCATAGAAACAATGCCAATGCATGGATCATCCTTGTAACCTACAAAATTGATCTAGTAAACTTATCTTATGAAACAAATTCACTAAACTATATGTAATATCTAGAGTAGATCACTTCATCCAAGGGTCTTCTTCTCCTAAGTCTCTTTCTTGATCAAAGTAACATTGTGGGCCCATAACCCACAAGTCCCAAGATCATTTTCACCTCTTAAACTTTTGGAAAAAAATAATGTTATTTTTAGCTAGGTGGAATAAAACAATAGTTTTCTAAGATATGAAAATCATCCTAGTGTCAAACATGGGAATATGTCAAATATTTACAAGAGGAGTGACAACCTTCCATGGATATGAAAATGGTATTTTAGCATCAATCTAAAAATTCAAAATCTATCAAGTGTTCATGGGTGATAACTATTGCTATGGATTCTAAGACTTTTGTACATCCAATACATTGTACTTAAGGATTATCTAGGGAATATATACTTAGAAGGTTATAACATTTCATTAATGAGTCTATGACAAGATGATATATGTTGAAAAATGTTTGGACTAGGCTTTAGTGTTACAAACACCTATAAGCTATTTTAGATTACACCCTCATAAGAATCAATCTTGCCTTGAACCCTATTTGAATGATTGGGTGAAATAAAATATACTTTATTTAAGTGAAATTATTCTGACTCGTGGTTGATGGTGTAGGAAAAAAGGGTACAACTCATAGTAAAGGATCCTTTAATTCACAACACTCTCATGATCCATCATGATGAAGGATGCAACATTTTTCTATTAGTGTAGATTTCAACAAGTGGTAATTAATAATTTGTATAATTTCCTAGGACCCTTGTGGTGATGAAATGAGAGAAAACTTATCTTAATTATTAAGTCTTGTCAATTTTCAACTCTTTGTTTTGTTATTGGGGCATAGTAGCACAAGAGTCCAAAGAATATTGGGCAATAAATTGTACTCATACTTTAGAGGATGGTATTAACCTTATTGGTAAGTTGAGGCAAGTATATTAATGAATACTCTCTATGGACATTAGTGTGGTATAGATTCAGACATAAGCAAGACAATCATCAGTAGTTGTAATTATATCAAAGTATTACATGTGCGAGAAAAACTAATTACACCACAAGGAGAAATGTCTGAGAATTATAAATCTACAAGGTTGATTTGGGATCTTGGTAATTTTAAAAGTTTCTTAGCTTGTGATTGCTTGAGGGCAAGAAATATTGGGTAGGAAAGACTATCATATGCTTGAAATAGAACAAATCATAAATTAAATTATAAACAATAATGATGCTATGCTAGTTGACCCAAACCTTATATGGAAGTGCTCAAATATTCGTTACAAATGTTGGTCAGATTATTTTAAAGAAGGTATAACTAAGATAATCACCAAAGAATGAAGCGTCAATGATTAGGAGCTTAATATTTAATATTTAAACAAATGTTTATAGAGGCTGACTCATTCGAGACAATGATGAAAGGTAAGAAGCACCCATTTAAATCAATACATGGAGTAATTGTTAAGTGCAACGATTAGAATGGAGGAGATTAGTTTTCAAAAGGTGTGATGAATTAAGAAAATTAACTTGGAGGGTTATCACTTTACAAAAGGATGCATCCCTTCACTTAGTCTTGTTAAGGTATAAAAGCAATTGGATTTGGAGAATGAAGGGATATAGGAAAATGAATTGAAACTCTAGATAAATGCAACAGATTGGAAAGAAGGAATATATCCTTAGGATTAAATATTATTTCCAATAATATATTTGGAGAAGTAAGTTTAAATATAATTATTAATATATAAATACGTATATATGTACATATATATATATATTCATGCAAAGGTGATTATCAAGAAAGATATATATATGTGTGTGTGTGTGTGTATTATATAGGATTATGCAATAATGATGCTTGTAACAATTTGAGCCTTATATTTCAATTGGTTAAAATCGTGGCCATTTCAAGGTAAGCAATCTTTGTTTGAGTATTTGTGGTTGTCGATCCCATTGATTGTTTTATGGGAGGTTTGGAAAGAGAGAAATAGGCATCTCTTTTAGGATAAGGAGCTTTTGATCCCTAGGTTGTAGTGTAAGATTGAAGCTAGCATTATAGAACCATTTAATGCTAGAGTGGGAGATTTGAACCCAAAAAACTTAGGTAATTTTTTTGAGTGGGATGTGTGGATTTTGAAGAATTGGTTGGGGTTGAGAACTCCATTTTTTGGGGTTTTTGGAAGGGTTGCATCGGCAGAGGAGTGAAAAAAAGTAATATGGCCTCCACTTGAACTAGGGTGGGTAAAAATGAAATTTGATGGAGCTTCTAAAGGTAATCATGGGCCCTCTGGAGCAGGGTGTGTAATTAGAGATTCTAAAGGTGAGATATTGGGGCAGTTAGCGAATTCTTTACTAGAAGGAACAAACAATGTTGTGAAATTACAAGTGCTCATTTTGGGTCTAGATTTGTATGTAAGCTTGGGGGTAAGTAGAGTAGAAATTGAAGGGGATTCATTGCTGGTGATTAATGTGCTTTGTTCCAAACAAATTCCAAATTGGAAGTTAGGCATACTATTGGATGTTGCTCTGGAAAGGATTGAAAGATTTTATTAAGTAATGTTTAACCATATATTAAGGGAAGGCAATAAAGAGGAAAATATTTTGTCTAATATTGGCATCTTAGGTCTAAAGTTAAGAGAAATTGTTTGAGAAGATTATGTGTCTATGTGCAGTAGGGTGGGCGATCCTCCACAGTGGCAGAGGGAAAGGGAAAAGTGCCAAGGTCGCATTGCCTAGGGTCCGTAATGCCAAGTTGGAAGCCTTGTATGTGGGGAGGAGTTGGCTTGTTAGGTAGACAAGCTGTGCAGATGTCGCTAAATAGATTTGTCACATGTTCCAATGCATTGGGATGATGGATTTAAATGGAATGGGGAGCTCTCTTCTAAGAGATGACATCTCGCTTGATGGTGGAAGTACAGTTTGTGGTGGGTAGCAGCATTCTAAAGATGTAGGTTTATTTATGGGATTAACAACTCCTTTTTTAGCATTCATCTTTCTAAGTTTTCATGTGTTGGTCATGGGTTTTCTTTGTCTCTCCTGTCATGTGTTTGTAGTGAGGGGAAAAGAATGGCAAAGTGTTCCAAATTTCTCATCGAGGTTTCAATGGTGGGCTTGGCCAATTCAAGGCTGCCACTCCAATTTTTATGCATTTTTTGACAAGGAAGGATTCTTTTAGGGAGGTTTCTAACCATAGATTGAAACAGATTCTTGTGAGTTATGATCCATTGGTGATCACAGCAGTGAAAATGGTGTTGGGTTCTAGACATATTGAGTGCAAGGAGTACAAGAGAGATAACCTATAGGTCTCTTCCCATTTTCTTACCTCTCTCTTGGACAATCTGGAGCCGAAGGAAAAAGCAAAAAGGTTGTTGGTTAAACTATTCAAGAAGGACTTGGTGGAAAATGTGGATGAGGTTCTCCATGTGGTGATTGAAGGAAGAGGTTTCTCATGGCCTTGCCATGTGGAAAGGGTGAGCTCGAAGGAGACAATGAAAATTTATCCTTTCCTTTTGGATTTGCAGGATCTGGGTCTAATGCGGGATCAGTCAATTGTGGTAGTAGCAATTATCTTTCTCAAGAAATTCTTCAAGCTTATGGCGATTGACACTATGGACTAGAAGGTAGAATTTGAAGATTTCGCTAAACTAAATAAATTTTTGTAAGCTAGTGAAGTTTGTTTTTTGGCTAGTTTTTGTTTGGTCTGGTTATTTTAGCTTTTGTTAATTATGGTAGCATATAGTTATTAATGTGGCTAGGTTCGGTCTGGTTCTAGTTGTCTTAGTGTGTTGCATCCTATAGTGGGGTCTATTTTTGGGGAATTTTCTAGCTTCACGGTGGTTAATTTGGTTTTTTGCATGCTTTTTTAGTTGCTCTGAGGGCTAGTTCCAAATATTTTTCATTTTTCCCTCCTACCTACATGGTAGATGGGTGTATTTTGGCTCTTTATATCAATAAAATACTAGCTTATGTATCAAAAAAATAACAATTATTGAGCCTTATAAGTAATTATGATTCTTTAATATAAATATGGATAATAGGTTCTTTAAGAAACCATGTGTAAGGTTGGAAAGGAATACCTTCTCAATATTAAAAAGAAAATTGAACAACAAGGAAATTGGAGCAGATCAAACATAACTATATGCACTTAATAGACAAGGGTAGAAGTCAAGATTTGTTAATATATTTGCATCTTAGAATGTAGTAGTTTTATATTTTAGCAAGTATTATATGCACTATTGTGATTATATGATGAATGATGGTATGTTTATTAATGTGTAATCTCTTATGAATCTAGATATGCTTGTTGATGTAAATATTGGTCAAACTATATTCCTACTAGTCATTAAATTGCTCATTCCCAATAAGCAACCAAGTGGAGGAATGAAAAATACAAGAAGGATGAGAATACACTAGATTTCCTTCTATGTACGCCACCCCATGTTAGGTGCTTGTGTGTCTTCCACTTGTGGGCCAAGGGGGTGAATGTTTTCCCTTGGGTTTAGATAGGAAAATCTACTGACACCCCATTGTAGATATCCCTCTAATCTCTACATGGTTTGGTTGTTGAGATGGATTCAAGGAGTCTCAATCATAAGAAGGATGGATAAGGTAGCATGGATAGGGAAGGTAGTTACAATTTTATCCACTAAGCATGCCACCCCATGTTGGATGTTTGTGTTTCTGCCACTTGGGGCTAAGAGGGATGGTATATTTGCTCAAGGGCTTAGCATGAGGATAAATTCTATAACCCTATCATGTTTCTCATCCAAGTCTTATTATGACTAATCTTCCATCATGCATTATAGATATTGTGTAGTTTATATAGATTAGAAATAGTTATATATTTTACATAGTTTAGATAGATAAGACATTTATTATATATTTTTTGATCATATGAATTATATTTCCAATATTATCTAGCATGATTGTAAGACCTAAACCAAGATTTATCTTGTTTAAAGCCTTTAATTGGTAAGTTATAACCCTAACTACATTAAACTTGTGATTCTAGGAAAATATTTAGGGCAATCCCAAGAAGGGGACATTAAAAAAGCATGCAAATTAAAATATTTAATAAGAATATTGGATTCTAATTATTTTCAATTGATTATGTATTGGCTAAATGTTTATGGGAAAAGGATTTACAAAAATGGCCAAAAGATAGAATAGTTTGCACATAGATAGTCCCTAACAATGGCTCACTTATAGACTCCTTTACTTTTTACCAATCTCTTCATCAATGTCTCCTCTTCTCACACAATATTCTGCAATCCATTCCTAAAATTATCCCCTAGTTCCCATTGCATCCTACTGTGTTTTGTTTTAAATTGTAATTATCCAAGAATCATTGTTTTTTATATGTGATAATCATATAACAACAACTAACCTAGTCAAAATCCATGAAGAACAATCTAAATTTAGTGCACTCAATTGGGACTCATGAGGGAAAAGCAAGAAAATCCAAATTCTATAATGCCAAAAATAGAATGAATATCTAGGAACAATGGAGGAGATACATCTGTATTTTCTAGGAACAATAGAGGAGATGCACCTGCATATGCTCATATGAGAATAGATGAAACCAGTTCTTGCCTCTCCCATAATCTACCCCTGAATTCCCTAAATTAATAGGATGAACTAGAGGATACAAACACTAGGATCTTCTTATCTTGCACAAACATCTTATCAACAACTACCGAGCATAATAAACAATAGATTGAGTAGGGAATGGAAATATTGTGGAAAAATTGGACTAATTAGAATGGACACCTATTCATTGCATTTGGTGAAACAACATTTGTCTGTGCCCCTATATATTTCAAAATTATGCATAGGAAAGAACAAAATAGGTGTCTATAAACTAAATAGGTAACACAAGAAATACAAATAATAAACTTGACTCATAGTAAAAGCTCTACTCAAGCCCTCTATAGTGGTGATCAAATCCCAACAAAAGAGAACAAGCAAGATATTAAGAGTTCTTGCCAGCACAACGAGAATCCATTGAAATTGTTTATTTAGAATATTTCATTAAAAAATGTTTAGTTCCAATTATTTAAACATTTTTAAAATGGGAATTGCTATGGCAAGAAGAATGTCACAATTTGAAATTTAGGCCAATGTTATAGTTTCATGGTAAGAACTAGATCAATATGTTTGATTGTTCTTATGTGTCTGCATTTGAGATTTGATATTTTTTTGGGTATTGTATTTATAATGATAATGTTAAAATAGTGTACAAATTTTCATATATAAAACTATCATATAGACATGAATAAGAGATAAAGAGATAACATCTCATCAATTTAGAGGATGCTCTACACCATTGGAATACCAAAATTTGAATTCTTTTTTCATTTTTTATGAAATTCTTATGGGTAATTGATGTATTAGCTTCACTGCAATGTTGCATGTGTATCATGCACATATTTGCATGATTAGGCAGTCAATTTTATGTATATTTTACATCTATTTTTTAGTTTGAATAATAGTTAACAAACTTTGCTTTCATTTGGTATCTTCCAATCTGTAAGCTAGCCAAATACTGCATGATAGATGCATGCTTATATTTTTTAGGTTTTCTATATATTATTGGATGGTGCAAATTGTGTATCAACATTGCTATTTTTATATAAGCTTCAATAAACTATGTAATAGTTATGCAACCTATAATAATATAGTATGCAAGTATGATTTGTATTGAGTAGAAGATAATACCTCTATACTGAGGCAAGATTTAATTTATTCAATTTTGACAAGTTCAACAAAATATTTTTTTGTATGTTATTTCTACGTATTTTTTTGTTAAAATAATGTGTTTCTTTATCTATGTTTCAAAATATACAACTGGTATCAAAGCAGAAGATTGGGAAGATTTGAAATTGAACAAGGAAGATATAGGTGAGGAGATCATATCCATTGAAACAAGGTAATTGAATTATTAATCAAGGTATTCAATAATCCACCAATAAGGAAAGAGGAATCAAGGCAACTTGATTGGAGAAGAAGAAAAGATTACATGTTTTTAAGAAAGACAAAGTTGTTGCAACGAAGAGATAAATTGTAGCAAGAAGGGTGAAGCACTAGAAGACAACAAATTAATCATAGTATTCAAAGAAAGTAAGCCATGTGCATATTAGAGAAGTCGTCGGCCATTCATGCATCAAAGAAGATTGCAAACTTAAAAAAATTGTCAAAGGAATAAAAGGTCACCATTTTGTGAGTTGCTTGAAGGAATGAAGAGTTCAAAAGAAAAAAGTCCACTCATTTGTGGAAGCTGTCAAAATGGGAGATCACAATTTTCAAGAAGGTAAGTCATTTTGTTCAATGGGAAAATTTGGTAAAAGAGTAAAAAAAGAAAAGAAAAAAATGTTTTAGAAAAAGAAAAAAAATGTTTTAGAGGAAGAAGAGTTGGAAATTAAAAAATGTAATTCACAATTGATAACAAATTTAAAGGAGTTTGTAAAAGAAAGATGTGAATATTTATGTGAAACTCAAGAATCTTGAAAAATAGATAGAGAAAGTGAAAATACAAATGAAGAGATTAGAGAAGGAATATTGGAGTTGTTTGATGATGCAGAGCATCATAACCAAACACCACAACACCTCCATTTCTTCAAGGGGTGTCAATCCCAAATAGAATCAGGAGAAGATCAAATTACATAAACAACCAAAGTTACTTCATTTCTTTCATCAAATTCTCCTATCAAATTAACAACATCCTTCAGTTCTTCCTCAGTCATTCACAAGGAAAAAATCATCCATCTCACAAGGTAGTAATCCATAACTTCAACAAACAAAAAAACTTCTTAATCATTAACAAACTAACTGACTTCAAAGCATTAATCTGATCAAGGCACTGAACCAGCCAATATCTCAACTTGGACTCCACAGTACAACTCACAATCAAGGCAACAAATCAACTAAACCAATGCATCTTTGCTATTAGTTCTTTACCAGACCTTTCTAGCACAATACACATCATATTCTGACTACAATAATCCATTTACAGGTTACAAACTCTTGCTATAATAGCAACATTAGCATTATCTTGTAGTCAATTACCAATCCACTCAAAAGGCTTCATAATACTCACTCATCCAACCATCAAAGTCACCAAACTTGTCTTATACACCTTAACCAAACTTAGGAGAATCTTTAATAACATGAATAGAGTAGTACTCAGACAACAACAATCCCTATTTTCACTGTTTTGATAGATTCATAGTTTGAACAACAATGTTATATTCCTCTAGTAGGTTTGTCAACCATTGAATCGGGTAGACACATTCCTATCAAACATATTATTCAAAATTTAATGAACATTTAGGAACACTTTCCAACACATCACAACATATCAAAGTTCTCAGTCATTTGCCATAAAGAAAATAATCAGATTTCAGACTGTCCTCTTAAGAAAGGCTACAAATTTAGGCCTATTTTACAAAGGAGACCCCTTCAAAACCATTCCAAATCACTCATAACCTCAAAAAAATCTTAGTAAATATTACAAAACTCCCAATTTATCTATTTTTAGGGGGTTAAAAGACCCATTTTGATAGTATATTGACAAACCCTTGTTTATAGGGTGAAAACACCAAAAATGGGAGGGTTTCATGCATGAAACACTTATAGACCTCCAGACCTTCAACCATTAGTTGGAACATGTCTTATTATGTTTGAAAAAACCTTTGTAATCACATTCTTACCCATGCACATGTTATTTCTTCAACACCCTACTTGAAACCTCCATTCTTGAATGGAAAACTCATATTTTAGGCTTGAATCAACAACTCCTCTCCTTATTCTTATTACCCCTACACACACACACTTCAAAACAACAAAATTTACAAAAGAAAACATCCTACTTATCCCATTCCACCATTATACTAAGATTTCATCAGTGGGATGGGCCTCAACCTCTCAAATGACTCTCAAAACAACTTTGAGTAATTACAGACCAAACTCAGAAACCGAGTTTAGATTTCTTTATTACTAAATTTACAACTCGTACACCCTTCAAGAATGAAGGTAAACTCTTTTCTCGACAAGAGCCAAGACTTGAAATGCCTGAATCAACTATGCAAACTGAAACAAGAAGAGAAATTTTTTTCAAAGTAATTGAACAGGATATCTTTTATTGATTTTATGAACTTTTTAATACAAAATCTGCTTTTCCTCGCCATGTACATGCTTTTATAGTTTTTTTCTTTCTTAGAAACTGCCTATTCTAACTTGTCATCAGTACGACTACCCTTTTAACTCTTAATCTTCCTGATTTATGCCCTTTTAGTCAAGTTAACCACTTTGGACAATATCACAATAATACAAGTTTTGTATTCTTTTTCCTATTTGGACCTTTTAGTAACTTGTTTTATGACTTGAATACATTAAAATTAGCCTTTACATGGCTTTGACACATGAATTTTGACTTGAACATTATAAATTCAACATATAAGCCTTTTGAAGGCATTCAATGTCCTGGGTGCTCCTGCACCATTTGATGAGATGAAAGAAAATATGAAGAGGAAAATAGTTTATAGAAGGAAATATCAAAATTGAAAGAAGAGAATAATCAATTACTAGTATCCAATGAATGTGTAAGGTTAAATCCAAATTGGTATGTGATGTGTCATGTTACACAAAAGATTTATGTTGTTCCTTTGATCAAATTGTTGATTTGTGTGAAGTTGCTTTTAATAAAGTATGTGAAACTAAAGGTCGGGATGTATTTGAAACTATAGATTTTGCAGCTTGTGATGTTAATAACAAAGGTTGGTTTGTAAAGAGTGTTGTTTTGTATGAAGAAAATGGGATATGAAGGAAAAGGTTTGGGGAAACATGGGCAAGGAATTAGAGATCCCATTCAGTCAATTGTGAGGCCAAGGAATGAAGGCCTTGGGTATGGTGAGAGAGATAGAATTGATGATGTAAGTATTACAGGTAACAAATCATTTCAAAGAATGGAATGTATGAAATTTTCTCATTTTCATAAGGAAGGACATAAACAAGAAAAGTGTTGAGATCTTCATCCTTGTTCTATTTGTGGATTGAAGAATCATTTTGAAAAGTTGTGTTGGAATAGAGAGTGGAATGGACAATCTATGAAACATTATATGAAAATTAATTATGGATGGATTGATGGATCCAATTGAAAATGGTTACAAATATGTTCAAAAGGTTGTACAAGCCTAAATGTTGGCATGTTAAAATAATAGTGATCAAACAAAGTTTGAATGTTTGATTCAAGGGCTAATGATTGCTTTTTATGATTGGCACATTGAAAGGTGCCATTTAATTTAAGAGACTATGAGTTTTCGTTGTGTTAGAGAAAGAAAGGAAAAACCTTGTGGTCTCTCAAGAGGGAGAGAAATGTTGAAATGGGTACTTAACTTGTACAAGAAGGGTATTAAGTGGGTCTATAAGACTAAAGTGATAGAAATCTTGCACAGTGAGTTGCATGGGTTTAGTTTACAAAACTTCGATATCATATTGTGTCTCAGCATCAATGGGAAGTATGTTGGTAATTGATGCATGAGCTTTACTGCCATGTTGCATGTGTATCACATGTGAAAATTTGCATGTTTAGACAATCATTTTTACGTATGATTTACATTTATTTTTTAGTTTGAATAACAATTAATAAACTCTATTTTCATTTGTTATCTACTAGTCTTTAAGCTGGTTGAATAATGCATGATAGATGCATGGTTATATTTTTTAGGTTTTCAATATATTCTTGGATGTTGCAAACTATGTATCAGCATTGTTCCTCTTATATAAGCTTCAATAAAACTATGTAATAGTTATGCACCCTATAATAATATAGTCTGCAAAGTATGATTTGTATTGAACAAAAGATAAGACCTCTATATTGAGGCAAGATGTAATTTGTTCCATTTTGACAACTTCAATAGAATATTTTTGTGTGTGTTATTTCTATCTGTTTATAAGTTAAAACAATTTGTGTTTCTTTGTGTTTTAAAACCTACTATTTAGCCAAAGGACCTTCAAGTCACATGAACAAGTTTGTTATTGGTGTTCTCAACTATGTGTGGCTATAAAGAAATATGAAATTGCTGATTTTGACAATGTTTTGTTTGAGAATTTTATTTACACGTTAAAAAAAATTGTCATATGTTCCAAGGCATGACTTAAAGAGATGGCTTAATAAATAGATGTTTGATGTATAACTCTAGCTCTTTAATATGTAACAAGGATGCATAAAGAAGATAATGTGCATGATGAATATTTTTATGTAACTAATCATAAAGGTTAAGTATTATGAATAAAATTGGCATGAGACATTACCTTAATTATGAGGTGTACACTAAAGATTCGCTTTAGTCGTTTAATAGTGATCTATCAACAAACTACTTAATAAAGATTGAGATCCTCCATACCTCCTCTTCCTAGGCATAGATTAAAGACATTGTGACAAAATTATATATTGAGTAGATCCCTATATGAGATGTGATATTTTGACATTGTTTTCTTTGTTATCTTCACTTACTATACATGAATGTGGTCTAATAGTTTTTAGTGTGGAAGCTTGTTTTATGGATTGAATTTGGTGATAAGAGTTTTAATGTCCCCGTTTTTGGTCATGTCAGCGTTGACATTAAAGCTTTGGCTTATTTGGTGTCTATCAGTCATGCCAAAAGGGATATTTGATATTTCTAAGGAACTTTAAAGTATTTTGGCACCTTTAGATGTCACTTTTGATTGGGTTTTCATATTTTCCGCATTTTCAATTGGTTGTGCAAGAAATATTTAATAATTAAATAATTAATATTACGCTGTTGAAAAAGCATAAAGTAAAAATTAATTTAAATAAATTATTTTAATCATTGAGTAAAAGTGACTATTGTGTTGAAAAAATTTAAATACTTAAATAAAGTCGCTTTAGGAGCAATGTGAAGTATAAAGTTGTTTGGGAAGCTCATTTTTGTTTTACACTTGATTTATTTTATCCGTCTGGCTTTTGGAGAGCTTCTTGAGGAGTTGAAACCCTAGGACAAAAACCCTAAGGGTAACCTAGTTTCGATAGTGGAAGACCTATCGAAACTAGTTGTAGGTGGATCCATTCAATTTTTAAGCATGAATATATGATTTGTAGATTCTGGAATTTGTGAAGTCTTATTTTAAGATAAATTTTAGATATTTGTATGGAATTTATTCGCAGGAAAGAAAGAAATAATGATTCTTAGAGGCTAACTTGCTTTTAAATTTCTGAATATGGGCTATCACAAAAGTTCAGAAGTAAATTAAATAATATATTTTGATAGCAGCTACAGGAGTGAGTTGTACCATTCTAGATATTATGTTTCGTTCCATTGTAGCATGGTGATATGTACATAGTCAATTCTTGGAGGTAGCGATTTAATTCTTGGTTGTTCAACACCACCTGAAAAAGAGTAAGACATTTGGATGGATCGATATAAAGGTGTCAGTCATGAAGGAAATGTTCCTATTAAAATATCAAAAACAATTAAATTCGTCGCTTCTCCATTGAATAGTTGTCGCCTAGCTTACAGTGGTTAAGTATTTTATTTGGAACCACAATATATTAATTTTTAGCGTCATACAAGTAAAAGGAGAACATAAGGTGACATGGAGGGGAAGATTAATCGAGATTGTTATTCCCTGTCAGGTTTTTCTTGCTTTCTAGTTGCCGCTTAGCTCTTGGTTAGAGTCATACGGAAATGGGAAATGAAGGATTATTATAATATATCGATCATACCATTAATGTGCTGATCGTATATTGCTTGTGACTAGTGATTTTTAAGAGGAGGGTGTCATAAAATTTATAAGAGGATATCAATGAGATACAGGTCAAAGAATATATACTTTTGTATTTACAAGAATAAATAAAAAATTGAAATCTATTTGGAATTTATATTGTGTTAAATTTATCTTGAAGCTTAGCAACACTATAACTTGGAGATAGATTTATCTGCATCTTTGGAATTTTGGAAAACTTATTACAAATGTATTATATATATGTATTATATATAGACAACTATCGTTAATTGGAAATGATGTAAAACAAGCTTAGAACAATAGTATGAAAACTATTTGACTGAATATTTATGCACATGATGTCATGAAATTGAAAAAAAATATTGTATAGTAATTTAGCTTGAGATATTTCAGTGGTATCGGATTTGAAGATCTTGTCAATCGGTGGGTCTTAATGTCAAATTTTAATAGCATAAATCTTTTATCAGTTTTGAGGTTTCCAGTTGAATGTACATTCATTAATGAATCTAAAAGATAGGGAGAGATCATTCTTAGTTGCTTCCAATAAGTGACTAGAACTTATCCATATCAATTGCAACAGAGTGTTGGTTGTTTCAATGAGAAAGATGAAATCCATGCAAGATCTCTTGACAAAATTTTCAAAAATATGATAAGAATTTAATAAAATTTCTATAGCATCCTAAAGTGTTAGAACCCCACTTATCAATTGAAAAGAAAGTAGATACAAAAGAAAATAATTATTCGAGTGCAAGAATGAACTTAGAAGACAAGATCTTTGCTTATCATGCAAAAGAACTTGGGAGCCTAATAGAAATGCACAGGTAAAAGGGTGAAGAGGCTACATAAAGGAAAAAAATTCATAGAAGGAGAGGTTGAAAAAGAGAAGCAAAAAGAACGTCCAATTACCTTTTTAGACATTTCAGTAGAAGAGTATGCTAATATTGACCCTGTTGATAATTTTAGCATCTTCATGCCACCTCATTAGGAGTTTTGAGGGGAGATACAAGATGTGAAAATTGTTCCTCATGTTCATTCAATGCTTCTAAAAATGAGGATGAAGCTAAGTCTTCATGTGCTTCTATTAACGAAATAGAGTACATTGATCTTCAAAATAGTGTTGAAATCAATTTAAAATATGTTGATAATTTGGAGTTCACTCAATCAAAAACTAAGTATGAGAAAAACAATAAAAGGATCAAATCCCACCTTGTTTCCTTCCAGTAGAGTAATGCAATGGAATTTAAGGAAAATAATCACTTGTTTTTTGTACAAGTGAGGTGTACATGAGTCTCTATGTTGGTGATTTAGATGTTGTTATTGATAATCCTTGTGAAGAGTTGAACTCCTTTATTGATATTGTGTTTGATCATAACATTTTCCCACCATTCTTAGGAATTACAGGGCATCAACTAGTGAGATAATTGATTTTGATGGCTGTATTGATTTTGATGAACTTGATCAAAGACCTTTAGTATTGCAATATTTCAAGGACCAATTTGTATTTACTAAAGATAAAGTTATGCAAGTGTTAACAAGGGTGGATAATACTCATAAATACATTGATGATGGTGCAACCATGGTAGGAGGGTCCTCAAAGAGAACAATCTAGACCGTGCAATAAGAGTAACAAAATGAAAGCAATATAGAATATGGAGGAAAATGTAGATGAAAATATTCCTATTAACAAAAATCTCAGTTACAATCGGCCGACAATATTTGGGCTTACAGATTCGGCTCATAGGCTTGATATGACATGCTGAATATAATATTCTAACATGCTCTTCAATGCGAGCAGAAATCTTACAAACTTAAATCTAAGACTATTCTTATTATTCGCTGCTTTCTAAAGATCTATTACATAATTTATATCATATTCGTGATTTTGGAAACATCTGTGTCGGCCAAAGATCATCACAATCTCCAGTGAAGGAAAATGTAATGTGTGCATGGAGAAGTCAGCCTCAAATTTGAACAGACAGTGCATAGAATGAAGTGTGGACCTATAATGAAGGTCAATGACACTCCAAGGAACAATTAAAATCACACCGTCAAGATCCACAAGCTACAGGAACAATCCACGAATGATTAAACTAGTCATTAACCCTAAAAATTATTCCGGTGTTGGTTCAAGAAACTTCAATGAAATCCAGAATCACTAACTTGCCAGAAAATGATCCAATCATGCTCAAATCTTGGAATAAGGAAAATGAACATGATCTTCCATATATTCCATCTTAGCTACATTCTTCCAATGATTTATTTAATAGTGCACATAACAATATTTAAACAATGCCCTCTTTTATGAGGGAAATATCCTTGAAATTAAAAATAGGTTTCTACTACAAATGTTGTCAACATTTATTCATAAAGCCACCTTGAAATCCTATACATGGTTTGGAGTATCATACATATAAAGAATGAACTGAATATCCTTTTGTCTACATAATTATAAGCAATCCAACTCATACAATTGGAGTGAATATTACAGTTGAAGATCTTGTCAATTAGTGGGTTTTAATGTCAATTTTTAATAGCATAATTTTTTTTATCAGTTTTGGGGTTTTCAATTGAATGTGTTCATTAATGAATTTGACAGATAGGTAGAGATAATTTTTTAGTTGCTTTTAATAAGTGACTAGCACTTATCCATATTATTTGTAAAAGACTGTTGGTTATTTCAATAAGAAAGATGAAATCCATGCAAGAGCTCCTCAATCTTTTTTCAAAAATATGATAAAAATTTAAGAGCAGAGTGTAACAAAAATGAAAAAGTAAAAGGATGAAGAGGATAGAGGAAGGAAAAAAAGTCACAAAAGGAGAGGTTAGAAAAGGGAAGCAAATATATTGTCCAATTACCTTTTCAAACATTTCAATAAAAGAGCATATTAGTATTGAGTTTGTTGATAATTTTAGTGTCTTCATGCCATCTCATCAAGAGTTTTGCTTGGAGATACAAGATGTGGAAATTGTTCATTATGATCATGATGCTTTTGAAAATAAGGATGAAGCTAAGTCTTCATGTGCTTCTATTAATGAAGTGGAGTACATTGATCTTCACAATAGTGTTAAAAAAAAACATGTTGATTTGGAGTTCACTAAATCAAAAACTAATGAAGTATGGAAAAACAATAAAAAGATAAAATCCCACATTGTTTCCTTCTAGTAGAGTAATGAAATGGAATTTAAGGAAAATAATCACTTATTGCTTCTACAAGTGAGGTGTACATGAGTCTCTATGTTGGTGATTTAGATATTGTTATTAATAATCCTTGTGATGAGGTGGATTCCTTTACTGATATCATGATTGATCACAATGTTGTACCACCATTCTTACTTGGGAATTGCAAGGCATCAACTTGTGAGAAAATTTGTTTTGATGGTGGTATTTTTCCTACAAAAGAAAAAAAATTAAAAAAAATATTGTATGGCAACTCAAGTCCCTTTGATGAACTTGATCAAAAACCTTTAGCATTGCAATATTTGAAGGACTGATTTTTGGTCACAAAAGATAAAGTTGTGCAAGTGTTAACAAGGGTGGATAATACTCATAAATACATTGAAGATCTCATTTAGAAAGCCCAAGTTGAGGAGAGGAAAAAAGGATTTGCAAGTGGAGTAACTCTTACACAATTGCTTATGATCAAAGAAGCATTAGAAATTATGAAATTTGATTGCTTACAATTTCTCATGCATAGGGATCTTCCTACCAAGTTTATTGAAGACAAGGAAAAAGAGGTTGATGAAATTTGCTTCCAGTTAAGTATGGCTCACTTTTCATTAAACAATTCAAATAATCTTATTTCTATTACACTCACACCCAAGGAAAAAAAAGTAATACAAGGATTATGGAGACTAACCAAATAGTTGAAGGGATCGATGAACTCCATAGGGGTGAAATATTGCATAATGATTTTAGCATTACTTGTATTAGGGGGATTTAAAATGTTGATAGAGATAGGAAACCACATCAAGAATATGAAATCTTGAATGTTGAGGAGCATTTTTCACATGAAGGTGTAGCTTGCAACGATGAGACGGTTGCTATAACAAGTTATGCTAATGTGTTTGAGCATGATATACTTTTTGGATCTATAAATAATGATGAGCATCTAGAAATGGAAGATGTGCAAGAGATCTATGGAGACACCAACAAGAGGTATGTGTTAGGGTTAGAGATGGCAGATATCTAACAATTATATGCAAATTTAATTAATAAATCAGAGAAACAAAAATCACACATAGAATAAATCATAACACAAAATTTAATGTGCTTCACCCAATTTGGGCTACATCCACAAACCACAACCATCCAATAATTTTATTATCCAATGAAAAACCCTATAACAATCTTGTGAATAATCATGTTTTTCATCATACTGTAATAGCGATTTGAACCCCTTTTTAACAAGCTTAGAAGCTTCTAGATTTTGGGTTCTACAAAATTGAATTTTTCTTTTTTCGTTGATTTTTCCCTTTTTTGTGATGACACGAAAAAGTAGGAGGAAAATTTTTCTCAGGGGCTGCTACCCCCGAACCCCCACTTGTCAGGGGTTGCTGCCCTTAAACCCCCACCTGGGGCCTAGCCCGGCCCCGGACCCCTACAAGGATACATGTCAGGGTGTACAATATACCATAGGCTATATAGTATAGCATAATTAGTTGCCACATACCAAAAATCTCCCACTTGGAGACTAATCCTGGACGACACTGTTGTAATTATAGCTCCCACTGGAAATAAGTACCTTGGACCCTACTACTTTGTTATACTTGAATTCAACTTCAAAGGCCAACTAAAGCTGAAGAGGAGCTCATCTTCTCCCTTATCACTGCCTTCATATACATATCTGTTGGATTGACATTTGTATGTATTTTGTCCAGCTTGACTTGTCCATCCCCAACACTAACCGAATGAAATGATATCTCAACTGTATGCTTTTTGTTTTAGAATGCAAGGCAAAATTCTTTGCAAGATGTATAGCACTCTGGCTATCTGCAAACAAGTAATTTCCATCCTATTGTTTTTCCAACTCATCCATGAAAAGTTGTAGCCATATCATCTCCTTTTCTGCCTTTGTTGCAGCAACATACTCTACCTCTGTGGTGGATAAAACAACCACCTTTTGTAATCAAGAAATCCAACTCACTACTATTCCACCAACTGTAAAAATATAACATGTGGTACTCCACCTGATATCTATATCCACTGCCAAATCTAAGTCTACATAGCCTTTTAAAATAGTATTAGAGCCCCCAAAACATAAATATTTATTAGATGTACCTCTCAAGTACCCAAAAATCCATTTTACTACATTCCAATGCTCAACTCTAGGATGACTCAAATACCTACTAACTACTCTTACAGCATGTACAATATCTAGTCTCGTTCATACCATGGTGTATATTAAACTACCTATAGCTAAAGCATATGGTACCTTGGACATTTTGTCTTCCTCCTCTTGTGTCTTTGGACACATATCCTTAGTAAATTTAACATGACTAGGAAAAGGTGTGCTAACAGCTTTTGCATTCTCCATATGAAATCTCTGCAACACCTTTTCAACATAATTAGCTTGAGATAAAAAAAGTATGTTTTTCCTATCTCTACAAATTTTCATACAAAGGATTTTTTTTGCTGCCTCCAAATCCTTCATAGCAAAAGATTTTTCTAACTATTATTTTAGCTCATCTATGTGATCCATGTTATACCCTACTACAAGCATGTCATCAACATATAAACATAAAATAATGTAGATACGTCATTATCCAACCTCTTAAAATTAACACAATGGTAAGAATTACATCGAATGTAGCCTTGCTCAGCCATAAAACTATCAAATTTCAAGTACTATTGCCGAGGTGCTTGCTTCAAGCCATATAAACTTTTCTTCAATTTGCACACTAGTTTCTCCTTATCTTTGACCTCAAATCCTTTTGGTTGGTCCATATATATTTCCTCTTCCAAATCACCATAGAGAAAGGCTGTTTTAATATCAAGTTGTTCTAAATGCAAATCTTTAGCAACCACAATACTTAAAACAATATGAATAGAATTTATTTTAACAACTAGAGAAAAAATCTCATCAAAATCAATACCCTTTTTCTATGCAAATCCCTTTACAACTAATCTGGCTTTAAATCTTTTCTTACCTCCATCCTCCTCTTTCAGCCTATAAACCCATTTGTTTGGTAAAGTCTTTTTACCTATAGAAAACTTGTATAATTCCCAAGTCTAACTTTTTAGCAAGGAGTCCATTTCTTCTTCCATTCCATACTCCCATTGAACCTTGGTATCCACCTGCATAGCTTCATCATAATATTCTGGCTCACCAGCATCAGTTAACAAAATAGTATACAAAGAGGGAGAATCTTTCTAGAGATCTACTTATCCTTGAAGATCGTCTAATAGGAGTTTGTGGTATTTGTTGTTGTTGTTGCACAACATGAGGAACCACTAAAGCATCATTGTTTGGAATATCATTCAACACTGCATAATCATTTTCTTTTTTCTCATGCTGCAATAGCAGATCTTTGTATAAAACTTTCTCATTGAATATGACATCTCTGTCGCTCACAATTTTTTGATTTTCAAAATCCAAAAGCCTATAACCAAATTCATCAATTCCATATCCAAAAAATACACATTTCTTTGATTTTGCATCAAGCTTGGTTCTATTTTCAGAATCTACATGTGAAAATGTTCAAAACAGAAGGTTTTGAGAAAAGAATAACTCACCTTCTTACCTTTCCATGCTTCCTTTGGAATACCACAACCCAAAGGATTAGGGGGACCTCTATTAATTAGATAAACAATATTGTTTATAGTATTTTCCCATATTTTTAAAAGTAGCCCAACATGCAATCTTATAGTCCTTGCACGCTCCATTATTGTTCTATTCATGAGCTTAGCCACTCCATTTTCTTGTGGAGTCCTTGGAACTATTTTCTTCCTATGAATACCATTAGAGGAACAATAATCTTCAAACTCATTACTGCAATACTCACCACCATTATCAGATCTGAGACATTTTATCTTTTTACCCATCTCATTCTCAACCAAGCTTCTCCATTTTTTAAAAGTTTCAAATACATCAGATTTTTTCCTAAGGAAATAAATCCATACCTTCCTAGTTGCATCATCAATGAATGTTACATAGTACTAAGAGCCACCAAGAGAAGATACCTGAGCTATCCCCCATACATTTGTATGCACAAGCTCCAATTTCTCATCCTTCTTTTGCTTCCCATCCTTGAGAAAACTAACTCTCTTTTATTTTCCATATACACAACTTTCACAAAAATCCATATTAACACATTTTAGACTTGGTAAAATATTATTTGAATGAAGTACTTTCATACTTTTTGCACTCATATGCCCAATTATATTATGCTACAGTGCTAATTCAGAGTCCACAACAACTATATGATCTTCTACCTGCTAAACTACAACATTTGTTCTTGAACATTGACCTTTTTCTGTAACAATTAAAGTAGAAGGAACGATATGACCCGCACAAAGCTATAAGGTGCCTACTTTCACACCTTTTGCTACCACTAAGGCACCCTTTGTGACCTTCCAATTTTTATCACTAAATGTAACAATAAAACCTTCATCATCTAGTTGCCTTGTGGAAATTAAATTTTTGCTTAACTTTGGAACATGCCTTACCTCATGTAGTAGCCAATGATTCTCATTCTAAAACTTAATCTTGATTCTTCCCTTTCCAACAATGTAATAGGGTTCGTTATCTCCTAAATAAACCAGCCCAGAATCCCCTTAGACATAATCAAGAAAATAACTTCTATGGGGGGTAGCATGAAATGAAGCCCCTGAATCTAACATCCAAGAATCATCAGCATTATCAAGAGAAAGACCAAAGCATCCTCATCAAACTTATTACTTACTACATTTTCCTCTTTACTTCCTTCCTTTTTGTCTCCTTTATTTTTTTGAGACTAGCAATCTTTCTTCAAATGACCCAGCTTACCACAGTACCAACAATCCCTCTTGTCTCTAGATTGGGACCTTTTGTCCTTTGATTTTCCTTGTGCCTTCCCACGATTTCCAAAATTGTTTCCTCTCTTATTCTTTTTTTCCCCTACTTTCTGTATTCAAAACACTGCCTTATGTGGATGTTCCACCTGAGTTTTTCCTACAAATTTCCTCACTCAAATTAACACCAACAACATCATCAAATTTCAATGTATTCAAACTAGAAACAGAATTGCTAACAACCATTACCAAGCTATTCTAGCTTTCAGACAAAGAACACAAAATCAAAAGAGCCCTAACTTCTTCATCAAAGTTTACTTTTATAGAAGTTAATTGACTAGTGACTATATTAAACTCATTTAAATGATCAGTAACTGACCCACCTTCTACCATTTTTATATTAAATAAACGTTTCATAAGAAATACCTTATTTGAAGCAGAAGGCTTTTCAAATAACTTTGCCAAGGTTTCCATCAACTCTTGAGTTGTCTTTGCTGTTGTAATATTGAACGCCATTGATTGTGCTAGGCATAAATGAATACTACCAAAAGCCTTTATATCCAAGATCTCTAAGTCCTCATCTAACATTGTTGTAGGTTTCTTGGCTTTCCCTTCCAATGGCTGCCATAAATCCTTCTGATAGAGATAGTCCTCCATCTGCATCTTCTAGAACTGATAGTTCTGCCCATTAAACTTCTCAACCTTCTTACCCTTGTCTGCCATTGCTCCCACTCAGCTGTGAGACCTTCCTATAGATGATAATCGAAACACAACCTACTTTGATACCACTTGTTAGGATTAGAGATGGAAGATATCTAACAATTAAATACAGATTTAATTAATAAAATAGAGAAACTAAAATCACACATAGAATAAATCATAACACAAAATTTAACGCGGTTCACCCAATCTAGGCTACATCCACCAAACCATAGCCATCCAATAATTTTATTATCCAGTGAAAAACCCTATTACAATCTTGTGAATAATCGCATTTTTCATCATACTATAACACTCATCTGAACCCCTTTTTAACAAGCTTAGAAGCTTCTAGATTTTGGGTTCTACAAAATCAGATTTTTCTTTTTTCATTGATTTTTCCCTTTTTTGGTGATCAGTATACCATGGGCTATACAATATAGCATGATTAGTCACCACATACCAACAGTATGAAGCAAATCTTTATTTTATGATTTTGAACAACAATCCATTATCTTCATATGATTTTTTTCATCATGAGATGATAGATAAGATCTATATGGATGACATTGGTAATAGGCATGATCTTGTCAATATTCAAGATTTTATGGCTAAGCATGATATAGTGTTTGTAGGCCCAAGTTACACTCAAGGCATGGCATTCTAGAATGGATTTACTATTCCTTATTTCATGAAAGAACCATTACTTGTCACAAATTTGGAAGGACACAAGGTAGGTAAATATTTTCTTGTCATATTTTTAATGAGAAGGTTGAAATTGCACTTGAGACATCTAATTGAAGAGATGGTTATGAGAACTAAGAGATTATGTATAGGGAAGATAATTCATTTTGATAATGTGTGGTTTGGCAAAGACAACACTCTTCCAAGTTGTGATGTGAAAAAAATTATGGGAGAATTTTTAGAATTGGTTCTTTTGTTTCCAACTAATGTTTAAGGGTTGTTTTATAGTGTTGATCATGAAAATTTTAGACTTTTCATTAATCATAGTAGCTTATTGCATCAGATTTTGTGCTTGAAATTGTCACTATAGAACTTGGATATTGAATGTTGATGAGATCTTATCAATTTATGATAGTAGAAATATTTCCAAGGTGGTTATAGATCATATTTTTAGACTTAACACTGTTGTCATCTTTTATTTCAATAACTGTAAGGACTTACGTGTGAGTACGATTGGTGATAATGATAGGATTTTGGATCCAAGTATAGTCTTAAATAGTGAGATGTTGACTCAAAATTAGAGTGGTGGAAAAAAATTCAAAGTTGGTATCATTGTCCACTTTTAATCAACCTACATAGGACTTTGAATCTTCACATTCAAATGGAATGGCCAACACCCCCAACCCAGTAGTGGAGTAATTCTTAGTTACTATTGATGGGTAGTGGTAATTTGGTTATTGGAGGAGTCTTTATGGTCATTTGAAGGCTCACATCTCCTATATTTCTAGGGGAAATTTTTTTATGATAGTTGTTACCCTTCAATTTCCATGTTGATTATGGCAACATTAGTTTATGGGAAGATTGAATTTGAGTAATTATAGGTTTATTAGTAGCATGTTGTGGGAGTACTTTCAGATTTGACCTTGCAATTATTTCTAGTTTCCATCTTAGTGAAAGAGTGTTACTACATTCATTTCATGATGTTTGTATATATATCTTTAGATGATAACATTATGTTGATTATAATTGATTTGGTGATTTGGTGTGCTCGAAGTGGGTTTTGTGACACTTGGAAATTAAGTGTTGGTGAGAACTTATTGGTCTATGATTGAGAAGGTATTTTCAACATGAGTAATTTTCAGGATGACATTGTTATCATCTTCTTTATTAGCTTCTAGTGAAGGACTGGTTGGCATCACTTCTGGAATATTGTGAGAAGTTATACTGAGAGTATTCTTGGGGGTTGAATAGATTATATTTCATATTTCCCAAGATCATGTTAGGAAGTGGGATTGTATATGTGGACCTTACTGGGGTGCCTTGGCAGGAGATTTTTAATGATATAGATTTCAGCCCTCATAGGTATTTGTTGACATTTCATGCCACCCATCAATAAGA
The DNA here is from genome assembly GCA_007258455.2 of Sequoia sempervirens. NCBI lineage: Eukaryota > Viridiplantae > Streptophyta > Pinopsida > Cupressales > Cupressaceae > Sequoia > Sequoia sempervirens. The sequence continues at coordinate 69,664,654 of VDFB02105785.1, forward strand.
ATTGATCTAAGAGATCCTATATGGGCCAACTTGCATGAATATTCCTTGAAAAAATCCTAAAAATGGCTAACTCCTAAATTTTCAGACTTTCAATTTGTTATCTCCCTATTTGCATGCCTCCTCCATCACTCTCGATCTTCCATCTCTTTCGCTTATTTTTTCCATTTTATAATTAAGTGTGTTGGGTTTCAACGATCAGCCTTAACTTTTAACCCTTATCTTTTTCCCTCATAAGATTTACAATTCCTCTAATCACTAAAATCCCCTATAGAATCCTTCAAAATTTAGCTTAAGTGTTGAATTTTTTGGTTTTAGGAGTCATGCTTTTTCCTTACCTCTTACCTACTTTAGGTAAGAGGTAAGCCTTCCTCTTAACTCTCGACATCCATTTTTTGGGTGTAGGGATTCAAGTTTATCCCTTACCTCTTACCTAATTTAGGTAAGAGGTAAGCCTTCCTCTTAACCCCTGACATCCAATTTTTGGGTGTAGGGATTTGGGATTCTCCCTTACCTCTTACCTACTTTAGGTAATAATTAAGCTTTCTTCTTGACCCCTAATTCCCAAAAGCTTCCTTCAAAATTTAGCTTAAGTGTCAAATATTTTGGGGTCATAGTTGAGCTTCTCCTCCCTTCTTCTAGTATGTGATATGAAGCAAGCCCAATGCCTGATGTCTAATGAGGATGCTTTAATTGGGGCTCCAGGTCATTTAATTTCCAATTGAGTATTCCTTCAAGCCTAAAGGCCTGACTACTCCATAGAATGATATGTTTTTTTACTATAATGCCATTAATGCTCGAATGAATTTCCCAACTACCTATTTCAATTTTGGGGATTCAAGGAAAAAATTTAATACACCTATTGACTTTTGCAAGTGGATTTTGTGGTACCCATACCCTTTTATTACTATTGTTTATCCCTTTTAATAGATCTTGTGCCCAATTTATTGATTTAATGGAGGATTTTGGATATGCTTTTGGATAACATTTATTGTTGGGGTATGGATGTTGAGTGTTGATCTTGCTCTCTAGGCATAGGTTTTGAGTTATGCATGATTTATAAAGGAAAGAATTGTATTCATTTGAAGGGTTCCTCCTTTTGGCTCTCCCTAAGATTTTCTTTGGAAAACTTATGCAAATATGTTTTTGCATTCTATAAGTGTAAAATTAACTTTTATTCCTTTATGTAAATGATATTGTCCTATATTACCTCCTCTTGGTTGTAATTTATGATGTGTATACTCTCTTGCTTCTATATTCATAGTTTTTGTTCTATTTCATTCATGTATGATTGTGTTTTCCATGTTGTGATTGTTGTTATGTGAACATATTTCCTCTGCAACATCTAAAAAACCCTAACCTTCATGCTCTCTTTGAAACCTCACAAAGTGAAGAGATGTGTATCTCTCTTGGCCTCTTTTATTTGAATCTTGTGATGTCTTGAAGTAAGAAGAAACAAATTTTTATCTTGGTGTGTCACCTCCCAATTCCATTTTATGCATTCTTTCTATCGTGTTTCCCTTGTGAGTTGTTAGAGTAGGGTAGTGGTAGGTCTTCATGTGTTGGGTTGGACCAACACATTTTCACTTAGTTTAGAATAGGAATTCAACCTTCTCTAAAGATTTGAACTCAACTTCCAAGGTCCCACACCTAGAGGCCATTTCCATTGTGTCATTAGAACACTAAGTGTTTGTTCAATAGAGTACAATTTTATGTGGCAATGATTTTTGGTATGCCCAATGGGACAATAATTTTTTTTACTTTATTATGTTGATGAAGTTGTGTTCACCTCAATATTTCAGCCTTTGGAGGCATTCAACATAGTACCCAGTGACTTTTCATTTAAGGGAGGACCCTACAATCAACTTGGTTCCAAATTAGACCCACAAACTCATGCCCACGATTCACACCAGGGCATCTTCTAGAGGTAATTTCTAATACACTAAGCTATCATATTTTGCTTCTAGAAGAAGAAATATGCATTCCCTATACCACCTATAAGGAGAGGTAGAGATAATAAAATTCCACCCCCTAGAGCTCAATCTACACCACCTTTGGGTAGATTATTTCAAACTAGATCACCTATTTCTCATACACAAAGGCTTTGTTCTATATGGTTGCTCCTAGAAATATGGGTTTTGTATATTTAAATGGTAGCAATCCCTTGGTTTTAACCCAAAGAGACAACATACTATTCAATGCCCTGAAAATTATCCCTCACTTCACTAGTGAAACATCCACAACTCCAAAAAAACACATCCTAGATGTGGCAAATATATGCTCTATACATAATGTAACATAAGACAATGTGGTTGTTAGATTGCTAGCCACTTCCTTGAAAGGAAAAGCATTTTAGTGGTATAGATGTCTACAACCTAACTCAATTCACAATTGGGATGATTTAGGAAAAAAACATGCAAACACTTTGAGGACAAAAGTGATTATCTATCTCTAGTAGATAAACTGACAATCAAAAGGTAACCTCAATAATTCATGATGACTTCAATTACATATTTCAAAAGACTTGGGATAAAATCCCTATCTTAGTGAAACCTTCGCTAGAATATGCTTTCTTGTATTTCTTCAAGGCTCTTAACAGTGACATAGTTGCTATGATTTATTCTATAGGGAGAATCACTCTACTAGGTGCATATGATATTATCATAAGGGCAAAAATTTGTTTAATACAAGCTTGAAAGATAGAACCTACTCAACCAATGCCTCTATTTCTAGAGAAACCTCCATAGCCAACATTAGCTCCCATCTCAATGGCTCCTATGAGTCACCCATCTATTTTTGTTGCTCCTTCAAAGAAATTGCATGAAGTTAAGGCCTTATTAAAAAAAATTGGTAATGAATTAGTGAAAATTAAGAGTCAAGAAGCTCAAAATAACAATATCAACCTCAAGGTCTAATTTACCATCAAAAGAGGCAACCTTATCAAGCGAAAAATCAATTGAATCATGCTAAGCCCTTGAATAGCGTAAATCTTGTTGGAAAAAGTGCCTCAAACATTACAGGATGAAACCTCCATTAAAGTCAAGTTGGTGTGACATCCTGATTGTCTAGCCGACTAGCAAGTATGATTTATTCAGTTCTAAATAGGTCGCTGTGACCATGCCATTGTCTTGTTAAAAGGTTACATTGAGGAGTCTATCGCTGTAACATGGTGTATTCATTATGACCTCATAGCGCTCAGGAGATCTCTGACCGAAAGGCCATTGAATTGTGTATCGGCGAGACTCTTGGCGACCACGGGCTTTGGGATAACTGAAGGTTCTCGCTAAGATGTCTCAATGAAGTGTTAATCTCTCACCGACAGCGTATGTATTGAGGTTCTCAAGGTAACTCATATTGACTCGGTAAGAAGTCACCACGAAAGCGAATGTTATGCCAACAATGTTCTAGTTTGTATTCATCGAGGAGACTTGGCTAAGGGAAATTTCATCGATAAGATGTCCTACCAATGTGGATATGTCTTAGTGACAAAGACTCAAGTGAAAGCCTTTGGTATAACTCAAAGCTATCGAAGAAACCTCTTAGTGATGGTGAATGTCTTGTCGATAGCCGATGGCTATCAGGGTAGCTCTTGGTGACAGTTGGTCATCAGTGAAACATATGGAGATTGGTAAGCTCTCTCAGCGAAGGGCAATGCATTAGCGATGGGTGAACACTTTAGGGTAACATATAGAGATTGGTATGAACTCTCAGAGATAGATGTTAGTCTTGCCGACTTCTACTTGGTGCTCAATAGGTATGGGGACTTCAGTGTAACCTTAGTGACTCGCTATGACCTCCTGGCGAAAGCAATAGGTCAGGGCGACTACGTGATGACTCAGTGTATCTCTTGAAGCTCGATATAACATCTTGGCGACTACAAAGGCTCTTGGTGACATCAATATGAAGTCAATGTGGCATCAACGAGACATAGTTAGTGTCTCATCGAGATGCCAGTACATTACAAATTTTGTTGACCGAGTAAGACCTTCTGATGTGGCATCTCGTGGATGAATTAGAGGAGCTGAATTGGAACCATTGGGAGTCTATTCATTGTGATGGTTCTATGAGGGAGCTCAACAGACAGGGAACACCATGGATATAGTCAGAAGTTGCAAACGCTTGGGAGTTGGATAGTGGTTCTATCAATAGTGAAGTGTGAAGAGTTCAAACTGTATCAGAGAAGAAATTAAAATATGTAAAGGCTATAACCTAGATGTTTCTGTTCAAAGAGTTCTCATGATGAATGCTGCTATATAATGACACCATAAAGATAAGCCTAGAAGTTGTATGCAATCTTCATTACTGTAATACAAAGTGATTTCTCTTGGTGTGGTGGGTTTTTCTCCCGTAAGGATTTTCCCATGTATATCTGGTGTTCATCTATGTTTGTCAAATACTCTGTTTATGTAATCTGTTTCATAGTGCATCTTAACTTGACTGTAACTATAAATTTTAAAGTGTATCTACATTCTTTCCTGAGGTATTGACATTAGGAGAATTTTTTTCCGCATCTAATTTTCTTTACAAGTGGTATCAAAGCCTAGCCAGTTATGTTATCCTTGGGGGTACATTGGGTTTTTTGTGTTAATAATGTTCACTGGGAGTTTTATAGAGATTGTTATTTCTATTTACAGATTAAGATGTCTAGTTCATCTGGGAAGATTGAAATAGAGAAATTCAATGGCAGTAACTTTGAATTGTGGAAACTCAAGATGGAGGATCTCTTAGTAGATCAAGATCTTTGGATTGTTGTGTCTAGAACTAAACCTACAGGAATGAAGCAAGAAGAATAGGACCTTGCAGATAGAAAAGCTAAGGGGCTAATAAGGCTCTATTTTGTAGACTCAGTTCTTCTTAATGTGCATGAAGAGAAGACTACTTTTCTCTTGTGGAAGAGACTGACATCTATTTATCAAGGGAAATCCTTGGTGAATAAGTTGTTTCTAAGAAAGAAGCTCTACTCTTTGAGAATGCAGGAAGGATGGTCTGTAGCTGATCTTGAATGCATTTAACATGCTACTCACACAATTAACATTTGTTGGTGTAAAGATTGTAGAAGAAGATCGCTCTATGCTTCTATTATGTTCTTTGCCATACTCTTGGGATCATCTGGTGATGGCTATTAGGAGTACAACATCTAGTTTCAAGATGGAAGATGTTGTTGGTTCTTTGTTGTCAGAAGAAATGAGAAGGAAGTCTTTTGAGATGGAAAAGGAGGCTCTTGTTGTTAGAGGAAGGTCAAAGGAGAAAGACAAGAAGAAGGAAAAGAAGTCCAAATCAAAATCAGAGGGGAGATCAAAGTCTCCTGGCAAGAAGTCCAAGGTGAAATGCTGTAACTTTGGGCAACCTGGTCATGTCCAAAAGGATTGTAAAGAGGAGAAAAATAAGAAGAGCTCTTTTGATAATGGTTCTTCTCATAGTGATGGTGATGCCTTCATTGTAGCCTTGGCTACACAGGCATCAGATGATGTTTGGCTAATTGATTCTAGAGCATCATTCCACATGACATCTCATAGAGAATGGTTCACAAAGTATGAAGAATATGATGGTGGAAAGATGTACTTAGTGAGTGATTCAACTTTGGAGATAGTTGGCCATGGAAGAGTCAGGATACAATTCCCTAATGGAAGAGTGAAGGGAATCAATAATGTTATGTACATACTAGGCCTAACTTGAAATCTATTATCTGTAAGTATGCTAAATGATATTGGTGTACAAGTTACATTCTCTAGAAATGGCTGCAAGATGACTAGGGGTTCAATGGTGCTGGATAGAGGTGCTCGAATTGGTACCCTGTACAAGCTAGATGAACAAGTTGTTCAATGTAACAGTGTCTCTTCGAAGTCACTGAAAGTAGCTCATGGAGGTAAAGAGGGAAATATCCCTAACTATGTAAACTCTATGGAAGTAAAACTTCTTACAAAGAAGACTATTCTTTGGCATCATAGGTTAGGCCACATAGGAGAAAAAGGTTTAAAAACCTTGAAAAACAAAAACCTGGTTGAGGGGCTTGAAGATTGTAATCTAGAATTTGAATTCTATAAACATTGTATATATGGAAAGTAGCATTGTGTTTCATTTTATGACAGTCCTCATAAATCTTCTAGTTTGTTAGACTATATTCATTTGAATGTGTTTGGTCTAGTAGATGTTCCCTCTTTGTCTCAATCAAGATACTATGTGTCGTTCATTGATGATTATTAAAGAAGAGAATTTATATATTTTTTGAAAAGTAAATCGGAACTGTTTAGTCAATTTAAAGAGTTTAAAAATCTTGTTGAAAATTAGACTAGTAAAACAATAAAATGCTTAAGGACTAATAATGGTAGTGAATTCTATTCTAAAGAATTTGAAAGATACTATAAATACCATGGAATTAAAAGACACAAGACTACACCTTATACTCCACAGTAGAATGGAGTTGTAGAAAGGTTCAATAGGATAGTGATGGAGAGAGCACAAAGTATGCTTAGTAGTGCTAGTTTGGAGGAGAAGTTCTAGGCTGAAGCTACTGCTACTACATGTTACTTAGTTAATCAGTCTCTAAAATCTGCTTTTGTTGATAAGACACCTTTGGTAGCATGGTCTGGTAAGAATCCCTCTCTTAGACATATTCGAGTCTTTGGCTGTGAGGCATATGCACATGTGCTAGATGTAAAAAGATCTAAGTTGGAGAACAAGGCTATCAAGTGTATTTTTATTGGCTATAGTGCTAACATTAAAGGATACAAGCTTTAGAATCCTGTTACAAAGAAGGTTGTATACAACAAAAGTGTAATCTTTCATGAGCTAAAACCTTCCACCTTGGATCTGCAGTTAGAGACAAAGACAGAAAATAATAAGGATGTAGCAATGATTCCTCCTACACTAGAGAGAGGAATTGAAGATTCAAAATGTACTTGAAACTGAGAGCTCAAGCAGTTTTGAAAGTTCTAAAGAAGAAGAACCTCAACCTCATCCAGTGAGGAGGTCAACTTGAGAAAGGAAACAACCACATAGGATGGGTTCTCATTGATTGATTCTACTTGTTCCTATGCTTTGATTTCTAGTGCTGATGAGCCTAGTACTATGAAAGAGGCAATTAAAATGTCTGATTCAGACTCTTGGTTAGAAGCCATGGAAGAAGAGATGGCATCTTTGGATAAAAATGAAACCTGGAGTCTAGTGCCCTTGCCTAAAGGCAGAAAACCTATGGGCTGCAAATGGGTATTTAAGAAAAAGATTGGTCTAGATGGCAGTGTAGAAAAATACAAAGTAAGATTGGTTGCAAAGGGTTATTCCCAGGTAGAGGGAATTGACTATAGGGAAATCTTTTCTCCTATAGCAAAGTTGATGTCCATTAGATTTCTACTATCACTTGCAGTAGCTTATGACTTAGAGGTTGAACAAATGGATGTGAAGACAAAATTTCTTCATGGTGATCTTAAAGAAGAAATCTATATGTACCAGCCTAAGCACTTTGTTGAAAAAGGTAAAGAAAAACTGGTATGCAAATTAAAGAAGTCTCTATATGGGTTAAAGTAGTCACTTAGAATGTGGTACCATAAATTTGATACTTTATGTATTATCTTTAGGCTTTGTGAGATCAAAATCTGATCACTGTGTATACTATAAAGCTGAAAGTGATCAAGTACTTGTTATTGCTCTTTATGTTGATGATATGTTGTTCATAGGAAATAGCAAGCTAATGATTTCTGATCTTAAGTCTCAGTTGTCTGCTAAGTTTGAAATGAAGGATCTTGGTGCAGCAAGGTATATTCTATGGATGGAGATAGCCAGGGACAAGAATAATAGAAAGCTTTGGCTTAGTCAGAATAAGTATATCAGGACTTTTCTTGAGATATTTTTTATGAATGATTGCAAACAATTAGTTGTTCTAGTCATGCAAGGAATGAAGCTATTAGTTGAGGAGTGTCCAAAATATCCTACTAAGATGGAGGACATGACCAGTGTGCCCTATGCTAGTGCTGTAAGTAGTCTTATGTATGCAATGGTCTGTACAAGACCAAACATTTCCCAAGCAGTGGGAGTACTTAGTTGATTTATGGCTAATCTAGGTATAATACATTGGGATGCTATGAAGAGAGTATTTAGATATTTGAAGGGAACTTTAGATTTTGCCTTGTGTTACTATGGGAATTTGGTTGAATCATAGAGGACTCTCAACATTCATGGATATGTAAATTTTGATTGGGTAGGAGACATTGACAGTAGGAGATCCACCAATGGATACGTTTTCATGTTGAATGGTGGTGCAGTGAGTTGGATGAGCAAGCAACAAGTTGTAGTTGCTTTGTCCACTACTGAGGTTGAATACATGACAACTACTCATGCTTGTAAAGAAGCTATATGGTTGAAATGTTTGTGTTCTAATATTGGTTTTGATGTAGGGGAAATAACAATTTTATGTGATAGTCAGAGTGCCATTTGTCTAGCAAAGAACCCAACTTTCCATGCTAGAATGAAAAATATTGATGTACAGTATCACTTTGTACGAAATATGGTTGAGGATGGAAAGGTCATTTTAGAAAAGGTTGATACTCTAGAGAATGTAGATGCATTGATGAAGTTAGTGAGCATAGACAAGTTCAGGTGGTGTGCTAGTTCAATGGGCCTTAGTGCCCATGTTTTTCAATAAAGTATTTTTTGCATGATCTAGAGGCACCTGAATGATCTTTGTCAAGTGGGATATTGTTGGAAAAAGTGCTCCAAAAATTATAGGCTGAAACCTCTATTAAAGTTAGGTCTGTGTGACATCCTGATTGTCTAGCTGACTAGCAAGTATGATTTATTCAATTCTGAACAGGTCGATGTGACTATGCCATTGTCCTGCCAAAAGGTTACATTGAGGAGTCTATTGCTATAACATAATGTATTCGCTATGACCTCATAGCGCTCAGGAGATCTCTGGCCAAAAGGCCATTCAATCATGTATTGGGGAGACTCTTGGTGACTACGGGCTTCAGGATAACTGAAGGTTCTCGCTAAGATGTCTCAATGAAGTGTTAATCTCTCACCGACAGCATATGTATTGAGGTCCTCAGGGTAACTCATATTGACTCGGTAAGAAGTCACCATGAAAGCGAATGTTATGCTGACAATGTTCTAGTTTGTATTCATCGGGGAGACTTGGCTAAGGGAAATGTCATCGGTAAGATGTCCTACCAATGTGGATATGTCTTAGTGACAAAGACTCAAGTGAAAGCCTTTGGTATAACTCAAAGCTATCGAAGAAACCTCTTAGCGATGGTGAATGTCTTGCCGATAGCCGATGGCTATCAGGGTAGCTCTTGGTGATAGTTGGTCATCAGTGAAACATATGGAGATTGGTAAGCTCTCTCAGCGAAGGGAAATGCATTGGCGATAGGTGAACACTTCAGGGTAACATATAGAGATTGGTATGAACTCTTAGAGATAGATGTTAGTCTTGCCAACTTCCACTTAGTGCTCAGTAGGTATGGGGACTTCGGTGTAACCTTAGTGACTCGCTATGACCTCCTGGCGAAAGCAATAGGTCAGGGTGACTACGTGATGACTCAATGTATCTCTTGAAGCTCGATATAACATCTTGGCAACTACAAAGGCTCTTGGTGACATCAATATGAAGTCAATGTGGCATCGGCGAGACACAGTTAGTGTCTCACTGAGATGCCAGTACATTGAAAATTTTGTTGACCAAGTAAGACCTTCTGATGTGGCATCTCTTGGATGAATCAGAGGAGCCAAATTGGAACCGTTGGGAGTCTGTTAATTGCGATGGTTCTATGAGGGAGCTCGATAGATAGGGAACACCATGGATATAGTTAGAAGTTGCAGATGCTTGGGAGTTGGATATTGGTTCTATCAACAGTGAAGTGTGAAGAGTTCAAACTATATCAGAGAAGAAATTAAAATTTGTAAAGGCTATAACTTGGATGATTCTATTCGAAGAGTGCTCATGATGAATGCTACTGTATAATGACACCAGAAAGATAAGTTTGGAAGTTGTATGTAATCTTTATTATTGTAATACAAAGTGATTTCTCTTGGTGTGGTGGGTTTTTCTCCCGTAAGGGTTTTCCGATGTATATCTGGTGTTCATGTGTGTTTGTCAAATACTTTGTTTCTATAATATTTTTCATAGTGCATCTTAACTTGACTATAACTGTAAATTATAAAGTGTATCTGCATTCTTTCCTGAGGTATTGACGTTAGGAGAATTGTTTTCTGCATCTAATTTTCCTTTCAAATCTAAGAACTATCAACACTTCTAAAGCTTTGGTCTCAGTTCAGAACAATCTAGCCCGAGTAAGAATGGTGTTACACATGAGAAATCTCATAATCAATTTTTTTGCCAAAATAGAGAGTTTATACAAAATTTGGTGGTTCAAAATGAAACCTCTGCCTAAAGGCAACAATTTAATGCAAACCAAAAAACTTCTAGTAGGTAGGATCACATGCAAGAAGACTCTTCATAGGTCAATTGGCATCAAGAAGAACTTTGTGGTGTAAGTTAGGTAGTTGTTGAGACAATAGCTCAACATATGAGGTCAAGAAGGAGAGAACCAGAGGGTGATACATCTTCCATAATTGGGAAGGAATCAATCTCTCATCAATCTCAATAAAGTGCAATTGTTAGGCCTACTAACAAAACAATAGTGTTCCAACCAAACCAACCTACTAATAGTGGAAAGAAATTAGTGAAGCAACCTAAGGTGACCATTGAAACAATAAGGTTGGACCTTGCTATTGGGTGATCCCATAATAGTGGTTTACAATTTTTGGCCAAACTGGACATTGAAATTATTATTGTTAACTAAATCTTGACATTCGGGCACCTATAGTAGCTAAACTGTGAGGAATTTGAAGATGGTGCAAACTAGAGTCTCATCAAATTTTGTTTGTAAATTCTAAAAGTATTTTTTTCAAAATTTTTGGAATCAAATTGCACTTCTTTTTCCATCTCCCACGAAAATTGATTTTTTTCAGAAAACAACATTTTTAAAAAGTGACGCACACCGTATAACACATAACTTTTTTTCCATGAAGGATAAAATTATAATTATTTCAAATTTAGATTTGTAACTTTGATATCTAGTGCTTCCACTTGGTTAGATAGTTGTTTATTGAATAATTTTTCCTTAATCAAGTTTCAAAGTCAAACGAATTACAATTCGTATACATCGCGACCGTATAATACATAACTTTTTGTATATGTCAAAATTTTATTTATTTTTTTGTTGGATCAAGGACTTCAATATCTAGTGCACTCATATTTTTTATTTATTTTGATAATCTTCTATTTTTCCACATGTGAAGAACAAAAAATTCATTTTCGATGAAAAACCTATGTTTAATAAAACTTAAAAAACAAATACATAACAAAACCAAAACATATTAAAATTATATTCATTGGATAGCTTGTTCTAAGGAATACATATAATCATTTGAAATAAATTTTAAATGAATTCATTTGATCCCCCAAAAGCTAAATCAAAAGTGATTTTTATCAGCATTTTGATAGGTGTAAAGGATATGCATTTATAGGTATGGTTTAAAACTAGCAAGGTTCTATCCAAGGGGGTTTGATCTAAGGTGATTTGATCAAACCCTCTTCAATTGGAATCCTTAAAATGGAACTTTTTAAGGCTTAAATCATTATATTTTCTAAAAATATGTGATTTCAGCTAAAATACGTTCCTCTCAAGAATTGTAAACCACTATTGTGACAGCACCCTATTTCAAAGGTTCCTCCTAGGTCCAGTGAACTTCCTTTCAACATAGTTGATCAAATTAAGAATGATAGCCTAAATGTTACCACATGGAACGCCTTGTCCATATCATCTCAAAGGGATCTTCTATAGAAAGATTTGAAGGGACATAATCAACCAAAGGATGTACAAGAAAAGGAGAAAACTACTCTACCAAGTAGTCTAGTGCAACCCAAAGAAGGGAATTCTAACAAAATCAGTAAGCCACCTCCCTTCTATCTTTCTTTAACTATTGGAAATCATATAGTGCATAACTATATGATATATTTTGGGGCTAGTAGTTTTGTTATGCCTAACGAGATGGTTGATAAGTTGGGTATCTAATATGAGTCAATTTCCAAGGGAGTCTTACAGTTAGATGGCACTACTATCAAAATAGTAGGAGTAGTCAAGAGCCTAAATTGACTTTGCATGCATGCCCTAGTTGTGTTGTGATGCAAGACATTTCAATCGTAGATCTCCTTACTTTTCTATTTGTTTGTCTAGAGGTTTTACTGCCAAGACAAGTGGGTACCTATCTTTTGATTGGTCTCACATGTTGTTTAGAACCATGTATGGAACCAAAGTGACCATCAAATATGAACCCATAGTGAAGGATCATATAGATCCCTACAGTCATATCCCTATTAATATGAATTGTGCACTACATGATCAAAAGGAGGAGTGTTATGTTCATGAACCTGCTACTCTCTTAGAGGAGATTCCTAATTTCTTACTAGATTATTGAGGTAATGCATCCCAATTTGACCCTCTCACCATAATTGAAGCATAAGAGGCTAGTATTGGCACATGTATTCATGAAGAGGATAACCCTATCCCCAATCTCATGAAAACTCAAGGAGATCTAGAGGGATTGTGGAATTTTGTTTTGGATGGATTTAGAAACAAGAATGGTGCAGGTGTTGGTGTAATTATAGTATCCCTAAGTAGAGATAAGTATTAATTCTCTTTCAGACTTTATTTTGGTTACACTAACAATGTGGTTGAGTATGAAGCCCTCATCGAGGGACTCCAACTTGCACAAAAAAGGAGCATCAAGTTGCTACAGGTATTTGGTGATAGTTAATTAATTGTTCACTAAAGCATAAATTAGATAATAACCAAGAATAACTTGCTCAAATCCTAAAAGCATAGGGTGTGGGACTTGATAGAGGGTTTTGAAGGCTTTTGCATCAACACAATTCCTAGAGGCCAGAATAAACATGTTGACATGCTTACAAAAATTTGTGCTTAGTTTGACATACCAACACATATTGCAAGAAAGGAGCAGCATATCAGACTCATTGTAAGGCCTATTGTCCCAGACAACTAGGTAAATTGGTAGGTCTTTGAAAGTGATAAAAAAATCAATTTTCTACAAGAAGAGGTAAAATTCTCTTGTAATAACTAGTATAATCTCCAAGATGAATATGGTAATTAGATTATGTAGCTAAGTAGAAAAAAGTTACCAAAGGCTCTCATTACTCTTGAGGGTATCTTTAATTAAAATGAACAACTAAAACAAAATAAAATGAGCCTAGCTACAAAAAAGGGTGACTACAAGCCAATTGTAATTGTAGAAGGAAGATCTTTGAATTTTGGGAAGATATGTTCTAAAGATAAGAATGAAACTTTCATTAAAAGTTTTCATGTTTATGATGATGTGATTGCTTAGACCTATGAGTATTTGAAAGGATTTGATCCTGAATTGCCCCATCACACCATTGAGCTAGACCCATATTATAAGCCTGTAAGACAAAGACAAAGACCTACCAATCTTGAGATTGCACCTCTAATGAGGAAGGAGTTGACCAATTTAATAGAGGCTAGGATCATATTTCCCATCAAACATTCTTCATCGGTGGCAAACCTAGTCCCTTTTATAAAAAAATAATGGAGAAATAAGGATTTGTGTTGACTTCTAAGATCTAAATAGAGCCTCCCTTAAGGATCACTATCCTCTTCCCTACATGGAGAAAATTCTACAAAAGGTTAGTGATTCAAAAAGATTTTCTTTCTTGGATGTCTACTCAGGCTACAATCATATTCTAGACCAAGAATTTGATCAACATAAGAAAACATTTACCAGCAAGTGGGGTACCTATGCTTATTGCAAGATGCCTTTTGAGTTAAACAATGTTGGTGCCACCTTCCAGTGGACCATAGACATGGAATTTCAAGATGTATTCAAAAATTTTGGGCTAGTCTACTTGGATAACATAATAGTCTTTTGAAAGGATGTAAGTGATCACTTCAACCACCTTGAACAAGTCTTAGAGAAATGCAAGGAATGTCAAATTTCTCTAAATCTAAACAAGTGTCTTTTCCATTGGCCAAGGTAAATTGCTTGGAAACATTGTTTCCAAAGATGGTTTGGCCATTGATCCAAAAATAGTGGAGTCCATATTTTCCATTCCCCTAAACAACCACAAAAATGAATGCAAAGCTTCTTAGGAACAATTAATTTTGTGACAAGATTCATTCCAGACCTTGTTGCTTTGATAAAGCCTCTCACATCCATGCTAAAGAAAAATATGGTCTTCAGTTTGACCAAGGGAAATATAGCTTGAGACTATCAAACAAGAAATTGCTCAAGCTTCCACCCTTTTCAATACTAACTATGACATGGACTTCATTCTTTACAATTTTATAGGAGGAGAAAGCATATCAGTTGTCTTGACATAGTTGAACAATGAAAATTTAGAGAAACCCATTGCCTTCTTCAGTGAAGGGCTTAATGATTATGAGGTCAAGTATAGTTATGTTGAGATGAAAGCTCTTGTTGTTGTTAGGGAATTGAAAAATTTAAAGCACATGTTTTCTAAAAATAATATCTAGTTAATGGTACCCCATGCCAATGTCAAATAATTTATGTGAAGCTAAGATATCAATGAAAAGAGAGTTGGATGGATCAATAAGTTGATGGAGTATGATGTTGGCATCAAGATCACCAAGTTAGTAAGAGGTAAGGGGTTGTGTGAACAACTCATCTCAACATTCAAGACACCTTCAGAGGCTACCCTTGTGCTACAAGATCCAAAAGCATCAAATGTAAATACTCATAACAATTAGGTGAATGATATGACTACCATTTTGTAGGAAGGTAGATATCCTCTAGGTCTATATAGGACCAAAAAAAACATTTTAGATTACAATCCATTCCTTATGTCATAGTGGATCACATACTTTTAAGAAAGGACCTCAATGGGGTCCTATTAAGATGTATAGAGGCAGATCGGGTTAGAAGACTGTTGGAAGAATTCCATGATGGCTCTTCAGGTGGCCATTTTTTTGTAAGGACCACTACTGCAAAGATCATGAGGATTGGATAATATCGTCCAACCCTATTCAATGATTCTTACAGGTGGGTAATAAATTCAAAAAAGTGTGCTTTCTTTTCTGGAAAGCAAAGGCTAGTTCTCCTTCCTCTTCATCCCATTTAGGAAAACCAACCATTTGCATTGTGGGGTTTGGATTTTATAGGAATGATAAATCCACCATCTAGTGTTGGTCATAAATGTATTTTGGGAGCCATAGACTACTTCACCAGGTGGACAAAGGAAATTTCCCTAAGGGATGATACAAAGACTTCAATTTTGGAATTCCTTAATAGAATTGTGACTAGTTCTGGTGTCCCTTCCACCATCATCTCTGATAATTCCAAGGTTCTTTTTGGTACCCAAATCAGTGATTGGGCAGTGAGGCATGGTATATACTTAATAAATTCATCAAATTATTACCCTCATGGTAATGGCCTGGCTAAGTCTTCAAACAAAAAGCTCATCAGAATTATCAAGAGAACTAGTGAAGATAACCAAAGGGTTTGGCATAACAAATGAAAAACAACTCTTTGGACTGGTAGAATTACTCTGAAGAGAGAAATTGGTAACTCTCCTCGCATGCTAGTGTATGGAAGAGAGGAAATGTTACCATTATAATTGGAGCTACCTTCTCTTGAGTTGCAACATCAACTAGAGTTTGAAGGAAATGATGTTATGATAGTAATATTGGCTAAGATTTTGGAACTATTGGAGATAAAGAGGAAATCCATGTAGGTCATAGAGACACATCAAGCACATGTCAAATAAATTTTGATAAAAGATCAATCCACAGAGTGTTCCAAGAGGGAGATTTAATGCTTAAATTGGATGTAGATAGAGCCAAAGCTGGGAGGCAATCCAAGTTTAATTTCATTTGAATTGGTCCATATGTCATCACTACAAGTTCAATGCATTCCATCTCTCCAAGCTAGATGGTGAGGTCCTTCCAATCTCAATAAATTGGATTCACCTCGAACCTTATTTCTACAGGTTTTTTTTGTTTCATGTATATGTTGGACTCAAGGAACATTGAGAGGGTGGGGGGGTGAATCAATGTTCAACAATATTGAAACTTCAATCCAGATCTAAAATCATTTACAACATTTAAACATAAGTAAAAATGCAAGCATATGAAAGAAACAATGAGAGCACCATAACACCAATATTTTTACATGGAAACCCTATTAGGGGAAAAACCATGGTGGAGATTAATCCACAATTTATACTTTGTTAAAAGTATGAGGAAAAGGGGAATGCACATGCATTTAGGCACACTACCTAGAACTCACTTCCTTACAATGTATTTGGATCACAACAAAAATTTGAACTGAGAAAGTAGCATCTACAAATTCCAAGGTTCTATTCCGATGAAGCTCATATATCAGATTCTAGAACTCTTGTTTGATTTTGCACTTTTCTCTACTCTGCCTTAATTCACTTCATAAAATACTATTTTGCACATATAAGATTTGCTCAACTAATCTTATGATATTTGCATACACATCAAAATATGTTGAACACACAACCACACACATAAAAAATGAATGAACCGATCTCATATATATTCGCTAACAAGAATTTGATCACTACAAGTCAACTTCAAGAAAATATGAAATATGTTTCAAATGTCAGCTTAGATCACATTTAATATTTGATGCATATCCACACAAGTTGGCCATGACATAGCTAGGACCTAAAAAAAAATTCCCAACATAAGAAATATTTGAACAAATACTCCTTATGCATATGTGACATGCTACATACATCAAGTCAGCCTTCATGAGCTAATGGATTGAAAAACATCCTGTCGGATCTCCTAACTTACACACCAATTAGAGTGACACCAAAAAAATTTAACAATAGGATAATATATATGCTTAACCTCCTTCTTTTGGATCCGCAACTCAAAATGACAATTTGGTGAAGCATGTAGATTGACACACTGACTGGATACCCTGTTCTTCATTCTCTGTTATGATAACACTCTATTCTTTACACTATCTACCAGTATGAACAAATATTGATCTACGGACTGGACTAATGACTTAGGTTGCCATAAATGACAACACTAGAATTCATACACCAACAATATATATTATTTAATTTCTTTTCTTTCCATGAATTTATTTTGCACACCCTGCATTCTCCTTAAGGGAATCTATATTTCTAGCTTTCTTTCTTTCCTATAAGTTCAGCCTACACATGTTTTTGGTTGCTCTTCGAAGGCTTAATTATTGAAGAAATCCCTTGAATATGCCTGATGGACTAATAAGACCCCTAGATTCTATGATTAGCAAGAAATCATCCTACAAAAATATAAAAAAATGTTGACATTTCATGCCACCTTTGTATGACCCATCAATAAGAACTAGTCTGGGAGATTCTATATGGGCCATCCCACATGAATATTCCTTAAAAAAATATTAAAAATGGCTAAGTCCTAAAGTTACAAAAATTTTATTTGTTGCTTACATGCCTATATGCATTCCTTCTCCATCACTCTCAATCTCCCATCTCTTTCACTTCTTCTTTCCATTTATTTCCCAAGTGTTTTGGGTTTCAATCATTGTCCTTAACTTTTATCCCTTATCTCTACCCCTCATAAAAATTGTTCCTTGTATCACTGAAATTCTTGATAGCTTCCTTCAAAATTTAGCTTAAGTGTTGAATTTTTGGGTTTCAAAAGTCTCGCTTCTCCCTTACCTCTTACCTACCTTAGGTAAGGGGTAAGCCTTCTTCTCGACCCTCGACATCCAATTTTTGGGTGTAGGGATTCGAGCTTCTCCCTTACCTCTCACCTACTTTAGGTAAGAGGTAACCCTTCCTCCCAACCCTCAACATCCTATTTTTTGGGTGTAGGGACTCAGGATTCTCCCTCACCTCTTACCTGCTTTAGGTAAGAGGTAACCCTTCTTCCTAACCCTCAATTCTTGAAAGCTTCCATCAAAATTTGGCTTAAGTGTCAAATTTTGGGGAGTTGCAGTCAGGATTCTCCTCCCTTCTTCTAGCATGTGGTATGAATCAAGCTCGATGCTTGATTTCATAGGGGCTCTAGGTCATTTAATTTCCAACTAAGTATTCCATTGGGCCTGAAGGCCTGACAATTCCATGGAATGATGTGTTTTCTAACAACAACTCCTTTAATGCTCAAACAACTTTCTCAGTTACCTATTTTAATTTTGGGGCTTTAAAGAGGTTTAACCTCATCAATATAATGGAATTAATATTTAAAATCATACATTTTAGACCAATTTACCTTACCAATTAATTACCTTTAGGATAAATAATTTCTCTTTTTATGAATAAGCATGCAAAATTTACTTCTTGAAATTAGTCAAAAAAAGCTAACTTATGTTGATTTAATGGTTTAGTTCTTGAGAATTTCACAGGTTAGCTTCCACCCCCAGTTACCATTCCAATCAAAATGGAAATGAATGCAGGTCTCAACACCATTGAACACAAGTGAGTGGGTGCCGAAATATTAGGAGCATACGTTATGGGTCGAGTCTTCATAGTTATTTTATTTTCAGTTTCAAAAACTTTATGGCTTGTGCCAAGCCTCTCTAATATTTCATGTCATAGGATTTAAAGTCCATTAGTTGACACTCTATTAAAGGTTTTATTAACTGGAAAGTAGGATTTTGTTAACCACTTTCATATAAATATGTAACAGTTGAAAATGATGAATAGAGAAGAATACTATTATGTTGCCAATATGTCTTTTCTAAGAAAAAATACTATATGAATAAAAATGAGTTTTCTTGCCACTTTTTGAATTACTAAGCAATGTAAATGGAGTTCTTGGAATGAATCAACTTGGAGATTACCAATGCATTTGATCTGAGATAGTTGTAGAAGCACCTGAGATCTGGCCACTCAACGGTTATAGATAGATAGATAAGTATTTTACTTCTTGTTTTGTACTTTCTTTTAGTAGATAAAAGTTGAAATTGGAATTCATTTTCATGTGTGTGTGTCATGTTGTCAATGTCGATCTTGTAGGTTGTAGCTAATTCCATAGTCTTTGAATTCAATATCTAAAGTTCTGGAGCACCTTCCTTCAATTGTTTCTGTTAAATCATTTTATGTTAGTTGTTGGATTGTTATCTTTTGCACTAGATCAATGTTTCCTAGTTTCTTTACAAGTTTCACTTCTTCAGAAATTTACACATTCTTTAGATTAATTATTTCCATGCTTTCTAGCTTAATGGTGATTCTTTTGAGATTCATAGTTTTCAGCTTTCTAGATAGATGATTTCCTACTTTCTAGGTTTAGAGGTTTTCTAGTTTAGAGTTTTATTCAGCTAATTAGTATTTAGGAGACCTAAGAGAGAGATAGTTGAGATTTCTTCTATTGCATATAGCCTTTGGACACTACCCATTCAATATATTAATGTGTTTATCAACTTAAGTGTTAGGACCTAATGATAGTCTATCACTTTTTGGTGCTATTGTCAGGGAGCCTTTTTGGAGTGCTAGTATGAAATATCTTGAATTACTCTCTTAGGGATAAAATAGTCCTTTATCTTCTCTTTTGCATTGTCAGGAAATGAAGCCCCAATGGAAGATTCATACAAAAAACCCCCTGTTGACATACTAACAACAAGTAAGGAGGAAGGTAACTTAGATCAAGAACTTACTGAGGAATTGACCAAACAAGGTCAACTTGAGACCTTCCCACATACCCCGAAAAGAAGACCTATAGTTGTAGAGTATATTCCTTTGCAAACTCCTAAACCTTTTCCAATTGAGAAAAATTTGGAAGAGAGTCATATTCTCTTCAACATCATGGGTGAGTAAAGAAATGCCACCACCAACAACAATAACCCTCCACCACCACACACATTCACTTATCCTATTGCTATTGATGTAGATGATGATACAACAATGAAAAATATCTCACTAGCCTTCTTGTCAACCTTCAGGGGTTTGTCTACTGAGGACTCTGATTAGTTTCTATTTGAGTTTAAAGTCTTGTGTCAGACATATGACTACAAGAATGATAATAAAAAACTAAAGCTTTTCCCTTCCACTCTAAAAGACTCAACTATGTGTTGTTTTATGGGATTAACTTCTCAGTTGATAACCTCCTGGGATGAAATGGAGTCTACCTTTTTGAAGAAGTACTAAAGTTACTACATGGTCAGCAATAGGAAAGAAGAATTGTTTAAAGGACAAATGAGGACGAAAGTTTAGAGGATTACCTAGATAGGTTTATCTTCTTATCTAAACATTGTGGTGGAGAAGTTATAAGTTTTGATATTCTGAAGACCCTATTCCTTAAAGGTATCAACAACGACACTTAGAGGAGCTTGGATTTAATGGGAAAAGGAGACATGTCCTAATTGGTATTGGATGATATTATGGAATTGTGTTAGAATTTCTCTTGAACCTGAGGAGGAATTAGGAAGTCCAAGTTCTCTTTAAAGGTTCCAATGACATTAGAAAAATTTGTGAAGATCTCGCCAACTTCAAGAATGACATTCTTGTCTAGTTGAAAACTAATTTAGACAACATACAGGCTAAAAAATGAAATCCTGAAACCTTGTCCATCTATTACGCCAGGTGCCAAAACAAACATTTTCTAAGAGAATGTCCTTTGGATAAATTTGATTAGATTGATGTTTTTCAAGTGTGTGAAAAAAATCACCCCACTGATTAGTGTGAGTTACTAAATTCCATAAAAAATTCCAAGAAAAGAACAACTCTAGTCAAGGAAGAAGTGAACATTTTCAATCAAAGAACTAGAGGCATTTTTTCCTAGGGTAAGAATTCCAATCCTAATTGGAGACCCCAACCCAATTGGAACAATAATCAATGGGGAGCACCCTTTCCTTAGGCATCACCTCTAGTATCCTCTAATTGGGGAACTTATCCCTGGGGACCTCCTAAATGGGAAAATCAATCTTGGGGTAATCCTTAGTAGCCTAATCAACCTTAGTAATAGTGGTACCTTCAAAATCTCATTCCTCAATGGAATCAACCTTGATATCAATTTTATACCAGCCCCAAGAGAATTCCTACTCAACAACAAAATCTTCTACCATCCCCCCAAAATGTGCAACAAAATGAACAAGTTAACCAACCACCACTTTCAGTGCAACTAGTTCCAAAACGAAAGAACAATTTCCCAAATACTCTAGTGTATTCTGCCGAACAAGACAATATTACTGGACTTAATGCCATACACTATGGAAACTTGAAATTGAGGTTTGGGAAAACACTTTCCAGCTGACTATTGAAGAAATCATAGATGAACCTATCAAGAAGTCTTCTAAGAAAATCACAATAACACCGACATCTAGAGAACAAATCCTAGACATCACGCAACATAAGCCTAACCCGCCATCTTTAGCTAGAGCTTCTAACCTACCTCAAGAGGAGGGGGGTCAATCTCCAATTGAAATTTCAAAGGAATCCATGCTTAAGGATGAAATCAAAGTACCCTTCTAGAGTGTCTAAAACTAATTCCTATGAAAGATGCTTTGGACCCGACCTTGTCCACTGAAACTACATTGATATGATAAATTAAGCAATTGTAGATTGAAGTCCCCTTGTTACAAGTGATTGAAGAGATCCCTACATTAAACCAACTAATTAAATAGTTGTGTATCAAAACCCCAGGGAGAAAACCAAAATGAATTAACACTGTCCACATAAATGGGTACCTAGCTGACTTGTTGGCTGGAACGACCATTGCTTCGAAATATGATGATCTAGGTAGCCCACTTATAATCATAATAGTAAATGAGGTGGAAATACCTAATGCTTTGGTGGACCTTGGAGTGGCCATTAACGTGATGATTGTTGATGTGAAGGATAAATTGGGACTTACTAATCTACACCCCATAACTATAGTTTTACAGATGGAAAATCAATCCATAGCTATTCCCAAGGGAATCATTGAAAATGTTCTTGTTAAGGTGGATGGATGGGAATACCTGGTAGATTTCCAAATAATTGAGTTCCTGACACCCAAAGATAGTTATCCAATCATTCTTGGACAACCATGGAAGGCTATTGTTGGAGCCAAAATTGACTGTAGAGGAGGAATGACCATCTCACATGGATCCAATAGCAAACATTTTTTTGTATCCTCATGCCAAGCCTGTTGAAGACAATAAAGTATGGGTTTATGAATTGGATAGTCCCAACAGATAGGAAAATTTGGCTTCACTGGCCATGGTAGTCATCAAAAAACATGGTGAAGAATTAGAGGATGAATTGGAGAATGATGTGGAAAATATTACCATGGATTTGAGCAGTTAAGAGATGATGGAAATAGAAGAAATCCTAGGACACCTAATCAACATAGATCATGCAGAATTTGATTATGCTAGTTTGATCAGATTATCTTGTCCTTTGATGAACTTAGTTACAAAAAATCACCATTTCTTTGTAGATGTTGCCCGGCTTCATAAAATGTACCTCACAACTGTCCTCTTAACACCCTGATAAGGCCCATGAACACTGTCACATTCAACAATCTTGGAGTCAAAACCATTATGTTGTTGCCAGGAAAAATATTAAACATCAATAATTGGTTGAATGAGATGGAAGAACATAGATTGTTTGACACCTTGGTGAATATATCTAAAGCGTTCACCGAGGACTATATAGATATGAGATGAATATTCCCTAGTGTGTTTACACATCATATATATATTGAGGATGTTCAACCTATTCACCAACCACAACGAAGACTCAATCCTTCTCTAAAATACATCATTAAACCTGAGATTGAAAAACTCTTATAGGTAGGATTTATCTACCCAATTTTTGACAAGTGGGTGTCACCCTTC
Source organism: Sequoia sempervirens (assembly GCA_007258455.2). Taxonomy (NCBI): domain Eukaryota; kingdom Viridiplantae; phylum Streptophyta; class Pinopsida; order Cupressales; family Cupressaceae; genus Sequoia; species Sequoia sempervirens. Next base: position 69,687,502 of record VDFB02105785.1, read on the forward strand.
ATTGTAGTTCCAAAGAAGAATGGGAAGTGGAGAGTGTGTGTAGATTATAAGGAGCTTAACAAAGAAACATGCAAATATTATTTCCCTCTACCATTCATGGACTAAGTGTTGGATAACTTGGCCAGGAGGAAACATTTTTCATTTTTGGACAGATTTAGTGGATACAACTAGATACAAGTAGTAGCACAAGACTAGGATAAGACAACCCTTACCTTCCCTTGGGGAAAATTTGCATATCAGGTTATTCTCTTCAGGCTATGTAATGCCCCTTCAACTTTTCAAAGGGCCATCCTAGCTATATTTGCTGAGTTGGTGAGTGAGTGTGTGGAATTTTATATGGATGACTTCAATGTATATGGTTCAACTTTTGATGAAGCCCTCAAAAATCTAGATAAGGTGTTAAAGTGATGCAAAGATCAGCGTTTATCCCTAAGCCACAATAAATTTTTGATCATGGTAGAGCAAGGAATAGTGTTGGGACATCATATTTTAGTCAAAGGGACTAAGGTTGATCCTAAGAAAATCAAAGTAATACAACAACTCAAGATCCCAGAAACTCAGACTGATGTTAGGAGTTTCTTAGGGCATGTTGGATACTATCAAAGATTCATAGAAAACTTTAGTAAAATCGCAACCCCTATGTTTTCTCTTCTTTAGAAGAATGTAGACTTCCTTTGGATGTCTAAGTTTCAATCTTCATTTGAAATTATCAAGGAGAAACTCATCTCTGCCCTTGTCCTTCAATGACCTAGTTGGAGCCTTCCATTCCATATTTATGTTGATGTGTCTGATGATGCCATTGGGGAGGTTCTAGGACAAGAAAATGAGAATGGGGTGAAATATGCTATATACTTCATCAGCAAGAATTTGATGCCAACAAAAAAAAATATACCATAATATAGAAAGAATTCTTGGTTGTAGTTCACGTGATCAATAAATTTTGACTTTATGTCATGAGATACAAAGTCACAATGCATACAGTTCATTTTTCCATCAAGTACCTCATGAATAAACTAGTGGTAAATGCAAGGATAATTAGCTGGTTACTTCTCGACACCTCCACTCTAGGAATTCAATGTAACAATTGTTGAAAAACTAGGAAAATCCAATGTAGTCACATATTTCTTATCCTAGATTAAACATGATGGCAATTGTGCTCTGGTACAAGATGAGTTTCTAGATGAAAATATGTTTTTCATCTTCATTAAAACCTCTTGGTTTGCTAATATTGTAAATTATTTGGCAATAGTAGAAGTACCACCTCATTTCTCATCAAAATAGAAAAAATTCCTTGTTAGAGAAAGTGCCTCTTTCAAATGGATTAATGGGATCTTGTTTCCATGTGGACCCGATATGGTTTTACAACGGTGTGTTAGGGAAGATGAGATCTATAGTACCCTGAGAACCTTCCATGATGACCCTTTAGGAGGGAATTATTTTGCTAAGAGGAAAACCCACAATATTTTGGGAGAAAGATATTATTGGCCTTCAATGCACAAGGACATTAAGAAATGCATTTTCCAATGTGATGAATTCCAAAGGGTAGGAAGACCAACTACCTCTAATGAAATGTCCCTACTGCCTCAAGTAATCCTTGAAGCATTTGAAAAATGGGGATTGGATTTTATTGGCCCTATAGACCCTCCTTCACAAGGAAAAGAGTACATTCTAGTCTGTACCGATTACCTAACTAAGTGAGTTGAAGTGCAAGCCCTACGTGTTGCTAGGGAGGAACTCATAGCTAATTTTCTCTACAACAAAATTTTCCTTAGATTTGGAGCTCCAAGGACAATAGTCATAGACCATGGCCCCTATTTTATGTCTAAATTTCTATTAGCATTCACAAATCATTTCCAAGTAAGTCATAAGAAGTCCTCACCCTACCACCTATAGGCAAACAGATAAGTTTTAGTCACTAATATGGACTTGGAAAACATTTTAACAAAAATAGTTTCTTCAAGAAGGAAAGACTAGGCTAGGAAACTACTAGAAGTTGTCTCAGCCTACAACACCACTTGGAAATCAACTACTAGCTATAGTCCATATGATTTAGTCTTTGGGAAGAAACCCCTCTTACCCATTGAATTTTAACTCCAAACCCTTAGAACGACCATGGAACCGGGCATGGATCTTAAAGGAGCCCAAATTGAGAGAGTTTTATAGCTTAGCAAACTAGACAAACTACATTTGGACATTGTACATCAAACTCAATTGCTCCTTGAAAACAACATAAGGTCTAGTACAATAAACATATCAAAGAGAAAGAATTCCATACTGGGGATTTGGCATTATTGTTTGATCCCATATACAAGGATCATCAAGGGAAACTTAGAATGCACTGTCTTGAACCATACAAAATTTCTAAAGTATTTTCCAATAATTCGGTCCAACTGAAACCTATTGATGGTGATATACAAACTCTTCTAATTAATGGGTACTGATTACACATCTATCATAAGCCTATTAATAAAGAAGAGTTTACAAAAATGGTAGAAATGCAGGGAGAAATCCAATCCATTGACTCTGCAGAGGCAGGGTCAATATAGTTTTGTCGAATAAATAATCTTGCCAAAAAAAAATTATTGAATGTTTCTTCAAATTTCTTTATCAGCTTCACCATTTGGACTTGGCTAAATTTTGTGTATATTTTGCAGGACTTCATCTTTTTGGGAAACACAATTGTAGTGGACCCTACTACAATGCTTTGAAACTTGTCAACACGGTTGTCGCAATGCTTTGGAACTTGTTGCGATGCTTCAAAACCTATATAACAAACCCATCCCACTCCTTGACCTAATCCTACAATTTGATGCATCACTATGCTTTGGGGAGCCAAGGCCAAAATGACACATCTTTCTTCATTCTGGTGGCATCTTCCAACGATGCTCCAAAATTTTGTTGTTTCTTCTTTCTAGTGGAATCTTTCAGTGATCCTTTGAAATTATGATGTTTCTTCCTTCTAGTGGCATCTTTCTAGTGATGCTCCAGAATTTTTCTCGAGTGCTCCAAAAAAAATTTTAGATGCTCTAAAAAATTTTGGTTGTTGCTCTGGTTGCATCTTTTGACGATGCTCCAAAAATTATGGCTGCTTCTGTGATTACATCTTTTGACAATGTTCCAAAAATTTATGTTGTGCTCTGAGTACATCTTTCGATGATGCTCCATAAAATTTGGCTGTTGTCCCGACTATATCTTTCCAACGATGCTCTAGAATCTTCAATCTCATTGCCATGTTCCAATGACATCTCTCTATGATGTTTTGAAACTCTCTTTTTCTCTATTTTGATTGCATTTTTTGATAGTTCTCTTGAGTTTTGTAAGCTTTTTCTCTTCCAGTCTTTTGATTTTTACTAAGTTTCTCTCATTCCCATCATTTGATTTTTTTTCGCTTCGAGATATGCTCCCTAATAATTTTTTTCCATATCATAATGTATCGTTCCATAATAAATAAAAATTATTGACATTTTTTTTGTCATAATAATTTTCACCGCCATTTGAACCATCCCATCCATGCCATTATTATCCACTACCACCCTCACCAAATCATATGACTATCTAATTGTGCTAGCACATGTGAGTGACATTCGATGTAATGACAAGAGATAAAGTGTGTGTGAATTTATTTATTTAAAAAGTTAGTACTTATTTTTAATAAAGGCTAATTAATTGGCTTGACATGTTCCTTCTTTCAATTTTGAAACATTTCCCTTCCCATGATTGCTAAAAGTATGACAGTCGTTGTGTAATTCCCCATGAAAAATTGTCATAATTACTAAGTAAGGTGATAAGAAAGGTGATAATTAATTCCTCCTCCATTGGGTATATCGACACAAAATTCTTTTTCCATCTATAATTCAGTAAGAAAAAATTATAGAGTTTTGTAGAATTTTTCCAACTAGCAAAGAAACAAAGAGAATGAGAGGAGCCAAGAAGAAGTCTGAGCCAACTTCCACAACTCCATTATTGGCATTGGGCAATATTGCAACTTTATTTCAAAAATCTAGGTGCCTAGAATTCATGAAACAAATTGAAGGGTATACAGAGCAACTCGTGAAAGAATGCATGGAGAATTTCACAAATGGGCAAACCTTGGTGCATGACAAGCAATTCTTGGAAAGTACAAAAATCATTTCTCATCTTTTTGGTCTCGAAAATAAGGGAATTGATTTGAATGAGAATTCCAATGTTCCCTATCAAAAATTGATAAAACTATTTCATAGGAAAGGGGAACCCCAACCTGTAATGACCATAACCACCAGGGGACAAAATAAAGGAATCCATAGAATGTCTCTTCCAAAACTCTAGAGGACTATTGTAGCCTAGATAATTAATTATTTCACCTATGAGGGACATATAACTACAATAGTGGGACCCCCTTTTTGTTTGTTGAATCATTTACTTTGCAACATTGAGGACCCTTCTCTTATGGTAAATTTACCAGCCTTCCCGTGTCATTTAGTCACCTCTATGATGGAAAAGTAAAAATTTGGGATAGCGCCCATCAACATCATGATCTCATATAGTTGATATGCAAATATCAGCCATAGAAGAAGTGGAAAAAGTTCCTACAGAAATTTGAAAAGGTTGAACCTAGAAGATCACTCAAGGAGGGAAAATATTCCAGGAAAAAAGAACAGTTTTTAGAAGAACCCTCCTCGAAGGCATTGGATGCTCCTGAATCCCAACAGACCTTAACAACTCCTAGAAAAAATGTGTTGGAAACTTTGTTGGATGAGCTAGAAACCCCAACATAGGAAGGAGAAGTGGAAATTGTTCACTCTGGAGATGAAGAGGAACCTCCTCGCAAGAGGAAGAAATGAAGCAAAGTTACCTTTCAAATGAATCCTCCTCTATGGAGAAGTAAAAGGTTGTCTTCAGGGTCCAATGAAACCAAACCCTAGGACATAGGAAGTACTTCCAAAATGAAGAAAACTAGGACTCAAACAAAGGTAGTGGAAATTGAAATCCCACATAGTAGTAAGGAAATAGATGAAATAGAAAAGTAGAGTGATAAATTTCCTAGGGAAGAGGACAAGAAAACCCCATCATGCAAAGAACAATAGGAGGAAAAAATACAGTCATTGCATTTAGTGAAAATTGAAGATGAACCTATGGGGGGACTTTCTTCTTTTCTTGATCGGATGGGAAGTATACTTGAAATTGAAGAAAATGTGCCTCATATTGATATAGAAATTCCTTAGTCATCCTTTCCTATGGACATTGGGGAAGAAAATGTGCCTCATATTGATATATAAATTCCTTATTCATCCTTCTCTATGGATACAAGGGATACAAAATCTAGCTAGAGAGGTGAGGAATTAGAAAAATTAAAAGTAGAAATAGTGGAATTAAGAACCAGGCCATAGGATGATGAAGCATAAATTAACCAGTAGAAAGAAGAGATTGAGGTGAAAGCTACCATTGTAAATAAAATAGACCAAGAAATTGCAAGATTGATAGTATGGATGGAGGAAAAAGGTAAGCTCATTGAACAACTGCAATACCAAATTCAGAAATGGAATTAATAAGATAAGAAGCACAAGGTTGCTCTGTATGAAAAGGATAAGAATATTCAAGACTTGAAAAATAATTTTATGCAATTATTTAGTGGTTTTGAAGAAGAAAGAAATAGACAGGAAACTAAATTGAATGCTTCTATGAGTAAGATTATGGAATTAGAGTAAGATTGTGGAATTAGAGTAAGATTTGCAAGAGAGTGACACTAAACCAATTATGGAGTCAAAGGAGACACAAACTAAACCTATTATAGAATGGTTCCAAGTACACATCCCTCCAATATTAATGAAATAGATAGAGCGATGTTATCTTTTAAGTGATGTGGAATTTGGGAATAGTAGGTTGAAGAGGGAATTTGTAATGTTAAGAGAATCTTTTCATAAAGCATGCATGGGTAAACATGATGCTTGTGAAATTGGTGAACTACTATTAGCCTATAGAAGACCATCTAGGATGGACTATGTTTCTTATTGAACAACTTTTAAGATGGAAATTACAAAGAATTTTCCAAAATCATCCACATGATCCTAATGGCAAGGAATTTGTAAAGATAGTTGTTGAGTCACAACCTGAACAACAAGATTTTTTATGTGAGTTCTTTGTTCATAATTTTCTCCTAGAAAAATATACAAATTTATTTGTCACAACCTGAACAACAAGATTTTTTATGTGAGTTCTTTGTTCATAATTTTCTCCTAGAAAAATATAAAAATTTATTTGTTAATTTCTTTGTGGGAGAGGTACAATTGAGATCATTCTTGTCTACAATGAGAAATCAGCTTCACTAGCTAGATAGAGCAAGGGAATATGCACATGCAATTTAGACTATGGGGTTGCAAATGAGATATCCTCATAGGAAACCTTTCTTTTTCAAGGTAAAATTTTTTAGCATTTGGCTCAAAAAGGAAGTACAGGGGAAGTATAATAATAACCTTTGGTTGTGCTATAATCACTTCCAAGATCAAGGACCAAAATTGATAGGCAGACCTTGGTGTGCTTGTGAGGAATGGTATACCCCTCTCCCTATGTTTTTGAAGAAGAGGGAGCTGATTCCACCCATTAATATTAAATGGTCCTATAGAAGGGAAGTAGCTCTGGCCAAGATCCTTGAAGAACTAAATGTTAATTGGATTGGTATGAGGTATAGACCTCCCTTGCTTCTCTCACCACCTCCTTCAATATATAAAAATACAAACTAGAGTGATTATGGCTTTGAAAGATGGGTACAAAGAGCCACTTTTCATCAAGGATTCTTGAGGGAGCCAGAGGAACTAGACACAGAAGCAGATGAATTCTATGATCTCAATTCCAAGTATGAGGAGATGTATAAGGGGAATGAAAGATAGGGGACACACCAGAGAGTAGGAGGACCTACTGGGGCTTAGGAAGTGAAGGAAATGATGAGGTAAAATTAACCTTATCAATATAATGGACTTAACATTCAAACTCATAGCTTTCAGCCCAATTTATCCCACCAATTAATTACCTTTAGGATAAATAATTTCTCTCTTTCTATGAATAAGCATGCAAACTTTACTTCTTGAAATTAGTCAATATAAGCTAACTTATGATGATTTCATGGTTTAGTTCTTGAGATTTTCATATGTCAACTTCCACCCCTAGTTACCATTCCAGTCAAAATGGAAATGAGTGCATGTCTCAACACCATTGAAGATAAGTGAGTGGGTGCCATAATTTCAAGAGCATATTTTATGGGCTGAGTCTTCATAGTTCTATTATTTCTAGTTTCAAAAACTTTATGGATCATGTTGAGCCTCTTTAATATTTCATGTCATGGGCTTTAAAGTCCATTAGTTGTTGACAATCTGTTAAAGACTTTATTAATTGGAAAGTAGGATTTTGTTAACCAATTTCATATAAATATGTAACTATTGAAAATGATGAATACAGAAGAATATCCTTATTCTTCCAATATGTCTTTTCTAAGAAAAACTAATATATGAATAAAATGAGTTTTCCCACCACTCTTTGAATTAGTGAGCAATGTGAATGGAATTCTTGGAATGAAGCGATTTGGAGATTACTAGTGCATGTGATCTGTGATAGCTATAGAAACACCCAAGAGCTACCCACTCGAGGGTTATTGATAGATAGATAAGTATTTTACTTCTTGTTATGTACTTTATTTTAGTAGATAAAAGTTGAAATTTGAATTCATTTTCATGTGTGTGTGTCATGCTGTTAGTGTCAATCCTGCAAGTTGTAGCTAAGTCTATAGTCTTTGAATTCAGTATCTGAAGTTTCAGAACACTTTCCTTTAGTTTTTTTTATAAATTATTTTATGCTAGTTGTTGGATTGTTATCTATTTCACTAGATCAATGTTTCCTAGTTTCTTTAGAATTTTCACTTCTTCAGTAATTTACACATTCTTTAGATTAATTATTTCCATCCCTTCTAGCTTAATGGTGATGATTTTTAGATTCATATTTTTTTCCTTTCTAGTTTAACTATTTTCATATTTCTAGATAGATGATTTCTTGCTTTCTAAGTTTAGAGGTTTTATAGTTTAGATTTTTATTCAGCTGATTAGTACTTAGGAAACCCGAGAGAGAGATAGTTGAGATGTCTTCTATTGCATATAGCCTTTGGACACTTCCCAGTCGATATATTGATGTTTTTATCAACTAAAGTATTAGGACCTAACGATAGTCTAGCTGGCTTCAAGGACAATATTTAATGCACCTCTTGACTTCTACAAGTGGATTTTGTGGCACGATCATACCCCTTTATTATTGTTTTTTTGTCCCTTCTGATGGAGCCCATGCCTAAATTGATGATTTCATGATGGATTTTGGATGTGCTTTTGGATAATATTTATTGCTAGTGTATGGGTGTTGAGTGTTGATCTTTCTTCTTAGACATGGGTTCTGAGTTATTGCTAATCTATAAAGGCAAGAATTGTATTCATTTGAAGGGTTCTTCCTTTTGGCTCTCCCTAAGGTTTCCTCTGGTAGACGTATGTAATTTTTTTTATTCTACAATTGTAAAATTGGCTTCTATGCATTTATATAAATAAAATTGGCCTATCTTACCTCCTCTTGGTTATAATATGATGTGTATACTATCGTGTCTCCATATTCACAATTTTTATGCTATTTCATTCATGTATGATTATGTTTTCCATGTTGTGGTTGTTTTTCTATGAACATATTTCCTTTGCCGCATCTAATAAACCCTAACCTTCATGTTATCTTTGAAATATCACAAAAGTGAAAAGTTGTGTATCCCTCTTGGCCTCTTTTATTTGCATCTTGTGTTATCATGAAGTAGGAAGAAACACATTTTTATCTTAGTGTATCACCTCCCATTTCCCTTTTATACATTATTTCTATCCCTTTTCCCTTGTGAGTAGTTAGAGGAGGGTAGTGAGAGGTCTTCATGTGTTGAGTTCGACCAACACATTCACACTTAGTTTAGAAGAGGAATTTGGCCTTCTCTATAGATTCAACCTTAACTTGCAAGGTCCCACACCTTGAGGCTATTTCCATTGTCATTGGAATGATGAGCCTTTATTTAGAAAGGTGTAGTTTTATGTAACAATAATATTTCAATTTGTATTTTTGTGATGATTATTTTTTTTGGTCGGGTATGTGCAGAATCATGATGGGCCAAAAAGTGACAATATGATGGGTATGTCGCTGACAACTTTTTTTACCCAAAATTGATAAAATGAAAAGGGTTCTTAAAGGAGATTCTCAACTTTCCACCAATATAAATTATGCTTTACTTTGAATTTAATAAATAATTATTATTCATTTTCTATTCAAATTATGACTAAAGTCCTAATTGATAGACTGATTGAAAATCATCTATAGCTTTCAAATGGTATCACAAGTTTTGAATCCAAAACATGCATCACATTCTATGCTTCACATACTATAGGATTAAAAAAGGAAAATTGAATTTCATGAAGTTTTGACCAAGTTAAGGTGGTTAGACATACGAGTTTTTTATATTTTTTAAAATTTGTAATAAAAAATATATAATTAATTAATTACTTAGGAAAAAATTACAAAAAAATATGCATCACATTGAGACATGAGTCCTCTACTTATATCTAAAATCTTATAAAAGTTATTATCATTTTATTGTTGTTAGGGTGGTTAGACAAACACCTGCTTCTTATTTTTCCCTAAAATTTAAGTGCTACTGCATTGAAAATTCAAATTTTCACCAAATAGATTTTGTTTTTTTTTTTAAACAAACCTGATAATTTAGAAACTACATTCAATTTGCTACAGATTCTACTCTTACATATTTTTAAAATAATATAGATAACTTATTCAATTTTTTTACGTCAAGTTGCCTAACTCTAATTTTTCTAATTTGTTTGCCACTTAAGGGCCTATTTTTCCCATGATGATCTTGCACATACCCGGTCATTGGAGAGGAGAGTGTAGAATTGTCATTATGGATTAACAATTTTAATTAGAGTGGGGCAACAACAACATGGTGAATTTTTCCAAAGATTGATTGGGTACCTTGGTATCACAATGGGTTCAATTTGGCTTAGCCAGATGTTATTGAGGGTTCCCTAACATTGCTTGAGGACAAGCAATATTTGGGGAGGGAGGATTATATATAATGTCCCCATTTTCGGTCATGTCAACATTGATATTAGCTTTGGCTTACTTGGTGACCATCAGTCATGCCAAAATGAATATTTGATGTTTTTGAGGAGCTCCAATGTATTTTAGCACCTTCAAATGTCACTTTTGATTAGGTTTTTGCATTTTCTATTTTTTTAGTTAGTTATGCGAGAAATATTTAATAAATAAATCATTAATATTAAGTTGTCAAAAAATTATAAAGTAAAAGGAAACTCAAATTAATTATTGAGTAAAAGTAATTATTGATGAAAGGGGAAACACTATTGTATTTCATTCCACTTTCCAATGAAACTTTGTTGAACTATCAACAAACTATTTTTGAAATTTCAATGAATCACTGAAAATAAATTCATCGCTGAATTTTTGTCAGTTTCCCGATGAGCTTTAAAACGTTGAAATCATGACTGAAATTCATTGGTTGCCACCACAAAAAAGGGACCTAGTGTTCATCAGAATATCAATGAAATTTGTGTCAATCTCATGACAAACAATAGCCATAATACACATGGCATGCCTCTCCCAAATCATTGGAACAACATGAGAAGTTTGTTGGAATTGTGACCAAGTTTCATCGAAATTCCAACAAACATTTGTTATTTGTTTGATGATCTCACTATCAGAATAAGATCAAAATTGTGTCAAAGGTATAGCAACCTCGTCGCAGTTTTTTTTTTGTCAAACTTGTTCGTCGAAATTTTGATGAAACATTGCAATTTAAATAAAAAAAAGATTTATTAGGAGGACTAGCTTGTGGTCTCATCAATAGAGCATGAGAAAGTATATCGTTGAGACTTATACCAATGGGGTAAGTTTTGAATGTTTACCTGACCCACTATGTCTTGTAGATATATTCCTAGTGCACCTGTCAGTGAAAGAAATGATGGTCTCGCTAATGAAACTTCATCGGTGAGACTTAAACATTCGAGCTAGCACATATTTTTCATGCTGAGATTACTTGTCTTGTTGATAGATTCTCTTCATCGATGAGACCATAAGCCAATCTCCCCAATATTTCTTCATTAGTAATCATAATCGCTACAATAGTTTTGATGTCTCATCGATGTGCTAAAAAGTGCTTGTAGCCCATAATAGGCCATGCCAATGTGATTTGTTTGCCACAATATCTTTGATCAGAAGGACTTTCAGGAGTAGAACAAGGTGACCATGGGTAATTATATTCTATAGGTCTAATTACATCCTTTTTTGACTCAAAATGTAGTTATTATTGAGAAATTTACATGAGTAAATAATTATAAAATTTTGAGTAAATCATTATATTCTCTAGGGCCAATTCACATAAACTACTCAAAACTAGGGAAATGTAGAATCAATGATACCTCAATTGTTGAACCAATCATTTGAATGATATGATAAAAAACACTTGCTCTTTCAACTTCAAATGAACACCATTGGAGAAGTGACTTATAGATGATACATGCAGCTATAGGTCTTCCATTACTAAAGACAATATCTTTTTTGATACACTTGATCAATGCATCTAGATTTTTCTAAAACCAAAATAACAAAAAAATGTAGTGTAAGGGAAAAAAAAAATCACCAAAGCTTTATAATATAATGTGCCTAAGCAAAAAAGTGATATAACTAGAAATACAAATAGAAGAGATAGATACTCCTCTAGAAGGTCAGAATCATATACTTGCTCCCTATTAGTGAGAGTCTTATGTGGCCTCTGCTCTCCATCAGTGAGCTCTTTCAAGGAAAACATAAGAGTCTATGAGTTCTACTAGACACATCTATTGGTTAAAATATTATTGAAAAACAATATTACTTATTTAAAATCGAGAGGAGATAACTAAAACTATACATAAAAAGATATAATTTGTTTATACTGGACAACCATGAGTGTATGATCATGATGGAATTTACCATTTTAAGGCACAAAAATGGACAATACATAATGACAAGTGGAAACTTAACCTCCTTGAGTTAACATCACAAGCCAAACTAGCTTTGGTCTCTACTAAACAATATTGTAAGATCATTGCCCACAAAAGAAACTTTGTGCTTCTGATAGTCCACAAATGCACCTACACAAGCAAGTACACACAATAATAGTGCTCACAAGTATGCCAAGTCCATTGCAGCATGAAAGGTTTGACAAGATATTGTAGCAATACAAAGACATATTTCTATCCCTCTCAGTCCTCTCTCTATCTCTTTCTATCCATATATTTCTCTACCTCTATCACAATCTCCTATATATATCATAGAGTCGTGAGGTTGGTATGAAGTAAGATTTTGTGTTCCACTTTGCTATAGTAGTACCTATAGGTCCTCAGGGTCATGGTGTGTTTTTTGTGTTTATCAATTCATCTCTCATGGGTACTTCTTGCATTTTTTTTATGCATAGTAGGATATCTTTTGTGAATAGTCCCTACATTTGTTTTAGGAAAATTGGTACATTTTTCACACATGCTTCCTGTGTTTGTTTTAGGAAAATCAATGTAGGAAAATAACATCCAAAAATAGATGCTTGGTTACTTAGGTGAGCAATAAGTATATTATTCAACTATAAAATGGCTATTCTAGCTACTGACCTTTAAAGTGTTGGTCTGAAGGCATGTAGGTAGACGAGCTTCGTTTGCTTCAACAAGTTCTACTACTTTAGCATCAGGGAACATCTAAAGTTTAGAGACCATAATTTACAATCATTCAACACAATATCACCTCATTTAACTTTATTCTAAAATTCACTAAGCTACAAACAAAGTTATAAAATGGAAATCAAACAAAGCACTGGAATAGATAATAACTACAAAATTCTAAAAATTCAGGCTTCAACCTCAAGGAAGGTTGGATCAAATAGTCATTGTAGCCATAATATATAGACAAATCTGCAACAAATTGCTCAGTATAGTCCTTCTGAGTAAACCCTTTTTCCCTTAAATCTTTTAAATTGGACATAATTATAACAACTAATAGAGGAAGTATCAATATGTACAATTAATGAACACTATCAAACATAGTCCAAATAGATGAGATAAGTGATGCCTTGTAATCTTGAAAACAATGCAGCAACAATCAAAATTAAAAAATTATCCTCTTTTATTCTCCTCTTAAGGTTTGGGAGGTCAGGTGGGAAATTCCCTCTTCTTCAAGCTCCTAAAAATTAGTACAAAACATATGAAAAAAATTTCATGGTTAAGTGGAAGCCTCCCATCAATAACAAGATCCAAATATCTATGTATCTATCTCTATCGAGCCTCTAAACCCTTTAGAGATGTCAAATTTTCCACTAACTTGTTATGCACAAAATTCAAATTTTAGAGTGATGTCAGCACTAGAAACAAAAGAAACAGAGCTTTGAAACCAAATCCACACACAACACAATGTATTATTCATAGAAAGCCATACAAACAAACTAAACTCAGAACATTGGAATGGAAACAACTTTAAATTATGATGTAGAGAATGGATTCACTTTACTGAACTAGAGGAACATTTCACAATAATGGGTTCTTCATCTAAAACATTTGTACGAGGTTCAAATAGTAAACAAATTGATGAAAGATATAGGAATTAAAAATATAGTTGGATGTAGTTGGATTGAAGGCCGTAAACTAGTACATGTTTTTTTGTGTAGGAGTCATATCACATCCATAAACATGGCAGAGCCATGCAAAGTTGGAGAAATTGGCTTGGAAAATGAAGGTATCAAGGTATAAAGAATCATTTTTTTGCCACCATAGTGAAAATTGAGAGCTTTCTTTCATCTTTGCATATTGGTTTGATGCTTCAAACGATGCATTTCTTATATTCAAAATTTCATTACCTTATTGAGCTTATATTTGTTTTGAGAATAGTTAATATTCTCTACATAATAGGGCTAACCACGTGATGGTGGAAGCTCATTTGGCCCCTCCCCCCCTCACATCACTCTCAATTCTCCATACCCGATCATATAACATTATTCATTCATTCATCCATTAATAACATATAGCATTCAATAATTATCATATAACATTCATTCATTAAGATATAACATTCATTCATTAACATATATAACATTCGCTCATTAACATATTCACATTTGTTCATAATATGATTACACTCACCTTTTTTTGTTTCCTTTTTGAAGCTAAAAAAAGATGAAGTGGAGTATCATTTTCTAAATCATTTGTCCCCCCTTCAATTGTTATTCCCTTTTGATCCGGTGAACATTTTTCAGTAAAATTGAAGTGTCTTATTTTTCTCCAGAATCAGCACCATCAGGAAGAGCTCGATGTCCTGGTTCCAACGCAACTCGAACGGAGCGAAAAGGAGTCCGTTTGCACGAGTTATAGCCAGTCAAACCTTTGGTCAAACTTGAATCAAAGGGCATCCAAAAGGCGAAAAAAATGATGTCAAAAATCGTCGAAGTCAGCATCATCGCGAAGAGCTCGTCGCAAGCTTTCCAACGCAACTCGTTTCGTCGAAATCCGACATCGTAGGCGCAAGATATCATCAGTCAAAGATCGTGCTATGAAGGGTTGACTTTGACCGTACGGATGCTGACGTCAGCATTCCGTACTGTACGGACTGTGAAATGGCCGAATCAGAATTCAACACGTGGCATCTTTGTCAGAATTGTACGGAACCAATCGGATGGCGACACGTGTCCATCCGTACAGTCAGCGGCACACGTCAGCACCCAGTTGGCATGCGTCATCGTCCACGTCGGCCGACCAGTCATCATCCATGTCAGCCTTACACGTCAGTTACCACGTATGCGTCTGAGTCAGCAGGATCATCGTCGAGAACATCGAATCAGAGACCGCCACGTGGCACCCTCCTGGTGCGACATGTGGCCCTTCGTTTCTCCTCCATCGTCGGCATGTGAGTCATCGACATCGCAGTCAAACGGACATATCAGCAGTTCGTGCCAGTAGAAACTCGCCACGTGCTCCTCCTATCTCCTATGTTAGTTTGGCATGTTGGTTGAATTTGTTAGTAAAATCGTTATACCGGTCCGCATGTGACTCGATCCGCCGACCTCGCGCACAAGAGCCGCTGGCTTCACCATTGTGCTGGAACAATCGCGCACATCCATAGAATTTGATAGGTTATTTTTGATCATTGTGCATATCGAATTCTATGGAAAAATGAGTGGCCGACGGGAGTTGAACCCGCACCGGCCGGTCCCCAAAACACTTCACACCGCTGCGCTATTGAACCGGTCGAATATTATTGTGGCGTCGGTTTAATTTGCTCTATGTTTTAAAACCGAATACCTTTATTTTTAAAATAAGAACAAACTCCCTCTAAAATTAAATCACTATAATCCTTTTTAAAGGATTTAATCAAACCTCCAAAACCTCCAAAGCCCGGAAATAAGAAGATTGAAGGGCTAGAATTAATAGTGTGATTTTTTGATAAAGATTTTCAAATATCTATTATGTAAAATGGGGGGATTATGATTTTTTTTAATGATTTCTATGTAAATTAAGGGGATTTAACAAGGATTTTGATGTAATTTGGAGAGATAAGGTGATTTGGAGAATATTTTGTAAATCAATTGGTTAGTAACCAAATTGAGCAAATTTTATGTATAAAAGGGGGGCTTGAGGAGAGAGTTGATATAAGTTTTTTTACAGGTGATGAAGTCCTGATGCTGAAGTGATAGAGGAGGGATCTTGTTGAAGAGATTTTAAAATCATTCTTGCATGTCAGAGTGTCGTTACACTGCCGAATTGCTTGAAGAATGGTGGTGCTTTTGTAATCGATTTTGGAGATTAATCGGATCGGTCACACTCTATTGGAGTGGACCCGGAGACGTAGTCACATTCTGTGACGAACTCCGTTATCAAGCATTGTTTGCACTTCTCTTCTTCTCTCTCTTTCTGTCTCTCATTTCCTTTCTTTCTGTTAAATCACCTTGTTATTTCTTTCATTCTGTTATTTCCTAAAGTTAATTTTGATTTAATTAACTTGAAATAAACATTGTAAAGCATTGTAAAAGTTTAAACATTTAAACTGCAATCTAGTCTAGATCCTACACAGATCACCTTTGCTTGTGATTTTAATGTATGCCTAGTCATGTACTCATGACGTGGACGCCGCTGCAAGGGGGGGTCTGCTGCAATAACAAAGAAATGTTAAATTATATGTTTAATTATTATTGTTACAAGTATTTCATTCATTAAAAAAGCATTAGAGTGGTTCTCTTTACCTGATGGGGCCACATCATGTTCCTGATCTTCTCTTATAGCCTCATGCTCAACATGTTGAACACCCTATAAATCTTGATCTAGAGTTGAAACACGAAAGGTTGCATTAATTAATACACCAATTACAATTAAATATGTTTAAAATAACATTGGAGTGGTCCTCTTTACCTGATGGGGCCACATAATGTTCCTAATCTTCTCTAGCCTGATCATGCTCAACATTTTGATCATGTTCTACATGCTCTAAAGTTGAAACATGAAAGGTTACATTAATTAATACACCAATTGCAATTAAAGATGTTTAATTGTATTAATCTACACTATTTTTTGTATAGCACATGAATACATCTACTACCTGGATGCACAACATGACGTTCATCTACAGGTTGTGCCACACCCTCACTAGGCTGCATTCTAATGTCATGTGCAGTATTATCATTGCTTGTCTATTTAAAACAAATAGACACATAATTACTTTATAGTGGAAATTAATATTGAAATAGATTGCACAAGTATTCAATTTTATATAAACTTTATTAAGTTTATTTACCTATGTGTCAGATGCAGTTGAATATTGTGTTTTCCCATTCAAGACTCTTTGTCATTCAGCCATGGCTCCATAGCCTTGCTTGAAGGAAATCTCCAGGTCCTCTTCTGGGGGCACTTTGTTAAATTCAGAGCCCTGTATTTTTCCATAAGATCATGAATTTTCTTCTATGGTGTGATAAAACCAAAATTGTTTGCAATTTATTATTTGGATGCAATATTTCATTTATTGATACTTACAATTTGTTCAGCTAATTTCATATAACCACTAGAGCCAAGTTTGTTTTGCCCATTTTTTTCTAGTCTTGCCTAAATTGTCTTCTTTGATGTGTTGGGCAGCCTATGAAAAGTTTTAAATACGTTAGATTATGTAAAAAGAAAGAGTAATCAGTATATAATTACATTGCTGATAGTATCACATACCTTCCTTGGCCGAGTGGTGTCTTTCTTTTTTTCTTTTCAACCTTCTCCCTTCCATCCGACACCATGTCCTTCCACTCCCTCTTTGGGATCATGGGCGAACGCTCATACTTTTTGTTCTTCTCTAAATGTGACCTATATTGGTCCCTCACATACTTTAAATAGATACCAACTTTCTTAAGGACCTTTGTTTGGTTGAATTTTTTATCACTGAACATCACAACTAAACAATTAATGAGCTCATCTTTTAAATCTTCATTTTGGGCATTCCACCATGTACGTATGGTGGGCCCGAAGAGCTGTAATGTAATATCACTTAGATGTTTATAAAAAAAATCATTTCCTACAAAATGATCATGGGATCATTAGTCTAAAAAGAGTGATCAATTAGTAAATTTCAATTGGATTATATATAATAATAATAAAAACATTTTAAATTACCTAGGACCTTCTCTATCTTTATGGGAACAAAACCCTTGGTCATCACAAATGTGACCAACAATGTTCCTGTGCTAGTAATATGGGAAGATCCAGGAAATAATACTAAAACATCACTAGTACTAGTGGCCTCTGCATCCCCAAGTACATGTCTTGATGCATTTTCTAGTATGTGTTGTCGACATTTCAATCGACAATATAGGCACAAATGTTGCGGTCAGATGATGTGATGTATGCACAAGAAGATTAGGATCACCAATTGTACCAACCCCTACTCCTTGGGCAGCACCTACAATATCCTAATCATGGTCAGCAACATCATGAGGATGCAAAAAACCCTGTAAAAATAACACATATTTTAGTTCATGATATAATAGAGTACAAAATATAAAACCATGAATGAACTTATGTTATAATTAAAGACCTCATGACAGCTTACTTGCAAGTTTTGTACTCAGTCAATATTTTAACCCTCTCTCTTATCTCATCTATTTGAGGTACTATGAATAGCAATTGAAAGATTTCTTCATTTCATTTTTTTTGTGTCTTCCTTATCATATCGAGAAGGTTTGTTGAATATGTGATGTCATCATCCAATAATAATGACTACACCTTTCCCCTATGGATGCTCTCCTCTACTACTCGTGCCTTACCATGATCAGCTAACTACAATGAGAATATTAAAAACATTATCGAAATTAACCCAATAAAATTATGAAAAAAACATAATAATAAAACATTTTGCTCGAATCTAATTTGTACAATTACAATGAGGTAAACTTGTCAAGTATAAGTACCTGAAGATGCATCGCGATTTGTGGTCTAGGTCAGAGCCTTCCCCATATGATCAATATCTTGCTATGAAAAAAATTAAATATAAAAAAATATTACTAAAATGAAATCAATAGACTTATGAAAATAATAATAATAATAATATGGTATATTGGAGTCATTAATTGGAGGTTGGGTAAAATGGTATATAGTATGTACCACCCCCATAGTAACTGTGTTTGTATCTAAGCAATTCAAATTGTAATCGATTAGCAACTCTTCCCCTATAGTTATTGATTTTATTGCACATAAGAATACACAATTTCCCTCGTGCACCTCAAATATGAAATTGGGTTGCTTATTTGTTGACCTAGGTCATGTATTGTTTATAATCCCTACAATATTCCCTAATGCTTTTGGCCTTCCATCAATGTACACAACCACTCCTTTATTTTTATCCTTATCTTTTAGTTGTATATAATTTGTTGACAGTGCATACCTATGCATACTTCATGTATATCGAACCAGTTGCATCCAATCTTTGTAACTGTAATAGGGTTTGACATACTCCATGAAGTCAATAAATTTTTGATAACGAACCTTTATGTCGTCCATGTAAAATAGGCCCAAACCATGTAATTATGATGGTGCTATGCAATATATCCTCTCGTTGACACAAAAATCAGTGTTTATTGGAGAAAGTTCATTGGGTACCCATTATTTTTGTAGATTTTTGTACCTCAAGGGCACCTCGATGTCACCTATGCTCTCATCATCATAAGAACATGAGTCCCCTTCAGCAAGAAAAAAATCCATGTATTTAATAAAAAAATTTCTTCTAATCTTTTGACCTCTAGTTGATCTCACTCTTTTAAACCTACTACATGTCTTGCTTTCCTCTTCCCTTCTTGAATATACCTCGCTTGAGGAAGATAGATCTAACAAATACCTATTTGGTGGTACTTGCACTCATAAGGATGTTGAATGAAGTTCTTTCATGGTGATGTGATCCCAAGGTGACATTATGATAAATCTATCATTTCATCGCTAGAATTTGATAGGTTATAAGGTAATCAAGTCTTGATATATTACAAGTTATTGTTACTACCGTCCAAATGTGTCCATCACAAATCAAATCTACTTAACATTCTAGCTCCCAAACTTTGTAACAAGTTTTAAATGTGACTATGGTCCACTAGTTACACAACCAAGGCCTCAAATGTATTTTGTAATTGTAATCAAAGGACATTTTCTCTTCATTCAAGTAAATAAACTTGAAGGGAAACACCACCAAGTGGTTTATTGGACACCTACATGACTAAAAATAGCATAAAATTTACATTTAATTTCTATATGTCTAAGTGGTTAATGAGCAGGGAGTGTGTACTAGGCCTGGTTAAGTCATCTTAAGTTTATGCTTTGGCAATAAAAATTGTTTAAGTCATCTTAAATCTTCCTATGTCTAATTGCTAGGATACTTTTGGTATGTTTTAAGGTAGGATGAGTGGTTGCATCAATGTTCTAGTTCTCTATGACAAGGTTTCAACATCTTCAAATAGTGAAGGTTAGTGCTCATAGTCATTTGAAACAACAACATTTTCATTATGCATGATGGTAGGATTTGATAACTTACAAGAATTGGCTACCCAACAAACTTAAAGTTAAAAGATTTTTTTTTGGTTTAAGGGGTTAGCACTTTCTTTCATCTTTGCATATTAGTTTGATGCTTCAAATGATGAATTTCTTATCCCATTTCTATAATATTGTATTCCCATCCCATTGCAATTGTTGATACCAAAATTTCATATCAAATACCACATTGTTGAAGCAGTTTTCTATGTTTTTACTATTTTTCTAAAGTTTTTTTGTGTTGCATGGATCCGTACAAGCTTGAAATGCTATAATATCATTGGTGTAGATAAATATATGTGTTTCCTTTCATTTACACTTTTTTGAAGTGCTAAATTATTGTTTTGTGGGAGAAAACAATCAAATATAAGGACTTCCTTGTTTTTTCTATGTAAGGGTTTGAGGGCTAAATAGAAATGACATCCACCAATCCACCCACTTTCTTGGAATTTTAACTCTATGGATTGGTGTGCAACATGGTATGATAGAGGTTCATTTATTGTAGGGGTCTATTAAAGCAAGAAACTTGGCATTGAATTGATGCCCTAGGGTTGACAAGGGAAATTTTCTTGTGAATTTGTGGTTGTTAAGTCAGGGTTTGTCAATTTGATGGATACATTGGTAGATTCATGGTGACACTATTTTATGGTCCAATCTCTACTTCAAAACAAAAATATCTCTAACAACTCTAAGAGCTATAATGGGATGGCCACCATCCTAGGAAAGATTCTTCATTCTCACTTTTAGGTGTTAAAATTTAACAATACCCTGATTGATGAAAGAGCCCAAAGATCCTTTCTCCATGGTATGCAAGTACACAAAGTAGTGGTCTTCTCTTATATGATTGGACATGATTTAAAGAAATTAGCTAGGAATTATTCATTTAACCTAAGGTTTTCTCATAATGCCATCACTGGAAAAGTATGATCAAATTCTTCTATTATGAAGAAGTGGTCTATGTGCCTCTAGTAATCACTATAAATGTTTGTAAGGATAAAATTACTAATTGCATCAGGTCGGAGAGAATCAAATTTGAGTTCTTCAAAGATTATATTCCTCTATTCATAATTTTTAAGGGTTGTGTGTGGAGGAGGTTATCACTACCAAGAAGGGAGGAGACCTTTCCTTGCATATGTTTGTGGTGGAGGTATTAAAGAAGAATTGTATGCCTCTATTTCCATTTATTAGATCTAGCTTAGCCTAGCATATACTTGGATTAAGTCTACAATTTCTTCAAAATCATGTGATGAAGACTATGTGTGATGAAATCCTAGACCTTTGGGGGTGCCAATGTACAAGAAGATATTTGGAAACTAGGCATGAAAATTGTAGGTTAAAGAGAATGAGGGTTCCAAACTTACAGTACTCATTGTCTCTTGGTCTTTGATTTTCCCTGAGTGCTCTCAACCTCTTCCTCGACACTAGTATTGACCTTTTTTTCACTCTTCCAAACTCTTCCTCAGTGCTGGTATTGACCTTGTTTTCACTCCTTTGCTCTTCATTGGTGCTAGTATTGACCTTGTTTTAACTCCAAACTCTTCCTCGGTGCTATTATTAACCTTTTTTTCACTCCTCCAAACTCTTCCTTGGTGATGGTATTGACCTTTCACTTCTCCAATTTGACGAGCTACAACCTAGTTTCGTTAGGTTTTAAAGTATGTTAATTAAATTGAAAATTATGGTGCCATTTAGCTATGTTTTAATATTCTACAATATAGTTAAGTATCTATTAGTGAAATATATATTAGCTATATTAGATTTATATTTTGTAGCTCATTTTTGTAGATTAATAATAGACATTCATGTTCTTTCTTCATGAAAGCATATATTCTATATTTTCCTTGGTGTTCTCCCAATATAAAATATAATTAATATAATATGTATTCAATATAATAGTAATATGAGATTAAATTATATATAATATAATCATATTTATTATTGGATAATAGTATATATAGGCTTTTACCTGATATTATAGAGGATTTTACCATTAGAATATAACTAGTTTACCATAAAATGGCAATTGAAACTTTTTTTCCAATGAAACAATAGTGGTTTCCAGGCATGAATTTGTTTCAAACTCAAATCTCACAATATATGTAGCCTATTAGCTAATAGAAAGAGATATAGAAACTAAAAATATAGAGAATGAGAGAAAGAGATGAACTTAGATATATAGGGAGAGAGAAAGAGAGAGAGAGAGAGAGAGATAGAGATAGAGCATGAGAGAGAGAAATATGAGATACAAAGGAAAAGAGAGAGAGGGAAAAGAGAAACTAAATTTTGATTAGTTGTTTCATGTCAATAATCCAAGGATGGCATGTGTCCTTGGGGATTTTTTCTCAAGGTAGCATGCCATTTTATTAAAGATATGATAATTCTCCTTTAAGACCTCTTCAATGTACCCATTGCACACATAGGAGACAAAGATAAATATAGGGAAGAAAATATATAGAGATAGGGAGATAATGAGAAACATACAAATAGAAAGGGAGACAAAGAGATAGAGAGAGGTAGAGAGATAAAGAGATAAGGATAAATAGATAGAGATATAGGGAGGGTGATTGATATATCTCTCCATGTTTCTCTCTAACTCCCTAAACCCTCTTCTCTATCTCTCCCCCTCTTCTCTATCTCTCACCATCTCTAGTCCCTCCCTATCCCCCCTATCCATCGACTCTCTATCTCCACCTCTCTTCCTTTCTCTTCCCATATATCTCCATCTCTCTTTCTCTTCCCATATATCTCTATCTCTATCTCTCTATATCTCCCACTATCTATGTCACTCCCTCTTCCCCCCTCTATCTATTGAGCTATCTCTCCCTCTCCCCCTTTCTCTCTCATTCAATCCATATCTCCTACTCTATATATCTATCTCTATATCTCTTTTTATGTCCCTCTCAGTCCTCTCTCTATCTCTTTCTATCCATATATTTCTCTACCTCTATCATGATCTCTCTATCTATTTCACCATCCCCCTCTATCTCTCTATACCACCCTATTCTCTATCTCTGCTCCTCTATCTATCTATATCCCTTTGTCTCCCTCCCCCTCTTTATCTCCCCCTCTCTATCTCTCACCATCTCTCCCTCCCTATCCCCACTATCCATCGACTCTCTATCTCCACCTCTCTTCCTTTCTCTTCCCATATATCTCCATCTCTCTTTCTCTTCCCATATATCTCTATCTCTCTCCTTTTCTCTCCCCATTTATCTCTATCTCCCCATATAATAGGCAAGAAGCCATTACCATTTCTATCTCTATCATCCTTGTGATTACTCATTGTCCGATGAAATAAAAAGGTTTTTAAGGCCTGCATATTTGAAGATTGTTAGGAAATTGGACTATTCAAATGTTATGAATCTGATTTCTTTCAAAAAGTAGTCATTTATTCCTAGTACATTATGCTTCGATGGTTTCAATATATTAGCAAGGGATGGATATGATATGGTTCTCAAAAAATTGTTGCAATACAACATGAAGAACAATTTTTTGGAACTATAAAAAATTTCAAAATTTTATAATGATTTACTCATGTAAATTTCTCAATAATAACTACATTTTGAGTCAGAAAAGGATGTAATTGGCCCTATAGAATATAATTACCAATGGTCACCTTGTTCTACTCCTAAAAATCCTTATGATCAAAGATATTGTGGCAAAAAAATCACATTGGCATGAGTTGGTATGGGTCTTCCCGACCTATTATGGGTTACAAGTACTTTTTAGCACATTGATGAGACATAAAAAACTATTGTAGCGATTAGGATTACCAAATAAGACATATCAAGGAGATTGGCTTATCATCTCATCAATGAAGAGAATCTATTGGCAAGACAAGTCATCTCAGCATGAAAAATATATGTTGGCATGAACATTTAAGTCTTGTTGATAAAGTTTATGTTGTCACCTAGAAATGCACCCTGTGCAAAGTTGTAAAACTAAGCTTTCTAGTGAAACATTGGATCACTCCAACACTGTGGGTCACCTGAGATTGGAGTAAACCTTTGGAGAAGGCCAGCTTCCTTTGGGTATCACCTAAAATATTGATCACTATGAGGTAAAAGGAGGAGTGCATACAAATGAAACTAAACTAGCCTATTCCTATGGTGATACACCAAGCTTGATAAGATCAAAGGAATACTTGGAAGGCACTTGAAATTTGTTAATGATCAGAAGGAAACACATCAAATTCTATGAGATACACATTAATATGTCACAAGTAGGCTTGATACACACCCATTTTGAATAAAGTAAAATACTTTCACAAAATAGAATCTATGTGTGATTATAAAAACACAGATTGTGATTCATATAATGGTGATCTTTTACAAAGGAAAGAATGAATATTAGATAAAGTCATAAAGGAATAACATAATTCACAAGATAACTTGATTATTAACCTAAAATGGACAACGCTCTGCGATAATAGTGATAGAAAACCGAAGCATCAATAGAGGCCAAGGCAACTCTGTATTTTATATTCCAAGATCCAGTTGAGTTACAAAACATACACCAGGTGAGAGAGGATTGATAAAAAACACTAACTCTCTTCAATGCATTCTTCTAACTGTTTACAAATTGGCCAAAAATGCCTTATATATTAGAAAGGTGTTGGCCCCCTTAGGGCTTACAAAAATATCGATCTCAAAAAAACTATCCTAAGATCTTTTGATTGAATTAAATGTTGCACCCCTGCATGTCCTTGCTGTGTGTGTCTGTGAAGAGTTACTACCTAGAGAAACCCCTTAGATCTTTTGAAGCTACCAGGTGCATTTACTTCTGGTCCTTGTGTTCACCTATTGAATCCCCCTATTGAGCACCTTGAATGCTCCTAAGTCCAAAATAGATACACGTCTACTCACATTCTGTTGATTCTCTTCGCACTGGTCAAGCTGCCAATGATTCACTCATAGCTCTCCTTGATTGGCTGGGCACATTACACACAAAATCACCTATGGTTAAAAGCTCATTCAGTCAGAATCGCATCCTGGTGACACACTTGAAGTGTCTCACTGATGTGATTATGCCCCCTGAAGCTATCGACACAACACATGATAGTTGGTGAGACATCATAGCAAGCTTTAGAATTCACTATTGATATCACTAAGGCCATCAGAAAGACACAATTCTATTTCCAAGACATCATGTCAAAAATCCCCACCCTTTAGTGAAGGCACTCTATTTCAGCAGGACTCCGATTAGTCATTGAGACATCATAACCATGACCCCTCCTCAGGCTCAGGCTCCAAGATTTCACTTTAGCCAGAGCTTGCCTGGTCAGTGAGATATCCCACCGACCTTCTCTTTATTCAATGAGCTCATTTTCACATGTCATCAAGCTCCCTATTTCTTGGTGAGACATCATCAGATCAGGGAGACTTCCTAGTGACAGGGGCTTAGTCATACTGATGCTCACTTACGTCGTTGAGACCACATCAAGTCAGCAAAAAATTGTTCCGACGGCTAGAGGTTATGGCAATGCAATCTATATCAAAGAGACCTTTTGCATTCAGCAAGACCTCATGGCGAGGCTCAACCATTCTTATCAGGCTCAAACATCCTTTCAGCAAGGCTCTAAACCCTCGGCAAGACATTGTGCCGATATCAATTTCTTTCGGTGAGCACATCCATGTTCGCAAGACCCTACCGAGTCGGAAGGACCTCATAGCGATGTTGGATCTTCCTCCCCGAGTTGGCTCCACTTCAGTGAGACTTCACTTGGCCAGCAAGACCTACAGTGAGCTCATTTTACTCACCTTGAGTTTTGCATATGTTTTTGATGAGACACCTAATCGGTCACTGAGACCTCATGGTGGTGACTTAACTCTTGGCGAGTGCACTTCATGTCAGAGAGACATCACCACGTTGGGGAGACCTTTCAGTGAACTCATCTTATTCCTTTGTCAAGACTTTCTTGGGTCACTGAGACTTTTGGTCGAGCTTAGATTTCCATGCCAAAGCTGCTTTTACTTCATTGAGACTTCCCTACTTCACCTAGACCTCACACCAAGGTTCTCTACTTCATGGAGCTATTCACTTGTCTGTGAGACATCATTGAGTTGGGGAGACCTTTCTCTGACATGGAATGCTAAACTGAAGGCCTCCTTATTGGTGAGACCCAATCAGGTCATTGAGACCTTACAGTGAACACTTTTTCTTTTGGTGGGTTCCTTTTCCTATTTGGGAGACATCTTTAATTTGGCATGGCCTTATGCCGATGTCAAACATTCTTGACGAAATCTTTTGTTGTCACCGAGACTCCTGCTAAAGGAAAACATATCGGGGTCTTGTTTTATCTTTCGCCGAGACCACCTCCTTTCTCTGAGACCTTATCTCCATTCGAGGCTTTTCATATGTCGACAAGACACTTGAGTGTCAATGAGAGATCTCACCAAAAGCAAAACACTACCTCGAGACCCTCCATTCCATCAACGAGACCAAATTCCTTTGTAGAGACATTATGGCGAAGGTACTAACGTTGGCCGAGACCCTGAGCAAGTAGGGGAGACCCATGGCAATATCTCAATCCTTCGGCAATGAGTCCTTTTTCTTTAGTCGGGGAGACCTTTTCTATCTCGGCAAGACCCCTTGTCGAAGAAGACAACTCTTACTGAAGTGCTTACCTAATGCAGCTAGTCGGTGAGACCCAAAGAAGTTGCTGAGACTTCTTGTCAAAGGAAAAACTCCCGCTGATATCATATCCTGTTTTCATCGGGATGATGATCGGTGTCTTGTTGACAAGAATCTATAGGTGAATCTTGGTCGCTGTGACATTCATGGGGTCTTGCCGATAGGAACCTGGAAGCATATTTAACCAAAGTGCATTATGGGTCAGGGAGACCTAGATAATCTCATGTTGATAGGATCCCTAATTTGAAGCATTCAGACTTGATGGAACTTGTGCTAGTCAGTGATACATCTAGAAGGTCTTGCCGACTTTCTCCTTTAAAGAAAAAATGCTCAAACTCAACTGAGGTTGACCCTTCAACTAAGCTCCTCATGAAATATCAGAAGATGCATGACCTAACCCCTAATGTGAATGTCTCACTTGGCCTTCAAGTACACTTGCAAGATAAATGCTTTGGCCAATTGAGCCTGTGGGTGAAAATTGGGTAACATTTATGGTGACCTCAGCTGGATGTTTTCCTGCTAAACATGAAGACCAGTAGCATAGGCTTATCCATTGGGGATGGATTCATTAGGAGAAACCTATGAAATGGGCCCAAAGAACCCTATACATGGTTGCAACTCGCTTGAGGCTTATAGAGCACTACAAGTTGTCAAGAATGATAAAAGGAGAAGCTAAAAAGAAACTATTTATTGTGCTAAACAACACTTAAGGAAAGGAGACAAACAAAAAACAAATGAACTACAATGCAAAAGCACTATTGAAAACATAAAACCTAAATAGATATTTACAAAAAGGACACTCATCAAACTTGAAAATAGGGTTTAAGGTGTATCCCATTGACTGGGATAGGAAGTATTTCCCCTTCAGTTGTAGCCAGTTGATAAGCATTGTGTTCCTTACAATCTCTAATGATGAATGGACCTATCCACATGTTGTTAAACTTAGTGTCATGGTCAGGCCTACTTTTTAGAACATCCCATTTGAGCACAAGATCTCCCACCTTAAAAGATTTTGTTGTTGCCCTTTTGTCAAATGCCTTCTTTGTTTGGATTTGATGATCCTCTAAAACCTTCATTTCTCTTTGTCTTGATTCTATGGGCTCCATGAGCTCTGCATATCTCATGAACATGGGGCCGTGTTCCTCAAACATTTATAACTGGTGAACAATATCCAGAGCTGGGAGATCCACAAACAAGGGCAATCTTACCTCTCTACCACAGACTAATATGTATGGTGAGTTATCAATATACCTCTTAGGAGTGACCCTATCTACCCATAGTGCATACTTTAATTTGATGTGCTAGGTCTTTTGATTATCCTCCATTGTTCTTTTGATAATCCTGATGAGATTCTTATTTGTGCTTTTAGCTAGGCCATTACCCTAAGGGTAATAATTTGAGGACGTGTTCAAATTAATGGCATTCTTAACATCCCAATCAATTAGTCTTAATCCCACAAATGCAAGAGAATTATCAGATATGATAGAGTTAGGAACTCCAGATCTGGTGACCATATCTTCATAGAAGCTCAAAACTGAAGACTCTTTTTCTTCTTTCAAAGCTATTGCTTCTATCCACCATGTGAAATAGTCTGTAGCCATGAGCACTCACTTCTGACCAGTACTGGAAGGTGGATTTATTGGCCCAATGAAATCAATGCCCCATCTCATGAAGGGCTGCTCTACTTGAATTGGATGTAGAGGCATAGCTGGCAGCTTTTCTTTCCTTGAAAACAGAGAACATTTGACACACCTTCTTGACTAGGCATGCACATCTTTGAACAAGCTAGGCTAGTAATAACCAACTCTCATGATTTTCCAAGTAGTAGTTCTTGGGGAAAAATGACCTCCTGCAGCTCCATCATGAAACTCACGGAGTACCCTCTCAATTTGATCACTGTGAATACACCTTAATAAAACACCATTTGAATCTTTTTTGAAAAGGAAATTGTTTACTAGTACATACAGTATGGACTACAATCTAAAGTATCCTCTTTTAGTTTTTTTTAGTCCTAATGGGCATTCACTAGTTTGTACGAACTGGGTCATATCTTGAAGCCAATTAGCTACCCCTGTAGGCACATCATCTTGAACATTCTAAAACTCATTTGTATTAGAAAAAACAACATCATCCTTTTCTAATTCATTTTATCTAATTGGTCCTATAGCAAGTTGTTCACAGAGACCTTTCCCTCTAACCAGTTTGGTAGCCTTAATATCTACATCATACTCCATCACCTTAGTGATCCACCCTCTTTTTCTTTCAAATCTTTGTTCAAAAAAATTCCTTCACACGTGAATGTGCAACCAGAATATGAATCTTATTGTTTGAGATTAAGGTCCTAAATTTCTTTAAGCTTCTGATCACAGAGAGAACATGCTTCTCAACAAAGGTATACCCCTCTTCGTAATCATCAAGTATTTGACTAAAGAAAGCTATGGGTTGTTCTAAGTTGTCACTATTTTTCTATACCAGCATAGCAAAGATTGAACCAGTGCTACCAAAAGCATAAAAAAAGAAATCTTTAGAGAAATCTAGATTTACCAATGTTGGGGAAAATGCTAGAGCCTTCTTGATTTCTTTAAAACTATGCCTTGCCTCCTTTTTCCAACAAAAAATTGTGTTCTTTTTTAGCATGGCAGTCAAAGGCTGTAATAGATTTGCAACATTAGGGATGAACCTTCTCAGAAAGTTGATTCGGCCCAAAAAGCTCTGTAGACCTTTCTTATGATTAGGCAATGGTAGCTCCAATATAGCTCTGACTCTTTCATAATCGATGGAAAGTCCATCTTTTGATACTATATGGCCTAAAAATTTCCCTTCATGGACTACAAAAATACTTTTTGTAGGATTGAGGGATATCCCATACTCTTTGCATTTTTCAAAAACTTTCCTAAGATGTGACAAATGTTCTTCTACAATTTTTGAATACACTATTATGTCATCTAAATAAATCAATATAATCTTATTGATCAAACTTTGGAATGCCATGTCCATGGCCCTTTGAAATGTGGCACCAGCATTAGATAGACCAAAAGGCATCCTTTTGTACTCCATGGTGCCCCACTTAGTTGTGAAAGTGGCTTTGAAATGATCCTCCTCTTTAACCAACACTTGATTATAGCTCGAAAAACCATCCATCAAGGAAAATCTTTCAAACCCAGCAACTACTTGTAAGATTTGTTCCATGGAGGGAAATGGGTAGTGGTCTTTTAAGGATGATATATTAAGGTCCCTAAAGTCTACACAGAGTCTTATCTCACCACTTTTCTTCCTAACCGACACAAGATTAGAAACCCATGAAGTGTGTTTAATTGGAAAGATGATACCCCCCTCAACCAATCTCATCAGCTCTTTAATCATTAAGGGCTCAAGGTTAGGATTCAAGGGCCTTTGTTTCTATCTTACTAGCTTAACATTAGGTTCTAACTCAATTGTGTGTTGGGAAATATGGGGATCAATCCCTTTCAAATTTGAGTATTCCCAAGTGAATACATCATGAAACTCTTGGCATAAGGCAACAAAAGATTGTCTATCTTCATGTGAACAAATATTCACTATCTTAAGAATTTTACCTTTGAAAATCTCTAGTTCTTCATAATGTTCTTGTTTGACTTGCAAGCCAGCTTTACCCTTTCTAAGATGATCGTCAGTGCTGAAAATTGACTCTAAGGTAACAAGACCCTTGGGTAACTTATTTTTCTTCAACTGTATGACTTGATCATTATACAACTGCTTAAGTTTTCCTTGATTAATTGTGGAGAACTAATCTTCTTTGAGCAAAAAAGAAAGAATCTGTTCATTGCTGTCAAAAACTTGCCAGTGGGCATTGTTATCAGGAACTGATGGCCTGACTACAACCTTTACATACTGCTGCCCTTTCTCTTTTCTAATGTCATCTGGAATATCAAACTGTGCTCCAATGGCTACAAGTCCATTAGCATGATTATTTTGGCTTCTTGAAATAGACACTAAATTAAAAGCATCAAAATCTTCGAGCATGTTCCACACTCTATTTCTATAAGACTTTAGTGTATCATTTTTAGCAACATTCAGGCCTCTTATTTGATTAACAATTAATTCACTGTCCCCATAGACTTTCAAGCTAGTTATTCCTCTCTTCCTTGCCCATTCTATACCTTGAACAAGGCCCTCATATTCAATAGTGTTATTAGAGCATGCAAAAGAAAAATGGAAAGTAGAGTAATACCTATCACTTTGTGGAGAAATCAACATTGCACCTCCTCCTGCTCCATGCTTACTCCTAGAACCATCGAAGAACATCTCCCATAGTCCACTTAGTGGTTGCAACAACTGATCTACATCTTTCTCTAGGTTTGGAATCTTTGTGTTAGGCTCTAGAATGACATAGTTACCCATACCAGCATCTTGAATGAGCTCCCCAGGACTGTCCAATACATTTTCAACTACCCACTCATATAATAGCATGTAAGGGATAGCTTCTGATTGAATCTCTTGACCGACAACCAGCTCCCTGTCAATTGAAACAACACAATTTGTGTTTGGAGTAATGGGGACAATGTTGATAGGACTTGGACTATATGGCTCAATGTGATATTTAGCCAAACTTTCAGACTTGATGGTAACCTTAGTTCCATATCTTGTTCTAAACAACATATGTGACCAATTAGCTAACATATAACCACCTATCTTGGCCGTAAAGTCTCTTGATAAACACAAGGAGAAGAAAGGTGGGAAGTCTATGACACATATGTCTTGGGGAACTGCAAAATTAGGGCAAGCATGAAGAGTAAGACTCAAATCTTTAATAATGCCCAATGTATTAACTGAAGTACCATCCAATTGGATCACTCCCTTCTCTAAAGGCTGATATTTTAGTCCAAGTTTGTTAGCAATCTGTTTTGGCATCACAGAGCTACTAGCTCCATTTTCTACCATATAGCTATGGACCAACTTGTCACCTATGATCACCGACACATAAAATGGAGGTGGTTTAACTCTTTTTCCCATTTCATTGCTAGGCTGTTGATCATTTTCCTGAGGACTGTTTGTTAACACAACTCTAAATTGACCTATTAGGGGCTCAGATTCATCAAACATCTTCAAACTTGACAAGGTTGACTGTAACATATCCTTCTGGCCTGGGATGACTAATGAGTCCCACATAGACATTGTAACATTCATTCTCTTCATACTATCAAGGATATTATAAGGTACAATTGGGTTTACTCTAGAATGTACCTTCATGCCAGTACGATCAACTTGTAGGGGTGGCTGCTCCTTGTCTATAAGTTGTTGATTTCTTTGCCAAACTGAGGTCACTCTAGAGGTAGATGGTTCTATAGTTGCTTCCTTTGCTTTCTCTTGTGTTTGATTGAGCTGAAAATCTCTTTTCTTTGCTTTGGTATTAGCTACAACTAGAGAACTATCTTCATTCAATCCATAGAATTCTTCACCTTGCCAGTTAAGTAGGGTAGCATCATTAATAAACTGATCTTGGTGTTGTGGAAATGGATCATTAAGTGCATGCTACTATGAACTTGAGGTATTCTACACCAGCAGCGCCTGATTGATGAGTCCATTTGAACAAGTGGCCTAATTATGGGGTTGGTTACAAGGGTAACACCACTCATATTCTACTGCTAAGTCATTTTGGATAGGAACCAGCACCTTGGTTGCACTAATAGGGGTTGCAACATGGGCTTGAAAAGGTCTTGTGTTCACATTCTATCTTGGGCCTTGATAATTTCCCTAGTAGACTTTCCTACCACCTTGATATGGTTGTTGCTGACCTGAATTCTATTGTTGGTAAGGCCTACTATAAGATTTTTTCTTTTCTAAACTAACAAGTTTGTTACCAAAAGATTGTAATAGACTTTTGATCTCCTGCAATTCATTTGGAGAACTTGAAATAGTATTTTCTTGCATTGCAACAACTGGAATAGATGGCAAGGGTGCAAAAGGAGGTATCAACAAGGGAATATTTGCATGAATCTCTAGGAATGTAAGCATTGGTGGCCTGGGAGCAAGTTTACCAGCTTTTATTAAGTTGTTTTCAACTCTGATAACTATTTCAAAGTCATTTGGTAGAGAAAGCCCTCTCATTGATTGTATCATAACAACTATGTCGTTGTTAAGATCCCTCAAAAAGTATAGAAATGCATAATCTGGAGGTGGCCTCACCATTTTAGGGATTCTATCCCAGGTTCTTTGGAACCTGAAGTTGAAATCATTCATCTACTCTTGTGGAGCCCTCTTGATTGTGGTTAATTGTTCTAATAGAGACAAGTTGTCGGACCTATCTTGAAATTGCTTATGAAACTTGTCTCCAAATTCATCCCAAGTTGCAATTGAACCTACTACTAAGCCCCTATACCATTGTATAGCTCTCCCTCTCAATTAAGTAGCTAGTAATATTACCACAACATCTTCTTGGGTCACATGATGGACTCTGTATAACGAAGCCACATCTCTCATATGTTTAATGGGAGTAGTTTGGTCTTCCCCTGTGAAAGTTTGAAGGCTCTTCAAGGTTTCCATCAGGATGTTGTTGTGTTGTGACAAATTTAAAGGACTCCCTCCATTGAAAGCAACAAAGGGTTGATTCCTTGGAGTGGCCATTGGAGGTATCTAAGGTGGATTTGTTGGTGCAGGAAAATGAGACCTTACAAATGGAGGAATGAACTGAGTTCTTCTATAATAAATAATTGTTGTTTCTTTCCTCTTTGTTGTTCTTCCTAGTCTTCTCAGTGGTGACAACTACATATATTTGAAAGGGCCTGAGCTGCTTCTTATTCAAACTCTTTTCATAAACTATAGAAGGCGTTGATTTTTGGAGTACTTCCTCTTTGTGGAGTTGCCAAGTATGCCAAAGGAAATCTATAAGCTCTGGAATTCACTAGTTGCATACTAAACTAGTAGTTTAATCTAATTTTTGTCCCACTAGGTGTGCCAAAAACTGTTGTCACCTAGAAATGCACCCTATGCAAAGTTGTAAAACTGAGCTTTCTAGTGAAACATTGGATCACTCCAAGGCTGTGGGTCACCTGTGATTGGAGTGAACCTCCAGAGAAGGCTAGCTTCCTTTGGGTATCACCTAAACTATTGATCACTATGAGGTAAAAGGAGAAGGAGTGCATACAAATGAAACTAAACTAGCCTATTCCTATGGTGATACACCGAGCTTCATAATATCAAAAGAATACTTGGAAGCCACTTGAAATTTATTAATGATCAGAAGGACACACATCAAATTCTATGAGCTACACATTAATATGTCACAAATAGGCTTGATACACACATGTTTTGAATAAAGGAAAATACTTTCACAGAATAGAATCTATGTGTGATTATAAAAACACAACTTATGATTCATATAATGGTCCTCTTTTACAAAGGAATGCATGAATATCAGATAAAGTCATAAAGGAATAACAAAATTCACAAGATAACTTGATTATTAACCTAAAATGCACAACACTCTATGAGAATAGTGATAGAAAATTGAAGCATCAACAGAGGCCAATGCAACTCTATATTTTATATTCCAAGATCCAGTTGAGTTACAAAACATACACTAGGCGACAAAGGATTGATAAAAAACACTAACTCTCTTCAATGCATTCTTCTAACTATTTACAAAAAGGTCAAAAATGCCTTCTATATCAGAAAGGTGTTAGCCCGCTTAGGTCTTACAAAAATATCGGTCTCAAAAAAACTATCCTAAGATCTTTTGATTGAATTAAATGTTGCACCCCTGTGTGTCCTTGCTGTGTGTGCCGATGAAGAGGTACTAGCTAGAGAAACCCCTTAGATCTTTTGAAGCTACTAGATGCATTTACTTTTGTTCCTTGTGGTCACCTACTAAATTCCCCTATTGAGCGCCTTGAATGCTCCTAAGTCTAGAATAGATACACATCTACTCACATTCTATTTATTCTCTTGGCACTAGTCAAGCTGCCAATGATTCACTTGTAGCTCTCCTTGATTCACTGGGCACATTACACGTAGACTCCCCTATGGTCAAAAGTTTATTTGATCATAATCACATCTCGGTGAGACACTTGAACTGTCTCGCTAATGCGATTATGCCCCCTGAAGCTATTGGCACAACACATCACAGTTGGTGAGATATCTTAGCAAGCTTTAGAATTCACTATCAATATCACTAAGGCCATCGACAAGACACAATTCTATTGTCAGGACATCATGTCAAAAATCCCCACTCTTTAGTGAAGGCACTCTATTTTGGCAAGACTCTGATCAGTCACTGAGACATCATAGTGACGACCCCTCCTTTGTCTTGAGCTCCAGGATTTCACTTTCGCTAGAGCTTGCCTGGTTGGTGAGATATCCCATAGACCTTCTCTTTATTCACTAAGCTCACTTTGACATGTTGTTGGGATTCCTATTTCTTGGCAAGACATCATCAGATTGGGTAGATTTCCTAGCGAGGGGGGCTTAGTCATACTGATGCTTTCTTATGTCACTAAGACCACATCAAGTCAGGAAAACATTGTTCTAATGGCTAGAGGTTATGGCGATGCAATCTATATTGGAGAGACCTTCTGCATTCGGTGAGACCTCATGGCAAGGCTCAACCATTCTTATCGAGCTCAAACATCCTTTCAGAAAGGCTCTAAACCCTTAGCAAGACATTGTGTCGATATCAATTTCTTTTGGCGAGCACATCTGCATTAGCAAGACCCTACAAGGTCAGCAAGACCTCATAGTGATGTGTGATCTTTCTCCCCAAGTTGGCTCCACTTTAGTGAGACCTCACTTGGTTGACAAGACCTCACAATGAGCTCATTTTAGTCACCTTGAGTTTCACATTTCTTTCAATTAGGCACCTAATCGGTCGCTAGGACCTCATGGCAGTGACTTAACTCCTATCAAGCACACTTCATGTCAGAGAGACACCACTAGGTTAGGGAGACCTTTTAGTGAACTCATCTTATTATGTTTCCAAGACATTCCTAGGTCACCAAGACTTTTGGTCGAGCTCAGATTGCCATGCCGATGCCGCTTTTACTTCATTGAGACTTCCCTACTTCGCCCAAGCCTCACACCGAGGTTCTCTCCTTCACTAAGTTGTTCACCTGTTGGTGAGACATCACCAAGTCGAGGAGACCTTTCTTTGACTTGGAATGCTAAATCAAAGGCCTCCTTAGCTGTGAGACCCAATCAGGTCGCTGAGACCTTACAACGAACACATTGTCTTTCGGTGGGTTCCTTTTCCTATCGGGGAGACATCCTTACTTCGACATGACCTTATGCCAATGTCAAATGTTCTCGATGAAATCTTTCATTTTCAGTGAGACTCCTACCGAAGGAAAACATATTGAGGCCCCCCTTTTATCTTTCAGCGAGACCACCTCCATTCGTCAAGACCTTATCTCCATCCGAGGCTCTTCATATGTTAGCAAGACACTTGAGTGTCAGTGAGAGATCTCACCGAAAGAAAAAAACTACACCGAGACCCTCCATTCCATCGGCAAGACCAAATGCCTTTGCTAAGACATTATGGAAAAGGTACCAACCTTGGTTGAGACCATGAGCAAGTCAGGGAGACCCATGGCAATATCTCAATCCTTCGGTGATGAGTCCTTTTTCTTCAGTCAAGGAGACCTTTCTATCTCAGCAAGACCCCTTGTCGAAGAAGACAACTCCTACTGAATTGCTTACCCGATGCAGCTAGTCAGTGAAACCCAAAGAGTTCGCTGAGACTTCTTATCGAATGAAAAACTCCCACCAATATCATATCCTTTTGTCATCAGAACAATGATCGATGCCTTGCCGATAGGAATCTGTAGGTGAATCCTAGTTGCCATGACATTCCTATGGTCTTGCTGATAGGAACCTGGAAGTATATCTAACCAAAGTGCATTATGGGTTGGGGAGACCCAAATAATATCATGCTGATAGGATGCCTAATTTGAAGAATTCGGACTTGATGGAACCCCTACTTGTTGGAAAGACATCTAGAAGGTCTTGCTGACTTTCTCCTTCAAGGAAAAATATGCTCAAACTCGACTGAGGCTGACCCTTCAACTAAGCTCCTCATGAAATGTCAGTAGATGCATGACCTAACCCCTGATGCGAATGTCTCACTTGGCCTTAAAGAACCCCTAAAAGGTAGATGCCTTGGCCAATTGAACCCGTGGGTGAAAATTGGGCAACAGTTTCATTGGCGAGACCATCATTTATTTCACTGATAGGAGCACTAGGAATATATTGGCAACACATGTGCCATTGTGTAAATCCTAAATGTTCACTTGTCCTGCTAAGTTACACCGATAGGAGGATATCAACATGATTTTTGGTGACATATTCAAGACTAAAATAAAAGTTATCAGTGAGTCTTATAAGATCGAAGGAACTACTGAATGTGTTAACGATACTAAAAGTCAGGCCAATGAAGAAACAAATGAACCAAAATGATTGTCAGGGTGATTCTTGGTGATTTATATGGGACAACTATTAACATCAGTCAGATGTGTAGAGTGTTACCCTGATCAGTAGAGTATTCAGTGAATTTTGGTTGGGGCCTAATGTATAGATTGGCTAAAGTTTGAAGGTGTCTTGTCAACCAGTTCATTTGATGTGTTACCGCCTTGACTTATAACATCGGAGGAACCACTGAATGTGTTAGCGATACTAAAAGTCAGGCTAATGAAGAAAAAAATGAACCAAAATGATTGTTGGGGTGACTCTTGGTGATGTATACGAGACAAATGTTAACATCAGTCAGATTTGTAGAGTGTTACCCTGATCAGTAGAGTATTCAGTGAATGTTGGTTGGGGCCTAATGTATAGATCGCCCAAATTTTGAAGGTTTCTTGCCAACCAGTTCATTTGATGTGACAGTAAGGAATTTCAAAATCTGTTAAATTCATGCCTAGAGTTTAAAAATTAATGGTGCCACAGAGCATAGCTAATTTAATGAATTGAAGGGAAATTGTTGGAAAATGAACATTGTTGTGAATTGGTAGTAAAGGAAATGAGGAGATAAACAAAGGGCTA
The DNA here is from genome assembly GCA_007258455.2 of Sequoia sempervirens. Taxonomy (NCBI): domain Eukaryota; kingdom Viridiplantae; phylum Streptophyta; class Pinopsida; order Cupressales; family Cupressaceae; genus Sequoia; species Sequoia sempervirens. The sequence goes on from VDFB02105785.1 coordinate 69,725,262, forward strand.
GAATTGTTTTAGTTGAAAGACCTCAATCAAAACTAGTAAGTCCTCTTCATTTTAACTTTTTCATTTCAAAAATTTTAAGCAGGTAATATGGAAGCCACCAACTTAGGGAAGTTGAAAGGTAGAAAACAAAGTGAGAGAAATCACCCTAAGAGTAAGAAGCAGATAGTTGAGTCTGGAATTGAGCCGGAGGGTGCTAAACAAAAGCTGAATCAAGATTTAATTGGCCAATTTCCTAGCTCTGGGCCTAGAGCTAGGTGCTCCACATAACTAAGGGTAGAAGTGGAAAAATTGGAGGAAAAATGAAAGCACATAGGAGATATTTGGAACCCAATAAGAGGCTATCAATTGTTTATATTCCACTTTCATCAAAGAGATCATTTTGAGTCAGTTTGTAATTCATGGCATTTAAATTTGGGAAAGATGGTTTTACCTAATGTGTTTGTCAATATAAAGCTGGTAAAATTGTTGGCCATCCACTATGACTCAAAACTTAAAGGCCATATGTGGACCATCTAGGAAACTGTTCATATACATATCTAGGAAATCTATGTGTACAGGGAAGTGAGTGACCTTTGAACCTTGTCATTTGGATGGAGTTACAATAGAATTTATGCTTGAATAAGGTTGTAAAGGCAATGCATATTATTTTGAGAATGATGATTCTATTGTGTGTCTTGGTATCTTTACAGAGTAGGAAATCTAATATTTATACACTAATGTATTCAATTGATTTCTCTCAAAACATGATGTTCAATCTTCTATCTTGAAGGACTAATTAACTAGTTGATAGCAAGAAGGATTGGTCTTTGTTAGTTTTTCTTGTAAGGAAAATGAATTGATGCTATTTGAGAAGTTTAGACTATTTTCAATGATTGAATTTTGGTTATTAACATTTTGGAATTTGATTTAGAATAAGTGTTTTGTTGCCTTGAGGATATGATGTATATAGGAATTTGAAGGATTGGTAGTTGGTTGTGTAGAAAGTGAGCATAATGTGTTGCCTTATGAAATGCTGGGAGAATGTATAGATGTTGATATGGTTGTTGAGAATTATGTGAATTTGATTGATTGAGTCATTTTTTTCTAATATGGTTTTTTATTTGAATGAGTCAATTGGAATACTGATAATGACATATGGTTTGTTGAAATTGGAGTGCTAACTTGTTGCCTTGAAGTCTTGTAGAATTGAAGAATCAAAAGAAGTATGGTTTTTGAGGTAAAAGAAAGTGAATTAAGAATTTGGTCTTCTCCTAATTCAGATTGGGCTTGATTTAGCCTCATGAAATGATGTTGTTGGTGTTGTTTTTGGATCCTTTGCATCATATATACATCAATATAATGGAAAATAATTAACAAATATGGGTGATTAATACATTTTGACATGCCTTTTTATCTCTTAAACCATATGCTAAATCAATTTCCCTTTGTTTAACATTGGAATCTCCATTACGATGAGCTTCTTTAACCAATGAAGCCACACCTTCCCATGTTAATGCACGAACATATTTTTGACACTGTTCAATCCATACCAACATCCACTCAAGATTTTTTGTGATGTACAAATGTGGTGCATCCCACTCTTGACCAACTATATCAAGAAAAATTGAAACTCACAAATGACGTATAATTAGTTAATTACCATGATATATGACCTTAATTTATAATTGATGTATATTGAAGATTAATAATTAAATAAGTACAATATACATAAAAACCATATGTAAAATTTATTATAATTAATCTCCATGGCCATCTTATAATTACCTCTAACTTTCCTCAATCTACCTTTACCCATCAGGTACTCACCTTCAATCTTGTTAATGGAGTTGGGATCCCAAATGCGATCTACATAGATCTTTGCGACAAACTTAGGAAGATATTCACTAATGCATGCCATGGTCTGGTATACCATATATACCTCCACCATAGAACCCTTAGGATGTGCTCTTTGTCTAGCCAAAGCCTTCAAAAATTTCATGTGCCTCTCAACCATCCACATTGACCTTGTATGTATAGGTCCACACAATTCAATCTCCTCAACTTGGTGTATGATTTGGTGTTCTTGTGCATTGAAAAATGTCGAAGGTAGAAACTTTTTCATTTCACACATTAGATGAGGAATTTTTCTCTTCCAATAATTTATATCTTCTTTATGGATTAATTTAGATGACAACCATCTACAAGTGATTCAAGGCACAAATATATTAATAAGATTTAACAAAAATATACAATATATTACATAACAAGTAAAAAAAATGGCAATTAAGATCTATATAATGAATTGAACAAATATCACTACTTACCTCATGTATTTTCCAAGATCACATATAGCTTGCTTGACATTGTTGTCGAAGTTGTCCAATAGAGATAGAGGTAGAACATATTGTAACAATTATAAAATGATCTTTTCATTATTTTTCCAAAAGTAGTGAACATAATACACTAAAAAGTACATGCAGTAGACAAGTGTATATAATATACCAAAATAATTACCTTAGTGAAGGTATGTCAATCATGCATTTTCATCCCTGACCCAAATTCACCTTTCTTTGTTATGATATTGTTTATGTTCGTAGCAAATTATGTGGGAAATCCTGTGGGAGTATTGATTTGTTGCTCTATTAATAACAAGGAAGGGAACTTATATTAATTTGGTCTCCATCGCTATTCAATTGAATGAAATTTTTTATTGCATGATTGGCTTCCTGAATGTCACTACAAATTTTGACAATTTTTTCTTTATCATGCCTTCCATCCAATATTTTCTATAATATTTCTGTTATATTCTTTCTGATATGCATTGTATCAAACAAATGCACAATTTGTAGCTGCTCATAGTAGGGAAACCTACTAAATTATCTTAGATAACTTTTTAGTCCCCATGAAAATCAATGATTAATGCCTTGATGACCTTCATGAAGCATATAAGTTAAACAAATTAACAATGACAATAATTTTCAATTACAGTATGAGTAAACACAACACAATATAAAATTATAAATTCAAAACACATCATATATGACAGATAAACAATTTGATCTGATGCATAACCTTGATGATTAATTCTATTATATTCCAACTTCCATAGGCGAGGTGTCATCCTTCGTGGTTTTGATGTAGTCTCTTCTTTCCAATTGAAAACATGTTTTTTAGTAGCTCGATACTTATGATTTTTGTGGAGGAAGTGCCTATATTCATCAAACACCTGCTTTCCTAAACTTGTTGAATGACGAGATTTCTTCTTTGGACCACAAATTGGACATGAAAATTTTTGCTTTGTTTGAAGACCTACAAGATCATATATAATTGGATTAAATATGTCAAATTTTATAATTATATATAATGAATAGATTATTTAAAATACATGCATGATATCTACTTCATAAAATTAAATATCGTGAAAGTGCAGTCAAACATTATAACATACCACAAAAATGTGTTAGCCCTGGGGCATCATGAATTTTCCATACAAGCATTGCATGGAATTGAAATTGTCTTTGTCCTATATTGGCTTAGAGATGTCATACATATTGACACCATTCTATAAATTTAATAACTCATCGATAAGAGGCTCGATATATACATTCATATCTTTAACTTGGTACTTACCTAGTTGAATGAACATAAAAATTACATAATTATTATAACCATTTTACTGCAATATATGTAAATTAATGTACATGAATATTAAATGAAAAAAATATAAGTCATTATGCAACAAATAAGACAAATGAGATGCTACCACGTTAAAGAAAATTGATGTAAACAAATATCTAGAACAATCATTGACAACATTATGTGCTCCCTCCTTATTGACATCCATGGAGGAATTTTATTGTTGATAACAAAAATAGGCCACATCTAGTAAATAGATCTTAGCTCTCCAAATGGATTGACACCGTTCGCTGCCAATGAAAGCCTGAGATTACGAGGTTCTTCTTTAAAGTGTGGCCATTTTCCCTCCATGTCCCTAAATGCAAAACCATCTGCAGACATTTGAATAATTTCATCTCCACTTCTATTTCATGTATGGTAATCCATAAATTGTGCTAAGATTTCACACCTAAATAATCATTGCATATGTGGAATAATGGGAATATAATGAAGAACTTTGCGATACACCTTTTTTGTTAGTTGATCTATTCAATATCTGCTGATATGACATACTAGGAATTCTATTGGAAATTCATGTTGTTTGTGATATATAATATGATCATTGGGACATGTATCTACTGCTTGATACTCCATTCCAATATCTTTCATAATTCCAGATAAATCTCGATATGAGCGAGGTAAAATATTTGATGGTGGTAACAAAAATTCACCAATTAATCTACAACAACAAATAATTTGTTAATATAAAGAATATTAATGGTACATATTTCATCCTTTATTTACTAGTGATGAACTGACAACAATTAAAATAGATGAAAAAAGATGACATATATGACATACCTTAACATCTGTGAGATTGATAGGTTGGATAAACCATTCATAACCTTCAAGTTCACCAACAAAAATATAGTAGAGAGAAGAGTTGTTTGGGAGCCTTCATAAAGGGTCTCATATGCCTTCTCAAGTACATGTAAATTAACATCATCAAAGTTATCTCAATCATCATGATCAGCTGTACCACTAAATGTATCATGGACCAATGCATTTGTACCATCATCTTCTTCCATACAATCATTAGTTTCATCTTCAATAATCACAACTCCATGTTCCTTTGCTTGCAAAACCATATTCTCTGGGCCGTGATAATCCATATCATGTGCCCTAGTGCACCCCACCTTAATAATAATGATAGACACAAATAAACCATGATCATGATCAAGTGATTTTATATATATATATATAAAATGTTAAAATGATATAAACATTTACAAATTCAATCAATATAAACACATATAATGAACAACTTACTAATGGACAATAATCATGCCCCCTTCAACATGACCATGCTACCTACAATGTTTCACAGTTGGTGTGATTAAAATTTTTCTCATCTTTAAGCTGTTGCAATTATTGCAAGGACAATAACATTTCCCATCACCCTTTCTTTTCAATCTAGCCCACATTCTATCAGCTATCTCTTCATTTTTTTCTAGACTAATATTATCTAACATGATTTTTCTTTACCAAGCTTGAATATTTAGATCTTCAAAAAATATCAAACTCACACTCCAATAATTTTTAATCATAGACAGATAACAAAATCTAATAATTCTGATACTTTAAACCAAAAAAATTTGGCATGCAACCACCCCTGCAAAAGAGAAGATAGCCTAAAGTTAATGACCCCAAAAAACACTTTAAAATGCTAATTCAAAAACTTATTAAATTCTGATTTTACTATGATTTCCAACCGTTAGACTTCTAAAATCAAAATATTGAACTTGCTCAACAAAATCTAGAAATGAAAATTTGAAAATGCACAAGTCTAAAAATGAAATCTAATGAGGTCTTGCTTTAAAATATGATTTTCAAACTTGGAAGTAGAGATCTGACTTCACAAATGAATTCTAGAAAAATACAACGACTACCCTCAACCTAGCAATATCTTCTTGATTTTTTTTTCTAATTTTTCTCAAGAAAATCATCCTTAGTTCTCCAAAAACTATCCTAAGTATAGCAAATTCACAAGCAAAGGAAATTCTGAAGTATAGGAAAAAATTGTCACAATAAATAGTTGAGCTCATTTATTTATGTTGGCCACAATTTTGACTTCACATGTTTGTCGAAGTTTTGACTAAAACAATTTGTCTAAATTTTGACAAAAAATCAGTTTCGTCAAAATTTTGATGAATGTTGGGGATAGAATTAAAAAAAATTGAAAATTACACATCAAATATCACAAGTACCTAACAATACATCAAATTATACAAATTTTCATCAGATTTTGTGGTCAAATGATTTAGTGAAACCGCACATACCCTCACAACAAAAAACCATTCCTTGAATATAAAATAAACATGAAATATTCATTCACACACTGTTGCAATAATATCATAAAAACCAAGTTGCTATGTGCAACCAAATCACCAATTTCAGTATAAACAATTTCTCTATGTTTACATCAGTCCTCAAGGGACTCAAGGGCTACAACATGGCCTATATGAAATCACAAACAACAGAAAAATAACAAATACTACAACAAATTAAATCTTCCCATACATTCTTCAAACCCTCTCCTATAAATAATGCATAAACAAAGCATAGACAACCTACAATCAACAATCTCTCATGATCAAATAATGATGTAGCTTCATTTCCATGCCTCCAACCTGCAATATCTCAATTTGAAAATCCCTTACAAATATTTTAAAAATAAAATACCAAATTATTTGCAACAATAAAACCACTCCTAGCTGCTGGTATTAGCATGGTGTGATGGTTTATAGGTGGCATTATTGTTCTTGCCACCGAGGTTCAAACCCCGTTGGGGTAGTATTGTTGAATGGTTGTATCTGGTTCATAGCTCCGGTCAAAAGCGTTTACCCCTTGAATAAAAAAAAAAAACCACTCCTAGCTCTTGCAACAACACAAATTCAACACAAATAACTATGCCCATTTACACCAACAACTTATGGAATCTCAATGGTTGCACCAAAACCATAAAACCTACAAAACATCATTCCTAAAACCATCCTTGGATGTATTCCATGTCCTCCTTGATTCTTCCCTCTCAAGCTAGAGGAAAACTATACTTAAAAATGAATTACCATTCCTTTTTGTATCTTCCCCTTTTTGAATGAAATTATAATTTACTTTAATCTATTTGCATTTCAATTCATTTCCAGCTCACTCTCCAAAATTAAATGTCCCCCTATTGTACAAAGTCAAACTTCTATTATTTTCATCAAATAAATTGACTAAAATAAGCCACTTAGGGCTTAAATTTGACGGTCGACCTTGCCTGTCAACAATTTTTTTATGGACGGTTATCTATTCAAAGGTGCCCTTAAAACATTATGTGGTGCTATTTTTGGCTTTCTTGCTTTTATGCATTAAAGCAAAAATCTGCTTTTCTTATCTTGGGTGCCCACTCTCTCCATCCCTATTTTTAGGGATTTTGGAATCTCAAAATTAATATTTTAAATGCAATAGAAAGTCTCCAAAAACCCATGCTCATTTTTTTGTTTTTCTAGATTCTTTTCAGCTTTCACACCTCATTCCCACTTTCTCCATTTTGTGCAATTACTCAAATTTGAAGCCCAAATTGAAATTTAGAAAAGGATAATTAAATTGCATTTCCACACTCATCAAAATTGTTAATTTCATTGCCACATGAAATTCCAAGCCAAAAATAAACTGAAATCAAATCAAACCTCTTTTTGGTTGATGCTGATTGCTCATTCACCTAGGATGCTCTTGCATCAGATTCCCCAAGTAGTTTGAAATGTTTTATGAGTGAAAATCATAAGCATTTATAATACCGATGCTTGTCTTGGATCCATCTCTCTATTTTGTCCATTAGAATCTTCTTGTTCATCAATTTTTGCAAACTTACAACATAATACCCTTTCATCTTTACTCCTCTACCCTTCATGTATTTCAAAACTTCAAATGTGAATTCCCACCAACACACTCCATTAGGATTAACAATCAAACATATACTTCCACCTTCAACAAAACAAATTTTCTTCATTACCTCTATTTCTATTTTACCTTTCTCCTCTCCTTCCACCATGTCCCCTCCATGAAATTTCATTGTGTCAATGCCTTCTATAAGACATAACATCACTACAATCTAATTTATTTTAATCAAAACAACATTAGTATCATTATAAAGAGACTCATCTTCCATTTTATCTAACAATAAATCATAGTCACAAATCAAAACATCTTCATGTCCATTGTTCTCTAACAAAGATTGATCAGAAAACTTTGCATTTATCTTCACTTTAGACTCCTCCAATTTAACTTCATCAAATTGATCTACTGCTGCAATAAAATCCCCTATTCCTACATTCTTATTGTCATCAAATTCAAAATCTTATTTTACCTCACTTTTACCTACAACCTTTGTCTCACCTGATATTAACTCATCACTCTCTTTCAACTACTACAATGTGCATCAATAAATCATCTCCTTCACTTTCTTCTATGCCCTCCAAAGGAAACTCTTTTTCTGAAATATTTTTACTCTCATCCTCCATGTCTTCCAATAGGCATGCCTCTTCATGTTCATCAATCTCTTCATACTCATACTCTTCTTCTTCCTCGGTGTCACATGCATGACACTTTGCTACGTCTTCTTTCTTTCCTGCAATCAAGACATCATTAGAATAATAAAAATTACTACCTACACCCTTCTTCATTTTGTGTTTTCTCATTTCAATCTCTACTACAAATTCATTCACTTTTTGCTACAACTCTATCATTCCAACTCTTATTCTTTCTTGTATCTTCTCTCTAATTTCCTCTAATCTAGGAATCTACAAAAACTGTCTAATGAAAAAATTACTTTTCCTCTTCCTCTTTTCCATTTCAAGGCTTCTCAAAGCCTCAACAACACAAATTTTCAAAACCCTTAGGCTCTTCACATGTAAATTTCCTCACATTCAGTGATCTATTTACAAAATCTTCACTCTCAGGTCCTCATGCAAACTGCCTCATGTTTGACACACTGCCTGCACACTCAGGAACTCCTACTTTGATACCACTAATGAAAGAGGAAAATTAAATAACCTCACAACACAAAACCATTCCTTGAATATAAAATAAACATGAAATATTCATTCACACATCATTGCAATAATATCATAAAAACTAGGTTGCTACTTGCAACTAAATCACCAATTTCATTACAAACTATTTTTCTATTTTTACATCAATCCTCAAGGGACTCAAGGGCTAAAACATGGCCCATATGAAATAAAAAATAGTAGAAAAATACAACTACAACAACAAATTAAATCTTCCCATACATTCTTCAAACCCTCTCCTGCAAATAATGCATAAACAAAGCATAGGCAACCTGCAATCAACAATCTTCGATGATCAAACACTGTTGTAACTTCATTTCCATGCCTCCAACCTGAAATATCTCAATCTGAAAATCCCTTACAAAGCTTTTAAAAATCAAATACAAAATGATTTGCAACATAAAATCCAATGGTTTTTAAAACCACTCCTTCTAGCTCCTACAACAACTCAAATTCAACACAAATAACTATGCCCATTTTCACCAGCAACTTCTGGAGTCTCAATGGCTACACCAAAGCCATAAAACCTACAAAAAATCATTCATAAAACCCTCCTTAGAGGTATCCTATATCATCCTTGAGTCTTCCCTCCCAAGCTACAAGAAAACTATACTTAAAAATGAATTACCATTCCTTTTTGTATCTTCCCCTTTTTGAATGAAATTGTAATTTTCTTTAATCTATTTGCATTTCAATTCATTTCTAGCCCACTCCTAAAATGAAACGTCCCCATCTTGGAAAAAAATTCAAATTTCAATTATTTTAATCAAATAAATTGACTAAAATAATCCACTCAAACTTTGCGCCTTACCATGCTTTGTGGTGGTGCTATTTTTGGCTTTCTTGCTTTTATGCATTAAAGAAAAAAAATGCTTTTCTTATCTTGGGTTCCCACTCTCTCCATCACTATTTTTTAAGGATTTTGGAATCTCAAAAATAATATTTTAAATGCAATAGAAAGTCTCCAAAAACCCATGCTCATTTTTTGTTTTTTCTGGATTTTTTTCAGTTTTCACAACTCATTCCCACTTTCTCCATTTTGTCCAATTACTCAAATTTGAAGCCCAAATTGAAATTTAGAAAAGGAAAATGAAATTACATTTATACACTCATCAAAATTGTGAATTTCATTGCCTCATGAAATTCCAATCCAAAAATAAACTGAAACTCAAATCAAACCTCTTTTTGGTTGATGTTCATTGCTCATTCACCTAGGATGCTCCTGCATCAATTACCATGTTGGAAAAATTTAAATATTTATAGGAGCAATGTGGAGCATAAAGTGGTTTGGGAAGCTCATTTTTGTTTTATTCTTGGTATATTTTATCTGCTTAGATTTTGGAGAGCTTCTTAAGGAGATGAAACATTAGGATGAAAACCCTAAGAGTGAGCAAATTTTGATAATGGAAGACCTATCCTAGCTGGTTGTAGGTGGAGTCATTTAGGTTTCATGCATGGATATATTGTTTGCACATTGTGAAATTTGTGAAGTCTTATTGAAAAAAAAAATTAGTTAATTTTGTGGAAGTTATTCACAAGGAATAAACAAGGATTATTAGAGGTTGAATTTCTTTTGAATTTATGAGTATGGGCTATCAAAAAAGCTTAGGAGTAAAATAAAATAATATATTTTGATGACAACTGAAGGAGTTGTACCATTCTAGATATTGTGTGGCATACCATTGCAACATAGTGAGTCATACATAGTCAATTCTTGTAGGTAGAAATTTAATTCTTATTCTTTTTAAAATTCCATGCCACTTTAAAAAGAGTTGAAAATTTGGATGGGTCGACATGAAGGTGCCAATCATTGAGGAAATATGCCTATTAAAATATCATAAACAATTAAAGTTGTCACTTCTCCATTGAATAGTCATCACCTAGCATACAAAGGTGAAGTCTTTTATTTGGCATCACAATATATTAACTTTTGGCATCGTATAAGTAAAAGGTTAACATAAGATGACATGGAGAGGAAGACTAGACAAGGATGCTATTCCCTATTAGGTTTGTCTTGCTTTCCAACCATCGCTTAGCTCTTGCTTGGAGTCATAAAAAATGGCAAATGATGGGCTATTTTAATATATTAGTTTTACCATTAATGTGCTAGTTGTGCAATCCTTGCAACTAGGAATATTTAAGAGGAGGGCGTCATATAATTTATATGAGGATATCAATGAGTTATAGCTAAAAAAAAATATACTTTTTTATTTATGAGAATCAATAAAATATTCAAAATTTATATAGTGTTAAATTTATCTTGAACTTTAGCAGCATTATTAATTTAGAGATAGGTTTATCTACATATGAATGTACTATATATAGACAACTATCATCAATTGGAAACAATCTAAAACAAGCTCAAAACAATAGTATGAAAATTGTTTGACTGAATGCCTATGCACATGAAGTCATGAAATTAAAAAAATTGGGTGGTAATTTTGCTCAATATATTTTAGATTGGGATTAGAAATATTGCACCTCTATCCTAATAATAGGTGTTGTGGCTTTGAAATAATTTAAACAGAGAATTTAGTAATATCTAGATGGATAACAAAGTGGGATTTGAAATATTGATTCAAATAACTTACAGATTATAATATTAAAATGATTCATAAAAAATATTATTGATAGTGGAAATTTGTTGTCTTTAGTATCTAGAAGAAAAAACAATCTATTAATATAAAAAATCTACATCATGCATAGGTGGATGCTTCATAATCATATACTAATCTATTAATATATTTGTTTGAATCTTAACAAAATTATATTTTCGTATCTTTATTTCAATTTCCTAACTCAAATTAACTTTATTTTGTATTCAATATGTACCTTTAAAATAAGAGTGAGAATTCCTTTTTTTGAATGCACAAGACAAATTAGAGGGGGGAAGTGAATTATTTGTTCATTAAAACATTAAACCATCATTAATATTTAGATTTGCATTAGTCCATAAACCCTTATCACACATTAGCAAAATGTAAACATGAGAAATAGTAAAGCAAACACATCCAAACACATGAGAACACTAGAATTACATGGAAAACCCAAGAAGATAAAAACCACAGTGAGGATTAGCTCAAAATATAAAGTAATTGCAACACCAAATACAAATGGCTCACTATCGGAGCTCTCACTACCCAAAAGAAAGAAGGTCTCACTACCAAATTAGAAAGAAGAAGAAGAATATTGTTACAATGAGAAATCCATCTCAAAGAAAAAAAAAAGGTTCTGCCACTACTTCACTAGAACAATTACACTCTCCCTAAAGAATGTAGACACCTTATACTCACTACTTCCAGTAGTCTTAGGCATTAAATCTCACACTGCATTTCACAATTTCACACTTCACATCACATACTTTGCATATACTTCCTCCATCAATTCATCATGCATATATATTGTCTTCAACCTTGAAAATAATCTACAAGGTTAGTTGTGCACCTCAAATGTATAACTTAAATTAAGTCGACACCAAAAAATTACTGTAGTGGAAAGGAATGAAGGTAGACCACATCCACATTAACACTCCACTCATCTGCAATTAGTGTAAACACCCAAGGTTGGTTTGACCAGTGTTAACACCATTAAACAATTAAGTATGCACTTCCTTTGATCCAAAGATGGCTCGTGTACCACACACATTACTTGAATAAAATATGGAATATTCCATCAACACTCTAAAATCCAACAAATCCTTTGCAACAACATTTACCTAAAGAATATACTCATCTTGTAAACCTAGCTAACCTTTCACACATTGCAACACTTGAATCCAACCTTGCAGAGTGACAAAACAAAAACAACTCAGACTAAATATAGATACTAGCAATATAAGTACAAGTTTTCAAATCCAAAAGACCAAAAACCTCACTGCGAAGAAATGCAGAGAAAAACCATTTCTCCTAGACAACACTACTTTCGTATTTCACACACTGGTAACATAACTTTCACTGTACAAAAATATAAAACAAGAAAATCTAGATATAACACATTTGAACACCTTTAAGAAACATATATGAACTACATAGGAAGATATTCATCCATGAAGAAATGTGGAGCAAAACACTAAACACTGCTATGTCACACTGAATTCACCACACTGTTTTATTCAAATTTTCTCAAAAACACTTGGAAACCAATTACCAAATATCACAAACTCAACATCTAGAACACTTTCTCATCAAATCAACCACACAAGACGTTAAAAATCAATCCAACACATGCTCATCAAACCAACACTAGAGGTTGGCATCAATGATTTACTACTAGTGAAAACATAATGCAACCAATCAAAGCAACTCCATAGGTTGACTAATATTAATGCAACAAAAAGGTTTGTTGACATCAATGAAAACACAAACTTCTAATAATCTCCCCCTTTTTCATTAATGGAAACACATGGAAAAAACATCAACAACAAAAACAAAATCAACAAAAGCTATGATCACTAACTCATGTACAACACCACAATGCACACCACTCCCCCTTACACAAGCATATACTTTTCAACATTTTCTCTTTCACAGGACTTGTTTCCCCCTTACTTCATATGGTTTTTCAGTTAACTCTCTCTCCCCCTTTGGCATCGATGGAAAAGGGAAACGCATATTTTTTTTCTTTGTTTCCCTTTGACATCTTTCACATATACTTTCTCTCCCTCAAAGGCAACACCCATAAGGAAAAACAACTAATCTACAACCTTTTCATTCACTTCCTTTGACTAGACTTCAAAGGATACAACCTCAACACAATGACAACACTTACTCCTCCTACTACAACAACCAAGTGCTAAGTAGTCCCCTTGAGAGGTAGCCACCAACATCAATCTAGAAAAAGAAATAAATCTTGAGATCCATTGGACTGATGTATATCCTTATGAATCTAGTTTTAAAAAGGAGGGGAAATAACCCTTAACTTCTCCTAGAGATACTCAAAATTATCCTTAGGAAAATATTTTTTGAAGATATTAGAAACTTGATCCTTAATAGGCACATACTCTAGCTTCACCTCATTCTCTACAACCTTCTCTCTCAAAAAGTGATACTGGATTGAAATATAATTTTTCCTTGAATGCATCACCGAATTATTTGAAATATTAATAAAACTTTTTTATCACAAAACATAGAACTTGGTCCATCATATATCACTCTGATATCCTTCAAATTTTTCTTTACCCACAACACTTGTATGCAACATGATGTTGCAACAATGTATTTTCCCTCTAAAGTAGATAATGAAACTAAATCCTACTACATGCTTAGCCAAGACACTAGCCTACTTCCAAGAAAGAAAGAACCACCACTTGTACTTTTTATTTCATCCACACAACTTGCCCGATCTGTATCTTGTTATGCCCTACATACATGCCCCAAATTTTGCTTGGAAAAGTTGGGGACCCCCTTTTGTTTTTCTTTCATTTTGCTGGTTTCTTTTGTTGGGATTGAGTTGCGAGATGGAGTTGGTACTTGACACCTTTTGGGCTTTCAAGTTCTGGCTCCACTCTGACTATGATCCCCACTTCACCTTCAGGTGTCGTTTGGGTTCGTGTTCCTTGTCTGGTCTCGTCTCGTCCTCGTCTTGTTCTCTAACCAATTTTTGCTTTGTCACATTTTTTGTTGTTGTCTTGTTCATTTGTTTTGGTCATTTTTGTTCATCTTTTGTCATGTTGTTTTCTTTTCATCTTCATCTTTCATTCGTTTGTTCATCTTCACCCTTGTGTCACTTGTTTTTGGTTTCATGTCATTCATTTTGTTCTTTGCGTTGTCATCTCGTCGTTAGAGTCTCAAAAATCCAAAAAAAAAATTAAAAATGAGAAAATACAAAAAAAAAAATTAAATTAAAAAAAAATATATAAAGATAAATAAATAAATCTTTTATTTTTAAAAAATATTTAAAATTAAAATTAAAATTTTAAATAAATAAATTTTAATTAAGAACATTTTAAATAAATAAAGATTAATTAATTAATCTTTGAATAATAATAATAATAATAATAATAATAATAATAATAATAATAATAATAATAATAAAAATAAAAAATAAAAAAAAAAAAAACAAATCTTTTAAACATTTAAAGGATTTAAATTTAAGAAATTAAAAAAATATTGAAAAAATTTATAAACAAGTAAAAAAACGAAAAAGAGTTCAAAACCCTAGAAAATAAAAAAAATAGTACAAAGTTGAAAAGTAAAAATTCCTTCAAGGGGTTCAGAAGTGGAACAAAACTAGGAATTGGATGAATAAAAAAAATGCACAGTTCCTATCTGGCACCGAACCCAATCCCGCATGGGAATCAAAAGAAATTTTGAACCAGACACAAAGCAAAAACGGGTGAAAAATTTTTACATCCTGAAATTAGTTCTGCTCCCGCCATATATAAAAATAAAGACCCTGCTCGAAAGCAACTTCGATCCCATAGCTTACGTGGGTTCGAAACCGAAAGTGAAGTTGGAACTAAACGGGAAAAATAAGGTTTTCTTTGCACGAATTATTCCCTCTACCGAAACTCCCTAGTTTAGGTGTGGCCCTAACTTCGAGCTCACCATTGAAAAAATGTGGAAGCCTCGGCAACGCAGAGACATGGCAGTGAACTATTCGATATAAAAACCCTCGAAGCAATGCATTCTCTTAGAATGCCATATTTGTAGGATATGCCCAAAATGGGCTTATAGATAAGGCACTTAAACTCTTGTTAGAAAGATGCCTCTTGATGGAACGTGGTTTCATGGAATGCAATGATTGCAAGAATTGTGCACTATAGTTGCAGGATCTACAGAAAATGGATTTGATGAAGCGACATTTAATTGCCCTGATAAATATTGCTTACAGAACATAGAGGTGAAAGACAAGGTAGATGAAATGTTCAATAGAATGTCTCAAAGGGATTGGATTAGGTGAAATGCAGTTTATGTGCATCAAATACATTTGTTGAAAAGGCTTTAGAAACTTTTAAGTTTGCCACTGGCTAGTGTAAAGGCCAGAGCCCACAACCCATACTCACATCCTCTTACTGCGACCAAAATGGGGAGTTTTGAAATAAGTTTAAAGGGGCATCGAATGATTGGGAGGTCACATGCACAAAATGGATCTATTGTAAAAACTTTAGAAACACCAATGCAACTACCCTGTTATTTATGCTGGTAAAATGTGAAGGCAAGTTCACTGTTGGATAGAACCCTCAAAGAAATGTGGTAGCATGGAGTACGATATATGTAGGATGCACAACAAGTTTGCGGAAAGGGCTTTAAAATCATCAAGCAGATACAATCAGTGATGTACATCCATAAATTAGTTTGCAAAAAGGTTTTTCTAAATCTAAATACAAGTATAAGGCGCAAATACAAAGATGTTAAAAAATGTTGAAGTCAAGACATGGTTTTTGAACAGTTTCATTGTGGCCTCAAAAGAGATATCATTGTATCAAATACAATGCTTGCAAAAAATGCAGAAAACGTATTTCATGAAAAGACTAATAATTTTAAAGAGAATTCAATGCGCAATAGACAAAATTATTTTGTTGAAAAGGCTTTAGAAACTTAAAATCAAAAAATGCTATTGGTAGATGTAAAGCCTAGTTCTTTGGCGCAACAGAAGCCAAAGTTCTTCTACATGTATGTGGAAGCATAAACAAAGCACAAAGGATGAAGGAATTATGTCAAATGTCTCCACTGCAACTGATTTGGTTAACATGCATGTGACAAAGAAATGTAGAAGCCGAGATGGGGTACACCAAACACTTGATAAGATGCAAGATCTGTAAAAAATGGATTTATTGAGGCTATCATGATAGCAAGAAATGCCTACACATTGTGGAGGCATGAAAGCCATGTAGGTTTAGTGAATGAGGGATGCACATATTTCAATGATATAAGAGTGGGCAAGTGGAGTGAGGCTTGAATGGTGAGAAGATTGATCAAAGATAGAGGAATTAAAAGGACCACTGGATGTAGTTGGATTGAAGGTTATAAAATGGTACATGTTTTTTTGTGTAAAAGGAAGATCAAGCACATGCACATGAGATCTATACATAGTTTGAATAAAAACAGAGAGTTTGTGTTCATTTGATTTAATCATGACAAGTTTTTTATTGTATTGGATTAATCTGTTGGGGGTTATTATGAGGGCTGAGGTTCTGCTTGTTTTTTCAGACATGGACAATGTTCTTTTGGAGACAAACTAATGATGAATTTCCATGTTATTCCAAGTTCAGAATGCATCTAGTGTCTGGATTATGAATAGGACGTTTTATGATATTAATGTTATTTTATTTTAAAATAATAATGATTTAAAAAGGAAATTATTTCAATCCTGAATTTTAAAGTTTGTATTCATTTTGATTAAGATATTTTGGAATTTTAATTAATTTTTAGAATTAGTTAAGATTTATTGATTAATTAATTTTATAAATTAATTAATCCCTTTGATAATTTATAGGTATCTTCGGGATCAAATGAGGTAGAGCATTAGTTTGATGTTACATTCATTTCAAACTAGGGTACTTTTGAAGGTTGAAAAGATAATGGGTTGAGAGGAGATTGCAAATCAACATGCAAAGGAGGAATATTTTCTAAAAGATATTTGAACTGGCTATAAACTGAACATATGGTGGGCCCACATGAGTTTATTTTTGGGAAGGATATTTCTTCACATTATGCAAAATGGGATAAAATCAAAGTTAAAATTTGAAATTGAAAGTTGCAATTGTGAACTAAGATCAAACTTGAGAGTGGAGTCTCAAACTAAAATCAACCAAGGTCAAACATGAGATGAAATAAAAAGTTATCTTTGTGAAGAATTGTATGTGCACAAAAGCTACAACTTTTGAAGTCTCAATTCTAGAGGGAATTATGTAATTTTTAGCTATTATTGTCAAATCAAGCTCATTGTAAAGAGTTAGACACTTAGGAAAATTAGTTAGAAGTTTTAAAAGTTAGTTGATTAGAGTTAGAAATAGAGTAGATAATGGAGTTTTCAACAATTCTTAGTTTAGTTGAATCGATTTGGAGACACTGGTTTCTATGCATTGGTGAATCTTGTCAAATTTGTAAATGTTGTTCATCTATTTTGCACTAGTAGAAGCAACAAGATTTAAACCTGCTTTAAGTTGTATTATGGAATGATGTTTGTTTTGTTAATCATTTGATTTGGAAAGATTTCAAGGAATGGATTTCTATTCTTTCTTTTGTTCGAATTGTAGTTTAAAATCTTATATTAATATTTGCACTATGAATGAATGGCTTATATTGATTATAGGTTGATTTTTTTGTATTTTTAGTTTAGGAATTCCTTGGAAAGTAACAAATCTGATTAATTGAATGAATAAATATTCTTTTCACTCTTGTGTCCTTGATCTATCTTTTTCCTTTTTTATACCCCCTGTTAGAGTAGGTTTAGATAGAAGTTTGATCTTGTAGGAATCTAGAAGCTTAATAACTAGCTAGCTCCTTAAACATTATAGCCTCATTGACTGCTCAGCAAGATAGTACAGTTGAGAACCAACTACCAAGACCTTGGAAGATAGGTGGTTTTAGATCAGTTATCTTTTTTAGGAGATATAGAGTAGAAATATTATATTTAAATGTTGATGCATCAATCTAACCATCAACAAAACTGGTGCTATAAGGAGGGCCCTTGAGCAATTTTTCTTTGTTGTGAGGTGGAGTGGGTTGGATCTTGGAAAACCCAACTCTGATGGGAAACCCTTTGTGTATTCCCATGATTCTTAACAAAATTTCTTATTAGATGCATAATATGCTTCCATTATTTTGCTAACAGTGGAAAATTTGTTAAAGATCATGTTAAGATTTGCAAGGATCTAATAATTATTCACCAGATTTGTTATGAAGATACAACCTATCAACTTCTCGTCAAAACACTACAAGGTACAATAGGGCAATGGTATGTTTATCTTCCACCAAATTCTATTTATTCATGGATGTAGTTAGAAATTTTATTCGTGGATCAGTTTGACCCTTATGCATAAACACAGGACCCATCGTTTGAATTTGTAGCTACAAAAAGGACACCCTCTGAATCAATTTACCATTTCAATCATAGGTTTTTGTTGATGTATCAATGAGTTCAAGATTTAAATCTATTTATTAATGTTTATATGCTAAAGGAACATTACTATTGGGGTTTGAATCCTTCATTTGTAGTATAAATTAGATGTTGTGGGGATATTACTTCCCTACATGATGTATTGAACAAAGCTCTCTTACTAGCACAAGCTAGACATGATGTGAGAAATTCAAGTAGCCAAAATGAGGATTGTAATACCTGTGTGCTTGCAAGCTTTTGTCCTTTGCAGCCTTATGCCACTTTACCCACCGTACCTACCCAGGTGCAACCATTCTCACCAAGTAGCTACAACATTTCTAATCTTCCAAACACCACATTTTCTAATTTTTTGAATCAATTCAATCCTAGGCAAGGCCAATGGAAGAATCTATCTTTGCAAAAGCCAACAACAGAGGTAAGTATTCCACTTGCCAATGAAGTTGTGACTATATCCTCTCTTTTTGGTCATACTACAACACATAATCCATTGCATAGTAATGAAATTGTAATCGAGAGATTCGATGAGAAAATATATCATCTTGATGGTTTTTTGATAAAGAGCATGAAACGGATATAAAGTCAGAGCATAATGGAAATATTAGGTTAGAATCTAGTTTTGTTGGAAACTATGTTAATACTAACAACAATGGCATTGAAAGAGATGAGGTATTAAAACAATAATTTTTTCATGAAAAATCAACAACTAAAGAATCTTCATCCAATACTTTGAACATTTCTTCTGAGAAAGATGAACAACAAGATGAGGGATGGACAAACGAGCATGGTTCATGTTGGCTATATATACCACACATGCAAAATTGAATAAGGGAGAAGTTGGAAGAATTAGGAGATCTGAAGCTATCAGAAATTGTTGGGCCAAATGGATGTAGGATACATCAAACAAACCAACATTCTCAAATGGATTTCCATGTTTTCCTTGGTAGGATGGAGTTATATTTCAAACAACTAATCACTGTTAAAGGAATACTTATGGAAGATCCCTAGAATACTTGTCCACTCAATGAGGAAGATGGAACAGTTAGCACACATCAAAATGATAATGACTTCATCCACAATGATGAGAGTAGTTGTGACAAGATGTTTAATTCTTCCTCATCATTCAATGACCTTCATCGTTGCATTGAGATGGATCCAACAACTGACAAAGTTTCCCTACTTGGTGAAGACTTGATAAATGTTGAAAACAAGATTATTGATGCATTCATAGGTTCTTTTATGATGGTGAACAAGGAAGAAACACCCTATGATGAGCTTACATAGGAAAATTAATTTATTGATCTTAATGATGAACACATAGAAACTGAGAACAACATGGCCACAAATGAGGCTACAAATGGATCTCATGATGAAGGACACAATGTTGAATTCCAAGTTGATTCTTCAAAGGAGAAAGATCAAATGGATGTTCAAGTTATTCAAAGGCTACCTGATAATCATTCAGATAAGACTTTCCTTTGTCAGGAAAATAAATTGGATCTCAATGCTAATCAAGATACTAGCATTGATGAAATTAGTGGTTTCTTGCAGAAAAGAGTGAACAATGATAAGATTTAGCTGGGTGAAGTAGAAGAATGTCAAGAAAGTGACCAAGAGGTTGTATTGGAAGTTGAATCCCTTCAACATGATGAAGATTACGAAATGAGGGAGTATTTTGCTAGTTTTGATTATGTTTATTCAACTAAGTTGTTTAAAGAAATTCCTTTCTTAGCATGCACTTATGATTTTGATCTTAATAGTGATGAGTTTGACACTGACTTACACATTCTAGTTGACGATATGCAAAAACATGAATTGAAGAAATGCTTTCCTAGATTTGAATCTATGCATTCAAATGAGTTGTTTGAAGATAATCCCTATTCACCATGTAGCAGTATCTCTGGAATTAAAGATGATGAGTTGGATGTTGATTTTCAAACTCTTTTGGGTGACGTGTTTGAAGAGAGTGCTGACAGCGATGCTTCATCTCAGTAGGAGGTAGGTTTGTGAAGCTTGCAAGTTGACAACTTGGGTGATTTGTTGCTTAGTCCTTCTAAGGAGACCCAAGAAATTTGTGACTTTGTGCCTAAGATGAAAGTAGCAATGTTGGCACATGAATATTCCAATTGCATAACGAACCTCGTTGTAGATTATTCATGTAAGATTTGTCCTCTTGGTTCACATTCCAAGGTAGGTTTCTGGTAAGGAAAAAGTTGAGAAATTTGATTTAGAGGTTGGCGAAGGTAAAGATTTGATTGATGATGTTCATATTGTGGAAAACATGATTGAAGTTAATGGTCCCTATGGAATCAAACACACTAGTTTGTTGTTTGAAACTAGTGTTGATTGTGATAAAGATATGCATGAAATTTTTGAACAAGGTTTGGATCTCTTGAATGCTAATGGAACATCACTAACAGATGTCCTTTATGTTGACATGCATGTATTGGAGAAAAATAGAACAAAATTTTATAAGTTGAAACCTCACAAGAAGGAAGTGGTACAACACAAGTCTACATTACCAACTGAAGGTCTTCTAAATTAGGTGGTTTCTTTTCATTATCTTATGTATTTTGATGATTTTTAGTTTGATTATAATGTTAGGGATAAAAAAATGTGCCTGTGGATAAATCATGACAAGGTTGAGAACTTGAAACTATTAATATTTCAAACTTTATACCTTAAAAATGAATACCTTGCACATAAACTTTACATTTATGAGTATAAAGACAAATTTTCTAGATTTAGAACTATACCTAGTAAGTTAACGCTTTTGCACATAATGAAAAATCAGTCAAGTCAATGTACAAGTTTTCATTTTTTTACGTTTGTAGAGATTAGTTTTGGAGTTAGTTTAGGATTAGGATTGGTTAGTGTTAGATTTTGGTTTAGTTAGTTTTCTTTTTGTTTTGGTTTATGTTGTTTTTTTTTGGTTTGTTTCCTTTTGTTCTATAGTTTTCTTTTTTCTGTGTCCTCTTGTTTTTTTTTGTTTTTGGGTTTGTCTATTTCTCTTTTGTTTTAGTCTTTTGTTGTTTGTTTGTTGGTTTTGGTTCATTTTTTTCTATTTTAGTTTCGTTGGTTCATCACGTCTTTCTATGTGCTTATGTGTTGTGCTCCTCTCTTTTCTTGTCTTTTTCTTTTCTTTCTTTTGGGGATTCCTCTCGTTGATAGTAGAAGTTGAGTTATTGTATGCAAGATATGTTGAAAGGTGAATCTATTGAGAGTTTTATATTTGTATTTTCAAACAATTGATCAGTTGGTTACCTTGAAAATTTTGATTTACCTTCATCCATTTCAAACTGGGGAATGTTAGCATGGATTAGGACTTGGTACATTATGTAGTTTTTGGAAGTTTTTGAAAGTCTATCACACTTTACACATCTTAAGAAATCCTTCAATTAGTTTACATCGGGTGGGGTAGCTCAATTCCAAGTGAAAAATATAAAGGGTTACATTTCTTTCATAATGTCCACTATAGTTTACTTAGGCTTCACTGCTTAAGGATTGAGGGAAAACTAGAAATTATACTTCAAAAAGAATCAACATCTAAGGAAAAGAGAAAGTAAAAGAAATCTGAAAATGAAATCAATCAGCAAGGGTGACTCGAGTATCTCTAGTGGGGCTTTAGATGCCTAGCTGGTAGTAGAGTGATGCTTAGAAATAACCAGAAGTATCTCTATCAGGGCTATAGATGCCTATCTGGCAACAAAGCTATGCCTAGGATATCATTGCACATTAGAAATGTAACTCAAAAATACATAGCTTGGGTAGATTCTATTTCATTTTGATCTTGATAGCACTTATGGAGGGAAATGAATCATTTGCACACAAACAGATTTCAGCTTTGTCTTGGACCTCTGTCGTGTCCCAATTTTATAATGTTTTCACTTCTTAGATTGCTTAGAATGAGTGTAAACCTAATATTTTGGGTATATAGACGGTTCCACATTTTAAAATGCAGAGCATTTTCCCAGCCAAGTCACCATTTGTTATTCCCTGCATAAACGCCCCAACTTTTACTTGGAAAGTTGGGGACCCCCTATTTTTTTATTTTGTTTTGTTGGTTTGTTTTGTCGAGATCAAATTACAAGATGGAATTGACACCCAACACCTTTCGGGGTTTCAAGTTATGGTTCCACTCTAACTTCGATTCCCACTTTGCCTTTGGGTGTCGTTCAAGATCATGTTCCTTGTATGGTCCTATCTCATCCCCGTCTTGTTCTGCAACCCATTTTTTCTTTGTCACGTCTTTCATTGTTGCATTGTTCATTTGTTTTGGTCATTTTCATTCATATTTTTTCATGTTATTTACTTTTTGTTCGTCTTCACCCTCATGTTGCTTGTTTTTGGTTTCACGTCATTCATTTTGATCTCTACATTGTCATCTTGTTGTTAGAGTCTCAAAAATCCAAAAAAAAGATATAAATATTAAAGTTCTAAAAAATACCAAAAAAAAAAATGCTAAAACATGAAAATACAAAAAAAAATTGTAAAATGAGAAAATACAAAAAAATAAAATTTAAAATTAAAATTAAAATTTTAAATAAATAAATATTAATTAATTAATCTTTGAAAATAAAATTAATAATAATAAAATTAATAAACAAATCTTTTGAACATTTAAAAGGATTTATAAATTTAAGAAATTTAAAAAAAAATTTGAAAAACTTTAAAAACAAGTAGAAAAAGGAAGTGTTCAAAACCCTAGAAAAAAAAATAGTACAAAGTTGAAAACTAAAAATTCCTCCGAGGAGTTCGAAAGCACAACAAAACTAGGCATTGGATGAATTAAAAAAATGCAAAGTTCCTATCCGGCACCAAACCCAATCTCGCATGGGAACTGGAAGAAATTTTGAACCAAACAAAAAGAAAAAAAGGGTGAAAAATGTTTATTTCTTGTTCAAAATTGGTTCCACTCTCGTCGTATATAAAAACAAAGACCTCGCTCGAAAGCAACTTTGATCTCGCAGCTTACGCCAATGAAAAAATGTAGAAGCATAGGCAACACACAGACATGGTGGTGAACTGCTCGATATAAAAACCCTCAAAGCAATGTAGTCTCTTAGAATGCCATATTTGTAGAATATGCCCATAATGGGATTATAGATAAGGCACTTAAACTCTTGTTAGAAAGATGCATCCCGATGGAATGTGGTTTCATGGAATGCAATGATTGCAAGAAATGTGCACTGCAGTTGAAAGATCTGCATAAAATGGATTTGATGAAGTGACATTTAACTCCCATGATAAATATTGCTTGCAAAAAATAGAGGTGAAAGACAAGGCAAATGAACTATTCAACAAAATAATGTCTCAAATGGATTGGATTAGGTGAAATGCAGTTTATGTGCATCAAATACATTTGTTGAAAAGGCTTTAGAAACTTATAGGTTTTCCACCGGCTAGTGTAAAGGCTAGATCCCACAACCCCTACTCTCATACTCCTACCACAACCAAAATGGGGAGTTTTGAAATGAGTTTAAAGGGACATTGAATGATTTGGAGGCCATGCACAAAATGGATCTGTTGTAGAAACTTTAGAAACACCAATACAACTACCCTAGTATTCATGTTGGTAAAATGTGAAGGCAAGTTCATTGTTGGACAAAACCCTCAAAGCAATGTAGCATCATGGAGTACGATATATGTAGGCTACACAACAAGTTTGCAGAAAGGGATTTAAAACCATCAACAAGATACAATTGGTGATGTACATCCATAAATTAGTCTGAAAAAAGGTTTTTCTAAATCTACATACAAGTATAATGCACAGATACAAAGATGTTAAAAAATGTGGAAGTCAAGAAAGATTTTTTGAACAGTTTGACCATGGCCTTAAAAGAGATATCATCATATGAAATACAATGCTTTCTATAAACATGAAAAATGTATTTCATGAAAAGACTAATAATTTTAAAGATATTCAATGTGCAATGAACAAAATGGTTTTGTTGAAAAGGATTTAGAAACTTAAAATCAAATGCTATTGGAAGATGTAAAGCCTAGTTCTTTGGCACAATAGAAGCCAAAGTTCTTCTATGTGCATGTGGAAGCATAAACAAAGCACAAAGGATGAAGCAATTATGTCAAATGTTTCCACTGCAACTCTTTTGGTTAACATGCATGCAACAAGGAAATGTAGAAACTAAGATGGGGTACACCAAACACTTGATCAGATGCAAGATCTACAAAAAATGGATTTATTGAGGCTATCATGATAGGAAGAAATTGTTGCACATTGTGGAGGCATGAAAGCCATGTAGGTTTAGTGAATGAGGGATGTACATATTTCAATGATATAAGAGTGGGTAAGTGGATTGAGGCTTGAATGGTGAGGAGATTGATGAAAGATAGAGGAATTAAAAGGACCCCTGGATGTAGTTGGATTGAAGGTTATAAAATGGTACATGTTTTTTGTGTAAAAGGAAGATCGGGAACATACACATGAGATCTATACATAGTTTGACTAAAAATAGAGATTTTCTGTTCATTTGATTTAATCATGACAAGCTTTTTGTTGTATTGGATTAATCTGTTGGGGGTTATTATGAGGGGTGAGGTTTTTCTTATTGTTTCAAATATGGACAATGTTCTTTTGGAGACAAACTAATGATGAATTGCCAAGTTATTCTAGGTTTAGAATGAAACTGGTGTCTGGATTATGAACAACATGTTTTATGATATTAATGTTATTTTATTTTAAAATAAGATTGATTTAAAAAGGAAATTATTTCAATCCTAAAGTTTAAAGTTTGTATCCATTTTGGTTAAGATATTTTGGAATTTTAATTAATTTTCAAAATTAGTTAAGATTTATTGATTATTGATTTTATAAATTAATTAATCCCTTTGATGATTTATAGGTATCTTTGGGATCAAATGAGTTAGAGAATTAGTTTGATGTTACATTCATTTCAAACTAGGGTACTTTTGAAGGTTGAAAAGATAATGGGTTGAGAGGAGACTGCAAATCAATGTGCAAAGGAGGAAAATTTTCTGATAGATCTTTGAACTGGCTATAAACTGAACATCTAGTGGGCCCACTTGAGTTTATTTCTGGGAAGGTTATTTCTTTACACTATGCAAAATGGGATAAACTCAGAGTTAAAATTTGAAACTAAAAGTTGCAATTGTGAACTAAGATCAAACTTGAGAGTGGAGTCTCCAACTAAAATCAACCAAGGTCAAACATGAGATGAAATAAAAATTTATCTTTGTGAAGAATTGTATGTGCACAAAAGCTACAACTTTTGATGTTTCAATTCTGGAGGGATTATGTAATTTTGAGCTATTTATTTTTAAATCAAGCTCATTGTAAAGGGTTAGACACTTAAGAAAAGTAGTTAGAAGTTTTACAAGTTATCTGATTAGAGTTAGCAGTAGAGTAGATAATGGAGTTTTCTACAATTCTTAGTTTAGCTAAATCTATTTGGAGACATTGGTTTCTATTTACTGGTGAATCTTGTCAAATTAGTAAATGTTGTTTATCTATTTTGTAATAGTAGAAGTAGCTAGATTTAAACCTGTTTGAAGTTGTATTACAAAATGATGTTTGTTTTGTTAATCATTTGATTTGGAAAGCTTTCATGGAATGGATTTCTATCTTTATTTTGTTCGAATTGTGGTTTAAAATTTGCTATTAATATTTGCACTATGAATGAATAGCTTTATATTGATTACATGTTGATTTTTTTTTGTAGTTTTAGTTTAGGAATTCCTTGGAAAGTAACAAGTCTGATTAATTGAATGAACCAATATTATTTTCACTCTTGTGTCCCTAATCTATCTTTTTCCATTTTTTTATACCCCCTGCTAGAGTAGGTTTAGATAGAAGTTTGATCCTATAGGAATCTAGAAGCTTAATAACCAGCTGACCCCTTGAGCATTATAGCCTCATTGACCACTCAACAAGATAGTACAGTTGAGAACCAACTACCAAGACCTTGGAAGATAGGTGGTTGTAGATCAATTATATTTTTTAGGAGATATAGAGTAGAAATATTCTATTTAAATGTTGATGCATCAATATGGCCATCAACACATCTATGTAAACACTTAGAGAAAAATAAGTATCCTTTGGATACAACAAACCATGTTTTGGAGTTCCCTTTAAATATGTGAATATTCTCTTCACTACTACCACATGTTACTTTGGGATTTTCTTAAAATATAGCTACAAGACAAACTGCATGCATGATATTTGGTCTAGTAGAAGCTATATATAACAGTCCTCCACTAATTGATCTATACTTTCTTTGATCAACCTTAGGAGATTGCATATTCTTACTTAGTTTGCACCTAGTAACCATGAGAGTACATACTGATTTAGAGTCTTCCATCCCAAACTTATTCAACATTTCCTTGATATGCTTTAAGAATGATATGAATATTCCTTTCTTTGTTTGATTGATTTGTAGCCCAAGGAAGAAATTCATCTCCCCAAACATAGATATCTCAAAACCATTTTGCATCTCTTTTACAAATCTCTTGCACATACTTTCATTTTCTCCAAGGATTATATCATCAACATACATAAGGTTCCACAATCAAGATTTGATCTTTTTAACTTTGAAATAAATATTACTATCAGTGCTACCTTTATTGAACCCTTGTTGCAATAAGTACCTATCTAATCTTGCATACCAAGCTTTAGGAGCTTACTTGAGTCCATATAATGCCTTCTTCAATTTGTAGACCATATCGGGATTATTTGATAGTTGAAATCCTTATGGTTGTTCAATATATACCTCTTCTTCTAGCTCACCATTCAAGAATGTAGAATTCACATCTATCTAATAAAATTTGAAATCCTTATGTGTTGCAAAAGAAAAAAACATCCTAATAGATTTTATTCTTGCCACTAGAGAAAATGTCTCCTCAAAATCTATTCCTTCTAATTTGAGTAGACTTTACACACAAGTTTTTCCTTGTTTCTAACCACTTATCCACTCTCTTTAGTTTATTCTAGAATACCCACTTAGTTCCAATCACATTCTTATTTGTGGGTCTTGTAACAAGTTCCCAAGTTTTATTATGTTGAATAGTTTGGATATCTAAGAGGGGGGCGAATCAGTTATTATAAAACATTTTCGTTGACTTTAATTAATCTAGATCAATTAGAAAATAATCTAACAAATATTAACATGAAAGCACATAACAACACCATGCACAATGAACACCAAAATTTATGTGGAAACCCAAGAAGGGAAAAACCATAGAGAATGCTAATTCTAAATTATAAAACACTGGTTAAGGTGATTTTTACAAGGGATCACTATCAAATTTCCCACTGCAAGTAAGGCTCATTGCCAAAAGAGAAAGGCCCACTACCAACAAAAAAGGCTCACTGACAACATAAAATGGCTCACTTCCAATAGAATGATGAAAGTAAATCCATCGTTGAAAGAACTATCACCAATAATGACACCAAATAGAATCTCACTATTTTCTCCTTTCGGTTGTATACTTTTTCTTGCATCACAATGTCTAGATTTTCAGATTCACATTCATCACACTTGCTTTCATTGAACATAATCAACTTATACTTATACCATTCCATGCCTCCAAGAAATTCTAAGTTGGCCAAACATAATTCCATTCCATGCTTCCTAAGTTAGCCAAACACAATTTGAATTAGGTCACCATAAAAACATTCCTATGGTGGAAGGGAATGAAACATGGGCCAAACAAAACCTCCTTTCTCAAATCAACATGCTACACTTTTACCATGATATTTAGAACCAAATAATATGATATGCACACTAAAATGTTCCAGAGCACATTAACCAATTTCTAGGTCAATTTAGACCTATAAGAGTGTGTCTCATTATGTTGTGAAATGAATAGGACTAGGATACACATAATAAAAGATAGATCATTACAGTAGAACATACAAAGCCACACCAATATGGATCTCCAAAGCATTAAAATGAACCCCAATCAATCAATTCAAGATATGTTGACATCAATGACAACCATTAATGCCAACAATCAATCAACATCACATCTCAACTCATTCCAACAATATCCCCCTTTGTCATTGATGGAAACATTCATCAATAACAAACCAAGCAATGCAATTTCAACATCAAAGACCTTCTTATCTTCATTTCTTCTCCCCCTTTGACATTAAAGACAAGGGTGAAAAGTCCCCTTGAAAAAATTGCTCTGCTCCCCTTATGAGGAAGCCACCAAATATTGGTCCAAATAATATTGAGCATATAATACCCTAGACATTAGTAGAATTTGGAAAATAAATGACTACATGACTAAAAAATTTAGTCACATGACAAAATTTTAGTCACGTGAATAACACTAGTAGTATCTTGAAAATAAATGACTAATTTGGTCATTTATAAGTGACTAATTTGGTCATTGGGTAAAATCACAACTAAATGACTAAATAAATGACTAATATCAGACAAATAAAAATGACTAAATATATATGGCTAAATTAATGACTAAATAGGGTTGGGGCCCTAGCTCGGTTGGCGAAGTAATTCCGTTGCGGCTCTGCTGGTCATGAGTTCTAGTCTCCCCCGTCTCGTGGTACTGGAGGGCATGTCGCGCCAGTGCCGCTGGTCACGTTAAAAAGTTTACCAAGCGCACTGCAGTTTATAGGGGGTCGTGCTACCCAATTCCTGCAGTCTAAAAAAAATAAAAATAAATTAATTAATTAATTAATTAATTAATGACTAAATATATAACTATTACTCCTCTATTATTTTTTTCTTTCGAATTTGATCATAATCTATAGAGATAATCAAGCCCTCCTCATAGGACCCCTACCCAAGTAGGCCATTTGGCCACCTAGGTTGCTTTGTGCACCAAAAATACCTATTGCATGGAAGGCATTGCCTCTCGGTGCAATCTTAAGGCCTTCACATATTTTATAAACATTTACATTTTTTAACATTTACTATTCATTATGTTAATGAATCACTAATGTTTTTAACTATGATTTGAAGCCAGTTTTATTTTCCTATTGTGTTAGCATGTCAAATGTATCAAAGAGCAATTGTGGTTAATTTCGCTAATAAAATATGATTTAAACAATCCAATTTCAATAAAAATGAATACATTGATTCACTTCTATCTTTGCTTGTTGATATACTCAACCATCTTAATAATGATAAATAGAAATAACAATTATGATCTCTTTTGGTATTTGAAAAATTTCTCTTTTAGGCTTTATATTGTTAATTATTTTTTAAAAAAAAATTATTTTATAATCTATGAAATCAATTGTGTGTGGATCATTTTTATAGATGTTATTTTTATAGAAGTTTTAACTCTAGTAATTTTAGGAGCACATCATGCTTATCTTAATTTTCACAACCTATAATTTTCACAACCTATATTAAAATGACAACATTTGTGGATAGATGAATTTTTTTCCCCTAAAAATGAAGATTAATTTTTGCATGCCTTCCACACAATAGTTTTTTTGGTACATTTTAGTAATAGGTATTTTTGGTGCCTTGGTCAATTGCATCATGTATGTATTTGGAGGGAATATCAGGTAGTTGATTTTTGGCGTAAAACATTATGATTGCACGTTGGAGGGAAGTTTCAAAGTTTAATGAACAATTTGGTATTTCAGCTCCTACATATGTTTGAAGGTTTTCCAATTACAAGTCTAATGAATGAAACAACCATTGAATGCAAAGAGTGGTGGTTTCCATTTTTGTAATGCTGAAGCTTGTTGAGCAGTGTTTTCCAAGTTGCAACACTAGTATCATTCAAGAAAGGGTAGAACATTAAACAAGGTTACAATCTAAAGGTAAGTGGAAATCTTGAATCCTGAAACCTCATGTTGATCTTCATCCTTTATGACACTGATCATGATGTTGTATATACTATTCTTGCTTTCCATTACTTCATTGTTGTTACAATCTTGTGCTTTCATTGATATAATGATAATGCTCTTTGACATTGAATGAATTTCATTGAATTTGACCCCTTTTCACTCTGTTCCATGGTATTTTACATCTTGTTTGTGCATGATATCGAGTCACATGACATTCATAACAACTACTATTATCTCCTTCATTTTTCTATGATCCTCTAACACTCATATGCTTTGATATAACAATGATCATTTGCAACTATTTACCCTCTATATATTGTATTTCATTCCTATCCCTTGCATGCCTTGGACTACTATTATCATGCATTAAAAATTGGAACTATTTATTCATTGTATTGATAACTCATTAGCACTGTCATTGTTTGTATTCACTACTATCTTATGATGATTGTTCTTCATAGTTAATCCTTAAAATCATTGTTTTGATAAAAACATATTTTTTCTCTTTTGTTTTTATATTATGATCTCATTGCTTTGAACCTTGTGCTTTTTGATTATCACATCTTTGTTACAATCTCTTCAAGGATTGACTTTCTTTCTCTATTGACTACAAGATACCCCTTTGATCTTGTAACCCCAAGCCTCTTAAAGAAAACTTAGAATCAATTGGAAACAATGAATAAAAAACCATCATAGCTAATTTAATTTCTTTTCCAAGAGCATTCTATGAAATATAATGAAAAACACACATCACTCTATGGGGTAGGGTTTATTTACCTACCTTCAACGTCTAAGTCAAAAAGTCAACCTACCATGTCTATGTCAAGTCCTCCAAGTCTTAAGTAAAAAATCAGCCTACCAAGACTATTTTACTTCCAATTCTTGTATCTATGATACAAGTATGAAAAATGTTTGAAAATACTATACACAAATGTATGATACAATGCATAAATTTGTACAATTTCTCATTATATCAAAAATTTCAAACTAAAACTGACTGAAATTAGAAATGAGTTATAAAAAAACTTATTGTCAACTACAATTTTCTCCACATCAAAATTGCATTTCCCAATTTACATAACTTTCTGTTTAACTAATTTTTGTGGAAAAAAAACACTTAGTTTAAAAATTAAAGCAAGAGTTTCTTTCCAGGATTTCAAAGGCCTACTTTTCACAAGGCCAAGAAGATCATTATTGACCATAGCAGAAACCACCTACACTAATAGTGTTAAGTCAGAAAATATTCCAAAAAAAGAAATATATTTTAGATAAACAGAGCCAATTAGCCTTCTAAAATACAGATAGTTGAATACAAGAAGGATGGTAAAACATAAAACATTAAAAGACTTTAAGAAATTGCAAATTCCATGCAATTAGTATAGAAGCATAACATTAAGATAGGAAAAATTCACTTTTCTTAAATATTCATCACGAGTTTTCTCCTGTAAAGAACTCCCCCTGACATGAACAATGAAAAATGCATTTTCCATCTTGTTTGCTGATAGGAATTGCATGACTGCTCTCTTATAATCACCAACAACTAAATAAATTTGAATGGCTTCATCACATTCTTAGTATTCTATCAAATATTTAGTAGCTTCATGTTGCACCTCTTCTCCATTGCCTAGGGTATCCTTCCCAACAACAAAATCATTTTTCAGTGAGAAGTGAGGAATCTTCTTTCAGACTGTACAAATTATCAAAAAAAATCCTCGCCATTATCTTTGGGGGATGTAACATCTTATCTTCCTTTTGACTAAACTAATGGATCTAATTATTTTGTATCATCATGAGTGACATTGTTGATTATTTCATTGCTAATATCATCAATATTGGAAGATCGAGCTTCCTATAAGTCTCAATTCTCTATTGACTGCACTTGAAATCCAAGGTGCTCAAGTAGCTTTGTCCTATCATTGCCTTCATCTTCAAACATGAATCTTAGGAAATTCCATGTCTCCCTCTCTTCTTCCAAACTAAATCAATGCATAAACCAAAAATTTGCAAGTGAAACAATACAAATTAATGTAAATTGTTATTAATCCCATTCGAAAAGTATCCACAAATAAGTAACCAAGAATCCTGAGACTTCTTATTGCACAAAGCTTGCAATGATGATTTTTCACAATCTACTATTGCAACTCCAAACTCTGTTGAATGAAGCACCAAAACTATCATCAGTAATGAGATTGTGTATATATATACCTATGAAAATAGAAGAAAAATAAGAACATATATCATCTTAATAAGATGTACCAAAGAATAAATTGTACTCTACCTCAGAAGAGCCAACAAGACTCTGTGATGTTGTATCGGGCCAAAATGTAGCAAGCTTTCCTCCAAATCAAAAACTAACACCAATTGGTCTCTTCAACCACTTAGGAGCTTACAAGAGTGCACCTAAAAAGGGAAAAATGAAAAAGATAGACATCATGTATTTGCATATAGGATCCCAATTCATTGGGGGATGTAACATCTTGTCCACCTTTTGACTGAACTAATGGATCTAATTGTGTTGTATCATCAAGAGTGACATTGTTGATTATTTCACTGCTAATATCATCAATGCTAGAAAATTGAGCTTCCTATAAGTCTTGATTCTCTGTTGACTACACTTGAAATCCAAGGTACTCAAGTAGCTTTGTCCTAGCATTGCCTTCATCTTCAAACATGACTCTTAGGAAATTCCATGTCTCCCTCTCTTCTTCCAAACTAAATCAATGCAAAAACCAAAAATTTGCAAGTGAAACAATACAAATGAATGTAAATTGTTATTAATCCCATTCAAAAAGTATCCAAAAATAAGTAACTGAGAATCCTAAGACTTCTTGTCACACAAAGCTTGTAATGATGATTTCTCACCATCTTCTATTGTAGCTTCAAACTCTATTGAATGAAGCACTAGACTATCCTCAATAATGATATTATGTATATACACCTATAAAAATAGCAAAAAAAAATACCATATATCATCTTAATGACATGTACCAAATAATAAATTGTACTCTACCTCAGAAGATCCAACAACACTCTTTGACACTATACTAGGCTGAAATGAAGCAAGCTTTCCTCCAAATCCAAAATCGACACCGACTAGTCTCTTCAACCACTTAGGAGCTTTCAAGAGTGGACCTGAAAAGGGAAAAATGAAAAGATAGACATCATGTATTTTCATACAGGATCCCAATTCATTGAGAAAGTCTTCTAAGTGAGATTCCCATTTCTTAACTAAGTCATCTATGGTTATCACATAAAACAACACTTACCACCCACTTTATGTTTGAAAGAAATTAAAGCATTATACTTGGGCTATTCATAGAGAGTCATTAGTCAAGTAATGTAGGAAACAACTCGTGGGCATATCAAACTAGTAGAGCATAGATAGCAATAGTGATCATGCATAAATCTCTTGAACAAATTTGCATCAATTAAGGTAGATGCATTTCAACAATGAAAAAAATCTAGATGAAATAGACCTACCTTCCTAACACTTTCACTTTTCCCTATGATTTTCATTAACACCAAAGGTATATGTAGATTGGACAGGTACCGTTGGGCTCTAAGGGCCCTTTATTGTGTGATTAAACAATACAGACAATTGGGGAAATGTCATTATATGTAATGACATAAGTTGAGGTTGAAGGTATTGTTTGATGCCAATTCAAACAATGGAGGCTCTTGTTGAGATCTACCTCTACCTTCTCATCATGGAAAGGACAATGAGATATAGTTAAACCATGGAATTCATGCATTTATTTTGATGAAAAATCCTGGGCCATAATCACTAGTGTTAGGTCTCAAAGTGTAGGTTTTAAACCATAAGGGGGTGCCAATCCCTTAATACACCTTTGGCCCATGAGAAAGGTAAGAAGTATTGATACCTTCTACTCTTTAGGCTCTGCCAGACTTAGGCTGGTATACCTAAACAATAAGGAAGATTTGCACATAGATATGGTTCCTAGATTGAGAAATCTACTTACTATGGCATGTGAGATGAAGTAGATGCAAAGTTTTAATGTCTAAATACTAGTGAGAGGAATTGAGAGTTCAAGTTTGTGAGTTGTATTTTGTATGTAATATCTAATTATTACCAGTGCCTAATTCTATTGGGTGGATGAAGTGGAGGGATGAATGATGATTTTTGATATAGGGTTCTGTAAGATAGGTAGATTCACTCTTCAGCTTAACTCGAATAGTTGGGCACTTTGAATGTTTGCACCTTATGAAAACATGCAAGTATGTCAGTTATTTGGACTCTTCTTAGTAATCCTAGTGATATCCCCTTATGCTACTATGAAGTTGTGAAAGGATTTAATTCAAATGTGAAAGGAAACCAATTAAGACAATCTATTCAAAGGACTTTAATCCAAACAAGAACCTATCAAATTTGATTTCTTAAAAGGAATCTTAATTCTTCTACACACTAAAACCAATCAACAACATCACACAACTACAACAAATGTGTATTGAAAAATTAAATGTATTTCCACACACTCAATTTGAATAAAATAAACAACCACTTCAGAGACAACCAAATAACATATAAGCATATAAATCCACACAACAATTGAACACTTGAAATCAAATTAACAATTATGCATAACCTTCTCCATTATATTTATCTTTGAATAATATGAATTATAATAGTAGTTTATAATATGAGATGGATGATCTATTCGAGTCTTGGTCTCTCTTATATATGTTAGAGGCAACAAGCTACAGACCCATTACAAAAATTCATGTTGTTTGATAACTAAAAATAATTAAGAAAGTAACATATTGCAACAACTAAATGCTCCAATCCGTTAATCTCCAAGTAGAAGTTCATGACCACCTAAGATATGTTCAAAGATTCTACTCCATGATATGGTGCTCATTTTTTCAGATGACTCCTTTCATCCTGATGGTTGCCTTGTTGTGTCTGGTGTATCCATAGTTTGGTTGAGGAATAAATTGAATACAAACAGGTGATGGATGTATTCTTGTTCAACAGAAGTATTTGCATTGGAGATCATCGCTCTCATATTATACTCCCTATACATTATCTTCTCAAGCTAGTTGTGAGTATTTTGTAAAATCATATCCTCGGCATTGATCTCTTGTAATACAACTGTCAGAATCTCATTAAAATATCCCTTCCAATCATCATATTCTTGAGTATTTCACATATCATCATAGAGTGTCAGAGTTGAATTGAAGCACTCAAAATCCTTGATGAGCCTATTATGATATCCATTGTGTGCTTCTACTAATTTGTTACGTATCTGCATTGTCTACCCTTTTAGGATTTGCTTGTCTTCAAGCTCTTGTCTCTTTTTTATTATTCTCCCCTATAATCATTTGTTCTCCTCTATTGTTGAGAGTACATGTTTAAATTTTCTCCAATATTCATCTGCACATTTCATCATCTTATTGAATCCTCCCTTGATCATTTTAGATGCAGTATTATACTTGATGGTTTTGACTTCATTCTCTAATTATTTACATTTTTCCTGAGATTTTAGGTGTTGGTGCTTCCAATAAGTTGTATTGGTCATTGCATCCAATACTCTCTTATCTTTCTCAAGCCATGGGGAATACAATTTCTGGTGTGGAAGAGGAAGATGATCTTTCTCTTTAATGTGCTAATTCCTTCTTCAACATATCATTTTGTTTGACCAACTTGTCAATCTGTGCCTTGGTGAACTTTTCCACATTGACATTCAACTTTTTTGTCTCCATGGGGTTGGTATCCCCTACTCTTTGAACCAAGAGATGTCCAAACATTTGGTTTGGATTATCAATCACAACTAATCTTTTGTCATGGGGGTACAGTGACCAAATAAGCAAGGTGGCTTCATCTGGATTGTATCCAGATCCTAAATACATATTGTCACTTGCTTCATTTGTTAAATTCAATGTTTTATATCCTCTCTTTCTAAAACTATCAAACACAATTGTAGATCTTATATCCCATCCGGGAAAAAGAAATACTCCAACTTCTTGGAGTAACTCTCTCCCTCTCTCAGGAGTGATGGACTCCATCTTCTTGTCTATTTCTTTTTTCAATTCTTTTAAAACAATAACTTCTCATTCAAGAGTGACATCCTGCATCTTTTGTCTCATTTTATTTCCTTTATATTCATAAAAAAATGATTTAAACTCATGAGACTTAAAAAAATACCCATCAAGAATGAACTATTTTCTAGCCTTGACCCTAACATTATTTGACAATTCATCTAATGCTTCTAATATTACAACATTGTGTTCCTGAGGAGGCTCATACTATACAATTATAGGAGAACTTATTTTTTGTACTTTCTCTTCCTCCTCATCACTCTCCTCTTCTTCACTCATATCATTATCTATAGAAAAACTCACATCAAGAGTTGGTTGTGAAGGGATATAAGCTAAGGGCTCTATATCTTTAGCTTGCACTCCTAAATAGGCTACATGAGGGGTATCAAAGAAAAATGAAGGCACATTCTTTACCACTTCATCCATATGAGTAATGAGTTGCTCAATCCTTACTAGAGGATCATGTATTTCACCAAATGCCTTTGAATAAGATGGGACATTTCTTCTTTTCCATTCCTCTGCAAGCATAACCCTTTTATATGTAGTCATTCATTAGTGGTAGAGGATTCATCATGGTCTCTAATTACATCTTCAACTAAGAATACATGCTCCTATCCTGATAACCCCTATGATAACGTAGCTTTGTGAATAAAGCATTTTTCATTAAAAAAATTCCTTTTGTTACCTAGAGGGAGGTTATATTGTTCTAATTTAGCATCAATTTCCCATATCCCTTATTTGAAACCACTATAAATTCTCCAAAAAATAAGGTACTGGGCATGATCAATTGTTTGTTGTGTCCTTTGAGGTTTTTAGCATCATATTTTTCCAATTGCTTCACAATTTTTAAGTAGGAAATTCTATTGGGAACTACTCATGGCAACAAGTGTGGAGTTCCTTCAAACCCATAAACCCTAATCACTATGTAGTTAGGAAAAGCATACTAGTCTCCCTAGTTATGATACACCTTTTTCCTTAGGTCATTTTCCCTTGGTCTTATAAAGTTTTGCACTTCTAGGGATAAGTTATAATCATGTGGATAACCTAGATATTCCATTAATGGTTTCACAAAAAACTCCTCAAAATAAAGATAATGAGATCTACCAAATTGACTATCCCATAGTGAAGTCCACATCTGTATAGGTTTGAGGTTCCCATTTTCATCTGTATCTTTTATTCCTAATTCTTTACTCCAAACCCTTCTAACATGTCCCTTGTGCATGAGAAAATGCATGAATAGAGAATAATGTTTGAAATGAATATATCCATTGTTTTTTTTAATATTTTCAAGCTCTTGGTTTAGGTCATTGGCCAAGTATCTAGCATAAAATTGAATGACTTGGAATCATTGCTTTATATGTCTACAACTAAGACCATTGGGGCAATAGACATGAGGAATGGGACCTCTAGCCCAAGGACCTGACTAGCTAAATAATAAGTGTATTTGAAATATTCTTCAAACAAGTCCTCATGAAAATGAGAGTTTTCATTACTCGAAAACCTCCTGAGTTGGCCTCCTTAATTCTTAGGCCTATGCAAGGGTAGTTTCCATCATTTGTAGCTGGTATTCATATGGTGATACTTTGTCAAGAGATCTCTAATTGTGAATGGCAAGTTCATAGGACACTCCAACTGAAACACATTAGAAATTAAATCCTCAGAAATAACAAGCATGTTAGCCCCATTATGTGCTTGGATAGTTCTCCTCTTGGGGTCATATTTGATAGCTAGAGATTTAATTAATTCTAGATTTATGA
Source organism: Sequoia sempervirens (assembly GCA_007258455.2). Classification (NCBI taxonomy): domain Eukaryota; kingdom Viridiplantae; phylum Streptophyta; class Pinopsida; order Cupressales; family Cupressaceae; genus Sequoia; species Sequoia sempervirens. The sequence continues at coordinate 69,763,652 of VDFB02105785.1, forward strand.
ACACATTGGACACCATGAGTCTTCACAAGTTCAACCTCCACAGGTTATAGAGGGATGAAACCTAATTTTTTTCCTATAATGATACATGAAAAGCTCATACCTACATCATGGTGTCCAAATATCGCCCAAGCCTTTATGTTTATCTAATAATCTATCCATTGAAGGATTCATTTGAGCACTCCTCCTAGGTCTTGGCCTTGACCCAAGGCATTGATCTATCAGGTCTTGATTCAAGAGTCTCTTCTTAGTTTTTTGTTTATTAGCTTTAGATTTTTTTCATTTTCCTCCATTGTTAGAATTCTTAATATTTTGAAAAATACAACTTCTCAACTAGGATTGGTGTACTTACCTGGGTCTCACCTCCACTAGTTTCTGCTACATGAGAACTACTAGCTTTTCCTTTCTACTTTTGTCCTCAACAAAATCTTCTAGACTGTGCGACAATTATTTGATCAACTTGTGATATAATTCACTTCAACTTTGGCTCATAAATACACCACCTATTTCAGTCTTGTCATTGGGGGGAAGCATTTATTTTTAAATATTTGGATGATTCCTTGATACATCACATTAGTTACTAATCAATAATCATCATTGTATTGGCGAGACCACAATCCTTATTCCACTGATAGCCACCCTCTCCATCGATGAGCAATTTTCATTAAGTCTATCGATGGGATGCCAAAATATATTACCCCAATACACATTAATTCCCTTGATATATAATAATTCTCGATAATTTATGATCATATCGAGCCATCAAGGGAATGTAGACATTCGTTCCACTAATGTTCATATGTTACAATGATGTGCTTACTTTTGTTGACTCTATCAATCTATTAAGGGGAACACCTTAGGAGTTAGCCTGATAGGGTGTTGTTACATCAATAGTAGGTTATGAATTGTTTTCATTGGGCCATCGGTGAGGCTATGATGGGGGTTTCATTGATGATGCATTGTTAGGCTGATAGTGCTAATTTTTACTTAGGAAAAATTATGTAGTCTCAAACTTATTTATGGGTGTGACAATTTGGCAATGTGGGCTGCAAAATGGATCTTGTCACACAAATTTCAGCAATTTGTGTTGATCATATAATTAAAATCTAATGAATTTCTCTGGAATGTGGAGGATTGGTGGGTGGAGGCTAGTAAAAAATGTGAAAATTTCTAGTTCTAACAACTAGCACAATGAAAAATAACATGCATAGATCATACAAAAAAATAAGAGAGAATAAGAATCAGTAATGGATAATTGAATAAAACTTATTTTCTCCAAGAAGACAAATATCACATATATATGGTGTTCATTACCTAGCTTGACCAGATCAATGTTAATCCTTTAATTTATAATATTATTTATAGTATCCCCATGTTACTACAGTTCTTCCAAAGAATTATGACAAGATGAATGTGAGTTCTTCAATAATGAAGATATTGTTTCAATCTAGTTGCAAATTTGTAATGGTTTAAAAAACTCTTTGTTAGAGAGACAAATGAATCTCCTAAAATTTCCCATGACTGAATAGGCTTTGCTACACTTGAAGCTGCTATGCATGCATATCTAGTCAGTTGAATTGTCCAAAGTACTTCTATATGAACCAACTTAGTTGTTTTTTGGATAGCATATACATCATATTCACTAAAAATACCTCCCACACCCTCCTATAACCACAATTTTCAGGGGATTTCTCATGGTAATTTGGAAGTAAGTTTTGGAGACACTCTTATAAAGAAAGCATGACTTCTTCATAGAGTTGTGTAAACATTTAAAATCTTTATCCCCAGAGCCACTCTACCAAATAGAATAAAATTATATAAAATAAGGATATATTTTCCAATTAAATAATTACTCCAAAATATTACCTGATGAGCTTCCACCAAACACAACCTCTCTAGCATCCATTTGACTCAGGCATGAAATGGATTCACATTAAAAAAGACAAACCAACATTAATTATAAAGATGCTCCTTATGAACAAAAAGGAACATAGCTAACTCACCAAGGAAAGAACATAGTAGCATATTGCATGTAATTCTAAGTTAGGTGAACCTAGAGATAAGCTTGTCAAGAAATACTTGTAGTGTGCTAAAATACTTGTAGAAGATATATATCATGTACTTCTAAGAGATGATTTTGAACACAAACTCTTATGATCCAAAATCAATTATGAGTGTATGGCTATGTTAGCTTTGTCCTCTTTGACAATCAGACAAGCTACTCTTGGCCTTCAACTCACTTATATTTAATAAATCCTTTTGAAAAGGTGGGAAAGGAATTTGGAGTTTACTGCAACGAATTTGAAGTCAGTGAGGTCCTCTACAGCGAATTCAGAGATAATTTGAAACCATCATTGCTGAAAGTAAGATGATAGGAAACATAGGCATATTCCATTCTTAGTAGGTAAACTTCAAATGAATGTAAGATAGATCTCAGAACAATGGCTCATTATATCCTCTTCTTTCTGCTGTGGTCTATACTAAAAGTGACTACTTTCAACAATGTTTTGGCATCCCTATTTTTAGATTTATATTTTTTCTTTAAATCAAAAACTAAATTAATATGGGAATAAACAATATTATAGATGGATGAGCATCAAAGGTTGACTACAAATCAATATAATGCATATGATGAGAGAGTAGTTGATGAGAGGGACATTGAAAAATATCCATATCCATGTAAAAACTATCTTGGTGGAAAGGTGAAAAAAAGAAATATGATTTATCAACATATGATAAGATATGGGAATAGTGGTATAAGCCCTTGGGCTTACAATTATTATGAAGATATGATAGAATGTCAGACTATGAGAGATGAAGAGGCAACAAACATAGATGAAGTGGCACCAAACATAGATGAAGAGGCATAAATGTTTGACGAAGGGTTTGAAGTTGATAGAATGTGGAATGAGGGTCTAAACGATGATTGGGACAAGTCAATGGATGGTGTTTTAAAGCTTCTATATGCTAATTACAAGTTAATTCATTTGACAACAATCCTTCAAATTCTTAACTTGCAAGTGGTGCATGGTGGGACAAATGAGAGTGTAGATTATTTATTGGCATTATTAAGTTCATTATTACCACCTGACTCCACATTGCCAAAAAAATGAAATCAATGTAAATAGAAAATTAGTAAGCTTGGCATGGGGTATGAAAACATCCACACATGTGTGAATGTTTGTGCATTATTTCACAAAAATCTTGCAAATGAGAGTGAATGTCTGAAATGCCAAGAACTAAGGTATAGAAAAGGGTTGTAATCAACTGTGATTCCTAGAAAGGTTCTTTGCCACTTTCTGATAATCCCATGATTACTCTAAATGTATAGGTGTAGAGACATTGTTGAACATATGCAGTGGCATGCCCAAAATAAGAGCATTGATGGAAAGCAATGACATGTTCCTGATTCTAAGACATGGATGGAATTCCATAACAAATGGCCTAATTTTTCTCAAGATCCTCATAATATAAGGTTGGGTTTGGATCTAGATGGGGTGAACCCATTCTCAGATCAAAGTACTAAATATTCAACTTGTCCAATGTTTCTAATAAATTATAACGTGCCTCCATGGTTAGCAACTAAACCATTTTTCTTAATGTTATCATTGATTATACCAAGAAAGAAAAGTGTGACTTTAGATACACTAGATGCTTATCTAGAGCCATTATATGATGAGCTAATGGAATTGTGGAAAGGAATTGAAGCAATTCAATCTTCAAGGGATGGTCATTCAATAAAATTCACTTTAATAGCTTCCTTATTGTTTACGATTCATGATCTTCCTACATATGGCACATTGTCTAGTCTCTCTATTCAAGGATACCATGCATGTCCTGCTTGCAACTTGAAGGATTTTGTGAGGCATTCAAGAAGTTTGTGTAATTGTATTTATTGTGTACATTGTGATTACCTTAAAATGGATCATCCATATCATCAACAAAAAACATGTTTCAATGGTCAAGAAGAGAATCGTGAAGTGCCATTGCTAATAATAGGTGATTACATTATTGATAATGGATAAAAGAGAATGTCATTTATTGAAAATGATGGGATTGATGGCAGTAGATATGATCCATGTAAAACAATTGTGCATACTGTATAAGTTTCCATACTTTAAGGATATAGCCATTAGGCATACAGTTGACTTTATGAATACCTAGAAAATTTTTAGCTTATGCTATTATAGAAACACTTTTTGGTGCTCTTGATACTATTTCATCACGTGAAGACTTTCGAGAAATAAAGATTCGTTGAAATCTTTGGGTTGAAAAATATGATAATGAAAAGTATAGAAAACCTAATGCTCCTCATGTCTAGACAAAGGAACAACGTGCACAAATATTACAATTGATGTCTTAAATTCACTTTTTCACTAGATATTTAAGTAGCAGCATCAAAAGCCAAACTGACATTAATAGCTTGAGAGGCCTCGAGACCCATGAATATCATGTCATAATCAAGAATATTTTACCTATTGTGGTAAATATATAAAGTTTGGCAACATGGACTAGATTGGAAATTATAAGGTTGGGCCTAATATTAAATATAATGAGTTTACATGTATTATATCCTTCAAACTTTGATAGTTTGAGGGAGGAGGTTGTTGAAGTCCTTTGTCTATTGGAACAAGAATTTCCACCAACAATCTTTAACATTTCTATGCATCTTTTAATACATCTAGAATATGAACTAGAGCATTGTGGCCCAATAAGAACAAGATGGATGTATCCTATAGAACAATATATGAAGGTTTTCAAAAAAATTGTTTGTACTAGGGAAAAACTAGAAGGCAACATGTCTGAGGGATATTCAATGCAAGAGGCCATGGGATTTTGCACAGAATATATGAAGGATTTTAAAAATTTCAATCAACGTGTATGGGATGATGAGGAAGATGAGAGAGTTGTAGGTGAAGTATTAGAAGGCAATGGATTTCGCTTCAAGCTATCATATCAAGAAAGAAGTGCAATACATTCCTTTATTCTTCAAAACACATCTTTGTTCGATAAGTGGTAGGGGTAAAAAAAAATTACACAATAATTTATTTACTCAATTGTATTTACACATTTATATTATTAATCTTACTATGTGTACACCATTATTCTATGTAGAAAATATGAAGAAGAGAATAAAACTTGGATGCAACATCAACCTCAAAGGCACAAATGTCATGATTTGATTGGAGCTAATTCTTTTCCAAAATTTGAAGAGTGGATTGCTAATGCAATCAGTGATACAAAAGAAGAAAGTCAAGATATAACAACAAAGGAAAGTGAGCTTTCATGACCTTCACATTTTTGGGCTATGCAATTTAGTGGAATGTGGGCCTATGGTAATCATTTAAGAGTGGAAGAAAAAGACAAAGGAAAGACAAATTGTGATTGTGTTGGTAGTGCTGAATTTCTTCATGAAATTGAGAAGAAATTTTATGTTGGATTCATCCAAGAAATTAGTCAAGTGGGTTTTGGTGAAAATAGTCCTATATTATTAAAATGTAAGTGGATCCAACCATCCACAGTACAATTTGATGAGTATGGATTTGTACGTGCAAATACGTGACAATTTTTATCAGACATAGATGAGCCATATGTTTCCCCTCTTCAAATTAACCAATCATTTCTAATTAATGATGTAAGAAGCCCGGTTTGGTCATATGTCATTCAAATAGAGTCTCGTTCAAGACAAAAATTCATGGAATTTGTTGATGTAATGCCTAATGGGAAATGTGTTAATTTACAAGAAACATTTGAAGAAGTGGATGAAGACAATGAGGGATTGTTTGAAGAAGATATTTTGATTACCAATGAAGAAATTGGGAGAGATATGTATTGCATGTCACAAATGAGGATGAGGAAGAAAATCAAGTAGATGCAAACACAAGTGATCAAGATTCTTTTCTTGCTAGAAATGCAGATGGTTATTCATGAGCCCCATTTTATGACCTTTTATGTAAGACTGTTATGTTGTTTTAAGATTGTTTTATGTTTTAAGGACATTGACCTTCAAACTAATACCTGTTTCAAAGCTTTAATATTGAACAAAGTTGCTATATGAATGCAATATGAATATTTTTTCATATATGAATGCAATATGAATATGTATACCATCATTGCATTACTTTGACAATGATCTTTTCTTGACAACTCCTCTGGAATATTTATTGCTTTTATATATGTTCTTTATCACTGTCATTGTTCTAGCATCCTTTATAAAATCCATCATTGAAGCATTGTTAAACATTGTTTCTATGTTTTCTTTTACACTTTTTTACTAAAATAGCATTGTCTTCCCTACATATGGCATTATCTTTAGCCCTATTTTGTAATATTATTATACACCATTTCCTTTTGAACTACTTTGGCATTGACTACTCACTACCATGAAAGTATTTCTCATTGTTGTCTTCATTTCTTGGATCTTTCACCCACTGTGGCACTCGTTTCCTCACTGATATGGTCTTTTGTTCTCTATTCCTTCACTCTTTATAGCAGCAATATACAATCCTTGATGATTTATCACTATTTTTTGTCAATGCTCAAGGCATCAATATAGTGATTCCTGATGTAGGACCATCGAGGGTGTAAAAGAAATCTTGCATCACCCACAAAAAATGTTGTTTCTTTTCAATAAGGGCTAAATTTGGTAGAGTTACCATTTTAGTAAGTTTTCATTTATGCATAGTTGGACACAAAATCTTACACAAACCTCCATAATGGTAAATTGAAGCCAATGGAAAATAAATCACTTCAATACCATTTGTCATTTGAGAGATATTAAAATTTTAAGTTTTGAAAATCCTAGTAAAATCTTCGGGGTCAATTTAAAGGCATTTAGAGGCTTTGGATGCACCTAAAAATTAGTGGAAAATGAAATTAGTTTTCCTTTAGGCCCTACTTTGAAACAATATTTCTTGAGACCTTTCCAAAAAGGGATTATAATAGAAACTCTGATGGTTGCATCAAAAGTTATGACCCTGCCAAGTTGTAATACCAAAATTAATAAAATTTCAAAATATCTTCTTGTGGCAGTTACACTTTCTAGAAGATTCTAGGGTGGTTACACTTTCCAAAATATTCTAGGGCGGTTACACTTTCCAAATAAAGGATGTAAAGGGGGACTATAGAGAGTAGGTGAGAGCAGAGTAGATGGTGGCTATGATTTACAAATTTGCATATTTATGTAATAAAAAAACCCATGTGATGGAAAATATAATGTTGTAATTTCATTTTCAATTCAATGATAATAGAAAATATTTTCTTTCCTTCTTGCATTTTTTTTGTGCCATATCTATTGTTTTTGTGAGTTTTAGATTGTAAGGGGAGTACCCTTCATCAATTCCCCATTGCAATAGAAGCATTTCCTTATTATATCCCCACTATTTTGGCATTACATGCTACTCACATCCTTTGTTGTCTTCACATTCTTTTTAACAGTGATATCACTATTATTAGCATTTGTGCTTCTAGCTTTATGCACTAGAAATCACTGTCTCATATGTATCTTTATATACTATAAGGTCAAATTGCTTTTTTTTGCTTTGATCAAATGTTCTTCACTGTTTTGCATATATCTTGAAGTTCATTATTGTTTGACTACTTAGTCCTCAAATCATGGTGTTCCTTGCTTGTAACTCACTGTCCACTCCAACATATTTTTTCTTTTTCATGAAATCTACCCCTTCATGAATGTATCTGGATGTTATGAAAAAATTATTACGTAGCAAAACAATAGAAGTAAGAATCACCAAATACCATAGACATTTCTTAGTGATGGTGTTATCACCTAAGAAAAGCATTGGTTTAGTTGTACAAAATGGTTGTCATGCTACAAGTTCATGTCCAGTTAAAATTTGGTAATACATATTTTTTTATTGAACCATGAATGAAAACATTATTGCTAAAGATTTGATGGATTGATTCAAATACATTGCTAAGTTTTTTATGTAACTGACATTTCTATATAGGGCACCATTATTTAATATCCATTGACTAAAATACCCACAACATCTAATGACTATTGGTGTTTGCAGTGCTTTAGACTTCGTACATGTTTTAATGACTATTTATTAAAATTGAGACCTCATAAACTTTTATTTATGCAATTTATGTTATGGTTAATTATCATTGTATCAAGTTGCTAATTTATACATTATTGTTTCTGTGGAAATAAGGAAATGAAGAAAAAAAATTTAAGGCACAAATTAGATGATAGTGATCATAATGTTGAAATTGCAGTGATAGATTATGAGTACTTTCGTGAAGAATGTGTGGCCAATAATAATGAATATTTATCACGTCTTGGTTTAACAAATAGGAAAGTTGTAAATCCACTAAGTAGTAAAATATTTGTTTAATACTGTTTGATGAAATTTTATAGGAAAGAGCTTTATGTATATAAGACATGATATGATTCCTTTTTTGTTTTTCATGCAAGAAAAGAGAGCAGAGAAAATGTAGAGAAAAAACAAAAAGAAAGTAAAGATACAGTGTTGTCAACTCGTAAATCCAACACTTTTGTGATTCAACAAATGAAGTTGGTGAAAAAAATAGTTGTGATGAAGTGAAATCTATGGAGACCACTACTGATCTACCTACTCATGCCACACATGATGTGGCCAAGGAGCAAGAAGCTCCAGTTAATCAAAGTCATGAAGAAATTCGCTTTGCATCTAATGTGCCTGAGAGTGCACTTGTCGCATCTACAAATTTTGAAAGAATTAGTGGATCAACCAGAAATATTTGTAGTGGCTAAACAAAAGATGTGCCTGTTTATGTTAAAAGAAAAAGATTGAGTCAAGATTTATACAAATCTATAGAGATCTATAGAGAGGAACATAAAAGAAAGAATATTAGAAGGGAAAAAGCCATTCTTGGTTGAGGTATCAAGAGATGGTGAGCCCGTTGGGAAAAATGTTGCAAGGTGGGCCTTCGAGTTGGGTGTAAGATGTAGGGCCCATTCAGATATCTGCAAATCAAATTTTGCAGAGAAAGATCCACAAAATGTGGAATATGTTATACAAAAAATGGAAAATGCCTTTGACATTGTTGGTGAAAAAATATTTAGAAAATATTACAAGCACAAGATGAGACTTCTGATGAACATTTGTAGATACAATTGTAGAAAAAAAATCATGGAGGGAAAAGAGATGTTAGAATCCACTCTATCTCCCAAACAATGGGAGGCATTGAAAGAAAGTATGAGTTTTGAAAACTATTTGACAAAGAGTAACAAAGGAAAGAGAGAAAGAGATAATGTGAGGACTAAATATACATTTGGTCGAGGTGGGTTGCAGGCCAAAATGGACAAATGTGGAGTAAGTGTATGGATTTTTGGTTTAATTTACATTGTGTTATTTATTTCCATTTTTTATTGAACTGACTATATGTTGAAATTGGCATTGTATTTTAGGTGGAAAACAATAATAGAGAAGCAAGTGTAGAAGATGTTGTCAATTATATGGCAGCACTAGATTGTACTAAATCTAATACTAAATGTAGACATGTAAAATATACTAATTGACATTGTGCATCTAATCCTAACCACTAACATTGTTTCATCCTGAATCATCCTTTGGTCTAACCATTTAATCAAATACCTTTATCTAATTAAATTAGTCAATATTCCTCTCTTAATTAAATAAATCATTTATCTAATTAAACTAACCATTCTAATATAATTATCTTATTTAATTAAATAATTAATTTTATTTGATTAAATCTCTTAATTCTATCTATTAAATTAAATAAATTAAAACATTATTTAGTTTAATCTAACATCATCTCTTTTAATTAAATAAATCAAAATCCTTATTTAATTAATCCCTTATCACATTCTTCTCATATTTGATTTAAATAAATCCACAAATTTAAGTCAAATAGGTCACATCATTTAACTTGTTCATTAAATTAATTAACCTGGATTAATTTAATCTCTTCTCATGTCCCATCCTCCATCTTTTACCACTTGCACATGAAAATAGAGTTATTTGATTTTATTAAATCTCTATTTTCCTCAACAAGGCATCTTTTAAGGAATATTCTCTCTATTTGAATTCAAAATCCAAGTGGACTTTTGTCCTTACAACAAGGCATTTACTCTCTCTTACATGTCCTTTTCCTTGAGCCAAGTGGCATTCAATGCATTTTTCCTTCCCTCTTGCATGTCATTTCAACAATTTCAAAACTCAAATATATGCATTTATTGGAACAATCCTCAAAACTTGCACATCCCCCATCCACTCACAAGTGGACAAGTGGTACTTTTTCATTGGCTAATTCTTAGTCCTACATTTCTCTATTTTGGACATTCCTCCATCTTCTCATTCTATAAATAAGAGGCTAATCTCCTCATTTTATCATCCACCATTTGAGTAAACTTACTATGCTCAAATCATTAGCAATTTTCTTCCATTCAAGCATCAACAAAGTGGATCACTCCTCATCACACATCTATCTTGCATCATAGGAATTGGGAAAGCGCTAATTTTCACATCAAATTGGCAGCAATTCCCCCATGGGATCAAGAGTTTGCATTTGTTTTGAATAGGATTTAGCTTTATTTATTGTTCTTTCATCTCATTCTTGCTTTATTTCCTATTTGAAACTTTGCTAATAGATTTCATGAAGAATCCTTGTTCTTGCTTGCATTTTATCTTCTATTGTGTTTGTTCATGTTGTTTTGCAGGTATTTGGATTGGGGTTTGATATTTTGGTGCTAGGAGGGAAATCTCACCTTTTAATCACATTTTTTTAATCAAAATTAGGTGTTTTTCTTTGTTTACAGGCCCAGCCTCATTGTTCAACACCACTGGTTCTCCAATGTCACTATATAGGACTGCTAACAATTCAAACTCTGATGCTTGTCTTCCCACCCAGAAATTTTAATTCCAAACTATGTCACCAAGCCAATCAGATCCAAGGGAATCTTTCAAAAAATCAAACTACACTACTAGGAAAAAGGGTGATGCATTCATGCTCACTGGCCTAATTGTAGAGTGACACTGACTAGAAAGCAGTGCTATACAACACTACTAGAGAAATCAAATTGCAATGCTTTCATGGATTACATTGCTGGAGGGGAGTACGAAGTGAAATTTTATTTGTAGTATGTGCTTTTTTTCAAGTTATGGTTATTCTATTTATTTTCTACCTCTTTGACCTCAGTTTTGTAGAATATAAATGATTTATCTTGTAGGTTGAATCAATCAAAGACAAAGAGGAAGAGAAGCATGATGAGTTCATTCCACAAAAACAAGTGTTTTTAAACACTATAGTGTTTGTTTAACACTTTTTGAGGATTCATTATTCCTCTTAAAGAAAATTTATCATATTTTATGCTTAGGATCTACTAATTTTGTTTGGGATTTAAAAAGAACATTTCATTTTTTGCTACAAAAAGCTTAAAATAAATATTAGGACACAAATCTACTAAATTTTGTTTTGGGATTAAAAATTAAACAAGGTAGTTTTCACACTTACTTTGGTGGTTTTAAAACAAACTCACAATTGCTTTGAAAGGTTAAAATGAACATGTGCAACTTTTTTTATGTGATTTCTTACTTAAACTAACATCATTGAAGAGGATGTATGCACTTCTCTTGTACTTTATAGTGATCTTGAGAATAAAAAGGCCTTTTTAATGATTTTAGGTTGAGATAAAGTAATCAACTCCACACTTTTGGGAACTAAAATTGAACAAAGCTTTGTGAGTGTGAGTTAGGTATATAACGTACATTCTCCCTTTGTTTCTAAATGGAGGTTGATGGAACTATGGATGTGTTTGCTCATTATTGTTTACCTTTAGAGGGGCCTAGCTAAGAGACACATCTACAAGGAGAAATTGAAGGTGACTCCAACTGGTTTTTCATTTAGGATGATATATAAATGGATAAGACTAAACTATGGTATGTAGGCCTTAGCCGTACAATGTCTTTTAGAACTAGGTACTACCATAAAAAGTATAAGATCCCCTAGTAGGATTGATTAAAGCCTTTAGTGGCTTGTTACATGCTTGCAAGGTTTCATGTCCCCAATGCATCACCATTAAGAACCTTTTTTGTAGTAGCTTGCTAGTCCATCCAATGAGTTTATCAAAGTGGTGCATTGGAACTTAGATTCAAAGAAGTTACTTTCCATGTCTGATCTTGGTTAAAGTATAGAGGTTAAGACTTCATTCTTAACATACCTTTATACTCTTTCCTTGGTTGCATGTAAAATCATCTCTTCTACTAGAAAGGGCATGAGGCAAGCCCACCAATAAAAACATACCAATTGAGCTAGGATGTTATATTTCTTGTGAGTCAAAACACTTTTCTTGTTCAAAAACATTGGGAAACAAACACTTAACATCATAATCCAAATTTCAAACCCTTTAGGAGGTAAATACAATTGACGAAGTTCACGTGTTATTTCTTGCCCTTGGGATTTGCATCCTTAGAGGTTTATAAACACTTGAACTTACATCTCAATTTACCTACTAAAGATCAACAATAGGTAACCCTTGCGTTGAATTCATCAAATTTCTACATAACATACTTTGTGGGATTTGAAGAAATTAAGACATTGGACATCTAGTTTGGAAAACTTAATCAAGGAAGTTTTTGTGGTAAAATAAATTCATTAAGCAAAGATAACAAAATTAACTCTCACATATGTTCAAACCTCATGATTTCCAAGAAAGTTAAAATCCCAAAATGAAAATCCTTGAGTCAAAGTTCAAAATTTAGGAATCATACTCAAAAGGTCATCAAGAGATACAATAGGAAGTGCAATCAAAGGCAATATATCAAAATAAGCAAAAAGTTCACAAGGTTTTATAGGCTCATTCCTTTGAACAATCCATAAATGTATGCTCAATTTGAACCACTTCTTAGTTACAAATGTCCTTAGAAGTATCGTATGTTCTTCAATACCCAAGTTTAGTAAATAAAGCATCCTTTTTTTAGGTACATCCTAGGATAAAAAAAATCATTTTCATCCATCCTTCAAACATCAAACCAAAATCACCTCACCATCATCTTTTAAAAAATCTTGAAATCATCCTTCATGCTAGGATTTTTTGGAAAAAATAAAAATCATCAAATCCTTGAGACAAAATCCTTGAAATATTTAAAAATCATCTTTGGCTAGGTATGTGTAGATGCATCCTTTTGCATATGCTGAGTCAAATTATCAAATCATCTTATTTAGCTAGGTATATGTAGATGTATCCTTCTTCATATGCTTGGTTAAATTATCATCGTATTTGAATAGGTGTGGGTAGATGCATCCTTCTCCCTACACATATTCAAATTATCATCCCTGGAGCAAGTCTACCCCTTAGATAATCATCCAACATCTTAGGGTCTATTTGTTCAATCAAAGCAAACCAAAAAAATCAAGTCAAGGAAAATAAAAAAAACCAAAATCTAAAATTCAAAACATATCCAAAAAGTCCTAAAAGTCTAGCATATCCCTCAATATTTTCTCAAAATAATCCCAATAATCCATCAAATCATCCATCTAAACATCCATATCATTGTTATCCTTTGATATTAGCATCATCCTAAAAATTTCTCTTTTGTGCCTAAAGATATATCAATCCAAAGAATTAGAGATTCATCTCCAGTATTCTTAAAAATTGATCCCTATTTTATGGTGCAAACTAGATCTCAACACAAGAAGAACATTGAATCTGACAAAGAAACACCTGCTTCAAGTGACCTAAGCCAAACAAACGTTGAAATGAATCATGTCGAATCAAGCAATCCTTTGACTATCTCATCATCACAAAATCCACAAGAGGAAATTCAAGGAGATCTTACATATGGGATGTCATATGAAGAAATAACCAAAATGATCCAAAATCTGAAGAACCATAAGATCATCAACATCATGATGAGGCTTAACCCTTCACTATACATGCTCGAACTAGCAAAACAAGGAGCCAAGTTACCTTCTGATTTCAACGTGAGCTCTATAGTGGAACCACCTTTGGAGGTCATGCCTCTAATTTCATCCACACTTCCCATCTCATCTACACCCCATCCCAAATCATCACTCAAAAAATTCCACAAATCACAACATATTTTGCACCAACTCAACCTAATGTTAATAAGGGAAACAAATTTCTTAATTCCATTCAAACACACCCCCTTGTTAATAATCAAGACTTGGATGCAAATACCATTTTGGAACAAAACATACCCCTAAATCCACTACATAAGTATGCCCCTCTCACTTTCCATGATCCTAATGATCCATCATCATCATCCTTCCATGCAACACCCCAAACATCTCTCCTCATAACTTCACAAGGAGAAGGTGACATGTTTGGACCTAGGGGTATCTTTGACACTGCGTCATTTTCTCAAGAGATCATGCCCCTCAAATTTTCACCTCTTCCACCATTACCACCATTATCCACATGTCTACTTGGCTTGGGACTCCCACCTTTACCAAACATTAATCAAAATCAAACCAGTATCCCAAACACCAATCAAAGCACCACGCCAAACCCTTAAAACTTGTCATAGATATCGCAACAATAAATGACAACTACATAAGAAATCACAACATCATCAAACACCCCCTAATATCTCAAAGTATGGCCTCTCAAGGACCAACCACATCAATGGCACCATCCACCACTCAAACCACCAACATGACATCACCACTCACCATCCCCACCACCACCAAATTCTAATTTATCAATCCAATGCAGCATGGCATTGCAAGCCGCTCATCAAGCTACTTATCAAAAGGAATTTCTGCAAGTGCAATAGCAAAAGGTCACACAAATATCTTCCCAACAAGCCACACAAGCAACACAAAATGCTCAAGCCACCCAAATTGCACAACAAGTGCAATAGGCCACACAAGCCCAAGCTTTATTGCAACAAAAACAACAAGCTGCTCAAGCTGCACAAGCTACTCAAGTAGCCCAAGCCACATTACAAGTGCAAAAGGCTTCTCAAGCCCAAATTCTATTGCAACAACAAGTGGCACAAACACAATCCCAAGCACAAGCACAGGCCCAAGCTCAAGCTTAGGTGCACGCCCAATATCAAGCACAACAAGCACAAGCACACTTTCATGCACAAAAATATGTAGCACAACTACAAGCATATCAACAAGCAATAAAATAATATCAAGAGTAGAAAGTAGCGACCCAATTGGTAGTCCAACAACAAGCACAACAACAAGCTCAACAATAGGAAATCCTAGCACAACAAGCGTTCTTTATATAGCAGCAAGTGCAAGCATACTTAACTCGCCAAAATTTGCAAATACCATCAAACAAACCACCCATCCAACCAACAATTGAAGCACCCCAGAACACCTTCATTCCACCCATTGATCTATAAAATGATGTAACATCACAGATCAGGTTGCTCTTGCAACAAGTGCTCGATCTTCAATCAGGGAAAACCACAAAAACACCAATCAACTTGTGTCCCTATCCATTTGACAAGAGCATTATGATGAAACCATTCCTGAAGGGATTTGAGATCCCCAAGTTTTTGCAAGTATCATGGGACAGGAAACCTTGAAGATCACATTAGGGAATT
Organism: Sequoia sempervirens; assembly: GCA_007258455.2. Taxonomy (NCBI): domain Eukaryota; kingdom Viridiplantae; phylum Streptophyta; class Pinopsida; order Cupressales; family Cupressaceae; genus Sequoia; species Sequoia sempervirens. Next base: position 69,779,200 of record VDFB02105785.1, read on the forward strand.
TTAGGTTCATTGCATGGAAGTCACATACAATGATACCTATCTAATGCCACTATTTCCTAAGAGTTTGGCTAGCCACACTATGGAATGGTTCTCTCACCTACCTATAGGCATCAAAAAATTCCAAGAAATTATAGACACATTCATTAAAAACTACACATGCAGTATCACAATGGATGTCATTCTAGAAGAAATCTCAGCTCTGAAATAAGGTAAGAATGAATCATTCACTTCATTCCTACAACGATGGCAATCCAAGGCCAATCAGAGCAAATGGACCATGCCCGAGGAACAACAAGTATGCACCATCATATCCAACCTTGATGGCCTCTTGGCATTCCATCTCAAGGTCCAAGGGATTACCACGTATGCCTAGTTGATCTCCAAGGTGCTCATTATCAAATGAGCCCTTATGACAACCCGTGGGGTCAACTTCATACCCTGAACAACAAAACAACTGCCCACCCATCAATTACAATGACAAACCTCGCACATAGGAAAGAAAAAAAATGTTACCAATCATGGTGTTTTAGACGCCAAAGTGGTCATCAGTGCCCCTCGCCAAAATACACTTATACCAGAAATACAAATCCGACATCAAAATAATCATCAAGCAACACAACAACCAAACAACAATCAAGCAATTAACAATTTCAATGATCAAAGGGGATCACCCCAATGTAAAAATAATTTCCCCAAGTGAAAGTAAACCACCCTGGGGGAACCACTCAAAGTCATCATGAAAAAGTTGATAAACAAAAAAATCATCAAGGCTCCCACCTATGAGAATTACTAAGAACCAGATGTGAAACCTTCTTGGTATAATGAGAATCAACTCTAAAATTTCCATAAAATCAAAGGGCACGCCACGAACAATTGCATGAGACTAAAGAACATAGTCCAAGATCTCATTGATCAAAGGATCATAAATGTGGAACAGCCAACAGGGAATCAAAATCTCAAGATATACATGAATCTGATGCCTAACCATGAAAATAAAGGGAACAATAGCACCGATAAAAGAAAAGGTACCTACAAAAACATAAATCATGTGTATGAAACTATCATCACTTCCCTAGATGAATACTGCATAGTAGTCACTATCAAAGGAGCTCAAGCCAATTGTGGAGTCACCACAAGAGGTGGAAAGGTTACCATCATAGGATCATCCCAACCAAATAGAAATTCCAAGTCCAATTCAAGATCTATTCCCAATAGTTACAATTTCCTTGATCAGCTAAAAAGAACCCCAGCACAAATCTCTATGATGGATTTACTAAAAATATCATCTTTCCACAAGAAAATCCTTGAGGAAGCATTGGCTTCAACCACCATCCCCATAGATCTTGATGTGGAACAATTCCAAGCTATGGTTGGCAACATCATCACTCCAAATCTCCTTACATTCTTTGACCAATATTTTCCCACTCAATCATCTCATAACCATGCACTCCACTTAGAAGTCCTAGTTCAAAAAAGTAAAGTCAAGCAAGTCTTGGTGGATGGAGGTGTAGGCTTGAATATTTTTTCCCTCAAGTTCATTAAGCAGTTAAAAATCTCATAGGATTCCATCAATAAGGGCAAAGTTATTACCATCAGAGCATATGATGATGAGGAAAGAGTGTCCCAAGGCATAATCAAAATCCCTATTCAAGTAGGGCTAGCTATCATGGAAACCACCTATTAGGTCCTAGACCAAAACTTACCTTATAACATTCTCCTAGGATGACAATGGATCCATGCAATGAAAGGGCTAGCATCAACTTTCCATCAATGTGTCAAATTCACACATGGACAAGAAGTCACAATCCCTGGAGATCCCGAACAATTCTCCTATTACAAGAACCTTGAGGAAAAATACTACAAAATCCCTCAAGTGCCTAAAAATGATGAGAGCCCATCTACACCATACATTGATCCTGCCACTCTCACTTCCACTTTTGTGATAGATACACTCATCATTCCCACCATCTCTAATATTTAGGTCATCATAAAAGACAATGGTTGTGGAAACTACACAATTCCTAAAAATGCTTTTGTAGTAGGAGAGTTATCACAATCTCCTAGATCACAGGGACTTGTGCAAGTAAATGAAGCCTCCACATCTCAAACATCTCGTGAAGACTATCCCAAATTTACAAGTTGGGGAGATCTTGGCCAAGAAGTTATCGAGGTGGATCCATCTCACCTCCTATATCAAGATGAGAAAACACCAACTGATTTACCAATGGATGACAGAAGCAAGGGTCTACAAATGATGCTCGCAATGGGCTATGACAAAAATCAAAGACTTGGGAAAAATGACAATGGGCTTATAATACCTATCATTCCAAATATATGAATGGGAAGTATTAGCCTTGGATGTACCCCTCGGAGTATAAACATATGTGGCCAAGGTCCTCCAGTTATAAAGGTCAAAAATTCTCCTCAGCAAACTGTAGTTGAACTGCGCTTACTAGTATCTACAAGCCACAACATAGATAAATTCACATTTGACATAATTGACATCTATAGTAGTAGTGATGATGAGGATCCCATGAAAAAATTACCTAAGCTATTTGAGGATACCACTCTTTTCATGATTAGTACCCTATCTTTCAAATCAAACCATCAAAATCATGAAATCTGCCTAGTATACCCCCAACTCATCGACTATGACCAACGAGGAGGACCAATTATTGATACATTTGAAAATGATGAGGCACTCTTAGAATTAATGGGATGGCGAGATAACATTCCATGTGGGGATCACAAACAAGGTTCATAATTGAGCTAGATACACATGCCTATTATGGGGAAACGATTGAATCCCTCAGTCGCAAAAGTGAAAAGTTGAGAATAATATCTAAGTCCTTGAGTGAAAACCACACTATGGCACTCTTTGACCAAAAAAAAGTAAAAAGAAAGGACACATACACTGGTGAAAACCTCTTTGAGGTGCCTAAGGATAGGGGATTCAATCTTCCTTTCAAAGCTATTCATCAGGAAAATTAGTAGTCGTAGCAGAAAAGTGTAATTCGGTCAATCTAGTAACAAAGGAAACCACACACATCACATTATATGTGGAGTCATTACTATTAGAAGAACAAGAGTTCCTAGCAGCCTTCCTAAGAGAGACATAGATAAAATTTGCATGGAACTATGATGACATGTCAGCACTTGATCCAGAAATCATGGTTCACCACTTAGCAGTATACCTAGAAGCAAATCCTATTAAACAAAGTCTCAGGAAAATGCACCCTTAGATCACCATGATAGTAAAAATGAAACTAAAGAAGGTACTTGATGCAGGATTCATTTGACTGATAGATTATCTAGAATGGGTGCCAAACCTAGTGCCTATCTCAAAACCTAATGGGGGCATCAGAATCTACATAGACTTCAAAGACATGAAAAAAACATGTCTAAAAGATGATTTCCCACTGCCCAATATTGACATGATCATAGACACGATGATGGGACATGAAATTCTTTCCTTGATGGATGACTTCTCAGGTTATAACCAAATAATGATTGCTAAAGAAGACCAACACAAAACGACCTTCACTTGTCCATGGGGGACTTACTACTGGAATATGTTGCCATTCAGCTTAAAGAATGCAGGAGCAACCTACCAAAGAGCCATGACATTAATCTTCCGTGACATGATCCATAAGACTATCAAAGATTATGTCGATGGAATACTAGACAAATCCAAAAATAGGATGGATCACATAACAACTTTGAGTGCCATTTTTGATAGGCTAGAGGAATACAAGGTTTGATTAAATCCAAAGAAGTGTGTCTTCGATGTACAATGAGGAAAGTTTCTAGGATAAATAGTATCAATGAGAGGTATTGAGGTAGATCTAACAAAAGTAAAAGCAATCCTTGAGATGGAGGCACCAAAAATATTAAAACAATTGGGAGGTCTCCAACGTAGGCTTTAATCCATTTGAAGGTTCATAGCACAAGTGGAAAACAAAAAAAACCCATACTCTCACCTACTTCACAAGGGAGTAGTGTACAAATGGGTTAACAAGTGCGAAGAAGCCTTCAATAAAATCAAAGAATATCTACTTACACCAGTCCTAATTCCCCCAATCCCAAGAAAACCATTAATTCTCTACGTGTCAGCAACAATAGTAGCCCTTGGAGCTCTCCTAGCTCAGCATGACAAAAATGGAATAGAAAGGGCCATCTATTATATCAGTAGAACAATGGTTCGGCGTGAGTTAAACTATTCATTCATTGAGAAAGCATGTCTAGCAGTAGTGTTTGCATCACAAAAATTTAGACATTACATGTTGGCACACAAAATAAAACTCATCACCAAAATTGACCCTCTCAAGTACTTATTGTCAAAGAAAATGCTCACTTGAAGAATGGCCAAATGGGTGATGATACTATCAGAATACGACATTGAATATGTGGAGAGGAAAGCAATAAAAGGCCAAGTCATTGCAGATCAGCTTGCAGAAGCACCAATCTATTCAAAGAATCATCTCATCTCAGAGTTTCTAGACAAATCTATTTTTAATCTCAGCATAGCCGACCACTGGAAACTTTACTTTGATGGCTCATACACACAGCATGGATTGGGAGCCAGTGTCTTCTTTATCAACCCACAAGGGGACTGCATACCAAGGTCCTACAAACTAGCATTTCCTTGCACCAATAACATTGTAGAATATGTGGCTTTAACCATAGGTCTTAGAACAACAGTGTAGTGGAACATTATAGCTCTCAGAGTATATGGAGACTCCCAATTGATAATAAACCAAGTGAATGATGAGTACCAAACTAAAGATGATAAGCTCACTCCGTACAAGAAACTAGTGGAGACTCTCAAAGAATCCTTCATCAAGATTACATTTGAGCAGATACCCAGAGCCAACAATAGAGTAGCAGATGCCATGGAAATGATTGGATCCTTACTAGACATCTCTCACAATGTCCCAAAATATGAATTCCTGATAGAGAAGCCTCCCCTGCCTGCATACGAGGTACCAAAATTAGAATTTGTGTGTGAAATCATTGGTCCCAATGATCCTTGGTACCATGACATTTATACGTACCTTTGAATAGGCATCATACATGCCAACTTACCCTCAAACTTAAAATGAACCATTGTCAAAAAGGCATCCCAATTCATCATCCTAGGAGATACCTATATTGTAGGAGCATAGAAGGAACCCTACTACATTGCTTAAATGCTAAGGAGGCATTGACTGCTCTTACTAAAGTACATAACAATAAATGTGGTTCACACTCGAGTGGAATGACCATAGCCAAGAAACTGTTGAGGATGGGGTATTATTGGCCTACAATGGAAAGAGAGTCACATGACTACATCAAAAGGTGTCTACAATGTTAGTAGCATGAAGGCCTCATCCATGCTCCAGCTCAAGGACTTCATCCCATCATCACACCATGGCCCTTTTCGTAGTGGGGACTCGATCTCATTGGAAAAATCATGTCAACTTCATCTAACAACCACATGTTCATCATAACTTCCACATAGTACTTTACTAAGTGGGTGGAAGCCATACCCATGACATATATAACTAGGAAGGATATATCAAAGTTCATCTTGAACTATCTCATTTGATGCTACAGTGTCCCACAAGCCATTATCTTAGATAATGGGATACCATTCAAGAATCATGATGTCCATAAATTATGTGAAAAAATCAAAATACAACATTGCTTCTCTGCCCCATACTATCCCCAATGCAATGGCCAAGCAAAATCCACAAAAAAAAACCATTTTAAAAATCCTCAAGAAAATAGTCGATGAGGCAGGTTGTGACTGGAATTTGTAGCTTAATCCCACTATCTGGGCCTACCGAACTAGCATCCATACACGCATCAGTGCCATGCCCTTCTCGCTGGTCTAGAGATCAAAAGCAGTATTCCCCATTGAGATCGAGCTGCCATCACTCAGAATATCACTGCAAAACTTCATCATGGATGAAGAGTACCGAGTATCAAGACTGAATGAGTTGGAGCTATTGGATGAGTAGTGTATAGACACTTTAAATCATTTGCAAGTTTACTAGAACAAACTCAAGAGGAGCAATAATAAGAAAATCAGAAGTAGGACTTTCTAAGTCAGAGAACTGGTACTAAAGTAGAATCAAAAGAATGTACCAAATCCAAACAACAAAGGAAAATTTGAACATAATTGGTTGGGACCATTCATTATCATAGCAAGCTATAATTTAGGGGCATATCATTTATCAATACCCAAAAGGGAACCTCTACAAGAGCCCATGAATAGCTCTCGTCTCAAAAAAGTCTTATGCCCAATGTTTCAAGGTATATAACCAAAAAATTAAAAAAAAATGGTTACTTTGGAAAAAACCTAGCAAACATATGTCTTGGTGACAACAAAAAAATCAAAAAAGCAAAAATCCAAAAAAAATAGAAAAAGGATAAAAAATAGTAAAGAGAAAAATTATCCTCTAGTGAAAACCACTTTGGTGGCACTTTGGACAAGTACCTTGGTGAAAACCTGGCAAATAGGAACCTTGTGTAAATAAGAACTTTCCATCCACCAAGATCTCTATGGCTTGTTCTGTATCATCTATCCATTGCATTTCCATCATCTATCACATCCAAATTTCCATCCATCACTCATCCACCCGCATCCACATCATAGCTTGGTCTTGCTTCGTATCATGATCCCTCCTAGTACTACTCAACCCATCCTCAAGGTCAGTTTTTCTTTCCTTTATTGGAGTAGTCTATTATCACGTTGGGGGTATGTTCTCATTGGATTGGATTCATGTATATTCTTGAAGTCCTAAAAATAAAAAAAATCCAAAAACATCAAAATATCAAAATCCCAAAATAGGTCAAGAATTCAATCAAAAACTCAAAAAACATGTCTATGGGTCTTTGAGCCTTGAACATAGGAAAGGTTGATCTTTGATCATCCCCCGAGACACTTATGTTAGTCCTTTAGGAGTCTTTCATAACAAACTAACATTTCATCATGTATGTCTTCATTTATAAATCAGTCAAGTCATCAGTCAAACTATGTGGTCTCTACATGTATAACGTAGGAAAGGTTAATTTTTTTGATCAGCCCCTGAGGCCCCTAGGATAGGTCCTTAGGTTAGTTTCTTTTTCAAAATCTTAGAAAACTCCAAAAACATTGGAAAACCAAAAAAATCAAAACATTTGCAAAATATCAAAAAAATACCAAAAATAGACTCAAAACATTGCAAAAAATCCAAAAACATCCAAATATTTGAAAAAATCCATCTGTCTCATCTCGCTTGCACCCATAATAAACCAATCATAATAAACAATCATCATCCTCAACCTTTGGTAAGATAATTAGAAGCAAGTATAGCCGATAAAAAGTGAAAACTCAAAATGTCAAGTCTCAAGTTTAAGTTAGTACATAAGCAAAATTGGTCATCTCTCAGTGTCAATAGCCCATCATCCAATTGGTCCCATATCATTCATTTGAAAGAACACTTAGGATAAATGAAATGGTGTGCTGCCATCCACTAACATTTCCTAGGATGTATCCTTCCTACAATGGGCATTATCTTTTGGCAATAGTTCCAGTTCTTATCCTTGGAAAAAAATTCCCTTTTTTGGTTAGCGGTATTGAAGAACATCATCTTGTTTGTTTACTTTGTCTTTATCTTTGTGACTTATCTTATTGTGCTCATTCCAAGGACTTCTTGATGATATCTAAATGGAGGATTTAGAGAAACAGGAATGGGGTAACGATCATTATCTTTTGTCTGTTGTGCTTGTTGGACATTCTTGTCATATAACTTGGAAAATAATTTCTTTGTTAGGTATGTATGGAGGGTGTTTTGAATAGCTTGTTGACTATTACATTGATAGGTTATGCCTTTCTATGTTTTGGTTCGAGGTGTTTGAAACTTCTGAAGTGCATCCTAGTAGGGTTTCTATATGTTAAGTGTGAACAAGGATACTCCTATATGATTGTCAAGTCAAAGTCCATCACATTAGGTACAACACCATCCTAGTTCTCTATACCTTGATGCATCGTACCACATGTGTTATCAAACACAAGAAAATTGGTCCTTTGAAAATACCAACTCCTTGGCAAGTACTCATCATCATTTGCATATTCATCACTCTTTCATCCCTTCTTGCTCATCATGCTAACAAGGTACTATGATAGTTAATCATCATCATTATCATCATCAATCCTACATCCACAAATCATTAGCATATTGCATAAACATATCATATAGGAAGCACATGCATTACATTTCTATCATCATATAAACATGTCATTACAAACATCTTTCATAAATAAGCATATTTATAAACCATCACTTTGCATCAACTTTTTCCATCACATTGCATTCATCACATAAACCATTCCATAAACATTCATTTGCATAAACATCTCATAAATCATTTCATATTACCATCTACTGCATAATCAAACATAATAGGTATGAGAACATTATAGATAATCCATCACATTATAAGCATACATGTTCACATCACATAAACATCATAAAGTCATCTCCCACATTGCATTCATTTTGCATAAAGCATCACCATACCAATTTGCATTAAAGTGCATACATTACATTATCATTTAACATATTTACGATAATATTTTTTTTATTCTAAGCATCTTAAAACCATCTCATTTACATCATCAATACACATCATATAAAACAAGACCATTACATTGCATTAAATCATCCATTAATCATCCATATCAATATATAGAACACCTCATAAATAACATCATAATCATTATTTTTAAATTTCATTGCATAAGTCATTCCCTACCATTATAAGCATAATAGGAACATAAAAATTCATTACATGCAAAGCATACACCTCTTATAAGCATAGTTCACATATCATTTCATGTATGCACCATAGATCATCTCCATATCATTTTTCATATTACATTTCATATCACATATCATATCATTTGCAATCAACATACATATATCATCATATAAATCATCATCATCATCCATTCATATTACATATCATACAAATCCACTTGCATATCATGAATAAACAACATACTATAGGATATATTCATAATAAAGAAATGCATCCATATATACATCACATCACACCATAACATCATTACATAGCATATAGAAATATAACCATCCATAAATGCATAAATAAATGATACACATCGTATCACATCATATCAAAATCGTCATCTCATATATATCATCATCGGGTAACTGTCATAGTACAAAATAATCAAATCACTAGACATGTGTGTCAATAAGTACAAAAAATACCATCGAGCTATCAAAAAGAAGCCCATAAGGCATGAAAAGTATCATCTCGATCAAAACAAGGTCTACCCATCCTATCTGCTGCCCTCGCCCCTATCACCATGACCCTTTACTAGTCTATGGCTGGTCTACTATGAGTAATTGAGGGCCCACTCTACTTTGGGTATGACCTGATGATAGTGCATATGGTAATAATCTACCTCCTGGACGACCTCCTTGTAAGACCGAAGGGACACTATGCAATGAGAGGAGGCCACCATGCTCTCTAATTTTTGTCACTAGCCCATCTTCGCGGCTACCTATAGCTCTATGGCATGCCTTTGCAAAAAGGCCTCGTCTCTCTCGACCCTAGCCTAATCCCTCTCCCCTATCAAGGTCTGAACCGAACCCTACAACTATGCAATTAGTGCATCTCTAAGATCTGATTGCCCTGCTATTTGTGCTTGTGTGGGATGCACGTGAGGTTGATCCTCACCCTCAGCTCATGGTAGTGCACCTGCCTACTCCTATTGCCTAGTTGGAAACTACTACTAGTCCTGCATCTGAACATCAGCCTAATCTAGCTGAGGTGGAACCCTGACCAACTGATCCTTCCATTCACCATCTCTCCACCCTGATCCTCCCCCTCTTCCCCTCATCCTCCACCAAGTAGGGACTACTCCTAGAACTGTCAACTGTAGGGGAGGCTAGAACTAGTCTTTGTATGCCTGTGTAATTCCTAGATCCGTAGGCCCCTAATCATAAACCCATGGCTAAGCCACCAACTATCTAAAGCTATCAATAGCCTTGGAAGCAAGAATGTATCAACCCCATGAAGTTTGTGACATAGTGTGGGAAAATATGGCCATGTAATCATCGTCTAGCCAGTCCTGTGGCTCACCAAATTAGCACTGAATGCGCATGGGTAGGTATCTCTCCACCATGGTATGCTCCCATCCCTACATAAACTGGTCCTAACATGCAAAGAAAATATGCTTTGCATCGTCGGCCCATTCGGGCTAACCAAGGTATGGGCACCATGTAAAAGCCTGCATATCATCTAGGAATCTCCTCTAGTAGGGAATCTTGTGCTCGCCTGTGTGTGTGAAGGACACACCACCTTTGTAATGCCACACAAGGGGATCATCAGGCCCCATCGGTACTGCAATGACTCATGGATTCCTATTCGATATAGCACCACCACATCACACTTTTAAAATGACCCTGTGAGCCATAGTATCAACATCAAAGTTTGGAGCTTTTTTTTTTAGCTCCAAACTCCACTGCCACGACACAATTTGACACCGAGCAATGCAGTTTGTTTTTTGAGTGGTGTTACAAAATAATTAAGTTTAAAAGCAACAAATTAGCATGAAAAATGAGAAATAAAGCTCAAGTAAGGATCACTTACCGGTGCCCCAATGCCAAGTGGTCATTGGTATGTCCAGACTCAATCAAAAATTTGCATCAGGAGCTGTCGTTGCACCATATTGTCAGAAGGTTAGAGCTCAAATCTCAAAATTTCTAGAGGGCTATGTGTAAAAATGAATTGAAAGTGACCCCTCAGAGCCTTTTAATTTTAACCTTGAAAATTAGGGTTTTTTCACCCTGTTTGGCTATCCTACTAGGGTTTTGAACCCTTGAACCTATTTTTGTCCAATTGAGGCATGTTTTACATCATGTTACTATGTTTAGACATGTTTTTGGCCTCTTGGAGTCTTTTTGGACCTATTGGGTACCTTGTCCTCTTTTTTCATGAGATCCCCTAAAAATGGAAATTTTCATCCAATCTCTCGAGGGGGCAATATATTGGCATGTTTTCTATCACCGGGCACAATGGGGATAGATTTTGAAAATGATTTTTTTTGGCTTTGATCAAGACCATTTATTCTTTGAACCAATGCAACGAGTGCATTGCTTCAAAGAGGGGAAAAATTTAGACACGTAAAATGTACTAATTGACATTGTGCATCTGATCCTAACCACTAACATCGTTTCATCCTGAATCATCCTTTAGTTTAACCATTTAATCAAATACCTTTATCTTATTAAATTCGTCAATATTCCTCTCTCAATTAAATAAATCAGTTATCTAATTAAACTAACCATTCTAATCTAATTATCCTATTTAATTAAATAATTAATTTTATTTGATTAAATTTCTTAAGTATATCTATTAAATTAAATAAATTAAAACCTTATTTACTTTAATATAACATCATCTCTTTCAATTAAATAAATCAAAATCCTTATTTAATTAATCCCTTATCACATTCTTCTCATATTTGATTTAAATAAATCCACAAATGTGAGTCAAATAGGTCACATCATTTAACCCCTTCATTAAATTAATTAACCTGTATTAATTTAATTTCTTCTCATGTCCCATCCTCCATCTTTTACAACTTGCACATGAAAATAGAGTTATTTGATTTATTAAATCTCTATTTTCCTCAACAAGGCATCTTTTAAGGAATATTCTCTCAATTTGAATTCAAAATCCAAGTGGACCTTTTTCCTTCCAACAAGGCATTTACTCTCTTACATGTCCTTTTCCTTGAGCCAAGTGACATTCAATGCATTCTTCCTTCCCTCTTGCATGTCATTTCAACAATTTCAAAATTCAAATTTATGCATTTATTGGCACAATCCTCAAAACTTGCACATCCTCCATCCACTCACAAGTGGACAAGTGGCATTTTTTCATTGGCTAATTCTTAGTCCCACATTTCTCTATTTTGGACATTCATCCATCTTCACATTCTATAAATAAGAGGCTAATCTCCTCATTTCATCATCCACCATTTGAGTAAACTTACAATGCTCAAATCATTAGCAATTTTCATCCATTATCATTGAGTTCATAGCTAGGTTATGAAGATTTTTCTATTGGAGCACTCATCAAGCATCAACAAAGTGGATAACTCCTCATCACACATCAATATTGCATCGTAGGAATTGGGAAAAGGCCAATTTTCACATAAATTTGGCACCAATTCCCCTATGGGATCAAGAGTTTGCATTTGTTTTCAGTAGAATTTAGCTTGCTTTATTGTTCTTTCATCTCATTCTTGGTTTATTTCCTATTTGAAAGTTTTCTAATGGATTGCATGGGAAATCCTTGTTCTTGCTTGAATTTTATCTTCTAATGTGTTTGTTCATTTTGTTTTGTAGGTATTCAGATTAAGGCTAAACACTAGTATCAAAGAAAATCTAGTTCATCAATAGAGATTTCATAGCCATTTGTTGAATGCGTAGTAAGAGCCTCTCCAAATCATGCCAACTCAAATGAAGAGTACCAAAATATAATGAGTTGCTTAAATTGTCTCACTAAGAAAGTTTCATTGTTGGCTACCTTTGTTAAGCCTATAGTTTCTACATGGAATGACCATAATTCCACAAGTTCAGATCAGGTAAGAGGCTCTCACTCAATATTTTGATTCTCAACTATATCATCTTTATATTGTATTCTAAAGATCTCTACAAATTTCATAAATTTTTTCCACAACATGCCTTTTTAAAATTACTCTTGTGATCTCCAGAGAAAGTATTATGATCATATATAGAATAGTGAATCTATGAAATTTTTCCTTTTGTATCATTGAAATCCATTGTGATTGTCCTAAATGTTGTGAATGTGAGTTTTATGACAAAATAACTATGATATCAATGAATAATCCGTTAGGTCTTAGAAGTGCAAGTTTTTAAACCATAAGGGGGTGCCAATCATTTAATACACTTTTGGCCCACAAAAAAGGTAAACAAGACTAATTCCCTCAATATATATTAATTATTGATAATCCATGGTTATATCAGGCCATTAGGGCAATGCAAACATTCTTTCCACTGATATTCATTTGTTACAATGATTTTCTTTCTTTTGTTGATTCTATTGGTCTATTAGAGAGGACTCCTTAGGAGTCAACCCGATAGGGTAAATTGTTACACTAATACTAGGTTATTAATTGCTTTCATCAAGGGAATGCACACATTCGTTCCACTAATGTTCATGTGATATAACAATGTGCTTTCTTTTGTTGACTCTATCAGTCTATCGGGGATGACACCTTAGGAGTTAGCTCGATAGGGTATTGTTACATTGATACTAGGTTATTAACTACTTTCATCAGACCATTGGTGAGGCTATGATGGGAGTTTTGCTGATGAGGCATTGTTAGGCCAATAGTGCTCATTTTTATTTAGGAATGGGGAAAGATTATGGAGTCTCAAACTCATTTATGGGTATGACAATTTGGCAATGTGGGCCACAGAAGTAGAAATCTGCAAAAAATCCCAATTAATCCCAATTTTTTAAAAAATTGCAAGCTTTTATCCAAGAATCCATAGCTTGTTTGAAAGCACCCATTTTAGGCTTTTAGCCAAAGCAGCAAGGAAATGAACTATTTTATAAAATTCTTTGATAGACATGTATGAAAAATGTGTTAGCATAGACAAGGCAGCGAACTCTTTGAAAACATGCCTCAAAGAAATGAGGTCTCATGGTGATGGAATGCCATGACGCTCAGAATCGATTTGATTGTCATGGCATTCCATCACCATGAGACCTCATTTCTTTGAGGCATTTTTTCAAAGATTTCACCACTTTGTTTATGCTATCGCTTACTATTATGCTTTTGATATATCTTTTCCAAGCATCCATAGCTTGTTTGAAAGCACTTTTTTTAGGTTTTTAGCCATAGCAACAAGGCAGTGAATTGTTTAACAAAATTCTTTGGTAGACATGTATGGAAAATGTGGTAGCATAGACAAGGCAATGAACTATTTGAAAAAATTCCTCGAAGAAATGTGGTCTCATAGAATGCCATGACAAGCAAATGCAATTGGCAGTTGCTCCTAGTTATTAGTTATACAATGAGAAGTAATTACATAAATCCTTAGGTTGACTTTGTAAAACCTATATTGTAATTGAAATTTTCTCATCTATTAGCATCTAGTTATTTGTTATGGAATGTGAAGTAATGCTTTGAGTTTGAAAGATGTGCAATGCAATGCAATCAACGATGTGAATATAAACTACAAAAATCTATTTTTACAATTCATTATTTAAACTCTTTATTTTATTTGCTCTTTATATCTCTATGCTATGGAAATTCCTTTCAATTTCAAAAAAAAAGTTTTTATTTGTTGTTGTACAATTTTTACCTTTTTTTTTAAATCTGATTTTTTGAAAAAATCTTAGACTTTTGGTTTGCTGATTTTTTCCCCAAAATATTTGTGCTGCTATGGATCATAAAGCAATAATAAAACTCTTGAAATTTTGTTCTTTTCTCATAAATTTCTGATTATTTGCAATTCCAAGCTTCTATACTTACCTGTACAAGGTTTCCTTGTTCTCTTTTGCTTTGAATTAGGTGGTTGGATGAGTTAACTTCATTTTTTTCTGATTTGGTGGCTTCTTGAAGATTTTTGTGCATTTTGTAGTCAAATTTTTTAATAGGTCTATAAAGAAAAAGTTGAGGGTTTGTGAGTCTACAAAATTGTATTTTTAGCCATTCCACCTATTGTGACTTTTATGCTTGGAAAGGCTCTGTTGAATTCTTTTACATGAATTACTCATCTGGATAATTTTTTTGCTTGATGGTTAAACTACATGTAGAGAAATTTTATCAAAGTAGCACAAAAACAAGAACGCCTTGATGTCAATCATAGTTGTGGTTATGTTGAGGTAATATAATAATTGTTGTGGACAAAAATTTATAGCTTTTGCATTCTTGACTTGGCTTATATTAACTTTGAATGATGATTAAACCACATGTAGGGAAATTATATGAAAGAAAAACAAAAAGGAAAAGACCCTATCAATATAGCTCTCTGCAAAGCTATTGAACTTCAGGACAATGTTGACAGTGATTTGTTGAATTTGAGGAGTATATGCACGATATTGATAGTACTACTGGTGGTGAACTTGAGGTGAGTGCTATGAAATGTTACTTTTCCTTGATTCTAAAACCCTTCATGTATTAATGACTGTTATGATCCCAAATAGTGAAAAATCTTATAAAATAGTGAATAGACAACTAAAACATTGAATGTAACCTATATAACAATCATTGTACCTACTTTGTCACTTTTCAGTGGGGATTGTTGGCACTTCAATACTTTATGATGCTTGACTATGTTTTAGGGCATTGTAATTGACCTTTCTAACATCTTCAACTTAGCCTATTGCTTCTTTCATTAGATGATACATGTTGTTCTTTCCTTCACGGATCTGTTGTTAACTCTTCATTATGGTTGTTGTTATTAAAAAAGTTTCTTTTGATATTCTTGTTGCTTTCTCTTAATGTTTTCTTATTTTTTAGTAATTATATCTATTGTTCAATCCATTAAACTTGTTATAGCCATAAAATTAATTTCCCTTGCACAAAACTCACTACTACAGCCATGAAACTCACTACTACTACTACTTGTTCATTGGACATCATTACTGACTTCTTTTTGCAGTCTTACACTATTTTCTAGACTAGTGAAAGGCCCTTTCTCTATTACTTATGTGACCTCTACATCCAACCTTATTTGTTACTCTTTTATTGCTGCTATGAAAGCCACAAAGAAAGACTGCATTGTTTCCTCAATTATTGCTCTTAATGGTTGTCACATGTTGCCTTGATACATTTTTTTCTTTGTTCTTTTATATGTCATCATTGATGGGGTTATGTTGACTGCATGGGGTTATGTTTCAAAGCTTTAATGTCACTATTTTTGTACATCCCAATGTATTTCACCTTCACCTTATAGCAGTAGTAGTAGTGCTCTCATATTGCATTCTTTGTTTTTGTGCATTAGCTACCTTTTTTATGTGTAGTAGTGTTGTCATAACCTTATGTGTCTGGTATGTGTGCATGGTAATGTAGTGTTTATATTTGTGTCATTTGTATCTAATTAGCATGAAGCTAATAGTAACATTGTAAGCACTACTATGAGTGTTGGTTTTTTAGTAAATTAGATTAATCATTGCAATTAGTTTGAAAATCTCCTTTTGCAATTATTTTAACACACACATGCAAGTACTATTTAATTAATGGTTGTTTTATTATACAAACAAAGGTAATCACTACCTATCTAATATAGTGTGTTTTTTTTTTCGTTTTTGTAGAAATGTATTAATAATAAACTCAAAGAAGGGGATAAAGTTACGGTGCTGGGTCCATTTGATGGTGATGTTGTGGGAATTGGGTGGATTCACTCTCTATCTATTGTATATAGAGTCAACTTGAAAGGAACAGGAGATACAAATGTAAACATTTTAAAGGTCACAAGTAACATACCCCTTGTTTATAAAGAAAAAATAGATGGAGTTGTTCATCTAAAAGAGAAAGAGAGAATCTTCACACAGTGGTCACTAAAATATTTGCAAAAAATGACATAGTTGAACATGTTTATCATGTACTAGTTAATGTTAGACATCTTGGCTCACTACTTTATGTAGTATTTTGAATATGTTATTTAAGGATCTTAATTATCATGGTGTATTTAAAAGAGTTGAAAACTCTTAAACAACTTTGAAAATTTTCATTATATTTACATATATACTCTTAGATAGCTTTGACATCTTATAACTTGATATCTATATCTATATATATATATATTTGCATTAAATTTTTTTATTGCAAATTACCTTTATTTATCATGATGTTGAATCAATCTTTTAATTCTAGCGTGTTGTACCTTGTTCATATATGTAATATTTTTATTTGTTTTTATGTTTTAGTTCAAGTTTACTATTATGTTAGTTTTTCATTATAAAATTTATGGTATTTAATAAATTATCCATTTCATGACTATATTTACTACTAATTAATGGAAACCAATAAATAAAAATGACTAAATATATTACTAAAGTAATGACTAAAGTAATGACTAAAGTAATGACTAAATATATGACTAAATTAATGACTAAATATATGACTAAAGTAATGACTACCATGACTAAATAAATGACCAGTTAACAACAATCAATGACTAAATTAATGACTAAATAAATCACTACCATGACTAAATAAATAACTAAATTAATGACTAAATCAATTACTAAACCAATGACTAAATTAATGAACAAATTAATGACTAAAATCAATGACTAAATCAATGACCAAATCAATGACCAAATTAATGACTAAAATCAATGACTAAATAAATGACTAAAATTATTTAGTCATAAATTTTGTGGTATTATAAATGACTACAAATAAACCACTAATAGTCACATGACTAAAGTTAGTCATTTGTATGCAATTTTTAGTAGTTTATTTAGTCATATATTGTTGTTTGTGCACTAGTGGTACCAATGCACACCTTGGTGTAGATTACTGAAGACTAGGAGGGGGCAGAACCCCTAACTTCTATTGGAGATACTCAAAAGTATCCTTGCTCAACATTTTTTGTGAAAATATCTACAATCTGCTATTTTGTCAGTACATATTCAAGTCTCACCTCATTGTCCAAAACCTTCTCTCTTAATAAATAATATTTAATGGATATATGTTTCATTCTAGAGTGTTGTATTGGATTCTTGGAAATGTTTATTGCATTGATGTTATCACACAAAATTGAGATCGGTCCATCAAATGATATGCCAATGTCCTTTAGCGTTTGTTTCATCCATAGTACTTGAGTGCAACATCAAGATGTTGCAATGTATTTAGCATCAATAGTAGATAAAGATACTAAATCTTGTTTCTTACTTGATCAAGCAACCAATTGGGAACCAAGGAAATAAGCTCCACCACTTGTGCTCCACCTATTATCGACACATCCAGCCAAATCAACATCATTGTAAGTTGTCAAAGTGAAATCTGAGTCCTTTGGATACCATAACCCAAAATATTTTGTACCCTTCAAATATCTAAAGATTTTTTTTACTACAAAAACATGTGATTCCGTTGGTTCTTGTTGAAATCTGGCTGCTAAACAAACAATATACATAATATCCGGTCTAGTGGTAGTTAAATATAACAATCCTCCAATCATTGATCTGTTGGAATCAAGAAACACTAAGAGGGGGGGATGAATACATGTGCAATTTTTATCTTTATTAATCTGATTCCTAAGATGCTAATAACATTCACTCAAAAAAATATGCATGCACATATGATAAACAACCACAACACCATATCACAAGGATTTTTTTATGTGAAAACCCTATTAGGGGAAAAACCATGGTGGAGGTCAATCCACAATATAGTTCTAAGTATACTCAAAATAAAGATTACAAAATGGGAATGCACTTGCATTCAAGCGCACTACATAGAGCTCACTGCTCAAAATAGAAAGGCTTACTACCATACAAAAGTTTGGAATACATCAAAAGAGTTAAACTGATAAAGTAACATCTAAAAATGACTAGTTACAATTTTGGTTAGGCTCAACAATCAAATTCAGGACCTTCTAACTGATATTGTTCTTCTGCTTTGCTCTTCCTTAGTTCACACCAAAAGTCCTTAATGCACAAGTGAAACTGCACATAATCACTCTTCTAACCTTATGATATTCACCACACACACAAACTTACATCGAACACACACCAAAGTGATATAATTGATCACTTATATATATCCACCACTAAGAATTCAATCGCTTTAAGTTAGCCTTAGAGAAATAAGAAATATTCACATACTATCGGCTCAAAACATTTATGAAATTCAATGTGCATCCACTAGAGTTAGCCAAAACATAGTTGGGACCCAAAACAAAATACTTGAACACAAAAATACTTAAGCAATAACTCCTCAACCATCCACAACATACCATTTTCACCAAGTCGGCCATGATACACTAATGAACAGAAAATTGGTTCACCGGACCTTCTAACTTTCACCACAATTGATATGAGGCACTAAGATTAACAAAAAACAAATATTATGCATCAAACAACACTCCATGAGATCCACAACACAAATTAACAATAGAATATTCACATACAAATAAAAAAACATAAAACTACCGGATGTTATGTTCTTGCTTAACATATAAACACTAATCTTCAATCTGTCTCCCAATATGAGTAGATGAAAACATGTAGATCTACTAGCTGACAAGGGTTCCATCAATGACAACACTAGAATATATGTGCAATGTCTCTTGCCAACAATCTCCCCCTTTGGCATTAATGGCAACACTTAGTGAAAAATGACTAAGTGTCAGATTAGTACCAACAAAAATACACTGCCAACTAGAACTCCAAAAAAAATCTTCAACACAACTCAAAATTACAACTCCCCCTTTGGTAAATATACATTTTTCACTAACTATTCTCCCCCTTTGACATCAATGGAAAAGATGGGGAATCCACATACAAAAATTCTATAAACAAAAAACTCAAATAACATATGTACAAACTTTGTTCCAAATAACTTACACAAACTTGAAGATATCTACAAAATTTGTCTTTAACATGTTCAAGCTTGTGTCCAAACACTTCTTGAGACTTTCCAAAATATTTATGTGACCACATAGTAAATAATACTGCATTTCTATCAATTCAAGGTTTAGTGGTTTACTAACCACCATAGCATCTTGTGCTACTTTCAAATCATTCAACATGGTTTCCATCTTTGGGCCAATTAGTACTCTATGTTCACCAACTCTCTCCATAATTTTGTCATTGTCACACTTCAAGCTCTTTATTTTTTCAAGTAAGGATATAACTTGACCTTCTTGATTCCCAACTAAAATAGTTAAGGGATCAAAAGCATTAGAAATAGCAGCTAATTCTTTCTCATGATCCTTAACCTTCTTCTCATTTTCCTCAGTAAGTTTTGACATAGACAAACATGTCTTATGTTACCTTCTACCTTCTATTAGTGCACTTTGAAAAATTTTCACATAGGTGGCTAATAGATATTGATCATTTTCTATCATTCTTTTTGACCTACTGATCTTCCTATCATAAAATTCCTTCTTAACTTTGACTAGAGCAGACTTCTCAAGTGACTCAAAATGAGTACTTACAGAATTTATAAACTTTTTCAGCTCACCGAAGGAGGAACTAGATGGATCTTTAACATAAGTAGGCATGATCTTCTCTAGAATGCTAGATGCAAGATTCAATAACTCACTATTCTCAATGTGAGACTTCATAATTTCCTCACTAGCTTTAGCTTGTGAAAGTGAGGGGACCTTCATTATCTAAATTGGGGATAGAGTAGACAAATTTATAGGGGCATCTCCCAACTCAAGATCAAAATCTTCCTTTTTACTTTCTAGAAGCTTCTTTACTACCTCTATAGTTTCTATTGCTTGTCATTTAGGGCTTCAAATTCCTCAATTGATATCTCCTTCTCTTCAAAAGACACAACCTTAGGAGCCTCTGTCTCCATAGGTACTCCAGTAACATGCACTTTTGGACGAATATGAATTTCCTCAACTGTAGCTTGTTCATATGTCAGAACATTTGAAATACCTTCCACATGTTCTTCAGAAACAACATCAATTATGTTCTTCAACATAACTTCCTTTAGAATATTTTTTGTTTCCTTTTCTACTTCACTTTTACCCAACATAAGCTTGTTTACCCTTGTTTTTCTTTTGAATTCTCTTTTTGCTTCTTTCAAGATTGCTTTCATCTCCTCAATAGATATTACTGGACATAGGTTTGCAAGAACTTGTTCTCTTAGCTGCTCTTCTTTAGTTTGGGCATGAACTCTCCTCATCTCCAAAATTCCATACAATTCTTTGGGAAACTGTGCCATTATCTCAACAAGAGTCACATTGAAGTTGTTCAAGTAATGTATTGTAGCTTCCTCAAGGACTCTTTGACCAACAACATCAAAAGTACCATTCACTTCAAGTAGGGGCTTGAGATTTCCATCCTTGATTATACCTTTTTCAACTTCATTTACTGATATACCAGGTTTTTCAAGCTTCAGCTTCTTCTTTGCTTTCTTCTCTTTACCAGAGGGCTTGTCCTTCATGACAAATGTTGTTGCTTGAGTGCCCATATGCCTTATTTCTCTACCATCTTCATCAGACTTTGTCTCTTCATCTTCAGAAATAACAGTATACTCTCTTGTGCTCTTATCCTTCTTCATTTTATCGGATACCTTGACTTGAACTTTTGCAGGGGCATATTTCTTTGCATGACTGGATAGGCGTACTGAGCTCCTTGTTGACCTAGTTTGAGTAGTGGCTACTGCCGAACTAGCAAATTCAGTTTTAGCATGCTCCTTCCCTTTTTCACTTTCATCTTGTTCTCTCATCCTTCTAGCTCCCCTTACGACATCTTTAGATATGCCCATGCTTTCTGCAAAGACTTCCACTTCTTTCATCACTCTACAAACTATCATTGGTTTCTTCAAGTGTACATGCACTTGTATATTTTTCTCTTCATATGTTCCAAATCTTTCTTGAGATGGATCCACAAGCTTACTCAATAGATGTTAAGCATAAAACTCCAAGGTTCTTTCCTCAACCTCATAACCCATTGGCATAATCCAAATGGTTCTAGGTTTTTCTTCTTCCATCAAGCACTGATCAATATCCACCATGAAACAAATTGTATACTTATACTTCTTTATAATAGAGGTAGGAATTCTTTCCCTTGCTTGCAAAGCACTCTGAAATTTTTTGAAGTATCGCCACAATGCAATTTTCTTTGCTTGCATATCACCAATTTCATACAAGATATCCCTAATTTGAATAGCAATAGGCTTGTCACTTTTCCAATGTACTTTTCCAACACTCGGAACATCATTCATAAAATAAAGAAACAAACATAGAAATAGATTGCCATATTTAAAAGAATTCTTCTTGTCTTTCTCTATCTTGCCAAGACTCTCCATAAGCTGACCTCGAAGCAATTCACATAAGTCATATTCAACATTCTCCTTTACCATCTGGTAAGCTGCATATATGGTTATATCAGATACAAAATTTTCTCTGTTGGAGTGATATACCTTGTAGCCAATGACCATTGAGGAAAAAATTACATCCACATCAATGATGACATCAATTTTCATTACTCTTCTATCAAATACTAAACTAGTTGCATCAGTGACAGTTTGATTTTTCATAGACTTCAAAATAGGTAGTCCACCAAAGGAATTAAGACCTGTAACAATTCTAATAGCTTCCTTTGTAATCTTGAAGAGTTGATTTAACCACATGAATTATACATGAACTCGACGCAATATGTACCAAACCCATTCAGTTTCATTAAATATGGGAAATTTCATGATTTCTGTGAACTTTTTATCTTCTAGGGTTTTGAATTCTAGTTTGACACAAAATCCTCTCCAATAATGTGATTGGAATACAAATTTAGCAATTATGAGCTTCCCAATTCTTTGATATTAGCATGAATATATGCCCTAATATCCTCAATGTGCCTAAGCGCTTAGTCTCAATAGACTTGAAAGGATGCCATTTAAACTTAGGATGGGGCCTATCCTTAACTTCAACTACCAATGGAGTAGCAATTTCCACAAATTCAAAGGTTTACAATATTTCTCAATAAATACCTTTGTGCCAGATTAAGATTTGATCTTCGAATCACCTTCACACTTGAATTCCCGCCAAATTTTTCCAAAGTTTGCTTCTGAGCTCTTCAAACTTCTCAAAATGCAAAGTGACAAATCAAAGATAGAAATGAACTTTTATCATTCACACACCTAACCCCTTTGATGTAATAAATGCTTTAACCCTAACTCATCTAGATAGCATGTTTCCTATGCACAGTAAAAGATAATCCTTTTGTAGACCTTAAATTTTGCATGAATACCTTCTCCAATCATTCACCACCATTTACAGATCTATAGAACACCCACTCAACTCAACCGCATTCTAGTGTTGATTACCGGTAGGTGGTTATGAATATTTTCTTGACAGCTCCCCCTAGGCCAAAGGCCTTAACCTAATTCCTAGAGGAATTACCAGAAATTGATTCTAGTGTTGGCTCATCTCCTACAACAGATGGACTCTTGTTTACCCATGTCTTCTTCATCTGCTTCATGATTTGATCTGTAGTGACTTTCCCTTTTCCTTTTTCATCCTTCTTCATATTGCAATATGAAGAATATAGCAATATGACCAGTTTTATTGCAATTATAACACACCACATTTCTTTGTCCATACTGGTCATTCCACTTACTTTCTCTTGTTCTACATTGGTTAGCAATATGGCCAAATCTATTGCATGTGTAACATATAACATCTCTATAAAAGTTGTTCATTACATTTTTGCATTCATTTGACTTATGACCATACTTGTTACAATTAAAACACTGACCAGAGAATGATGGTTCATTTGAATTCATTCTACTTCTACATTGAGTCGCCATATGACCAAATTTATTACAAACATAACAAATACCATTAAACTTTTAAGCATTAAGTTGTCTTACTGGATACCTTCTAGTGTTGCTCATTTGATTTCCTTGTCTAAATCTCCATTGTCTAGATCTAGAACTTTCTCCTTCTTCATATCCAAGACCTCGCTTGTCACCATCAGTTTTCTGACTTTTAATTAGTTCATCAAGTTTGTCTAAGCTAATCTTGAACTTCTCCTTGAATTCATTTGTTGTAGCAATTTCATCTCTAAGATCAATAATGTGCTTTTCAAGCTCTTCCTCATTGTGTTTGGTTTGTTCCAGCTCAAGTTTCATCTAAATGAATCCTTTAGTAACTTGACTACATTCTTCATATTTATCTTTCAAGGATTGAGCAAGCTTTTCTTCATTCTTCTTTTCTTCTTCAATTTCCTTAGTCATTTTCATCATAATAGATTTCATCTCATGTTTCAAAATTGTATTGTCTCTAGCAAACTTTTCACATTCTCCTGTCTTATCTTTTAGAGCTTGACTTAGTTGCTCATCTATCATGTGTTGACTATCTTCTTGTTTGATCTTATCACAAAGTTCCCTTCTCTTTTCCCTAGACTTATTGATTTTATCCTTCAATGATTCAATGAATCTCTCAGGATTCATGAGATGTCCTTGTAATCCCATACTTCAGATTTAGCCTAATCAAGATCATCTAGGGCCACCATAAGTTGTTGCAAACTACTTGAATCCATTGAAAATCTTTCCAAAATCTTCCCCAAGCTTTTAAGCTTCTTTAGAGGTACAAAGCTTTGATACCAATTGTTGGAATCAAGTAACACTAAGAGGGGGGTGAATCAATGTTGTGCAATTTTTATCTTTATTAATCTGATTCTTAATCTATGTTGATAACATTCACTTAAAACAAAGATGCATGCACATATGATAAACAACCACAACACCATAACACAAGGATTTTTATGTGGAAACCCTATTAGGGGAAAAACCACAAAGGATTAAAGGCTTTCCCTAATTCTCACAAATATTACTTTAAGATAGTAACTATGTTAAATAGGGTTAAATAGTTACTATGTTACCATCTTTCTCAAATTCTTATTCTCACAATTGTTGCTTTCACAATAGCCAAACTAAGTAAATTCACGAGGGATTCAAGTTAAGAATAAGACAACATTTATGATAGGGATCCCCCTCAACATCTATGAAAATATTTTCTTGGAATAGATCAAGAATATCTAGCATTTTATTCATCACATAAGTTTTTCCCACCATGATATTTTTTCATTTATGACATTATAAATTTACCTTCATTCATAGATTATGAACTCATAAAACCCTTTTTGATTTACAAGATGAGACATATACAGATAATTAATCTACGAGAGAAAAACTTGTCTCATATTGAAGCCAAGTCCTTTAATCCACTAAAACCATGGAATGTAGTTGAGACACTTAGGGACATTGCTTTTCTATATGCCGGTACAAATAACATTTAAAATTAGTTGACAAAATCTCTAGATAGGAATCAGGTTAGAAAAGATCAATGTTATTGAGGAAATAAAATGTAAAAAAGGAAAAGGAGATAAAGATCTTGTAGTTAATAAGGTTAGTAAATGAATTCAATGTAGTTTCGCTTAATAAGTAGCTAGTGGTTTAAGTATTGATTTGTTCTATCTATGGATAATAAGTTGTGTTCTTTTGATTTCCTAGTTTTCTTCTATGGTTTCTTATTCATAATAGGGTTTCTTAGATCTATACTTTTATGATATTTGCATCTCAATTTTATATTTGAAACTCTTTGCATTACCAATTCTTCATTGATTTTATATTGTTACATATTTCTTTTATCTTGATTGTGAAATCAATTTTACTTACCCTACCCATCCTTGGCAACCACATTAAGGTTTCCATCATTTTTTATCCCTCATTGATATTTCCACTTTTTCAATATATAATTATACATTTTGGATTTGTTTTTCCTCTCTCCCTCTCCACCTCTCCATGTTGCCTAGTTGCGATGTGAAGATAAAATTGGAAATGCAGGGATGACACAGTGCATGGATGCTGATTGGACTTCAATGGGGAGATTGTTGGGATGTGAAGCCCAGTGGTCACATGACCATTCGTATTCTCCCATCTTTTCGTATTCAAAAAGCTTTGTATAAATACAGACCATCTATTATATAACAGTTAATATAAATTTCCCTGCTTTCCTGTGGATGCAGCCAGTTTTGATGAACCACATAAATATTATGTTCTTTGTATTTTCTTTTTTTATGTTTTCTCTGATTGTTTAAAATTTACAATATGAGCCTTGAATAAATCATACTGCAGGCGATTTCAATCTTTTCCTCTAAACTACGGGGAGAATATGGTGAAGAATACGTTTACAAGATAGACAAGCGCTGACCTGTAAAATGAAGAAGGGAGGTTCAGTCCTTTCCTCGAAACATGAAAGGGGTAAAAACGGGAAAGAAAATTCCTAAAAATTATTCAGTCCCCATCCTGTACAGCTAATAAGGTGGGTTCAGTTTCATCGAAACATGCGAGTGAGGAAAAAGAAAATCTTTTAAAAAAAGACAAACTACTACATGTACGAAAGGATATAGGATTGATTGGTATGGAGGTCCATTCTGTCGGCCATTATTGAGATAGTAGCAGTTTAAACAGGGAAAGAAAATGCCTAAAAATTATTCAATCCAGGGCGGCCACGTTTGAGAAGGTTACAGCCTCCCCCAAGAACGAATGGACCATGTCGGTGCGGCATTGACTGGGGTAACCAATTCAAGAAGATGCCTCTTGTTATACCCATAGAAAATTAGAGATTTTAAATACATATATATTTGATAGGGTATATTTTTATTGTGAAGTTTTAATCGGTAAATTGTCTCACCTCAGAAATAATTGTTAGGTTGCTATCAATCCGAGAAGCTTTTGTTGGTTTTCAATTGGTTGGAATTGTATGTATTAAATTTGAGATCAAATTGGATTTTTAATAATATCAGATTGTATTTGTATCATATTATAAATTCTATTAGATCGGATTAAGGGTAGTCTCACAGAGATAAAAAGTCCTATCAAGTATAGTCAAATAGAAAGAATTAAAGAAGTGTATAACAAGGAGAAACATAAAGGGGGTTTGTGATGGCTGGCAAACATTTGAGGTATGAAGATAATTAGCTACCCCAAGTTGGATGTGCTTCCCAACTTTATACAATTAGCTTCTATTTAAACATTTAAACTAGAACGTGGCTACAAAGTCAAGAAAATACAAGGTTTGTAACATTGCATAGCATTGAAGACATTGATAGTAGATATAAGGTGGGAGGAGGTAGATATAGAAACTTTGGAGCATGTGGAAAAATTAAATATGCTCCATCTCATGGCAATTAACATATTGACTATAGAAGGTTGCATTCAAAGTATGCAAGTAATAATAGTTTATAAGAATATCAAATTATAACTATTTTCAATTCATTGTATATTGGTTGAATGTTGATGGGCAAAGGATTTGCAAAAAAGGTCAAAAGATATAATAGTCTACACATGAACAATCCCTAATAATGGATCACTTATAGACTACTTTACCTTGTACCAATCTCTTCATTATTGACTACTCTTCCCAAACAATCTTCACCAAACCATCCTTAAAATTATCTTCCAATGCCCATTGCATCCTATTGTGTTTTGTTCTAAATTGTAATTATCTGAAAGTCATATTTTTTATATGAAATAATACTAGAGTAACAACTAACCTAATCAAGAACCATGAAGAAAAATCTAATTTCAGTGGACTCAATTGGGCTTCACGAGGGAAAATGCTAAAAATAGAATGAATATCTAGAAACAATGGAGGAGATGCACCTAAATCATTCCCTAGTCACCAATAGTTAAGATATATATAGGTGACCAGACCAAACCATGCTCTCACTCAGATGAGAACAAATGAGACTATTGCCTACCTCTCCCCCCATCTACCCCCAAATGTCTTATTTATAAGATGAACTAGAGGATACAAACAATGTGATATTTTTATCTAGGACAAACATCTCACCATCAACTACCAATCATAATAATAACAAACCTGATTCGTAGTAAAGTCTCTATTCAAACCCTCTATAGTGGTAATCAAATCTCAATAGTAGCTTTGAATCCCCATCAAAGAATAAGAAAATAATTAATTTTTTTGCGAACATAGTTTAGTAATTCATGGAAATTGTTTATTTATTGATTTTCACTAAAAAAAATTTAGTTCCAACTGTTTAAGCATTATTAAAATGGGAATTATATTTTATGACTATGATGGAAGAATTATTCACAATTTAAATTTGAGTTGATGCTACTAAATTTTTTTTGGATCAAAATGTTTTTTATTAGGTAAGAATGGTTTTGAAAGGGCCTAAAACCTTCTACAAAGAGAAAGAAAGAGCATGATGCACAACAAGACAACATCGAACAACCAAGAGGAACTACATCGAGACAACAAAACCTTATAGAAAACACATCCCAAATCTAGGTGGTTTAAAGAATATTTGGATCAATATGTTGATTGTTCTTGTGCATCTACATTTGAGATTTGATGTTTCTTTGGAAATCTATTTATAAAGATAATTTTAAAAAGGTGTAAAATTTATCTATATACAAATATATCATATAAACATGCAAATACCTATATATTAGAGTTAAGGAGGAAATCCCATATCATTAATTTAGAGGATGTTCTATATCATTAGAACACCAAAAGAAAGTTATTTAGGGTCGATCCATTTGTTTGAACTATCTTTCATTTTTTAAGAAATTATATCAAGGGTTGTTCTATTCACATGAAGAAGTTTTTATTGGTGTGTTGAACTATATGTGGCTATAAAGAAATATGAAATGACTAATTTCAATGGTAATGTTTTGTTTTATAATTTTATCAAGAAGCTAAAAAAATATTTGATATGTGTCTCAAGGCATGACTTAAAGAGATGGCTTAACAAATAGATATTTGGTCTAAGTGTGACTCTCTCTTTAATATGTAACAAGGAAGTACAAAGAATACAATGCATATGATAAACTTTCTTATGTAGCTAATCACCATGGTAAAGTGTTTTGAATAAATTTG
This sequence comes from Sequoia sempervirens, assembly GCA_007258455.2. Lineage (NCBI taxonomy): Eukaryota > Viridiplantae > Streptophyta > Pinopsida > Cupressales > Cupressaceae > Sequoia > Sequoia sempervirens. The sequence goes on from VDFB02105785.1 coordinate 69,807,837, forward strand.
GCATGAAACATTAATTTAATTATGAGTACACAATATTCATTTTAGTTGTTTAATAGTGAGATCAACAAGCAAATTAATAAATAATGAGATCCTTCATACCTTCTCTTTCTAGGTATAGATTAAAGACATTGTGACAAAATTATATATTGAGTGGATCCTCGTATGAGATGTGATATTTTTTATATAATTTTCTTCTTTATATTCATTTAATATACATGAATGTGGTCTAAAAACATAGCCAATCTCTTTCTTTTATTGTTAAAACACCATGTTTGGAGGAGAACAATAAAAAAAAGACCTTAATAACCATGTGTTGATATTTACCACATTGTACAATGATTTTATTTTTGAAGATGCTTTATTAGCTAATCTCTTTCTTTGATTGTTAAAATGGATGGACTTGTATTGGTTCTTTTCATTGCCTAACAACTCAACTCACTTTTTTCAACAACTTTCCAATCAATTCCTTTAGCATTTCCAAGACAATATTGGACCTCAAGTCATATTATGTGATTTAGTTCAATTTAAGAAAGGAGTGAAGGAGAAGGTGATTGAGTTTATAGGGTGGTACCAAGCCATCTTCTTTCAAATCACATCTTCTCTTTTGGATTTTGTTATGAAATAGGTTTTCATTGGAAATCTAGAGTCACACATTTGGGATAAAATATTATTGATGTGATATCCCACATTCACACATCTTTACATGGCTCTTTGTGACTACCAATTGTTAGTTAGCTAGTATGAGGGCTCCTCATCATCAGATCCTATTGGTCATTCTAAGGCCGTCTCTCCAAATTACCAATCATTATAGAAAAAAAAAAAAAACTTCATCAAATTAATTCTCTTTCTTCCAACAATATTCAAGCACAAGTTGTGGTTGCAATGTATCTCTTGGTGTAGCCCCCTATCAAGTTATACCAAATTCTTGATAGTTATCCCATCTTTCTAAATACCTTCATTACATTTTTCTACAACTTCTTAACAATAACTTGATTCATCTTCCTCATATTCATCTTGTATCTATATTACAAAATCACTACCTCCTTTTGATTGAAAGGCCTTTTGTCAATATTATTGAACACCAGGGCATGATGATAGGTGATGTATATGTCTTAAGAACCAAGTGAACGAACTCATTGACTCTAGTGTTGTTCAACTAGCCAGTGTGAATGATAAACTAAATTAAATTTTGTAGCACATCCAAACCAAAACTTTCAAATCTTTACCAACCCACTACCTTCCCATTTAACTAATCTTGCAAAGCTATTTACTGATATAGTGTTTGCTTCCATAACTCTTGATCCTCAAATCAACCATTTGATAACCTTGTTACCATGATAGATGCTTTCCCTTGTTGAGAATTAGCTAAACCTAAACTAGATATTACCTTCACCTAGATTGATGCCTCTAATCAAGCACCTAATGTCCTCTTCACATTATAGGTCCAGAATTAATGTCGAACCCATATGTGGAGTACACATTCATTATGTATGCCTATTGAATGCGATTACCAAATAGTTCCTCTACATTCATGAATTGTATTGAACATATTACTTAGAATTTGTAAAAATTGTGTGTTTAGTTTAGAAAAAAAAAAAGTAAACACTTTTTTTTTCTTTTATTAGAAAATATAAAGCAAAAACATATCTGGTGCAGGAGCACCAGGCAAAGGACTATTTTGTTTTTGAGTTCTTTAATTTTGTTGTGCTATAATAAGGTCATGTTGACCATTATTTTAGGTGCTTAGGGCTGTTTTTGGTCTTTGGAAAAGAGGGTGTCAAGTTTCCAATGAGTTTAGAGGCTCACTTTGCTAAATAGTGAAAAATTGTAAAATGTCTGAAAACACAGCGGGTTTTACAAAAAGACGTTTTTAGGTCATTTAAGCCTCGACCCAAGAACCTAAATTGTTGGGAGGGAATATTTAAGGCATTCCACGACCTTTTTGGTTGGTTAGAAGTTCTTTGTACAGACTGTTTTTCCAGAAACTGAAGAAAACAACATTCTTGAACTATTTTTTTGTTTTTCTATTCTTGTTTGCATGATAGGAGATAAATGAATTAAAAGAGGCATTTTTTAGGTTTGATTAGCATGTAGAGAAGCCTCTGGAAGTTTTTTTTTGTACATTTTATAGCTGTTCATCATTTTCACACATTCTTGTAAATTCTGTGTTTTTTTCCCTTATTGTTGTTTTGACTAGAACTGTGTAAAAATGGAGTTCTAGGCTGCATTCCCTCTGTACCTAGAAGTATGGAATTGTTGGGAACATGTTCAAGCTCCATATTTGTACATATTTTAGTGGTAGGTGTTAGGTTTTCTTTAGTTGCAGGAGTTATGAGAAAAGCCTTGCCCTAGGCGAGCCAGTGAAGAGCCCGGCTAGGAAAGGTTACAGAACAACGTTGATAACTTGAAGGAGAGAAAAGATTTTAAAAAAATTATTTTTAGAGAATTTAGGGAAAGGTCTTGGCCACATGTGGTACCAAGGAGGAGAACCCAGCAATTTTTTTAGGTGGAGAACTTTTCACCAGTCCTAAAACTGGTTCTGGACAGTTAGAAAACCCTAGTTTTCTGGGCAATGTTTGCATGAGGGAAAAGAATGGCTTGGAAAGAGCCAAGAGCCTAGAAATATTGAAGCTGTAGATAAGGGAAACACATTTACTAAGCCAAGAACCACGTTTCTTGGTGGTTTTAGGAGGAAAAAGCAATTTATCCCTGTTCAGAGACCAAATAGTGGCTCAAGAACAAGACCTATGGAATAGGCTTCATGCAAGTGTTGGTAAGATGGAGTCTTAGTGAAGTTATAGAAACCCTGGGAGGTTGTTTTGGAGCATTGTAAAACATTCCCTTACCCTTGCAAGATTCATTCATGTATTGAGGGAGGGTTAGTCTTTTGATGCATAAAAGGCTAAGAAAGAAAGGAGTCATGGCACCAATATTTGGCTTGGTAGTTGCAAACTTGACAAGATAGTGAGGTTGGTAGGAGAACCAGGGGAACTTAGAAAAGGTAGAGTTCCTATAGGTTAGGGTGGAACAGAAATTTCACCAAGGAGGTCTATGTCAAGGCCTAGCACAGGAAACTGTGATTGTTTCCTGCAGCATCTAAAAATAGTGTAACTAATTCCTACAGCTTCCAGGAATCTGTGATTGCTTCCTGTAGCATCCCTATCAGATTGGTATAAGAGCAAGCAAAAGATTTGGGAAAGCATCTTATATGTCAGAGGAAGTTGAGTCAAGTGAACCGCCCAAGATGGTGACAAATGCACAGTTAGCCGAGATGGTTGAAGAGCATGAAGAGGATAACAAATCCCTCAAGGAAAGAATAGAACAGCTTGAAGAAGCACTGAACAAGGTGAAATTGGAAGGAAAAGTGCCAAAATAAGAAGAGGTTGCAGAGGAGGACAAAGTCCCTGAACCTGACCCCATTTTGGAGGAGGATCCTTTCTTGAATGCATTGAAAGCATTGAGTGGAAAAGGACTTGAGGGCATACCACTATTCAGTGGAAAGATGGATCCTGATTTGGTCATGGATTGGATAGAAGGCATGGAGAATCAATTTGAGTGTGATGGAGTAACTGAAGCACAGAGGGTGAAGGTAGCTAAATCAAGGTTGAGAGGATCAGCTTTGACATGGTGGAAATTTGTTCAGATTGAAAGGCAAAAAGAAGGTAAGCAGCCCATTTCAACTTGGAAAGGAATGGTTGCTAAGGTGAAGGAAGCCTACATGCCAGATGATTATGAGATTCAGCTTCACAAGAAGAGGAAAAGTCTAAGACAAAAAGATCAAGATGTCAACACCTATACTGAAGAGTTCCAGAAGCTTTGTTTAAGATCTAATGTGGTAGAAGATGAGAGCCTAAAAGTGGCTAGATACCTAAATGGTTTGAAGTGGAACATACAAGAAGAGATGGCTCTTTTGAGTCCTAAAACAGTACACCAATGTTATCAGTTGGCTATCAAGATTGAAGAAAGGAACAAGAGGAACCATGATCAGTCTTCTAAGGGTAGAGGCAAAGGCAGAGATCAAAGAGGACAGTGTGGTGGTTACCAAGGTAGAGGTAATGATCAAAGGAACCAAGGTGAATCCAAGCTTGCTGAGCATGGAGGTGAAACATCTTCAAGAGGAGGATTTAATAGAGGAAGAGGACCTCAAGGAGGTTCAAACAGAGGAAGAGGAGCAGGTAGGAGTAATTCTTACTTTGCAAACATGAAATGTTATCACTGCAATCAGCTAGGTCACCCTACTTACAGATGCCCAGAGAAAGCTTCGTCTAGCAATGAGAAAAGAGTAGCTTATGCACAAGAGGACACCATGAGTGTCAAATCACTTGAGATCAGTCAAATAGAATCAGAAGTAGGTGAAAATCTGATGTTTAATAGAGTGCTGATTAGACAACTGGTCAAGGAAGAACCCAAGCAAAGGATAGCTTTTTTTAGAGCAAGGTGTAAGATATTGAGAAAGGTATGCAAGGTCATTGTAGATTCTAGTTCTATAGATAATATCATCTCTGAGGAGGTAGTAACAAAGCTAAAATTGGAGAAAGTACCCCATAATAACCCCTACAAGGTCACATGGTTGAATAAAGGGCAGAGTGTTTTGGTGAATGAGCAGTTCATAGTAGAATTTTCATTTGGAGGCTATAAATACAAGCTGGTTTGTGATGTATTACCCATGGATGCATGTCATCTACTACTAGGCAGACTTTGGCAATATGATAGAAGTGTTGTTTATGATGGAAAAGAGAACACCATCTCATTTAAGAAGGATGGAAGAACCTTCAAACTGCAGTCATTGATTGAGGATGATGAAGGATAGTCCAAGGTTCCTAACATTATGTTGAGTAGTGGCAAGGAGTTCATCAAGGATCTACACCAAGGGAATGAAGGTTATGTGGTCATGATGCAGTCCAAAGAGGAAGAAAAGGCTGAAAGGATAGTGTTACCAGCAGCAGTCCAAAACTTGCTTGACAAATACAAGAGCATAGTCAGTGATGGTACACCTGCAACTTTACCACCCAAGAGAGCAATAAGTCATCAAATTGAATTTATACCTAGAGCCTCATTGCCTAACAAAGCAGCATACAAGCTTACACCTGAGTAGAACCAAGAAGTGGCTAGGCAAGTGGAAGAATTGTTGAATCAAGGATTGATCCAAAAGAGCATCAGCCCTTGTGCAGTCCCAGTTGCTTTGGCAACAAAAAAAGGTGGTGCAAAATTCTTCACCAAGTTGGATCTTAAGAGCGGGTATCATCAAATCAGAATTAAGGAGGGTGATGAATGGAAGACAGCTTTTAAGACAAATGATGGCTTGTATGAGTGGAAAGTGATGCCATTTGGCCTCTCAAATGCCCCTAGCACGTTCATGAGACTAATGAATGAAGTGCTTAACGATTTTACAGGGATCTTTGTAGTAGTCTATCTTGATGACATACTAATTTTCAGTAAGACAGAAGAAGAACACCTCAAGCATGTGGAGATGGCACTTAAAAGGCTACAAGAAGAACAGTTGGCCATTAACCTTGAGAAGTGTGAGTTCTTCAAACAAGAGCTTGTGTATCTAGGCTTTGTAGTATCCCAAGGAACATTGAAGATGAATCCAAGCAAGGTGGAAGCCATCCTAAACTGGCCCACACCAACCACGGCAACAGAGGTAAGAATTTTTCATGGTTTAGCTCAGTTTTATAGAAAATTCATTAGGAATTTTAGTGGTATATGTGCACCAGTCCTAGATACTATTAAAGGTGGTTTGAAAGCAAAGTTTAAATGGACTCAAGAGGCTGATAAAGGTTTTGAAAAAATGAAACAAGAGGTGGCAACCCAACCTATTATGTTGTTGCCTAGTTTTGATAAGTTATTCACAGTTGAGTGTGATGCAAGTGGAGTAGCTGTAGGAGGAGTACTTAGTCAAGAAGGTAGGACTGTAGCCTTCTTTAGTGAAAAGCTCAATGAAGCCAAGAAAAAGTACTCTACCTATGATCTAGAATTATATGCTTTAGTGCAGTCCGTTAGGAAGTGGAGGCATTATTTGTTACCCAAAGAGTTTGTGGTTTTTACTGATAACCAAGCACTTAGTTACATCAACACCCAAGAGAAGCTGAGTAATAGACATTTAAAATGGATGGAATACATCCAAGCTTTCACATTCACTATCAAGCACAAGGGACAGCAAAACAAAGTGGCAGATGCATTAAGTAGAAGGTTGCTGACAGTGCAGGAAATACAACTAAAGAGCATTGGAATAAAGTGTTTCAAAGACCTCTATGGTGAGGATGAAGACTTTTCAGAAGCCTACAAGGTATGTTCTAATTTTGAGAATCATTTTCATAGTTAGTTTGCTGATTATACACTACAAAATGGATTGTTATTTAAGGGTAATCAGTTATGTGCTCCAAGAGGGTCAATGAGGGAAAATTTGATTCAAGAGAAACATAATGGCAGTCTTAGTGGAAATTTTGGTATTAATAAAACTTTAGAGCTAGTTCAAAGATTCTATTACTGGCCTAAGTTAGCAAGAGATGTCAAAAAATATGTGGAACAGTGTGTTGTATGCATGAAATCTAAAGGGGGAGCTAGCAATGCTAGTTTGTATCAACCCCTTCCCATTCCAAACAGACCATGGGAGTGTGTGAGCATGGATTTTGTGGTAGTTCTTCCTAAGACCAAAACTATTTTTGACAATATTTATGTTGTGGTAGATAGATTTAGTAAGATGAGTCATTTTATTCCATGCAAGACTACACATGATGCAAGTTACATAGCCCATCTTTTCTTCAGGGAAGTTGTAAGAATCCATGGATTGCCATTGAGCATTGTATCAGACAGGGATGTGAAGTTCATGAGTCATTTTTGGAAAACTCTATGGAGCAGATTGGGTACAAATCTATCATTTGGATTAGCTTACCATCCTCAGACCGATGGTCAAACAGAGGTGGTTAATAGAGTGCTAGGTAATCTTTTAAGGTATCTAACCAAGGAATATGGACAGACATGGGATATGGTAATTTCTCAAGCTGAATATGCCTATAATGACAGTGTAAATAGAACTATAGGAAAGAGTCCTTTTGAGGTTGTGTATGGGATGCACCCAAGAGGTATTTGTGAACTTAGAGACCTTGGATCAATGGAGAATAGGAGTGGACATGCTGAAGACTTCACTCAGACCATGAAGGAGATTCATGAGCAGGTCAAGAAGACAGTTACTGCAGCAACTCAAAAGTTGAAGGGGAATGTTGATTTGTCAAGGAATGATGTACAATTTGCAGTTAGAGACTATGTTATGGTCCACCTCAACAAATCCAGATTGCAAAAGAGCATGGAAACCAAGTTATAGATGAAAAGAGTGGGTCCATGCAAGGTATTGGCCAAATATGGCAAGAATGCATACAAGGTGGAGTTACCATCAGATTTGGGAATCTCTCTAGTTTTCAATGTTGCTGATTTGATCAAATATAAAGGGACAGTCAAGGATAGGTTTAAAAAAGTAAGGAGGTCTTCAAGGACATCAGAAACATGTCCATACCAACTCCAGACAAGCTACAAGCAGAAAAGATCTTGGAGTCAAGAGTGAAAAAGACTACAAGGCACAAGGTGTACATGGAACATCTTGTCAAATGGAAGGATAAGCATGAATCTGAAGCTACCTGGGTAGAAGAAGCAGATTTTAAGAAGAAATGAATTTATATGTCTCTGATCTCTCCCACAATTCCTTAGTTGTTTGCGCTGAGAGGGGGAGAATGGTGCAGGAGCACCAGGCAAAGGACTATTTTGTTTTTGAGTTCTTTAATTTTTTTGTGCTATCATAAGGTCATTTTGACCATTATTTTAGGTGCTTAGGGTTTTTTTTGGTCTTTTGAGAAGAGGGTGTCAAGTTTCCAATGAGTTTAGAGGCTCACTTTGCTAAATAGTGAAAAATTGTAAAATGTCTGAAAACACAGCGGGTTTTACAAAAAGATGTTTTTAGGTCATTTAAGCCTCGACCCAAGAACCTAAATTGTTGGGAGGGAATATTTAAGGCATTACATGACCTTTTTGGTTGGTTAGAAGTTCTTTGTATGGATTGTTTTTCCAGAAACTGAAGAAAACAACATTCTTGACCTATTTTTTTGTTTTTCTATTCTTGTTTGCATGATAGCAGCTAAATGAATTAAAAGAGGAATTTTGTAGGTTTGATTAGCATGTAGAGAAGCCTCTGGAAGTTTATTTTTGTACATTTTATAGCTGTTCATTGTTTTCACACATTCTTGTAAATTCTATTTTTTTCCCCTTATTGTTGTTTTGACTGGAACTGTGTAAAAATGGAGTTCTAGGCTGCATTCCCTTCGTACCTAGAAGTATGGAATTGTTGGGAACATGTTCAAGCTCCATATCTGTACATATTTTAGTGGTAGGTGTTAGGTTTTCTTTAGTTGCAGGAGTTATGAGAAAAGCCTTGCCCTAGGCGAGCCAGTGAAGAGCCTGGCTAGGAAAGGCTGCAGAACAGTGTTGATAACTTGCAGAAGAGAAAATATTTTTGAAAAATTATTTTTGGAGAATTTAGGGAAAGGTCTTGGCCACGTGTGGTACCAAGGAGGAGAACCCATCAATCCGTTTAGGTGGAGAACTTTTCACTAGTCCTAAAACTGGTTCTGGACAGTTAGAAAACCTTAGTTTTCTGGGCAATATTTGCATGAGGGCAAAGAATGGCTTGGACAGAGCCAAGACCCTAGAAATATTGAAGCTGTAGACAATGGAAACACATTTCCTAAGCCAAGAACCACGTTTCTTGGTGGGTTTAGGAGGAAAAAGCAATTTATCCCTGTTCAAAGACCAAATAGTGGCTCAAGAACAAGACCTATGGAATAGGCTTCATGCAAGTGTTGGTAAGATGGAGTCTTAGTGAAGTTCCAAAAACCATAGGAGGTTGTTTTGGAGCATTGGAAAACATTCCCTCACCCCTGCAAGATTCATTCATGTATTGAGGGAGGGTTAGTCTTTTGATGCATAAAAGGCTAAGAAAGAAAGGAGTCATGGCACCAAGATTTGGCTTGGTAGTTGAAAACTTGACAAGATAGTGAGGTTGGTAGGAGAACCAGGGGAACTTAGACAAGGTGGAGTTCCTATAGGTTAGGGTGGAACAGAAATTTCACCAAGGAGGTCTATGTCAAGGCCTAGCATAGGAAACTGTGATTGTTTCCTGCAGCATCTGAAAACAGTGTAACTGATTCTTGCAGCTTCCAGGAATCTGTGATTGCTTCTTGTAGCCTCCCTATCAATATCCTATTAGTCTAACATATCACCATCATATATATATTTTCATCAATTTTTTCTATCTATCACTTCCTAGGAACATTTGTGTGCCTTAAAACTTATACTTGATTTATGAGTTTCACAATTCAATGTTCTCAATCTAAAGTTCTTAGGAGAAGAATTTACTGAATTATGGCTTCTCATTCTTTGAATAGCTTTGATGTTGATCCCAAGTTTTTTATCTTGTTTTCCTTAAGAGATCTTGGAATATAATCATCTTTGGATCCCATTCCCACACTATTGATGATCTCTTAGTCACAACCCCCTCATGGATCTCTTGCATTTGATTACTATATGGCCTATGTTCCTAAGGCTTGAATTCAAAATATAGACAAGGAATTGGCTAGTCTATAGCAATTCTTAGGTACATAATACTTGGTTGGGGAGGTTGTACCTCTAATAATAAATCTCAAGAGATTATTACTATAATGTTGTAAAAATGCACCCCTCACAATTTCACATGCATTCTTGCATCTGCTTTGGTGTCGACTCCCTTAGCATTTGTGTAGGTTCTTTTAGGCCTTGCATCAGCCTTTTTCCCTGTCAAGATGCTCAAGACCCCTTTTTAGTAGCTACCCTCACATGTCAACTTTGTGTTAGACCTTGTGCTTTTCTTGTTCTTGTCATTTTGTACCATGCTCTGTTTGGACACTAGCATGCTGCGATAGATGTCTACACACTATGCTAGCATCTTGCAACGTTTTAACATTCAAACAATCATTTTTTTAGCATGTTTTCCACTTGTCAGAAAGTTTTGTTAGTGGTAACCACCCAGGAAGCTTCTTTTCCCTCTTATTCTCTCTTTAAATGTTATCTTTTCAATCCATTTGATCTTCTAGCTTCTTTCTAGCTTTGGATCCTACCTTTTCCTCCTCTGTTTCTCTTGTAGCTATCTTGCTTGCACAGCTCTGGATAAAGCGTGTTACAACAGTACTCTCACACTCTTATAGTGCTCTTTGTAGCTCTCTTGGCTCTCTCATCTATCCCTCCCTTTGGATTCGTTAAGCCTTATATTTGATACCTTTCTTATCTTGTTCCATTGAGCATCTTAGGATTTCACACATCCCCTATATGTTGCATATGTAAATTTTGTGATATGGGTTCTCCTCCTCAAGCAAGGATTATTTTTATCACCTATATTATATGATACAGGTTCTCCTCCTTGAGCAGGGTTTGCTTTTATCACTCATCACATACTTTATTTCTCTCTATCTATCTCAGTATCCATGGAGGTGGGAACACCAAAACTAGGGCTTGAATAAGGAAAACCCCTATACATCCCCAACATTTTCTCCAGATTTACACATGCAGGTATTGAATATATTAATGTGCCAAAGGCTTCATTACTTGGGTTACTCTAAGCAGTTTCTATTGTTCCTTCCCTTGCTTTATCAATTCTAATTTATTTTAGTTTTATCATATTTTATTACTTTCTTGTGTTCTAAGAGCTCCTAGCAGTCAGAGTGTAAATAGTCACTTTGTTGTTTTTTGTGATAAACTTGATTTCTAGTCTATATGAGATGTCAACACACCTTTGGGATGCCAGTGTGCCACATTGTCATCCATTTGTTGCACTATTGTGCTTTGGCAGAAAGCTTGCTAGTTAGTCTGAGAAACCTCTGTGACCTACTCTTTTAGATTTGGTAACTCTCACTTTGTTCCTTGAGGTAGTTTAGGGTAGTTTTCCTCTTGGGAATCTCTTGAGAATAAAGAGACTCATGAGTAGCAAATCCCCCTTCTCTATATTTTGGCGAACCCAACATGATCACCCTTTTATTTAAAAAAAAAAGACAAATCAAGGATTTATCATTTCCCCAAAAAAAATTTGGGTATTATCCCAAACCCCATTCCATACCATCAAAGCAGAAGTAATGTTTCAGCCTTTGGTCAGCTTGTTTATTTGTTATATATTATCTTTAGCTTAATATATTCAAAATGAATTTAATATCATCTTTTGTTAGTTCAAATATATCTAATTTTATTCAAAGCATTAATGATTTTCCATTTCATGATGCATGTGATAGCAACTTGACTTTTCCCATGTCACTTTGTATCTTTGATCCTTCTCATGAGATTCCTCTTGCTTTGAAGGATATCTTGTTGCAAGAAGATGAAAATATTGATACCTTTCTTAATATTACTCTACCTTCTATTCATTGCAATGCTCTCTCTTTTGGAGATGATGCATTTGTGAATGATGAGTCTCCTATTCCTCCCAATGCACTCTCTTCTAGAGATGTTGCATTGGTGAGTGATGAATCTCATCTATGTTCTAATGCACTCTCTTCTAGAGACATGATGCATTAGTGAATGATAAATATCTTCTCTATTCCAATGCACTCTCCTCTAGAGATGATGCATTGGAAAATGATGAATCTCCTTCCACATGTGATCCTCCTCAGATCAATTTTTAGAATATGTCTTCAAATAATTATTCTACTAGTTGTGATTATTATGTAAATGTAATATATGTCTCTATCACCCCTCAAAGGCCTAAGATACCAATCATTTATTTAACTCCAGCTAGTCCTTCTCCTAAAAGGATTTTTTCTATTGATGGTGCCTCATTTGATAGTTATTCTTTTGATCTTTCTATGGCCCCTTCTTATAGAGTGGTAGCCCATACTTATAAGAATAAAATTAATGTTGATCAACCTACAACTAAAACAAAAAATTATTACAATCTTTTCAAGCAACTTCGTGTTACTTCAACCAAGATGTCACTATGGGACTTGCTTCATTCTTCTCCAGTTTATCAAGGTATGCTTTAGGAATCCTTGAAAAAGATCATCTTTCCTTCTTCTGCTAGGCCAATGATGCTAATGTGTTAAAAACTAATATATTCATGTGGATTCATCGAATATTACATTATATCCATAGGAACTCCTGCCTCCAAAAGTATAGAAGCAAGTAGAACCTCTAATGATCATAGTTAACATTAATGATATTGGCATTAGATGTACTCTCATTGATGCTAGTTTGGTGCTTAATGTATGTAGCATTGATCTATTTCCTAAGATTAATATTGATTCATCTTCTCTTAATGCTTCTTCTATTGTCATTCGTGGGTTCGATAATGTCAATCGACAAGCCCTAGGCATGATAGTCTTTCCTTTGAGGTTGGGACCTATTACCATACCCACCCTCGTATATGTTATGTCAAAAAAGATAGCATATAATCTTCTCCTTGGTAGATCATGGATTCATGCTATGGGTGCAGTCTCATCTACCTTGCATAAATCTATTAAGTTCATTTGTAACAATCGAGTAGTCATAGTCAGGGCTGACCCTAATGCTATGCACTTATGTGAGATGGAAGTTATTGGTTAGGTTTCAATTATGCCTACTTTTATCCCTTCAATGTCTTTTGATGTGTTTATGTCTACTCCAATAGTATCCATTATAAAGGATACTCTTGAGATAGATGTCCCTGAAGAAGAACCTTCTGAAGCAAGAAATCCTAATTCTACTCCTCAAAAGAATGCATGTCTTGGTGATGATTGGGGTTCTATAGGCTTTACAAATCCTTCATTGGAGAACATAAAGTTGACCTAATCTACTTAAAATCATCCAAAATCAATATCAAAGATGGTTATTCTTTTGCATCACGAGATAATGTGAACACAAATTGTAGTGTCCTTAATGTCGATCCTCATTTTGAGGAAGATGATCGTGCTTCTATTAAAGAGGCTAATGTTGAAATTCCTATCGAGAAGGTTGATGGTGATCCTGTAGAAGAGTGTAATCCCCATTGTTGGAATAATACTCTTTATATAGACCCTCATTCTTCTCAATATTTGTAAGCACGTTATGACCCTAACTTTAAGCTTGTCTCTAAATATGGTTATAAGCATAAAGGTTGTGGGCATAATGAACAAGTCATTTAATTCCCTGTAGAATTTTTACCTCGTAAGCATAATTTGGGGCTTCATTGCTCAAATGAACAATCTAAAAAAAAATCTCGGTTGAATGTGGATGTGATTTTTTCTCAACCTCGTTCTTGCGGAATGATTTATCTACCATTATCTACTATCTTCATGTCTTCTTCTTGTAATTAGTTGATTCTTTCTCCACAAGAGAAAGGGTTGCTTCCTACTCCTCATTCTTTATTTGAGCAAGAGTGATTTTTTTTAGGATTCTAAAAGCCTGCTCAATTACTCTTCCTTCTCCTACACATAAGAAATTTCATAAGTATGATAAAGAAAAAATACTTTTTGTGCATACCATCAAGTGCCTAGCCATTCCACTAGTGAATTTAAGGACTTGAATGATAAAATACAATAGATTCTTGATTCAGGTACCATCACTCATTTATTTTTTGATTCGCTTGCCTCTTCTTCAAATTACAACTGATATCGAGGTTTTCCTCTATCCTATATGTTCTAAGTATCTTGCATGGTTTTCCTCCCGTGTATGTTGGGGGCAGTGTTAACTAATTCTAGAGATGTGTATCCTCCTTAAAGGAATCCCTCTCCTCTCTATGTCTTTCAAATGAAGTGCCCCTTGATTGGACCCCTTTTTCTTTTGAAGGGTTCTTGAGGGAGACCCTTTGAAATATTTTCTCTTGAATGAATTCATTAGCATCTAGCTTGGGGGAAAATTGACTAGACCTATCTTTTCTATGACTGTCATGCAATGTAGCTTGTAGTAGCCACAATTTAATTTGATTATTCTTTCTCTACATGACTAAGAACTTGTAGAGATCCTTTACATCAAACTTTCCTAACATTCTTAGTCTACATATTAACATGTTGCTTTTTAGGTGTGCCTATGAAGATGCTTTTCAATCAACCTTGTAGTACTGAGTACCTATGAGGACCTAATCTAACTCTACAGAGTCCCCTAAATCAGGCTTCCCTTAGGAGAGAATACTTGGGGTGCCTTCTTTGCAAGTATGAAGACTTGTAAAGAACTTTCATCCTACAGGATTTGTTCACCGTTGGTTTGTGGGCCTTCGGTACAATTTGTTCAACTTTGTAGGAGAGAGTACCTATGGATATTTTTGTTCACTTTCCGTAGGTCTATAGATCTATGGCACATTTTTTCAAACCTCCTTGGGTTCAAGGACCTATGGAGCCATCTTTCTTGGAATTTTCATTCCTTCATAGCTTCTCCATATCTCTCTTAAATACTATTTCTTCTCAATTGTGTATACTGGATCAAAGGTCTGCATCTTCTTCATCTTGAGTATACGCTCTTTCTCTCTTTGATATTGATTGCTTCCCTAAATTTTGGGTGCATTCTTCTCTTGAAGCAATCAATCCTTACATTCTTCTCTTTGTTTTAGAATTCTTATGTGTGTTATGTCTTAATTTAGGGATAATGCATAGTACAAAGACAACCTTCTACATCGAGGTCTCTTTCACTTTGCTAACTAAAATCCTATTATTTTGTTGCACATGCTTGTGTGTATGTGTTTTTATGTTCTAACCTCATGATTTAATGTCCTTTTACATTCTAACATTGTTGTCTTGTGAAGGTCTTTCTTTTCTAATGTGTTTGTTTTGTAGTTGTTCAACCTGGGTGCATGCTTCCAAGATTTGGAGAGTTATTTGCTTCCTCTACAGTATCCTTTTGAAATCATGATGTTATCTATGTTTAGTAAAATTCCTTTAGTGTGCATATTAGTGTAGATTCATATACCCGTTAAAGTGGAGGAAAAATGTAATGTTGTAAAATTGCACCCCTTGCAATTTCACATACATTCTTGCATCTACTTTGCTGTCCACTCCCTTAGAATATGTGTAGGTTCATTTTATCCCCTACATCAGCCATTTTCCCTCTCAAGATGCTTAGTACCCCTTTTCAACAACTACCCTCATGCGCTATCTTTGCACTAGACCTTGTGCTTTTCCCATTCTTTCCATTTTGTAGTGTGATGTGTCTAGACAATAGCATGTCGCGTGGATTTCCATGTTCCATGCTATCATCCTGCAATGTTTCAACATTCAAATGACTATTTCCAAGCATTTTTTTGCTTGTTAACAAGTTTTTTTGGTGGTAACGACCCGAGACACCTTGTAACCACCCACAAAGCTTCTTTTCTCTCCTATTCTCTCTTTAAATGCTATTTTTTCAATATATTTAGTCTTCTAGCTTTGGATCCTACATTTTCCTCCTCTCTTGCTCATTCTTGCACAACTCCATATAGCTTGTTATAGTAGCACTCTTATGCTCTTACAATGCTCGTTGTAGCTCTCTTAGATCTCTCAGCTTTCCCTCCCTTTGGCTTCCTTAAGCCATGTAGTTGATACCTTGCTTATCTTGTGCCCTTGAGCATCTTGGGATTTCACACATCCCTTATCTATTGCATCTATATTTTGAGATACTTGTTCTCATCCTCAAGTGATGATTGATTTTATCACCTATATTTTGTGATATGGGTTCTCCTCCTTGAGCGGGGTTTGATTTTATCACTCATTGCATACTTTATTTCTCTCTATCTATCTCGTTGTTTGTGGAGGTGAAAACACCAAAACGGGGGTTTGACTAAGGCAAACCCTTATATAGCCCCAACATTTTCTCTAGATCTTGCGCATGTAGGTATTGGAGATATTCACATGCCTAAGGATTCATTACTTGGGTTGCTATGAGCAGTTTCTATCTTTCCTTCCCTTGCTTTATTAGTTCTACTTTATTTCAATTTTATCATATTCTATTACTTTCTCACATTTTAAGAATTCCTAGCAATCAAAGTGTAAATAGTCACTTTTCTTTTTTCTATGATAAACTCAATTTTTGGTTTGTACGAGACACCATCACACCTTTGGGACACTAGCATGTCATGTTGTCATCCATTTGGTGTGCCATTGTCCTTTGGTTGAAAGCTTGCTAGTTAGTCTGAGAAGCCTCTATGACTTGCTCTTTCATATTTAGAAACTCTTGCTTTGTTCCCTAAGGTAGTTTAGGGAAATTCCCCCCTGGAAATCTCTTGAGAATAAAGAGACTCATGAGTAGTGAATCCCCCTTCTCTACAATTACTTAATGATTTACAATACATGAAATTTTTGTGTATTCTAGCCCACATAGTTAACACAAACATTTTGTTGTCAACTAATTGTGTTAAAAATCTCAATAATATGTACCTTCAAAACCAAATGGGGACATAGGTATCGATACCCATTCTAACATCTTCTATTCCAATATTCACTTTTTTATTATAACCACTATTACACAGTGTGGTAATAGTACCCACATTAGTTTTGGGGTTACAAGTGGGAATGCTACAAATTAATATAGCTTCATGTCACCTTCCTCCAACCTTTATTTAATTTTGAAGACATCCATCTAGTGATTTATAAACATATTGTTAGCCAACATCATTCACAATTCACTTGTACCAGAATGTGAATCACCCTATTGCTAGCTCTATTCCTTCATATTCTACCACCTCACCTACCAAGCCTATCATTAACCAAGTCCTCCAAAATGTGAGATATTTATCCAAAAAAAATATTGAATATGAATCAAATCCAATCCCAACCTAATCCTACATCGTACTACACTTGTAGTCCATTGTCATTCACTATCCTAAAAAATACAATACCATAAAATATTGAACAAAGTGTTTATGAAGGTTTTCAGTTTTATGTGCAAACCGAAATTGATGTCAACCCATATGGTGTTAATGATCAAGTGGAGTATGAATGTTTTCTATTTCCATTCAAGTTGGAGGAGTATTTGGTAGAGTATGATTTTGAACTAGATAAAGTAGAATGCTACAATTGCAATTTTTAGTTGGATAGTGTTAATGATGAGAATGGAAAGTTTGGACACATGAAAATCATGGTTAATTGTAGTGACCACAATAGGATTAGTTGGTGGGAAGTTCATCGCAATGTTTTCAACCTCAGTCTAGTGGAGATAGTAGAGAATAAAGTTTTTGAAAAAGCCAAGGAATGGTTTTAAGTTTTTGGAGCCTTGGGGCCACAAATTTAAAATGAAGCCTATTGAACTGTAGGATGCAGGTTGAGAGCATGTGCATTGGGAGGGGCTTTTGAGAAAATTTGAAGTTGGATCATTTTGTATAGTCATGTAAATATTGTATATATGTCAGTTTTTTTGGTTTGGTTCTCTTTCCTTTTCCAGGCAGGTCTTGGTTTTGGGTTCTCTCTACTTGGTATGCTTCACCCGAGATTCTATGATTTTTCTCTATTCTAGAGGAACATATGTCCCCAACAAGAGCCACTGATGGAACCCCTAAAAATGCTTTATGTTCCATCTCAAAGTATTATAGAATTTGGTTAATCCCATGTTTCTAAGCTTAAGGTTTCAATATGTTTTCATTTTTTTAGGCTTTGTGTTGCTAAAACCCTCTCTCAAAAACCCCTAGGTTTGATTTCTTTGGAAATCGTTCTAATTCATTGTTGACCCTTTGTCACCAGTTCCCAGTCTTTTAAGACAAATCTTATGTCATCGAATATGTCCTTTTACCAACCCTTAAGTTTTAATGATCCTGACTATTTCTTATTTCTTCATTACAAAAATTACCTTAATAGTAGCAAGGGTTGTTCTTTCCTCAAAATATATGTCAAGTCCTAGGTTGGGTTTTAATTTTTATATCAATCACCTAAGGTTTTTCCCTTAATCCTTGTGTCCTCATCTGTTGCCTACCTAGTGGTGGGCACTTCTTAAGAAAGAACATATTTGATGTTAGATTTGATTGTGAAGTCACCCAAGATCAAATTGATTGAAGGAAAGAAAGAAAAGAACCCAAAGATCAAAAAACTCAACACTCTCCTAGCACTAAACTAGCACTTCTGAATAAGTGAACTAGTGAACTTAGCATAGGAAGAGACGAAGACTGATTATATAGAAAAATAGAGGCAAATAAAACTAAGAGGAATAATAACTCCCCTTTACCCAAAAGAGGGTGTGACATTCAACAACCCAAATATGGGTGTGAATGACACATGTGATTGAAGGATTATGCCATGTTTGATCATCCTAACCATTCAATATAACCTAGGAAAGTTTAATAATGTGTGTAGGAAAAAATAAATAAATAAAAACCTACACTAACATTTGACATGTGCAAATTTTATGGTTTTATGATGATTGTTCGATCACCGTAGGCAGATCCTAGCCATTCCCTATGCCCCTACTCTATTCTATTTTTCATTTAAAAATTTTAATAGGTTGGCAAGTAAACACCACATGCCTTCTATAGTGGCAAGCCCAATACCTTTGAAAGGTGAACAAGCGATGTTTCAATAAATCAATGGCAGGGTATGTGTAGGATCATCATGTAAAAAATAGGCCCTTAAGTGGCAAAAAATTTAGAAAAATTAGAGTTAGGCAACTTGACGTAAAAATTTGAATAAGTTATCTATATTATTTCAAAAGTATGTAATAATAGAATCTATAGAAAATTGAATGTAGTTTCTAAACTACTAGGTTTGTTTTAAAAAAAAGAAAATCTATTTGGTGAAAATTTGAAATTTCAATGCAATGGTACTTAAATTTTAGGGAAAAATAATAAGTAGGTGTTTGTCTGACCATCCTAACCACAATAAAATGATAATATTTTTTTATAAGATTTTAGATATAAGTAGAGGTCTCATGCCTCGATGTGATGCATATTTTTTATAATTTTTTCCAAGTAAATAATTAATTATGAATTTTTTATTATAACTTTTTAAAAAATATAAAAACTCGTATTCTGACCACCTTAACTTGGTCAAAACTTCATGAAATTCAAATTTTCTTTTTTTAATCCTATAATGTGCGAAGCATAGAATGTGAGGCATGTTTTGGATTCAAAAAATTTGATATCATTTGAAAGCTATAGATGTTTTTCAATCATCCTATCAATCAAGACTTTAGTCATAATTTGAATAGAAAATGAATAATAATTACTTGATAAATTCAAAGTAAAGCAAAATTTATATCAATGGAAAGATGAGAATCTCCTTTAAAAACCCTTTTCGTTTCATCAATTTTGGGTAAAAAAATAGTCGTCAGCCACATACCCATCATATTGCCACTTTTTGGCCCATCATGATCATGCACATACTCGATAGTTGTTTGTCAACGTGGCTTCATCAAGGACACTCCCCGCTACCCCATTTTATTTTATTTGGCCTTATAATAATGCAATGTGCTAGCGGGCTGTGAACATCTGTCCCTTTCTTAGAGGGACCCACCTGGCTTTGGATACAACAAACACTTTATGAAGCAAAAATTGATTGTTGATAGTGGGTAACGTGGGTCAATCCTGACCACTCCCCATCATCCCATGCAGAACCCATCCATGCTTTCATCTCATAGCGAGGAAGTGAGCATACACCACTTGGAGCAATCTGAAGGGTGAAACTAACATTCTAAAGCGAAAATATTAAATAGAAATCTTGCCATAAAGTATACAAGATGAAGTGTGTGCCAAATGATTTATTTGGTATGTATTTATGATATAATCAATCATTTTGATTTTAGTATTTAATTCTCTCAGAGTTTTGTATACACAGGTTGGTGTGTTGAGCTAAGGCAAGCATAGGTTGGTAGATTGAGATCAAATCATGGCTACTCCTTGTCATCCTATTCATAAAAGCTTCAAGCGGGTTAGTTCCCATGGGTGAGCGGGAAAATATCACACAACAGACTCTTTTTAATGCTAAGTGGATTAAGGAATGTGTCGATACGATGGATGTTTACCCACATGGGTTTTTATGATTGGAAAAAGGCAATGGATACATGCAATCAACCTTTTCAAAATTAATTTCTATGATTTAGATTATATGTTGATCTATCTTACTATGTGATTAATGTTGGAGATTCAAAATCAAGTGGTTTACTAATGGCTTGCTTGTGTGAGCCTTCTATGATCATTAATGTTCAACATGCTTTAATTTTTTGATATAATGAAGAGTTTATAACCATTTCCTTCACAATTATAATCATCAGAAGTTGAGTAATTGATCATGTGTCTAAGAGGATGGTGTCAAAAGAGTTTTAGTGAGATGTTACAAAAATATTAAGGTAGTATTCCTAGGTAAGTAGGTGTTCATACCTACTTTATCTCAATTATGTATAAGTTAGCTTGTGAGCTTTAATTTCTTGGGGTGGTGAGGGTTTTACTATCTACACTTTTCATTTGAGTTGCTAAGCATTGCGTGGGTTTGGGTGTTTTATGCTACAAACATAAACCAGTTTGTTTTCCTACAAGTAAAGATTTGCTAGTTCTTGTTCTATTTCCTGGAAGAATGAGTAAGCCTAGTGAGTCTATCCAACCAGTTAGGAGGTCTAGGAGGATTGTTAGAATTGTGAAACAAGCACAAAACCATGAGCCATAGGATCAAACAACAAACTAATACACCTTCCACACAAGAGATATGCAAACAAGAATTGCTATATTTATCAACAAGGAAAAGTTACAAAAGAAGCTTTCAAGAAGATATGAAAGCTTCAAATATTTCCCGTGAATAATATCTGAGAGATATTTACAATAAGGGTTGAATTCTTATAAGAGCAAAGTCGTAAGTGAGAAAGGATCAGATCATGACAAGTGTCAACATCACATGAGATGTGACATAAGGATCTAATAGTAACTCAACTAATACAACATTACTAAGTTTAGCTAAAGTGTGTGAGCACAAGTTAGACTAATAATCAATTAAAGATTAATTAACATTTAGCTAATGTAAGATAACTCTAACACCCCCCTTAAGATGAACTTAGGAAGTAGCTAAAAACCCTAAAAAGAATGCAAGATGGGTCCCAACAAACAAGGCCAAGTAAGGTACCCATGTACAAACAAAAGATCTGTATAATGTGGAAAAATAGATAAAACCTCATGGGAAAAACTCCACTCCAAAAAGAGATGAAAGCCAAGTGAAGGACTAAAGAAGCATCCAAACAAGAAAAGGTTCTTCCAAAAGATAGGAACAAAGAGAACACCACTAAAGCATGAAGAAGCTACAAACATTGTCAAATAATGACTGTTGAAATGCTAAAAGAAGAACCTCTGCTGAAACATATGATGATTAGGATCAAGAAGACAAGAATCTGTATGAGTGCCCCCAACAACACGACTCGAATCTGATGGAAAACCAAGGAAAACATCAAGAAATCAAAGATACAAATGGCACAAGTACCAATAGTCTAAAGAATTGATCAAGTGAAAATGGAAGGTCACCTCCAGAAATAGGAATGCAAGAGTGTCCATATGGTAAGTGCTCCATGTCACCGAAATGCATGGGTAACCAGCTATTACATCTGCCTATTACATAGGAACAAATATTGTATACATAGCTCACTCCAACGCTAAACCAAGGAAGCATTAACATCAATAGTAGAAACCCCCCTATAATGCTGACAAGGGAGAGGTATGACAAGTACACTGAAATTGAATTCCTAAAAGTAGTGCATGAAGAGGAATTAAGAGCATCTAAAGGTGCAGACATGAAAGTACAAGAAGGTATAAAGGATGTGAAAGGTCACATACACATGAGAAAGGTTTGAAGGAAAACAAAGGAAAACATCAACCCCCATGGCACTTTATATCATTGTGTGAGTATACTAAGGCACAAAGTGATGTGCAAGATCCCATATTATAGGTGCAATACAAAGCTAAGGCACTTTATTTTAGTGTGTTTACAAATGATAAAAATATGCAATGTGAGCCCATAAGGTCCAAAAATGATAATAGTTGAGAAAAAGTATTTATGGAAAAAACCAAAAATAAATTTAGAAACCATCTACACCATTGTGAAGAGCTCAAAAATAGCTTTTCGACAATATCTCACTTTCCCATTTTTGACATCATATGCAAAAGTTATGCCGAAAACATTGAAGGAAACTCTAGAAAAAAGATATGAATTTGATTGGAAATAACAAGGATCTAATAAAAAATCTCTAAAAAATTACTACACCTTGGAAAGTACTTTGAATCCTCTTTCTGATGATATCTCGTGTGCTCGATTTCGAGATCACGGGAAAAAGTTATGGCCTCCAGAAGAAAACAACCCCTATAATGAAAAAACATAGTTTTTGGCATTAAATTTGATGGCCAAACAACTATTGCAGCAGAACTATGAGCCTAAATTTGATGGTCAAATGGTCGTACCCACATTTTTACAATTTGGCTTATTGAAAAAAATTTGTTTAAGAAAATAAGACAATAAAAAACTTACAACGATTTCTTTTTTTTAATAAAAAAAATTACAAAAATAATTCGTGGGGGGCATGTGGGCCACGCCTACCTCTCCAGCCACATGGGCATAGGTACTCTATGTAGGGTTGCACAGGTCTGTACCTGCGCAGTATGTACCTATCCCCTTTGACTTTTTTTTAAAACCAAAAAAACCTTGTAAAAGATTTTTAAAACAATTTTTTTTTAACAATTAAAAATCTATCAAAATTTTTTGCAATTTTTTTAAAAAATTTTTAACCAAAAAATTTACTTTGTAATGCATGCAGGGGGTCATATAGCAAAAAAAAAAAAACCTCAAAAGTCAACTGCTTGGATTTCGATGATTTCACGGCCAATCTTAGGGTTTTTGGATGTTGAAGACATAATGGTGAAGTCTGTTTAGGCTCAAAATGCCCCAAAAAATTAGGCACCTCCTGGATTTGGCAAAAAATCCCTTTCTTCAACCCCTCACAGATCTAACAAGTTCATAAGCCAAATTTGACAAAATAAAGATCAATCTTGACTATTTTGGCAGCTTTGAATTCAATGGAGAGGTTTGATTTGACCCTGGATGCACTAGAAAACTGCTCAAGGCATGATCTCACAAAAGATAAACAAGAAGCTTGTATATCTAGAGCTCTGATATCATGTAAAAATTGTGAAATCAACACAAAACCATGAGCCACATGATCAAACAACAAACTAATACACCTTCCACACAAGAGATCTACAAACAAGAATTGTTATATTCATCAACAAGGAAAAGTTATAGAAGAAGCTTTCAAGAAGATATGAAAGCTTCAAATATTTCTCATGAATAATATCTGAGAGGTATTTAGAATAAGGGTTGAATGCTTATAAGAGAAAATCCCTAAATGAGAAAGGATCAAATCATGACAAGTGTCAACATCACATGAGATGTGACAATGATCTAATATTAACTCAACTAATAAAGCATTCCTAAGTTTAGCTAAAGTGTGAGAATAAATTAGAATAATAATCAATTAAAGATTAATTAATTATTAGCTAATGCAAGATAACTCTAACAAGAATTAGTATGCTTGAATCTCAAGAGGACATACATGAAATTGAACAAGAAACACCAGGAGCTCCTGCAAAGCCAAAAGAAAAGAGGAGAGACCATAAGAAGTCTATGAAGGGTGGTGTCAGGAGCACTTACAACCTTAGGAGTAGGGTTTTTGATCATAACTAGGGTGATTCTGGTGGAAAATTGGTTAATTCTTGTGGGAAGAGGAAGAATAAGTACCACAAGGCTTATTATTCTTATATAGGGAGGCATAACTTTTCCATGGAGGATTTGAATGGTCCTTTGAGCAATGAAGAAGATACTAACCCATAGTATGCCCAATACCTTGTCACATAGTAGGTCAGTAGGATTTTTATGATGGAGAGGTAGTGGATTCTCTAGTTTCAGCAAGAACATGAAGGGGATTTGCCTACTTTGATCCTAAAGAATTAGAGTAGTAACCCAGTTATGTTTTTGTTTTTGATGACACTACTACCACAATAGCAGGTTGGGCATCTTCAACGAATGGGTAAGTTTTTATTTTAGGTTTTGATGGGGATAATCTTCTTTGGTCGACGTGGATGAGAGATTTTGGTGTTGTTACAATGACGAACAATGCCTTTTGGAAGGCTGGCTATTCTTCTTCAATGAACTATATGGGTTTTGTCTTTTGCTTTTCCCCCACTTTTCAATAAGCAAATATAACCATCTAGGGAGTTTCTAAAATTGAAATAAAATTAAGCGTCAAATGTAAATGTGACTAAAATGGTAATTTTTCTTGATACTTGTTGTTCCCATGTTCCTAAAAATGGGATTTCAAGGCTAGTTATAGGGGTTCAAATTTTAGGTCTCAGGTGGTCTATGTTGAAAATTGAGCTCATGCAAGAGCAGTTTGTAATTAATGCATAGATGAATAGAATTGTATGAAGTTAGGGTATAAGTTGATTTGTAATAAGCTTAATTAGTTTTATAATAGCAGCAACATATAAATGAAAATGCAAATTTGAAAGCACATTCTCTCCTATGTATTTTGTCTTCCAAATTATAAATGAAATGGTTAAGGATCTTTTTGTTTTCCTTCAATCATTTTGGTTGAATGAGTGATTTTATTTATGCTTTGGTTTAATGAACTAATAAAATGCTTAAATAAGGTAACATATTTGTGAAGGAAGATTATAGGATTTCTAAGTAGTTGTTTTTGACATAATGAGTTGAATATTGTAATGCAATATGTCAATAGTTCACAAATTCCAAGTCTAAATTATTATTGTATTACAGATTGTTACAAGTGTGACTTTGTTACCCAAGGAAAAAATATTGGTCTATTTTTTTGGTTACCTTGAATATAAATGAGGCAATCCTAGGCTTGACCAAGAACTCAAAATTAGAATGAAAACCATTTAAACACCTTCAGTTACAACATATCATTATGAAATGTCATTTTATTCCTTGCTATAGATAGTAATTTTCTTAAGGCTCAACAAAATCCTTGATGAATTTTATATATTTGTACCTTATGGGAACATGTATGTTCTTCCAAATGTTTTGATAAAATGGTAGAAGAATATCATATGAACATAATAAGGATCACCCTCCTGGGTTTCACAAAGCTTGAAGAGTAGATGTAAGGACCTAGTAATCCTTGTTTGTTGTCCAATCCTTACCTATGCTTGTCATTGGATTTTGGAAAATTCATAGGGATTGAGTGAGATCAAGTTTGGTTCTAAAAAAATAACCAATAGTTTGGTGACTCTACTGAGGACTGCACTCTAATATTTGTTTGCAGATCATAGGTACATTAGAGTCAAATATTTTTCTACTACATATTCATCTTTCAAATCTAGCTGTGATGTAAGTGAATCAATCCTTAGAAATATTGCAAGCATTTTTTGTGCTCTCTTAGCACTTGTGAATTCTATTAAGATCTACCATGATTCCATGAGTATTTTCATAATTTCTCACTAAATGTGGATGGTGACTTCAATATATCTACACTCGTATGCATTATTTGAGACAATCTAGTAAATTAGAGTGAAAATTTGTTGAGAAAAGATGAGGTGGATATGAACTCACATGATGAAGTACCCTAATGGAAGGCTAGAAAGGAAATTTAAAAAAACTTCAGTAGTGTCTTGAGAGAGTCAAGGAATTTACTAAATCTAAATGTCTAGTTTAGATATTGAGTTTTAAACATGGAAATGGTTGTGTTGCAGAAAATATAATGGATTAATGTACGACTTTGATCTTAGAGAAGACTCAAAGTGAAATGAATCTTTGAAAGAAACTTCAAATTGTTGAATTTTTTTCCTTTGTATAAGGAGGTGGTTACTCTATGCAAATAACCTGATTCATAAATTGTGATGATAGCTTCAGATCTATAAAGTTTTCTTGTTAGAAGCATAATTTTTGGTAGTTGTAACATATCTTGATATTTCCCCTATTTTGGTTTTCAAGAAGCAATAATTTTTGTGAAAACCATATTGAAGGATTTGGAGAAAAAATTTCTCCCCTATTAAGTGAATTAAGCACAAGTAAAGGGAATGGTAGTGGTGATATTATG
Organism: Sequoia sempervirens; assembly: GCA_007258455.2. Lineage (NCBI taxonomy): Eukaryota > Viridiplantae > Streptophyta > Pinopsida > Cupressales > Cupressaceae > Sequoia > Sequoia sempervirens. The sequence goes on from VDFB02105785.1 coordinate 69,833,832, forward strand.
TGCACTTATAAGATAATTTGAAATATTTGTATTGTATTGAAGAATTATGCTTATTTTAAATTTTACCCATTAGAAGGCTCTGAGGAATAAATATATTTGAGTTATGCACTTTAAGGTCATGGTTAAATCATGAAATAGGGCAGGTAATAATCAACTATAAATTTGATGTGTGGGGTTTGGAAAAGGTGCAAAAAATTTATCATTCCCCTATATCTCCCTGTGGAGTGTAAAGTGAGAACATGAAGAATGTGTAGCCTATGCCATACTCTCAGAGAAATTTCTCTATTGGGTGGTATAGACCAATGAATTTTGATGGTATTCAGGGTTTCCCAAACCTTGTTCGTAATGATGTTAGGGAACTTTTTCCAAATTTCACAGGACAAAGTTCAAAGTCAGCTTATAGACATTTGTATACTTTTATGGACTTGATGGGAGACTTTGAAATAATTCATGAAGATGTTGTCATGAAGATTTTTGTTCAATCTCTAAAGGAAGATGCTAGAGATTAGTTTTCATATTTACCAGTATGTTCTATTTCTTCATGGAATGTTTTCATGGTAGCATTTATTGAACAGTTTAGTGAAAAGATTAATCCAAGTTCAATAAGGAAAAAAATTATGGAAATTCAAAAGAATGAAGAAGAATTAGTCTCAGTTTTAACCTCAGATTTGCAAAGGCAATAAGAAATATCCTAGAAAACATGAGACCAAGTGATGCAAAATGCTTAATTGTATATTTAGGTGCATTTGATGAAGAAATAAGCTATTTGTTGAGAGATAAGGAGCCTACAACATTGCATCATGGATATTGAAAATAACTTGATATATTCAATAATGAATGGTTATATGGATGTGGGTGTAGGTTATTTTAATACACATCAAGCAAGTGGATCAAACAATAGAAATTCTTGTCATGATAGAGATGCTTCTATTGTTCAGGTTTGTCCATTATTACCCAAGGTAACTAATGGTGGATTACAAATTGAACATCAATAAGGCTTAAGCAATGCTAATCAAATGTATTTTGTTCAAAGACTATCTAGTATAAAAATATGTCAAGGGTAATCATCATATGACCTATTTACAAGGTTTTTGGATGCCTTGTTGGAAATTACCAAGAATTTCAGACCTAAGGATTTAGTGTGCATTGACTTGTTTTGTGATATTTTTCAACCAGGGCTGAGTGCCCCACCAAAAGAGTTGAAGCCTCAAGGTTTTGATCAAATTCTTGATTGGATAAGGATTGTTGAAGAAGCCAAGTGTGATTATGTTCAAAGTATCAATAGTGGCTATCCTACTAAAAAGAATCAGAAGGTAGTGCTAGTAAGTGAAAAGGGTGCGTCATAGAATGGACATATATCTTGTGGTATGAGTGAGGATAGTGGTTGTAATCAATTTACAAGGACTTATAAGAAAATTTGTATATTGGTGATGACGATGAAGATATATTTGCAAGTGTTGTTGATATCTCATCACAAATCAAGAACAAGCGTGTGAAGGATGAGAGTTTGAGTATTCACTCTGAACAATCTGGGCATAGTATCGGTGATGATGAATTACCTTGCAATAATGATTCAGGGGAAACTGAGGTCTTTGATTTTTTTGGAAGATTATGAATCCTTTTATGAGGATTATCTGGAAGCATTTTATTTGCATGAGGGATGCAATAATATTAATGCTCCTAGGTTTTTTCCTTTACAAGTGAATGAACAAGTCCCTTGTGAGGGATACTAGGAATGCAATCCAATTATATTAGGAATTGAGTGTGCTTGTTGTGTGAATGATGATGAGTTTGAAGACAAGAATATTTTTGTTCAATATTTTGAGCCTAAGAATAGTGTTAAAAATGATGAAAACTATGGTACTAACTAGTAGGATCATGTCCTAGTTGTTCTTGATTATCTATGAAAACTAGAAATGAAATATGCATGTTTTTTCAAAAAAATGGACATGATTATTTTTGAAAATTAATGTATTGATGACAAAAGGGATAAAGAAGTTTGTTCAAGTGCTAATGAACAACCATCAAATTATAATGAGCCTTTCACATTTGAGTCAACATACTTATCAATGGATGAGGTGCATGAGTGTGTCGTTGTTGACCCTATTAATCCTAAGTTGTTTAAGCCATCCTTTGAAACATTTTTCTTTGAGTTAAAGGATGATTCGAAGGGTAAATTGGAATATGTTACTAAGCCTAAAATGGAGGTATTATTTGATGCATGGGATGTAATTGATAATGCTATTTATGGTGATGACCCTGATCTAAATAAGAGCAATGACACCTTGGGTTTTGGAGCATCTGACGATGTGACTGGTTCAAAATGCTCAAATGAATGTGAAAACCAATTTGAGAACATGCCTATATGGATAAATATTTCTTGTCCATAAATACAGATAAATGTTTATCTAGTATGGGATAGAAATTAGAAGATGACTCCAAGGTTTTATATGAAATTTATATCAGCCCTGAGTTATCAGAAGTGGAGTTGTAGTGTAATTCCAAAGGGTCAAGATACATGTTCCTAGGTGAAGATTTTGAACAAATTTTTTATGAAGTTTTTTTAGTTTGATGTGAAAACTGAAATCAATTTCAACCCTTTTGGTGTTAATGATCAATTGGAGTATGAAAGTTTTATATTTCCAGTCAAGTTAGAGGAGTATTTGGTAGAGTATGATTCTGAACTAGACAAGGTAGAATGCTTCAATTACAATTTTCAATTGGATAGGGTTAATGATGAGAATTGCAAGTTTAGACACATAACAATCATGCTTAATTAGAGTGACCACAAAAGGATTATCTTGTGGGTAGTTCATGGAAATGTTTTCAGCCTCGGTCTGGTGCAGATAGTAGAGAATAAATCTTTTGACAAAGGAAAGGAATGGTTTTAAGTTTTTGGGGGCTTGGGGCCACCAATTGAAAATGAATCCTATTAAACTACAACGTGGGTTGAGAGTAGGTTATCAGGAGGGGCTTCTACGAATATTTGAATTTGGACCACTTTGTACAATCATGTAAATATTATATATATGTTTGATTGCTTTGGGTTGATTCTCTTGCCTATTTTGGGCAGGTCCTAGTTTTGGGTTCTTTGTGCTTGGTCTGCTTCACCTGAGATTTTAGGATCTTTCTTTATTTAGGGGGAACAAACGCCCCCAACAGGAGCTGTGAGAACCCCAATCCCAATACCTGCAAAACAATAAGAACAAACACATTAGATTAGAGAATTCAAGCAAGAACAAGGATTCCCCATGAAATCAATTTACCAAGTTCAAATTAGGAAAAGAAATAATGAAAACAACAAAATAGAGATTGAATCCTAATTAAACTAGAAAACTCATGATCCCATGGGGGAATTGGTGCCAGTTTGATATGAAAATTGGCCCTTTCCCAATTCCTATGATGCAAGATTTGATGTATGTTGATGAATGATCCACTTTGATGAAGGACGATGAATGCTCCAAGCTAAAAATGTACATAACCTAGCTAAGAACTCAATGGTATTGGTGAAAATGGCTAAAGATTTGAGTATAGTAACTTTTCATAAATTGTGGATGATGAAATGAGGAGATTACCCTCTTATTTATAGAATGCCAAGATGGATGAATGTCCAAAATAGAGCAATGTGGGACTAACATTCATCCAATGGAAAGATGCCACTTGTCAACCTATGAGTGGATGAAGGATGTGCAAGTTTTGATGATTGTGCCAATAAATGCCTATTTTTGAATTTTGAATTTGTTGAAATGACATGCAAGAGGGAAGGAAAAATGCATCGAATGCCATTGGGCTCAAGGAAAAGGACATGTAAGAGAGAGTAAATGCCTTGTTGGATGTACATGTCAACTTGGATTTTTGAATTCAAACTTGGAGAATATTCCTAAAAGATGCCTTGTTGAGGAAAATAGAGATTTAATAAATCAATTAAATCTATTTTCATGTGCAAGTGGTAAAAGCTAGAGGATGGGACATGAGAGGAGATTAAATTAATCCAAGTTAATTAATTTAATGAAAAGATTAAATGATGTGACCTATTTGACTTAAATTTATGGATTTATTTAAATGAAATATGAGAGGAATGTGATAAGAGATTAACTAAATAAAGATTTTGATTTATTTATTTATTTATTTTTATTTTTATTTTTAGACTGTAGGAATCGGGTAGCATGACCCCCTATAAACTGCAGTGCGCCTAGTAAACTTTTTAATGTGACCGGTGGCGCTGGCGTGACACGCCCTCCGGTACCACGGGACGGGGGAGACTAGAACTCGTGACCAGCAAAGCCGCAACGGAATTACTTAGCCAACCGAGCTAGGGCCCCCGCCCTTTTGATTTATTTAATTAAAAGGGATGATGTTAGATTAAACTAAATAAGGTTTTAATTTATTTAATTTAATATATAGACTTTAGAGATTTAATCAAATAAAATAAATTATTTAATTAAATAGGATAATTAGATCAAGATGATTAATTTAATTATTTATAAGATGTGACTTAATTAGATAACTGGTTTATTTAATTAAGAGAGGAATATTGATGAATTTAATTAGATAGGGGCATTTGATTAAATAGTTAGACCGAAGGATTATTCAGGATTAAACGATGTCAGTGGTCAAGATCAAATGCACAATGTCAATCAATACATTTTACGTGTCTAAATTTTTCCCCTCTTTGAAGTAATGCACTTGTTGTGTTGGTTCAAAGAATAAACGACCTCGATTAAAGCCATTTTTTTTTAAATCCCACCCCATTGTTGCTCGGTGAGAGAAAACATGCCAATATATTGCCCCCTCGAGAGATTGGGCGAAAATTTCAATTTTTGGGTGATCTCACGAAGAAAGAGGACAAGGTGCCCGACAGGTCCAAAAAGGCTCCAAGAGGCCAACAACGTGTCTAAATGTAATAAAACGATGTAAAACAAGCCTCCGTTGGACAAAAATAGGCTCAAGGGTTCAAAACCCTAGCAGGATAGCCATTTAGGGTGAAAAACCCCTAATTTTCAAGTTTAAAAAGGCTCTGAGGGGTCACTTTCAATTCATTTTTACACACAGCCATCTAGCAACCTTGACATTTGAGCTCTAACCTCCTGATGATATGGTGCAATGAAAACTCCTAATGCACATTTTTGACCTAGGCCAAACATACCAACGGTCACCCAGCATTTGGGCACCAATAAGTGATCTTCACTTGAGCTTTATTTTTTGTTTCTAGCATTCATTTAATGCTTTCAAAGTCAGTCCTTCTGTAGTGGTGCTATATAGTGCCGCTCAAAAATCAAACTACATCGCTCGATGTCAGATTTCATTGTGGCAGTGGAGTTTGGAGTTCAAAAACAAATTCCAAACTCCGACGCTGAGCTCGTTGCCGATGGAGTCAATTCCAAAGTGTGACGCGGTAGTGCACTAATGACTAAAATCTTTTCAAACTACGCCTCTTGGAAGGAAAGTGCACTGTGGCAATGTGCTTTTGGCATTTTTGTGCCCTAGTGTCATAGTTTGATAAAAATAAAACTACGACACCTTCACGGATTGTGATGCTAGAGTGGTTTCTTAGACGCCTGGAAAATAAAAATTCAAAAATTTTAACATGATGACCCTTCTTGATGTAGGATGCGGTGAGGGAGCTCTACTCCCAAGAGCATAGGTCATGGGATATGTTTGGTTACTTGCGGGACCTAAGTGATAGAGATCAGGATCGACTACGAGACATGGGGTTGTGGTACATCACCTATGCAGTTCCCATTCGCACCCACCTTGGGATGATGTCAGTGCTTGCTGAGAGATGGCACAGCGAGACCTCTTCTTTCCACCTTCCCACTGGCAAGGCCACCATCACCTTGGAGGATGTTTTGCGCATCTTGAGGTTTCCAATTCATGGTCAGCGTGTCATTTTTGATATAGATAAGGGGTAGAATGCCTGTCACACAGTCCTCACCATAGATGGCACTGTCATTTGTGAGGGGCAGATCAAGCTTGAGAGACATAGGGCCCTGGCACCTCCCCTCCACTTTGTTGTTGCGGTAATTATTTCAAGTCTCATTGTACTAGACCAACAAGGCCAATACTTTAGTCCCAGTTGGGGACTCTACTAGGAGTGCATGGTTATGCATGACAGGCCTACTCACTTTGCTTGGGGGCCAATTCTTCTTGCATCATTGTATAGAGATCTCCATGAGTATGTCTACCTTGACGCCAGAACACTTGAAGTAGGCGTGACACTCCTCCATGTATGGGCGTGGGAGCACATTGTTATCCTTTGACTGCAGATTGTTGTAGTTCTAATGGGGCCTGATGATCCCCTTGTATGATGCTATAGAGGTAGTGTGTCCCTCACACACATAGGTGAGCACGGGATTCCCTATTGGAGGAGGGTCCTAGATGAGATGCAGGTGTTCATATGGCATCTGTACCTTGGTCATCCTAGATGGGCCGACAATGTACATCACATTTTCTATGCTTGCTAGGACTGCTCCTTGTAGGGGCAAGAGCACATGATGATAGAAAGATATCTGCTCGGGCATGTGCAATGTCAGTTCAGTGAGCATCAGGATCAACCAAATGACAATTATGTGGCCGTATTTTCTCACACCATGGCACAGGTTTCATGGGGGCAGTATATTCCTACTTTTGAGGCCATTGATAGCTTCAAACATTTGGTGGCTCCGCCATGGGCTTATGATTAGGGGCCTACAGATCGAGGCATGACACAAGCATGCAGGGATTGGTTTTGGCCTCCCCTTCATTTGAAAGTTCCAGGAGCAGTCCCCGATCAACAGAGGGTGATAGGCAGAGGGGGAGGAAGAGGATGGATGGATGGTGCACAATAGGACCATCTAGTCGGGCCTCTAGTTCAACCAGCTCATCCAGTTCAGCCAAGTTAGGGTGATGTGCAGATGCAGGATCAGCAGCAAGTGTTGGCTAGGTAGCAGGGGCAGGAAGGTACACCACCATAGGATGGGGGTGAGGATTAGCCTCAGGTATAGCCTCCATGAGCACAACCAATAGGGTAGGTGGATCCTCAAGATGCATTGATTGCACAGTTGTAGGCCCAAGTGTAGATTTTGACAAGGGAGAGAGATCAAGCATGAACCAAGAGAGATCAAATCAGGGCTGAGAGGGACCAGGCCATACTACAAAGGTAGGCTGTAGAGCTACAAGCAGCCATAGAGCTAGGTTGGAGATAGTAGTTGGAGAGCATGGCAACCTCCTCCTCTCAGGGTACAGTGTCCATTCGATCCTATAGGGAGGTCGTCTGAGAGGTCGATTATTATCGTATGCATTATCATGAGGTTGTACCTAGAGCAGCACAGGTCCCAAAGTACTCACAGTGAACTAGTTTCAGACCAGTAGAGGGTCACAGTGACATAGGTGAGGGTAGCAAATAGGAGGGTTAGGCCTCCTTTTGATCGAGATGATATTATTTTGTACCCTATGGGCTCCTTTTTGATAGCTCGATGGGCCTTTTCGTACTTATTGATACACATGTATAATGATCCGATTATTTTGTACTATGATAGTTATTCGATGATGATATATATTTGAGATGATGATTTTGATATGATGTGATGTGTATCATTTATTTATGCATGTATGGATGATTCTATTTCTATATGCTATTGCAATGATGTTATGGTGTTATATGATGTATTTATGGATGCATTTATTTCTAATGATATATGTATTATGTAATGATTATGACCTAACAGATCTATATTATGTTGTTGACTTATGATATTCAGATGTATTTATGTGATGCATAATGATGTTGTGGTCTATATGATGATTTGAAATGATATGATATGTAATATGCAATATTCAAAATCATATGGAGATGATCTATGGTGTATACGCAAAATGATGTGAATCGTACTTATATATGAAATGATAATGGATGGATGTACGCTTTACACATAATCAAATTTTGTGTTTCTATTTATTTTTATAATGATGTGGAATGATTTAAGCCATGAAATGCAAAAAATTATTGCGATGCTATTTATGAGATGGTATGCATGATTAGTGGATGATATAATGCGTTGTAAATGCAATGGTCATGTTTTATATGATGTGTATTGATGATGCTGCAAATGAGATGGTTTTCTAAGATGCTTAGAATAACAAATATTATCCTAAACATGTTAAATGATAATGTAATGTATGTGATGCATTTAATGTGATGTACTATATGCAATGATATGATGATATTTTATGCAAAAATGAACGTAATGTGTGAGATGACTCTATAATCTTATGCGAGTATGTATGCAATGCATTATCTATAATGCTTATGTACTTATTATGTATGATTATGCAGTCGGTGGTAATGTGAAATGGTTATGAAATTTTTTATGTAAATGAATTTTATGCAATGATTTATGTGATGAATGCAATGTGATGGAAAAAGTGGATATAATGTAATGAGAAAGGGATGTGCTAATTTTATGGAAAATGCTTATAATACCATGTTTATATGATGATGGAAATGCAATACATGTGTTTCCTATATGATATTTTGATGTAATATGGAAATGTTTTGTGGATGCAGATCAATGACGATGATGATGGTGATGATGATCAACTGTCATAGTACCTTGTTAGTGCGATGAGCAAGAAGAAATTAAAGAGAAGAAGTCATTTGAACAAGACACAAGATGATGAATATGCAAAATGATGATGATTACTTGCCAAGGAGTTGGGATTTTCAAATTCCAATTTCCTTATGTTTGATGACACACGTGGTATGATGCATCAAGGTATAGAAAACTAGGATGGCATTGTACCTAGTGTGATGGAGTTTTACTTGACAAACAGATAGGAGTATCCTTATTCACACCTGACATACAGAAACCTTGCTAGGATGCACTTTAGAAGTTTCAAACACCTCAGACCAAAACACAAAAAGGTACAACCTATCAATGCAATAGTCAACAAGCTTCCCAAAACCTCCTCCATACATAGCTAAAAAAGCAAGTATTCACTAACTTATATTACAAAGATGTCCAACACACACAATAGACAAAAGATAATGATCATTGCCCGATTCCTATTTCTCTAAATCCTTTGTTCGGATATCATCGAGAAGTCCTTGGAATGAACACAATAAGATAAGTCAAAAGATAAAGATAAAGTTAAAAAACAAGCTGATGTTCTTCAATACTGCTAACCAAAAAAGTGATGTGTTTTTAAGGATAAGAACTGAAACTATTGCCAAAATATAATTCCCATTGTAGGAAGGATACATCCTAGGGCATGTTAGTGGATGTTGGCATGTCATTTCATTCATCCCAAGCATTCTTTCAAATAATTGATATGGGACCAATTGGATGATGAGTTATCGATACAAAGAGTTTGACCAACTTGTTTATGTACTAACTTAGACCTAAGACTTGACGTTTTGAGTTTTTACTTTTGACCGGCTAGAATTGTTTCTGATTATCTTACCAAAGATTGAGGATGACAATCATTTATTATGAATGATGTCATTGTGGGTTCAAGCGAGATGAGATGGATGGATTTTTTCAAATATTTGGATTTTTTTTATTTTTTTGATGTTTTGAGGTTGTTTTTGGTATTTTTGGAGATTTTCAAATGTTTTGATTTTTGATTTTCCAATGTTTTGGGGTTTTCTAAGAATTTTACCAAGAGACTAACCTAAAGACCTATCCCAGGGGCCTCAGGGGCTAAACAACAGATTAGCCTTGCCTATGTTACACATGCAAACACCACGTAGTTTGACTGATGAGTTGACTGATTTATAGATGATGATATACATGATGAGATGTCAGTTTATTATGACATCCTCCTAAGGGACTGACCTAAGTGTCTTGGGGGATGATCAAAGATCAACCTTGCCTACTTTCAAGGCTTAGAGACCCATAGTTTGACAAGATGACTCTTTTTTTGACTTTTTGACTGACTTTTTGACCTGTTTTGGGATTTTGATATGTTTTGATTTTTTTGGATTTTTTGATGTTTTAGGATTTTAAGGATATACACAAATTTGATCCAATGAGAACATGCCACCAGCGCGAATAATATGAAATAACTTGCACAATAGAAGAATATGATATGAAATATGCTACAAATGGGCATGTGCAGGATCATGGTATGCCAAATAGGCCCTTAAGTGGCAAAAAATTCAGAAAAATCAGTGTTAGGCAACTTCACGTAAATATTTGAATAAGTTATATATATTATTTCAAAAATATGTAAGAATAGAATTTGTAGAAAATTGAATGTAGTTTCTAAAATACTAGGTTTATTTAAAAATAAATAAAATCTATTTGGTGAAAATTTGAAATTTCAATGCAAGAGTACTTAAATTTTAGGGAAAAAATAAGAAGTAGGTGGTGTCTCATTCGACCACACCCTAACCATAATACTAAAATGATAATATTTTTTTGTAAGATTTTATATATAAGTAGATGACTCATGTCCGATGTGATGCATATTTTTTTGTAATTTTTTTCCAAGTAAATAATTAATTATCAATTTTTTATTACTTTTAAAAAATATAAAAAACTCATATGTCTGACCACCTTAACTTGGTCAAAACTTCATGAAATTCAATTTTAATTATTTTAATCCTATAGTATGTGAATCATAGAATGTGACGATGTTTTGGATTCAAAAAATATGATACTGTTTGAAAGCTATAGATGTTTTTAAATCAGTCTATTAATCAGGTCTTTGGTCGTAATTTGAATAGAAAATGAATAATAATTATATAGTAAATTCAAAGTAAAGCATAATTTATATTGGTGGAAAGCTGAGAATCTCCTCTAAAAACCCTTTTGTTTCATGAATTTTGGGTGGAAAAAATTCGGCTACCCACATACCCTTACAAATATTGCCACTTTTTGGTACAAGATCCTGACATACCCAAATACTTGATAATAACTGAGAATAACAAGCCACTTCGAGGGGGAAAACCTCCAAATATCTCTAATGAGAACACACTTCACAACTTGATGATGAAATAAGACTCACAACCTCCTATATATACCTATTTATGCCAAGGATATCACCTAGGTAGACTAAGACATACCTATATAAGACTTAGGCTGACCTAAACAACTAAATAACAATATACTAATGATAATATGACTTAATAGAGAGTTAAGATAGCCACAAGCCGACTATTCATAACCCTATGTACAATAATACTAAGGGCGTAGCATGCCCCCCTTCTTCAAAGAAGCATTTTCCTCAATGCTAATCAAGTTTGGAAACTTTTGAATGAACTCCTCATCTTCCCATGTGGCATCTTCAACTGGTAAATTCTTCCATTGGATGAGATACTTCCAGTGATAGTTCTATTCCTCTCTTTGTGCTGTTTGACTTAATGCACTCTAGTTCCAAAATGATTCTCCCTTCTTCATCCAAAATTTCGTAAGTGCTGTTGTTTGAGTGGGAATATTATGCCCAATTACCTTCTTCAAACAAGAAACATGAAAAACTGGATGTATCTTTGTTGTTGGTGGCAACTCAAGCTTGTAGGCAACACTACCGATCTTTTGCGTGATTTGGTATGGACCATAATACTTTGGAGACAACTTATTATTCTTTCTTTGCTGCTTTAGTGAGATTTGCTTATAAGGTTGCAATCACAAGAAGACCCAATCCCCAACTTCAAAACTTCTTTCACTACGATGTTGGTTTGCCTATTGTTCCATTCGATTTTGTGCCATGGCTAAATTCTCCTTGAGTCCCGAAAGTACTTGTTGTTGATGAAGCAAGTGGTCTTCTATTGCCTGAACTCTTGGGGACACCTTAATTGATGATGTGATGGAAGGAGGATGATATCCATAAAGTGCCAAAAATGGAGACATTTTTGATGAGCTATGAAAAGAAGTGTTATACCACCATTCCTCAAGTGGTAGCCAATCTACCCATTGGGACTATTTCTCTAAAGTGAAACAACATAGATATCCTTCCAAACACTTATTAACAACCTCCTGCTTCCATCCTATCCGAGGGGTGGTATGAAGAACTAAGACAATTGAGTACCCAAACATGAGAATAAATATTTTCAAAAGTGACTAGTAAAGATAGGATCACGATCACTCACAATAACCTTAGGTGTACCATGTAGCTTTTGTATATTCTCCAAAAAAACTTTTTCCACTGAATTTTCTCTAAAAGGATGTGATAATGCAATGAATGTGCATATTTAGTGAGCCGATCAACTACCACCATGATGACATTATGACCTTTAGATTTGGGAAGCCCTATGATGAAGGTCCATATGGATATCTCTTCCCAACTGCTAGAATAGATATGCCGTGCACCTAGTGTCTTAATTGTCTCCCCTTTATGCCTTTGACACACCAAACATTCAGCCACAAATTTTTGAACATCACCCTTTAGCCCTTCCCAAAAGAAATCTTGCTTGACTCGATGATATGTCTTCAAAAATCCTGAATGACCACCCACTGGAGACTCATGCAACTCTATGAGAATCTTGTGTTTAAGAGTGGAATTCTTGCAGAGATACAAACTCTCTTTATACCAAAGAGTGTCTCCCTTCCAACAAAACTTATATGAAATACTAGGATCACTTTTTAATTGCTCGATGAGATTACTTGTCCAACATCATTTTGCCACTTGCTTTGGCTTCCTCCACCCAATTTTCTTGTAATATTGAAAGGGCACACAATAAGGCTTCATCTTTCTCATCCTTCCTTGAAAGTGCATCTAGACAATATTTTCTTTTCCTTTCTTATATACAATCTCAAAGTCATATCCTAACATCTTAGTGACCCATTTTTGTTGCTCTTCAGAAGATAGTCGTTGTTCCAAAAAATATTTTAGGCTATCATGATCTATCTTAACCTTGAAATGTCTACCCAATAGATAAGGCCTCCATTGTTTCACTGCATGGAGTATTGCTAGCATTTCCTTCTCATAAATAGGTTTTAGTAGATTCTTTCCTTTTAATTGATGACTCTCAAAATCAATTGGTCAACCTTCTTGCATGAGCACCACTCCTATCCCATTTCCAAGAGCATCACATTCCAAAATGAATTCCTTGGTGAAGTTAGGAGTGGCAAGTACTGGAGTTGTACACATAGCCTCCTTCAATCTCTCAAATGTTGTATTGGCAGACTTGTTCCAATGAAAAGAATCCTTCTTCAATAGAGTGGTGAGAGGTGCTGCTATACTACCATAATTCTTCACAAATCTTCTATAGTACCCTGTCAATCCCAAGAATCATCTTAGTTTCTTAATGGTTTTTGGAATAGGCCATTCCATGATAGCCTTAATTTTGTTAGGGTCCACCTTTACTCCTTCATGTGAAACTATGTGTCCCAAATACTCCACCTTTGTAAGACCAAAAGCACACTTGGATGGCTTAGCATAGAGTTTATGATCTTCAAGTATTTGTAATGCTTGGTCCACATGTTGCAAATGTTCTTCCCAAGTCTTGTTGTAAATCAATATAATCAAAGAATACTAACACAAACTTTCTCAAGAACTTCTTAAAAATGGAATTCATCAAACTTTGGAATGTAGATGGTGCATTAGTAAGACCAAATGGCATCACCAAAAATTCATAATGACCTTCATGAGTCCGAAATGCTGTCTTACAAATATCTTCCTCCTTAATCCGAATTTGGTGATAACCAGATCTAAGATCTAACTTGGTAAAAAACATAGCTCCATTTAATTCATCTAGCAAATCATCAATGACTGGAATTGGAAACTTATCTTTAATGGTGTACATGTTGAGCACTCTATAATCTAGACACATGCACCAAGTATCATCCTTCTTACGTACCATCACCACCGGTGAGGAGTAAGCACTTTGGCTATGCCTGATGATTCCTGCTTGTAGCATCTCTTCAACAATTTTTTTTATCTCACTCTTTTGTAGTTGTGGATACCTGTAAGGCCTGATGTTTGGTGGTTTGCTCCTTGGGACTAACTGTATGGCATGACCATGATCCCTCTTAGGAGGAAGTCCTTTAGGCATACCTCCAAGAACAACTAAGTGACGATCAATTATAGCTTGCAAATCTGGATGAGTAGGAGTAATAGATTGAGAGACTTCTAATGAACATAGTTGGGCCACAAATCCATCCAGTCCTTTCTTAAGCAACTTTTGCATTTGATGAGAGCTTACCATTTGTGGAGATTTTGCCTTCAACCCCCTTAGCTCTAATAGCCTTCCTTTTAATTGAAATCTCATGAATAGTTCTTGGAAGTTCATCTCAATTGTTCCTAATGTAGTAAGCCATTGTACTCCCAAAACAATATCTGCTGCACCCATGGATATTGCATACATTGGGGTATCAAGTTTATAATCTCCCATGGATAATTTAATGCTATGACACTTCCCTGAACAACTAACTATACCACCATCTGCAATCAAAACTTGAAACTCTTGAGCTGGATATATGAAACAATTTAGACAAGTAGCTAACTTTTTGTTGATGAAATTATGAGTACTACCTGAGTCGATCAACATTATTACCTTCTGCTTATGAGTACTACCTGAGTCGATCAACACAATTACCTTCTGCTTCTTTAAGAACCCCACCACCTTCAGAGTTTGTGGAGCACTAAAACCTGAGAGTGCATGGCAAGAAATGATTGGTTGAGAATCATGTGATTCCTCATTTGACTCCCTTTCATCTTCTAGTATGGGTTCCTCCTCTTCTTCCTCATTGGGACCTTCAATATAAAATAATTTCTTTTCACTACATTTATGTCCTCGACTGTATTTGCTATCACAATTGAAACACAAGCCTTTTGCTCTTTTCTCCTCAATTTGTTGTGGATTCAACTTAGTAGGTTGTGTTGAATATCCTTTCTCTCTTGTCACATTAGCCCCTTGCTTCTTAGGAATCAAATATTTCTCCTCTACCCTGCGTGCTAAGATAAAAGACTCATTTATGGAACTAGGGCTAAACATGCGTACCTCATGTTGAATGTGATCCTTGAGACCACCCAATAATAAGTCATTCAAGTTTTCCTCCATAATTGAATCCACCCTTAAGGATAGATTTTGGAATTGCTGAATATAATCCTTAACTGATCCTGTTTGTTGAAGTTTAGCTAGCTGGTTGAAGAAGTTGTCTGTGATGCTATTGCTATATTGTGCTTGGAGTTCCTCTGTAAAAATTGACCATGAGACGGTGAGCCCCTTTTTACCTCGATGAGTGCAAAGCCAATGATACCAAATGAATTGATCTGGTTCTAAATATAAGGAAGCCATTGTGACCTTTTGTCCATTTGGGATTTGGTGTACTTAAAAAAAATTATCCATTTGGTTAATCCATGTTAGAGGATCCTTACCATCAAACTTGCACATATCCACCTTTGGAAATAAATTCCTAGATCCCATAGGAGTACTAAAGCTTGTATTAGTAGTATCTGACCTATAATTCTCACCTTGGCCACTTGAGAACTCCTTTCTTGATTCAGCTATGTAGGTGCTTAACATGTTTCGCATGTTCAACATATCTCCTCTTAGGTCTGACATATCTCCTCTTAGGTCACACAAATCCATCTTAATTGAGGAAATTTCTTCCTTGACCTTATTGATTTCTTCATTATGATTAATATCCTTGATTGCTTCACCATCCTTATCAGGAGTCTTCCCCGGAGTGAAGGCATTCTTTTTACCCCTTGTTGCAGGCCCTGTCATGATGGAAACCACTAATATTAAAATAAATCACACAAATAAAACTAAAATTCTCTCAAATTTTTTCTGTAATCTCCTTTGGTATGTCTTCAAAAACCCAATAAAAATTAGACTTTAATTCAACAATATGTGCGAGATATGTAGATTCCAAAAAAATAGTGTAGAAACCCTAATTCTACAATATTTTACTTAATTCTACTCCAATTCTTTTAAAATATCTACTGTAGATTTTTCAATATTTTCTTCAAAAACCCTTTAAAAATTAGAAAAAAATTCACCAAAATCTGAAAGATATTCTCTTCCCAAAATCACCTCCAAAATTGAGTAAAACCTTGCCTCTATGGTGACAAGATCATGCTCTGATACCACTTGATATGAAATAACTTGAACAATAGAAGAATATGATATGAAATATGCTGCAAATACTTGATAATAACTAAGAATAACAAGCCACTTCGAGGGGGAAAACCTCCAAATATCTCTAATGAGAACACACTTCACAACTTGATGATAAAATAAGACTCACAGCCTCCTATATATACCTATTTATGCCAAGGATATCACCTAGGCAGAATAAGACACACCTATATAAGACTTAGGCTGACCTAAACAACTAAATAACAATATACTAATGATAATATGACTTAATAGAGAGTTAAGATAGTCACAAGTTGACTATTCATAGCCCTATGTACAATAATACTAAGGGTGTAGCAGTGAAGCAACAGACTACTCTAATAAAGGCAGGACAGTCTGACTTTGAGGATGGGCTGAGCAGTACTAAGAGGGATCATGATACAAACACAAGACCAAGCCATGGTGCAAATGAGGGTGGATGAGTGATGGAAGGAGATCTAAATGTGATGGATGATGGAAATGTAATGGATGGATGATGTAGAACAAGCCATAAAGATCCTAGTGGATGGAAAATGCTTATTTACACAAGGCGCCTATTTGCCAAGTTTTCACCAAGGTACTTGTCCAAAGTGCCAATGAAGTGGTTTTCACTAGAGGACATTTTTTTCTCTTTACTGTTTTCAATCCTTTTTTGTGATTTTTTTGGATTTTTTGTTGTCACCAAGACTCCTGTTTGCCAGGTTTTTGCTGAAGTAACCATTTTTTTAGGACATTTTCTGATTTTTTGGATTTTTTGGTTCTATACCTTGAAAGATTTAGGCATAAATTTTTTTGAGATGAGAGCTATTCATGGGCTCTTGCAGATGTTCCCCTTCGAGTGTTGATAACTAATATGCCCCTGACTTGTAACTTGTTGTGATAACAAATGGTCCCAACCAATTGGGTTCAAATTTTCCTTTACTACTTGGGTTTGGGACATTTTTCTAATTCTCCTTTAATACCAGTTCTCCAACTTGGAAATTCTTGCTTCTGATTTTCTTATTATAGCTCCTTTTGAGTCTATTTTGATAGAATTGCAAATGATTCAAAGCATCTATACGTCACTCATCCAGTAGCTCCAACTCATTCAATCTTGATACTCGGTACTCTTCATTTGTGATGAGGTTTTGCAGTGATATCCTGAGTGATGGGAACTCAATCTCAATGGGGAGTATTGCTTCTGATCTGTAGACTAGGGAAAAAGGGGTGGTGTTGGTAGGTGTGCAGATGTTGGTTCAATAGGCCCAAAGGGCAGGTTTAAGTTGTAGGTGCCAGTCACGACCTGCATCATTGACTATTTTCTTGAGGATTTTCAGAATGATTTTTTTTGTAGCTTCCGCTTGGCTATATCCTTGGGAATAGTATGGGATAGAGAAGTGATGTTGGATTTTGAATTTTTCACATAAGACATGGACCTCTTGATTCTTAAATGGTGTCCCATTATCTAAGATAATGGCTTGTGGAACACCATAGGGACAAATGAGATAGTTCAAGATGAACTTAGTTATTTGCTTCCCAGTTATATATGTCATGGGTATGGCTTCCACCCACTTAGTAAAGTACTCCATTATGGTTATGATGAATTTGTGGCTGTTAGATGAGGTGGGCGTGATTTTTCTAATGAGATCAAGTCCCCACTACGAAAAGGGCTATGGTGTGATGATGGGATGAAGCTCTTGAGCTAGAGCATGGATGAGGTCCCCATGCTACTGAAATTTTAGACACCTTCTGGCATATTCATGTGCCTTTCTTTCCATTGTGGGCCAATAATACCCCATCCTCAGTAGTTTCTTGGCTATGGTCATTCCATGAGAGTGTGAACCATAGATACCATTATGTACTTTAGTTAGAACGGTTAATGCCTCCTTAGCATTTAAGCAACACCATAAGGTTCATTCTATGCTTCTATGATATAGGGTATCTCCTAGGATGACAAATTAGGATGACTTTTGACAAAGGTTCATTTTAGGTTTGAGGGTAAGTCAGCGAGTATGACTCCTATTCAAAGGTATGTATAAATGTCATGGTACCAAGGATCAATGGGACCAACGATTTCACTCACAAATTTTTATTTTGGTACCTTGAATGCAGGCATGAGAAGCTGCTCTATCAAGAATTCATATTTTGGAACGTTATGGGGGATGTCTAATAAGCATCCAATTGTTGCCATTGCATCTGCTGCTCTATTGTTGGTTCTAGGAATTTGCTCAAATGTAATTTTGATGAAGGATTCTTTGAGAGTATCCACCAATTTCTTGTATGAAGTGAGCTTGTCGTCCTTGGTATGGTATTCATCATTTAATTTATTTATTATCAATTGAGAGTCTTTGTATACTTTGAGAGCTATAATGTTCCACTGCATTGCTATTCTAAGACCTATGGTTAAAGCCTTGTATTCTGCAATGTTATTGGTATAGGGAAATGCCAGTTTGTAAGACCTTGGTATGCAATCCCCTTGTGGGGTGATAAAGAAGACACTGGCTCTTGATCCATGTTGTGTGTATGAGCCATCAAAGTAAAGTTTCCAGTGGTCAACTATGTTGAGATTGAAAATAGATTCATCTAGAAACTCTGAGATAAGGGGATTCTCTGAATAGATTGGTGCTTCTATAAGTTGATCTATGATGACTTGACCTTTGATTGATTTCAACTCCACACATTTGATGTCATATTCTGATAGTATCATCACCCATTTGGCCATTCTTCCTGTGAGCATTGCTTTTGACAATAAGTACTTGAGGGGGTCAATTTTGGCAATGAGTTTTATTTTGTGTGCCAACATGTAATGTCTGAATTTTTGTGACGCAAACACTACTAATAGCCATGCTTTCTCAATGAATGAGTAGTTTATCTCATGCCCAACCATTGTTTTTCTGATGTAATAGATAGCCCTTTTTATTCCATTTTCATCATGCTAGGCTAGGAGAGCTCCAAGGGATATTGTTGCTGATATGTAGGGAATTAATACTGGTGGCATTAAGACTAGTGGTGTTAGTAGGTATTCTTTGATTTTATTGAATGCCTCTTCACACTTGGTATCCCATTTGTATGCTACTCCCTTGTGAAGTAGGTGATAATATGGGTTTTGTTTGTCTGCTAACTATGCTATGAATCTTTGAATGGATTGGAGCCTACCTTGGAGACCTCTCAGTTGTTGTAATGTTTTTGGTGCCTCCATCTCGATAATTGCTTTTATGTTTGCAGGATCTACCTCGATACCTCTCATTGACACTATATATCCTAGCAATTTTCCTGATTATATGTCGAAGATGCACTTCTTCATTAGGGGAAATTTATATAAAAAATGGGCCCCCTAAGGAACTCTAAAAAAGCAAAAATTATCTCATATAATACAAATTATTTAAATATAAAAAATATAAATTACTTAACTACATGAGTTAAGTGGGGACACACGTTTCTATTATAATTCCTTAAAAAACTAAAGTCCATGATTTTTTAAAAGTGGTAACATATATTTCTATTATAATTTATTAAAAAACTTAAGTTCATTTTCTTCATTATTATTTTTTATTTAAAAATTCTTAAACTCAAGTTTGGTAACTCATATTTCTATTATAATTTATTTAAAAAGTCAAGTTCACTTTATTTTCTTGATTATTTATTTTTTAAATTATTTATTTTTATTTAAAAAGTGGCAAAGTAAAAGTAACTTTATATATATTTTTTTTTTCCTTAGTATTTTATTATATATATATATATATTAGATTTATTATGTTATGTACATTTATTTAAATAAACACGTTTATAGGTTTTATAATAGTATATTTATATTTAAAAAAGTATGCTAGGGATATCTTTTTTTCCATAGTCTCTTTGATTTTCTCATTTTCTTTCCTTTACAATATTTTTTGGTTTCTAATTTTTAATTTTTCCAATTATTTTTTCCATAGTTTCGTGATTTTCTCCAACTTTTTCTCCTTCCAACAGTTTCCAATTTGTTTTTTTGGTTTTATTTTATGTTTTTTATTCCAATTTATTTGGTTTGTAGTTTTGTGAGAACAATTTTAATTTCTTTTGGTTTTTCTTTTCCCATTTTTTTTGTTTTTATTTTATTTTATTTTTGCTATATTTTTGTAGCAGTTCATAAATGATTTTTATGATTTTTTAGTGTTTTTTATATTTTTTCTTAAAGAATAAAAATATTTTGTTGAAAATATAAAAATTTCTATAATAGAACTTAATAGAACTTAAGAATATAAATCTAAAAAACAAAAATAATATTTAATATTTAGAAAGATGAATGAGATAGAAAAGGATATGTAGAGTTAAATTAACCATCATGAGAATTCAAAAGATTTTAGAAAGTTTTATTTTATAAAATAAATAATTTTATTTTTATTTTGGATGATGTCACCATACAGGTTGATGTCATATTTTATTTGATTTTTGATAATTTAAAAAACTAATGATGTCATCCTTAGGAGGCCCATTTTTTATATAAATTTCCCCTAATGTGGGTTTAATTTGACCTTGTACTCTTCCAGCCTGTCAAAAATGGCACTTAAGGTTGCTATGTGATTTCTCTTTCTAGACTTGGCTAAAATATCATCAACATAATCTTTGACTATCTTATGGATCATGTCATGGAATATCAATGTCATGGCCCTTTGGTATGTTGCTTCTACATTCTTTAAGCTAAATGGCATCATATTCCAGTAGTAGGTCCCCCATGGACAAGTGAAAGCCATCTTGTGTTGGTCCTCTTTAGCTATCATGATCTCATTGTACCCTGAGAATCCATCCATTAGTGACAACATTTCATTTCCAGCTATCATGTCGATGTTTGGAAGTGGGAAGTCATCTTTCAGACATGCTTTATTCAAGTCTCTGAAGTCTGTGTAGATTCTGATGTCCCCATCGAGTTTTGAGATAGGTACCAAGTTTGACACCCATTCTAAATAATCTATCAGTCAGATGAATTCTGCATCTAATAACTTTTTTAGCTCCATTTTGACTTATAAGGCGATCTAAGGGTGCATTTTTTGAAGTTTTTGTTTAACAAGATTTTCTTTTGGATATATTGCTAAGTGGTGAACCATGATCTCTGGATCAAGTCCTAGCATGTCAGCATAGCTCCATGTGAATTTTCTCTATCTTTCTCTTAGGAAGGCTACTAGGAGCTCTTGTTCCTCTGATAGTAATGACTCCACGTAGAATGTGATGTGCGAGGTTTCCTCTATTCCTAGATTCACCAGATTGCATCTTTCTGCCAGGACTGCTAATTTTTCTTGATGAATAGCTCTAAAAGGAAGATTGAATCCCCCATCCTCAAGCAGCTTGGAGAGGTTTTCACCATTGGATGTGTCCTTTCTCTTTACTTTTTTTTGGTTAGAGAGTGCCATAGTGTGGTTTTCACTCAAGGACTTGGATATTATTCTTAATTTTTCACTTTTGCAACTAAGGGATTCAATCATTTCCCCATAATAGGCATGTGTTTCTAGCTCAATTATGAATCCTACTTTGTGATCCCCACATGGATCCCACAGTCCCATGAATTCTGAGAGTGCCTCACCATTTTTGAATGTATCAAGAATTCGTGCTCCTCATTGGTCGTAGTCGATGAGTTGGGGGTATACTAGGCGAATCTCATGATTTTGGTGGTCTGATTCAAAAGATAGGATTCTAATCATGCAAAGAGTGGTATCCTCAAATAGCCTAGGTAAGTTGGTCATGGTATCCTCATCATCACTACTACTACAGATGCCAGTTATATCAAATGTGAAGTTATCTATGACGCGACCTGTAGATACTGGCAATCATAGTTCTGCTATAGTTGAATGAGGAGGATTATTAACCCTTCTAATTGGAGGACTTCGTCCATGTATGGTTATACTTAGAGGGGTACATCCAAGGCCAAGATTTTTTATCGTTTGCATCTTCAGAATGATATGTATTATAAGCCCATTGTCGTTTCTCCCAAGTCTTTGGTTTCTATCATAGCCCATTGTGAGCATCATTTGCAAACCCTTGCTTCTGTCATCCATTGGTAAATCAGCTTCTGGTCTTTCATCTTGATATAACATATGAGATGGATCTGCCTCAATAATTTCTTGGCAAATATCTCCCTAACTTGTAAAGTTGGGATAGTCTTTAGGAGATGTTTGGGATGTGGCAGATTCATTTATTTGTGGATGTCCCCATGATCTAGGAGATTCTGGTAACTGTCCTACCACAAAAGAATTTTTAGGGAGCTTGTAGTTTCCAAAAACATTATCTTGGATGATGACCTTAATGTCAGAAATGGTAGGGATGGCATGAGTGGTGGGTGTTTCTGTCGCAGAAGTGGATACGAGAGTGGCGGGATCGATGTACGGTGTAGATGGGCCCTCCTCATTTTTTGGTACTTGGGGGATTTTATAATACTTTGCTTCAAGTCTTTTGCAATAGGAGAAGGGTTCAGGATCTCCATGGATGGTAATTTCTTGTCCCTCATGTGTGAATTTTATGAATTGATGGAAATTTGATGCTACTACCTTCATTGCATGAATCCATGGAGTCCCAGAAGGATGTTATATGGTAAGTCGAGGTCTAGGACATTACAAGTGGTTTCCATGATAGTAGGCCCTACTTGAATAGGGAGTTTTATTGTGCCTTGGGACACTCTTTCTTGATCATCATATGCTCTTATTGTGATACCCTTTCCTTTTTTGATAGAATCCTCTGAAATTTTCAATTGTTTGATGAGCTTGAGAGAACAAATATTCAAGCCCGCAGCTCCATCCACCAAGACCCTTTTGACTTTGCTCTTTTGTATGATGACTTCTAAGTGGAGTGCACGGTTGTGAGATGGTTGAGCAGGGAAATCCTAGTTGAAGAATGTGAGGAGATTTGGCATAATGGTATTTTTGACCATAGCTTGGAATTGTTCTGCATCAAGATCTATGGGGATAGTGGATGAAGCCAATGCTTCCTCAAGGATTTTCCTATGGGCAGATGAGATTTTTAGCAACTCCATGATGGAGATTTGCACTGGCATTCTTTTGAGCTGATCAAGGATGTTATATCCATTAGGGATAGATCTAGATGTAGGGACTCTATTTGGTTGGGATGATCCTATGATGGTAACTTTTTCGCCTCTTGTGGTGACTCCACAATCAACATGGGCACCTTTGATGGTGATGACTATGTAGTATTCATCTAGGGAGGTGATGACAATTTCATACACATGATTCACGTTTGTGTGGGTGCCTTTCCCCTTATCAGTTTTATTATTATTCCCTTTATTTCCATGATTAGGCATCAGATTCTTGTATATCTTCATATCTTGGTTTCCTATTGGCTATTCTATGTTTATAATTCTTTGACCGATGAGATCTTGAATTATGTTTTTTAGCCTCATACAACTATTCATGGTATGCCCTTTGATTTTATAGAAGTCACAAAGTTGATTCTCATTATACCAAGGAGGTTTCACATTTGGTTCTTGGTAATTCTAATAGGTGGGTGCTTTGATGAGTTTTTCATTTATCAGCTTCTTCATGATTATTTCAAGTGGTTCCCCCAGAGTGATGTACTTTTGCTTGGGATAATTCTTGTTCTATTGGGGTGGTCCCTTTTGATCATTGAGATTGTTAATTTTTGGATTGTTCTTTGGTTGTTGTGTTTTCTCATGATTTTTTTGGTGTTGGATTTGGATTTGTGGTGCGAGTGTATTTTGGCGAGGGTCACTGATGACCACTTTGTCATTAACAACACCATCATTAGTAACATTTTTTTTCCTTGCACACATGTGAGGTTTGTCATTGTAATTGGTGAGTGGCTAGTTGTTTTGTTGCTTAGGGTATAAAGTTGATCCCGCGGGTTAATTCATAAGGGTTCGTTCAATGCTGAGCACCTTAGAGATCAACTCGTCATATGTGGTTATCCCTTGTACCTTGAGATGAAATTCTAAGAGGCCATCAAGGTTGGATCTAATGGTGCAAACTTCTTGTTACTTAGGCATGGTCCACTTGCTCTGATTGGCCTTGGATCACCATCGTTGTAGGAATGAAGGGAATGATTCATTCTTTCCTTGTTTGAGAGCTGAGAGTTCTTCTAGACTAACATCCATGGCAATGTTGCATGCATAATTTTTAATGAATGATTCTATAATTTCTTGGAATGTTTTGATGCCTATAGGTAGGTGAGAGAACCATTCCATAGGGTGGCCAGCCAAACTCCTAGGGAATAGCCACATCAGATAGGTATTGTCGTATGTGACTTCCATGTAATGAACCTAGAATTCCTTGATGTGATCTTCAGAGTTTCCCGTCCCACGATATTTGTCAAACTTGGAGATCTCAAATCCCTTGGGGAATGGTTTCATCACAAGGCTCCTATCAAATGGATAGGGACACAAGTTGCTTGGTGTTTTTGTGGTTCACCCTGATTGAAGATTGAGCACTTGTTACGAGAGCAACTTGATTTGTGTCGTTACATCATTTTGTAGATCAGAGGCTGGGATGAAGGTGAACATTCTAGGGTGTTTCGATTGTGGGTTGGATGGGTGGGTTGTTTGGTGTGTTATTTGACGGTATCTGTACATTTTTCTAAGCTAGGTATGCTTGCACTTGTTGTATACACAATGCTTATTGTTGTGCTAAGATTGCATGTTGTTGTTCTTGTTCTTGTTCCAACAACGCTTGTTGTTGGGCTACCAATTGGGTTGCTTCTTGCTTCTCTTGATATTATTGTATTGCTTGTTGACATGCCTATAGTTGCATTCCTTGTTTTTGTGCAAGAAGTTGTGCTTTTTGTTCTTAATATTGGGTGTGTGTCTGAGCTTGAGCTTGTGCTTGTGTTGCTTGTGCTTGGGCTTGTGCTTGTGCCACTTGTTGTTGTAATAGAATTTGGGCTTGAGCAGCCTTTTGTGCTTGTAATGCAACTTGGGTTGCTTGAGCAACTTGTGCAGCTTGAGTGACTTGTTGTAGTTGTTGCAATATGGCTTGGCTTGTGTGGCTTGATGTGCTTGTTGTGCAATTTGGGAAGCTTGAGAATTTTGTGCTATTTGTGTGGCTTTTTGGGTAGCTATTTGTGTGGATTTTTTCTTTTTCACTTGTAGGAATGCATTTTGATAAGCAGCTTGGTGAGCAGCTTGCAATGCCATATTGTATTGGCTTGATAAATTGAATTTTGGTGGTGGTGGGGGTGGTGGTGGATTTGGAATGGCATTTGTGGTGGTTGTGAGTGGTGATGTTGTGTTGGTGATTTGAGTGGTGGATGGTGTTGTCATTTTGGTGGTTTGAGTGGTGAATGGTGCTATTGATGTGGTTGGTCCTTGAGATACCATGCTTTGCGATGTTAGGGGGTGGTTGATGATGTCACAATTGCTTGTGTAGTTTTCATTTGTTGTTGCAATATCTATGCCAAGTTTTGAGAGTTTGGCATGATGTTTTGATTGGTGTTTGGAATGTTGGTTTGATTGATATTTGGTAAAGGTGGAAGCCCCAAGCCAAGTAGAGGTGTGGATAATGGTGGTAATGGCGGAAGAGGTGAAAATGTGAGAGGTGTGAGTTCTTGAGAAAATGTTGTGCTGTCAAAAATGCCCCTAGGTCTGAACATGTCACCCTCCTCTTGTGAATTTGTGAGAGAAGTTCGAGGTGTTGCATGGAAGGATGATGATGATGATGATGGATCAGTAGGATTATGGAAAGTCAGAGGAACATACTTATATAATGGATTTTGGGGTATGTTTTGTTCCAAATGGTATTTGCCTCTAAGTCTTGATTATTAACAAGGGGATGTGTTTGAATAGCATTAAGAAATGCATTTCCCCTATTTACATTATGTTGAGTTGGAGCAAAAGATGTCATGATTTGTAGAATGTTTTGAGTGATGCTTTGGGATGGGCGTGTAGATTAGATGGGGAGTGTGGACGAAATTAGGGGAATAACCTCCAAATATGGTTCCACTATAGAGCTTACAACAAAATCAGAAGGTAATTTGGCTCCTTGCTTTGCTAGTTCAAGCATGTATAGTGAAAGGTTGAGCCTCATCATGATGTTGATGATCATATGGTTTTTCGGATTTTGGAGCATTTTGGTTATTTCTTCATGCAACATCCCAAAGGTAAGATCTTCTCCTTGGATTTCCTCTTGTGGGTTTCATGATGATGAGATAGTCAAAAGATTGCTAGATTTGAAGAGAT
Source organism: Sequoia sempervirens (assembly GCA_007258455.2). Lineage (NCBI taxonomy): Eukaryota > Viridiplantae > Streptophyta > Pinopsida > Cupressales > Cupressaceae > Sequoia > Sequoia sempervirens. The sequence continues at coordinate 69,860,024 of VDFB02105785.1, forward strand.
TCATTTTGATGTTCGTTTGGCTTAGGTCACTTGAAGTGAGTGTTTCTTTGTTGGCTTCCATGTTCTTCTTGTATTGAGATCTAGTTTGAACCATAAAAAAAGGATCATTTTTCAAGAATATGGGAGATGAATCTCTTAATTCTTTGGATTGATCTTTACTTTATGCACAAAAGAGAAAAAATTAGGATATCTTGATGATCGAAAGATGATATGATGATGATGCAAGAAATGGGTGATTTGGATGTTTTGGTCTTTTGATAAATCTTGAGGGGAATGCTAGACTTTTCAAATATTTTTTGGATTTTGATTTTGATTCTTTACATTTCCGTTGATTTGATTGATTTCGGTTTGCTTTGGATTGAACAAATAGACCCTAAGATGTTGGATGATTATCTAAGGGGTGGATTTGCTCAAAGGATGATAATTTTAATATGTGTAGGGAGAAGGATGCATATACCCACACCTATTCAAACAAGATGATAATTTAACCAAGCATATAAAGAAGGATGCATCTAGATATACCTAGCTAAAGAAGATGGTTTGATAACTTTGACTAAGTATATGCAAAATGATGCATCTACACATACCTAGCCAAAGATGATTTGATAAAGATTTCAAGGATTTTATCTCAAGGATTTGATGATTTTGATTTTTTCCAAAAAGAAAAGCATGAAGGATAATTTCAAGATTTCTCAAAAGGTGATGGTGAAATGATCTTTGGTTTGATGCTTGAAAGATGGATGAGAAAAAGATTTTTATTTCGATCCTAAGATGAACCTAAAAATGACACTTTGTTTACCTAAACCTTGGTATTGAAGAACATGCAATGCTTTTATAGACCTTTATAACCAAGAAGTGGTTTTATTTGAGCATACATTACCGGATTTTGAATCAAGTAATTTCATTTTGGGATTTGACTTCTTGAAAATTGTGAGTTTTCAACACATGTGAGAGTTCATTTTGTTATCTTTGCTTAGTGACTTTATTTTACCACAAACACTTTCTTTGATTAGGTTTCCAAACTAGATGCCCAATGTCTTAATTTCTTTGAATCCAACAAAGTATGTTATGTGGAGATTTGATGAATTCAAGGTAAGGGTTACCTATTGTTTAACTTTAGTAGAAAAATTGAGATGTAATCCAAGTGTTTAGAAACCTCTAAGGATAGAATCCCAAGGGAAAGCAATAACATATGGATTGGGTCAATTGTACTTGTCTCCTAAAGGGTTTGAAATTTTGATGATGAAGTTTAAGTGTTTGTTTTCAAGATGTTTTGGAATAAGCAAAACATTTTTTAACCAAGAATAAGTACAACCCTATGGATATGGAAGACAATATTTGTTGAGTCCCCACTTGGAAAAATCCAGGTATGCTTATCTTTAGCGAATGAGTAGATGCTTGACCCCTCTGGCTCCCCTCCATGGCTCATTAACGTCATTCAACATAGCCAAACATCAACACCCATGAAATTCCCATGGCATGCTTTCCATTTCTACTAAAAGACTATAAAAGTGTGGGGCGGCTTTAGAACGACCATTCTTGCACCAAAAAATAGATCAAGGATTTTGGCAATTCTAAAACATGGGTTTTAATTAGGACTTTCCATTTGTGGAGATTGACCCATACAGTGAGAGTCCCTTTTTAGATCCATCTCGTCGGAGCCAACCATGTGATATTGGCATTTATTCCAATACCCACATTTATATCCCAGTTGGAAATACTCTTAGCTTTAGAGTGTTATGGATTGAGTCATTCCCTTAGGTAAGTACTTTTTCCCCAAGGAAGACCCTCTACAATAAACAAAAGCTAGTAAAGACAATATCCGTAACTCGATCAATCTTTGTTTGCAACACAAAGAAAGAGAATGTATGCAATAATTCTCTACTCACACTCACACAATGTTTTGTTCAATTTTAAACCCAAAATGAAGCGTGGAGGTGATTGTTTTATCTCAACCTAAAATCACAAAAAAGGCCTTTTGATTATCAAGATCGCTATAAAGCATGAGAGAAGCACATACGCCCATTTTCAAAGAAGTTAGTTTAAGTAAGCCATCACAAAGACAAAGTTTCACTTGTTTATTTTAGAGCCATAAAGCAATTGTGAGTTCTTTTTAAAGCACCAAAGGACAAATGAGAGTTTTTTTGTTCAATTTTTAACCAAAAAAAAGCTTTAGTAAGTTGTATTCCTAATGTTTGTTTTTAGCCTTTGCAAAAATTTGAAAAGGTTCTTTTTAAAAGCCCAAACGAAATTAGTATCCTAAGCAAGAAGAGATAACAGTTTCCTAAGAGTGTTAAGCAAACACTAAAGTGTTTAAAAACACTTTGATTTTGTGAAATACCATCATGATGCTTCTCTTTCTTTTGTTTTCAATTGATCCAACCTACAAGAAAGAAAATCAATCAAATGCTATAAAAAACAAAGGTTGAAAAGCATAAAATAGAAGATAAACTTATCATTTGACAAAAGGCACATGCTAAAATGAAATTTCAACTTTTTACTCCCTGTTAGTAGTGCAACCCATGACTATTGCAGTTTGACTTCTCCAGCGGTGTTGTATAGTGTCGGTTACTAGTCAGTGGTGCTCTATACCTAGACTAGTGAGCTCAAATGCATCGCCCTTTTGCTCAGTTTCATTGTTTGATTTTTTTGAAAATTCCCACATGTCAGATTGGTCAAGCGACGTGGTTTGAAATTCAAAATGTTGGGCAGGAAGACTTCAATGTCGCAGTTTAAATCTCCAATGGTGTTGTATGCCAATGCTAGAGAATTAGCGGTACTGAACAGCAACGCTGAACCTATAAACAAAGAAAAATGCATGAATTTGATAAAAAAATGTGATTGAATGTTGAGATTTCCCTCCTTCTAGTGCCAAATGTGAGAACCCCAATCCCAATACCTACAAAAAATTAAGAAAAAACACATTATATTAGAGAATGCAAGCAAGAAAAAGGATTCCCCATGAAATCCATATACCAAGTTCAAATTAGGAAAATAAATAATGAAAACAACAAAATAGAGATTGAATCCTAATTAAACTAGCAAACTCATGATCCCATGGGCAAATTGGTGTCAATTTAATGTGAAAATTTTCCCTTTCCCAATTCATATGATGTAAGATTTGATGTATGTTGATGAATGGTCCACTTTTATGAAGGATGGTGAGTTCTCCAAGCTAAAAACCTACATAACCTAGCTAAGAACTCAATGGTATTGGTGAAAATGGCTAAAGATTTGAGTATTGTAACTTTGCATAAATTGTGGATGATGAAATGAGGAGATTATCCTCTTATATATAGAATGCCAAGATGGATGAATATCCAAAATAGATCAATGTGGGACTAACATGCATCTAATGGCAAGATGCCACTTGTCAACCTATGAGTGGATGGAGGATGTGCAAGTTTTGATGATTATGCCAATAAATGCCTATTTTTGAATTTGAATTTGTTGAAATGATATGCAAGAGGGAAGGAAAAATGCATTGAATGCCACTTGTCTCAAGATAAAGGACATGTAAGAGAGAATAAATTCCTTGTTGCATGTACATGTCAACTTGGATTTTTGAATTCAAACTTCGAGAATATTCCCAAAAGATGCCTTGTTGAGGAAAATAGAGATTTAATAAATCAATTAAATCTATTTTCATGTGCAAGTGGTAAAAGTTGGAGAATGGGACATGAGAGGAGATTAAATAAATCCAAGTCAATTAATTTAATGAAAATATTAAATGATGTGACCTATTTGACTTAAATTTGTGGATTTATTTAAATCAAATTGAGAGGAATGTGATAAGAGATTAATTAAATAAATGTTTTGATTTATTTAACTAAAAGGGATGATGTCAGATTAAACTAAATAAGGTTTTAATTTATTTGATTTAATAGATAGACTTTAGAGATTTAATCAAATAAAACAAATTATTTAATTAAATAGGATAATTAGATCAAGATGATTGATTTAATTATTGAGAAGAGGTGACTTAATTAGATAACTAGTTTATTTAATTAAGAGAGGAATGTTGATGAATTTAATTAGATAGGGGTATTTGATTAAACGGTTAGACCAAAGGATGATTTGGGATGAAGCGATGTCAATGGTTGGGATTAGATGCACAATGTCAATCGGTACATTTTATGTGTCTATAGGAGCAACTAATGGAACCTCTAAAAATGCTTTGTACTCCATCTCAAAAACCCACTCTCAAAAACCCCTAGGTCTAATGTCTTTAAAAATTTATTACAAAAATTTACCTTAATAGTACCAGGGTTGTTCTTTCTTCAAAATATATGTTAGGTCCTAGTTTGGGTTTTAATTTTTCTAGCATTTCTACAATGTCTTTGATCAATAAACATGATAAATATTAAGTACATATGTAAAAAAGCCCAAAAAAAAGGAGAGAACTTTATGTATCAGGCTACAAACCACCATCTAGATATGGCTATCTAATAGAATGACCCCTTTACTCACCACCACCTCCACCTCCTACAACACTAGGCTCTCCAGCTCTCCAAGCCATGTGCATTAAGTAGCCCTAGGAATAGTAGCATCATACAAGGTCTGATAATATGTGGACATCTATAATAGTTCATCTCAGTCAACTCATATAGTTTCCCGCTCTACTCTCAGACTATCTCTATTAGTAGTAACAACTTGTAACTATGTCTCAACCATGAGATGACGACAAATCTATGTGTCTTGCTTTTCTCTAAAAGTATCTCCCTCCTATCGACTGATGTATCTCTTTGTTTTCACTGTGGCCAGTTGTGCCTCCAAGGTCTTTCATCATGCTATCCTCGCTACTAACTAAGCACATCCATCTCCATATGGTGGAGGGGGACCTAGAACGTGTCCTAGACCCTAAGCCTGATCACCCTGTGCTATGTCCTATCTAACCTAATTGAGATGCTCTAAAAGAACCTCAATGCATTGTTGCTCCCAACAATGACCGCAATTCCTGCTCTGCCTAATGTAGGATCATCCCCAAGATCTATGAATCTCAAAGGCACATGTCATTACCCGCCATTGATCAAAATCAGGAGTGGTACCCAGATTTGTTGAACCAACTAGCCAATCCCATCCAATTGGGGAAAGTGCTCTAAATGTAGCAACAAAAGCATTTGTCTACCTGGGGACCCCATACATGGACCAGTTTAGTGGTCCAACTGAATCAAACCTCTTAAGTATCAGAAACCAACCTTGTTTTTGTCCAAACTGTTGGTATACTCTGTCAGGTGAATAATGCTCTAGTAGAGAGTGGGAATGACTGATCAACCATATGGTCTACCGACAATAATTTTTTTTGTTTCAAAACCTCTACCCATGCTTGAAAGTCCATATAGGGTCTCCAAACAAAACTTGGCATGCCATAAAAAACATGGTGCCAGTATAGAAGATCCCTAGGAAAAGTGTAATGTAAGAAATCCCCATAATGATATGATTAGGGATCTCCAGTAGTACAATCCTATATCTCATCAGACCGAGCAAGTACAATGTGCTCCTAGGCCCATATGTGCAAAAGAGAGACACCTATGGAAATAGATTTACTACCCTAATATAAAATCTCATGCATATCTCTGTAGAGGTGGGTGAGAAAACAAGGACCCCATGCATATCTGGTCCCATGATCAAACATAACCTCAATGAAAATTCCCCATCCATTAGAGAAATGATGACCTCTCCTATCGGGAACAACTGGTCTCAAAATCAAACCACAAAGGATGAGAGAAACAAGGTCTACACTACCAACAAACTTAGACAAATAAATCTCAGACTGTCGGACCTCTAAGTGTCTAATGTCAGGGTATGTGCAGGATCATCATGGAAAAAATAGGCCCTTAAGTGGCAAAATATTTAGAAAAATCAGAGTTAGTCAACTTGACGTAAAAATTTGAATAAGTTATATATATATATATTAGTTCAAAAATATGTAAGAATAGAATTTGTAGGAAATTGAATGTAGTTTCTAAGCTACTAGGTTTTTTTTTTTAAATCTATTTGGTGAAAATTTGAAATTTCAATGCAATGGTACTTAAATTTAAGGGAAAAAAAAAGAAGGTGTTTCTCTGACCACCCTAACCACAATAAAATGATAATATTTTTTATAAGATTTTAGATATAAGTAGAGGACTCATGCCCCAATGTGATGCATATTTTTTGTAATTTTTTTCCAAGTAAGTAATTAATTATGATTCTTTTATTACAAATTTTTAAAAAATATAAAAACTTGTATGTCTGACCACCTTAACTTGGTCAAAGCTTCATGAAATTCAATTTTTCTTTTTCTAATCCTATAGTAAACAAAGCATAGAATGTGATGCATGTTTTAGATTCAAAAAATGTGATACCATTTGAAAGCTATATATGTTTTTCAATTAGCCTATCAATTAGGACTTTAGTCATAATTTCAATAGAAAATGAATAATAATTACTTATTAAATTCAAAGTAAAGCATAATTTATATTGATGGAAATCTAAGAATCTCCTTTAACAACCCTTTTCATTTCATCAATTTTGGGTAAAAAAATAGTCATCAGCCACATACCAATCATATTGCCACTTTTTGGCCCATCATGATCCTACACATACCTGACACCTAACACACATTGCATGGAATCGGTACCCAATTGAACATGGTAGGTCACAAGATCAGCATGGATAGGAATACAAAGAATCCTCCACACATCCTCAAGCAAAATGGTAGCCTCTCCTATGGGTAATGGAAGGAATAAGTCTCTGAATGCCATCACTCCATGAGTGTAGTCATTGAATCACTATATGAGATTAGATGGGAGAAATGTAAAAAATTGATAAATCCCAACCACATCTAGGAAATCTTTCTCTAAAACATCAAAGTGAGAAATTTATCGAATAGATATCAATGTCATCTCTCCCTCTGTTCCAGTGGTTTAAGGCCCACCTATAATCATTTTTAACCCATGATGTTATGGTTTCACTCTAAACATGCAAAACGATACAAAAACAAAAAAAATTGACACTTCAGGTTTCAAATAAGAAAAAGTGAGCAACATTTAGCAAAAGTGATGAAGTCATACAAAAAGTGATGAAACAATAGCAAGTGTGTTGGTTCAAGTCAAAGGCATAGAAATCAAAAGTGAAGGTTCAGAGAAAGTGCACAATTTTAACTAAAATGTGTAGAAATAGTCTCAAAGCAATCAAAATCATAGATTTAGAGAAAAAGCACCAAAAAAAAGTGAAGACCTAGAGCAAGTGTGAGCTTTCCAACAAGTCAAATACATAGAAAATTATGCAAAAGGACAAAAACCCTAAGAACCTTTCTATTGGCTTAGGGAACTTTATACATGAATTATGAGAAAATAAGCACATGAAAATGAGAAGAGAGAGGGTACATACTGGGTCATCGATGCTTACGGGATGTCCAAACTCTTGAACCAAGTATGAACAATTTGGGGGTCCTTGAATACTTGGAATCACTCCTCAACAATTGATAGAATGGGAAATCTAGAGACAAGAATTCGCTATAGGATCAAAAAAAAATGAGGAAATTAGAACCCTAATTACCTATATTAACCCTCAAAACCCCTAATTTTCACCTAGGAAACCCTAATTATTATTTAAGGAACCTTCCTACGTTTAACTGAGGACTTCTCGAGAACATCAGAACAAGCAACGAGGGACCCATAAACCTAATTATTCATCCTAAACACATCTCAACTGAAATAGAACAATGTTGTGAGCCTGACCTCAAAATTTGAATTTTCGGCAAACCTCTCAAGGGGGCAGGACAGTGTCCTACCATCATTCCACTAATTGTTAGGGCATAGTGGGGTATAATTTTTTTTCAAAAATATTGATCTTAGCATCAAATCTTTGAAGCAAAGAAACTAGTACTTTGTATCAAAGAGGGGAAAAATGTAGACATGTAAAACTAACCTAACACCTATCACACACTTCAAACAACATTTTCTCATCATCGACATCATTATCATCAAATTCCATTGCATTGCACATCAAAAGCATCAAAACCCTAATTTCCTCTATTAATTGAATAATACAACTTTCTGGGAGATTCTATTTTTTGTTGAAATCACATATTTTTAGAAAATATAATGATTTAAGCCTTTAAAAGTTTCATTTAAAGCATTCCAATTTAAGAGGGTTTGATCAAACTACCTTAGATCAAATCCCCATAGAACCCCGCTAGTTTTAAACCATACTTATAATAGATTCTCCTTTACACCTATCAAAATGTTGATAAAAAATCACTTTTATTTTCCTTTTGGGGGATCAAATGAATTCATTTAAAATTTCTTTTTTGTAAGTATGTAGTCCTTACTATAATCTTCCCAAAAAGTATAATTCTAAATGAATGTAATTTTATTATTATATTTGTTTTTTATTTCTTGTGAATGTAGTTTTTCATTGAAAATCAAGCTCTCTGTTCTACACATATGGAAAAATAGAAGATTATCAAATTGTTTTTTGAAAAATATGAGTGTGCCAAATATTAAAGTCCTTGATCTAACCAAAAAAGGAAATTTGAATTCTAATACATACAAAAAAAATGTGTTATACAACCTGGCTATGTCTAAAATGTAATTGGTTTGACTTCGAAACTTGATTAAGGAAAAAATATTCAATAAAACATGAAATGAAACTAATTGAAAGCAATATACATCATAGTTACAAATCCAAATTCAAAAAAATTAGAATTTTATCCTTCATGGAAAAAAAGTTGTGTTGTACGATGAGTGTCACTCCTTAAAAATGGTGTTTACTGAAAAAAATTGGTTTTCAAAGGAGATGGAAAAAGAAGTGCAATCTGATTCCAAGGATTTTGAATTAAATATATTTAGAATCTACAGAAAAAATTTCACAAATCACTAGTTTGCATCATCTTCAAATTCCTAACAGTGTAGCCACTATAGGTGCCCAAAAGTGAAGATTTAGTTAGAAAAAATCAGTTCAGTGTCTAGTTTGGCTAAAAACTGTAAACCAGTATTGTGGGATCACCCCAGTATCATTATCATCAAACACCATTGCATTTGACATCAAAAGCATCAAAACCCTAATTTCCTCTATTAATTGAATAATACAACTTAATTAATTAATTCACCATTTTCATCATTTTTGACTAATTAAATAAATATCATTTATTTAATAAAGCCCTGAAACCCTATTTCTAATATTAATTGAATAAAATGATATTTTCTAATTAATTCATGTTTTCAACATTTAAACCAATTAAATAAATTGCATGTATTTAATAAAGTCCTAATCTCACTTTACTTCATCTTGATTAGTTAAATAATACTAATTATTTAATTACATCACTAAATCACTTTATTCCCCTAAGCGAATTGAATTATTAAATCATAATAATTTAATTAAGTCACTTTTCCCTCCAAAATTTGAATAATTTGAATAAACTATTCAAAACATCATAAAAAAACATATCAAACTAATGCAACTTTTGTTTGAAAAATCCAAACTTGATTTGCATGTTCAACTCCAAAAAGGAATCACATTTTCTATATAACAAACTCTTTCCTCACAAAAAAGGATCAAAGAGTCAACATCATTTGCACAACAAAGTATTGCTGACATTCACAACCCCCATTGTTAAAGATTCAACATACCTTCAATCAACCATTAATGCATCAAGCTTTTGCACACAAACTATGGAGGCTTTGTAGTGATACTAGCAATCCAACATCAAGTGAAAACACTCCAATATTGGATGGTAACACTATACTTTTTCATGAATTCATGTATGCTTTCATATTTTGATCTTGTTTCTTGAGTTCTGTAATAGCTTTGTTTCATTTCATAAATGTAGGAATAGATCTTAGATTTATTTTCTTAATCATAGATTAGATTATAAATTCAAGTATGTTTATCTTCTTACACTCTATGATTTTCCCTTTCACACAATCCTTATCTAGAGTAAGTGGAAAATCAACTACCTCCTTCTTTTCTTCTTTCACCTCTAGTTGTAGACAAACTATAGAAGGTTTCAACTCATTGAAGATCACACTTTTGCTATACAACACCTTCTTTGTAACTGGGTTCCAAATCTTGTACCTTTTCACACCAATTCCATAATTGATGAAGATACATTTTATGGCCTTGTTCTCCAATTTAGATCCATTTTCACTAGGAACATAAGCATACGTCTCACATCCAAAGACTCTAATGTGTCTCAAAGATGGATTATTACCATACCACACTTCCATAGGTGTCTTGTCCATGATCACCAAAGTGGGAGATTAGTTAATTAAATAACATGTTGTAGCCAAAACCAAAGCCCAAAATTTTTGATCTAGACCTACACTACTCAGAATACTTCTTACCCTTTCCATCAACATGATATTCATCATTTCTGAAACTCCATTTTGTTGTGGAGTGTAAGGAGTAGTTTTATGCCTTTAATTTTGTGGTCCTTGCAAAACTTATTGAAAGCTATAGAGCAAAACTCACTGCCAAATGATTTACAGCAAATGCTCCTTCCTCCATCTTCAAAGAGTACAATTTCTTCCTTAGGAATAACTTATTTACCAAATATTTCCCCTAATAAATGTCACTAAGCTTCTTCCAAAAAAATCTTGATGTCTTCTCTTCATGGACATTCAATAGAATTGAATCAGTCAAGACAGTCTGATCAAACCCTTGGATTTTCATCCCATTACATTCTAGTCATCTTGTGAGGTTGCTAAGGGTTTGTTAGAGGACACTACAGTCCATAACTCTTGATCCACAAGCAAATATTCCATTTTGAGTTTCTACAACTCAAAATTTCCACCGTTGAACTTCTCAATTTCTATTCTTCTAGATGTGTTCTCAATCTTAAACTTGCAATAAGTTTACAATTAAATTTCTTTGCAAAACTCCCACTAAACAAGATCAACACAACAATCCCATCTTACCCATAATGACAACAAAGTTGGCCAAGCTTTGATACCAATTGAAAGGAAAGAAAAGTGTGAAATATGCCTTCCCTATTCTTATCTTTAGGAGGGAGATATAGAAAACAACTTAAACTTTGTAATTATAGTTCATTTAAGATGCATATGAATAACAAAATAGACAATTAAAACATCAGCATAAAATTAACACCATATTTTACGTGGGAAAACCCTTTCAAGAAAAAACCCACACACCAAAGCAAAGATCACTTATATTACATTAAAATGGAAATTACATACAAGTTACAAAGACATGCTCTTTTAGGTGTCGATTCACAAAATAAAATCAACATCATAACACTCAATTTGATCTTCAACCAATCACCCTACAACTTATGGTCAATACGTCTGTTACAATGTAATACACTGTATTATTGTATTTAATCTAATTTAACATTACAGGCTTCTCTATATATTTATCTCCTCCTTTAGCTAAGCTTAACCTACATTTTCATAGTATTGCATCATCAACCAACAAGCATCAAAATCTTGCAAGTCGTTGCATGGTTATCAAAGAATTCAACTATCACCCTATAACCTTTAGGTTGAAATCATTGAGCCAAAGAACACATTGATTCACAACAATGATACATGTAATCAACTAACAGCTCCATGCTATGTATCATGATCCAACTTATCTATTTATCACCATCGAGGAGACCATGTAGCAACTCATTTTGATACTATGAAGTCCCACTAATGAATCATTTCCAACTAACACCATACCACAAACACCACCAATAAACCATCATGGGTAGGTGGTATACATATTGCACCATCGTAAGTCTTTTAGACCAACCAACGTGGGATGGAAGGAAATACATATTACCACCACAAGACATCACACGAGTGGTCATGGGGTGGCAGTATGGCTTGCACTACTGCAAGTCTCCTTATGGAGTAGTGTGGGGTGGCGGGTAACACCACACTACTGCTAGTGTCTCCAACCATTGTCGTGGTGTGGCAAGTAACACCACTCTACCACATAGAGTGATGGAGATCACCATGGGATGGTAGGTCACAGTGCCATCCTACACTCCTCTTAAGTGCACCCAACAATACTATGGTAAAGCCCTGAATGCAACACTTTGGGAAATTTGAGTTTGATGGCAACTAAGCTAGGGTTTTAATAGTGAGTTTGAGACACGCATTCTCAACAAGTTGTAGTTTTAGTCAATTCATTATTTTTTTATCATTTAGCCTATATCTGACTGAGGATTTAATCTCTCTTTTATACAATATCATAGTTGTTATGGAGGTAGAAATAGAAAAAAGGGGTTTGACTTAGGAATCCCTTACATGGCACAACCCTTCCCCCTCTTTCATTTGTGTAGGTTTTTAGATCTAAATAAAATTGGGGGAATATTGAAGATTAATTTTGTATTCATGCATATAAGCCCTACATGTTGTCAAACAATGAAAATGGGATTTTCATAGTAACTGACAATGTTTCAATAATGACCAAGAGAATAGGAGCTACCAACTAGAGACTTCAAACTTATGCAATCAAAACTTAAAATATAGAAGTCCATTTTATGGAACACCACACCCTAACTAGCCAATTCAACATCAAATTTACATGCCAAGTTCCTTTATGTCTACCCTTTGTATTTTTTAAGTTTATTTCTATCTTTCTATTTTACATTTCTCATTATCTCAATTTGTTGCATTTTCATAGTTTACCTATAAACATCATTGTATCCTAAAAACTAATAAATCAATAATCAATCAAATCATCCAACATCATCCTCCCCAACAGTGGATTAAAACCCTGATCCACCATTGTGGCTCTTCCATTGAGGTTTGTAGCCAAGTGGGTATTGAGATCATTTTTAATCCACACCACTAACTGGTAGAAGTGTGATTTAGATCTTAGATCCCTTTTACCAATCAAACATTAGCTAATCTCTTTCTTTGATTGTTAAAATACATGGCCTTAGATTAGTTCTTTTCATTGCCTAAGAACTCAATTCACTCTTTTCAACAACTTGTGAATCAATTCGTTTAGCATTTGCAAGCCAATATTGGACCTCAAGTCATATTAAGTGATTTGGTTCATTCTAAGGGATGAAGGAGAAGGTAATTGACTTTATAGGGTGCTATCAAGCCCTCTTCTTTCAAATCTCATCTTCTCTTTTGGATGTTGTTGTGCAACATGTTTTAATTGAAATTCTAGAGCTACATATTTGGAATAAAATATTGTTAATGTGATATCACATATTCACACATCTTTACATGGCTCTTTATGACTATCAATTGTCAATTTTCTAGTATGAGGACTCCTCTTCATCAACTCTTATTGGTAAGTCTAAGGTCATCACTTCAAATTACCAATCATTCTAGAAACACCAAAAGTAATTATTTTTCTTCCAACAATATTTAAGCACAAGTTTTTGTTGCAACATATTTTGTTTTGTTCCCTATAAATTTATACCAAATACTTGATAGTTCACTCATCTTTCTAAATATCTTCATTCCATTATACTACAACTTCTTAACAATAACTCAATTCAACTTCCCCATATTCATCTTGTAGATATTACCAAACCACTACCTCCTTCTTATGACCTAGAAAGGTCTTTTGTCAATATCATTGAACACCAAGGAATGATTCCAAGTGATGTATGTATCTTAAGCACCAAGTACACGACCTCATTAACTCTAGTGTGATTCAAGTGGCTAGTGTGAATAGTAGAGGAAATAATTTTGTAGCACCTTTGAATTGAAACTTTTAAACATTTTTCAACCTAATTCCTTCCCATTTAGCTAATCTTATACAACTATTTATTGATATAGTGTTCACTTCCATAACTTTTGATCCTCAAAGAAAACAATTTGATAACCTAGTTACCATGATATATTCTTATCCTTTCTACAAATCAACTAAGCTTGAACCAAATATTACCTTTAGTTAGATTGATGCCTCTATTCATGCACTTGATGGTCCTCTTTTTATTAACTCTACAATGAATGAAAAACCCACATGGTGAGTACTCATTCATTATGTATGCCTAGTGAATGTGATTACAAAATATTTATTCTACATGCATGAATTGTACCAATGTATAAGTATGAGAAATTGAAAGTATTCATCAAAGCACAGAATAGTTCTACTTTCCCTACAATCGGTGCCTTGACTCTTCATGTCAAGGTCAAACAAAAAATAATGGATGTATCATTTTCTATAATTATAACTTCAATCCAATTTCATTTGAATCTGGGTCATTTGTGGCTTACTTACATGAGGGTGGTCTCATCCATAATCTATAAGTGTCTAAAGTCTCTATTTAAAGGATAGGTACACACTATACATCATAGTAAGTTCCAACCCTTGTCCTTTCATGGGAACTTTTTACTTGATTACTTTTGGCCACAACTAGCTAAGAATATAAATGTCCCCGTGATAATGTTTTATTTCTCTCTTATCAAAAGTTCAAAGATAGTAAAAATTCTAAGTTTTATTTTAGTAACACCTCTTCTTCCATTTTGGTTGTTACCCTCAAGGCTCCTCATCCCTATAGCTATGGTAGTATTTCCTCCTATTCTAAAAGTGGTGAGAAAAAAATAGCTTGATCCAAGTATCCTTCCTTAACCCCAAGCATTTGGTGTCTACTCCAAGGTTCCATGTTCACCATTCTATCCATGACCATAAGGAAACATTTTGGAATAGCCTTTAGATCTCCTCACTTATTTGACTAATTTTATTCCTCTTGTCTCTTTGGAGTCAAGGGGAACATATTATTATGTGCAAAGACCTTCTCCTCCCATTTTCTCCCAACCTTATTTGGTTCCTTCCATTCCTCCTTATATTCCTTGAACAAAGGATGAAAAGGAACTAGCATTAGAAAAACCTTGGTTCCCCCTACATAAAATTTGAATCATGCAAGAGAAAATTGAAATGTGAAAGAATGAAATAAATGATGTCATGCTATGTCTCTTCAGCTTGCTATAGGTAATTCAAACCTATGCCTAATGATCCCTCTCCTGTGCAACTAGATCCTCACTAAGCCCCACTCCCTTAGCCTTCTTTTCCTTCCTCCACCCCTACTTCTACTTCACCACTTTTTCCTAAGTGTAAGCATGATCCCTACCTTTCCTATCCAATCCAAAATCTCAAGCACTCATTGCCTTCACCATCATCAAGTTTGTGAGATCCTTGTATTCCTCCTCTTAAATATTCTTCCTCTATGGTTGGCGATTCTCATAACTCTATTGTTATCACTATCATATCACTCATTGTGGAGTATTCAATTAGTGATTCAAATGACATGATTGACACAATGTAAAGAAATTCAAAATTGTCCTTGATTTTTTATATAATCAATGGACTTGGCTTCTAGGGGTATGTGTGATGATCCTTTTGTAGTGAATAATACATCATGTACCAAACCAATCATCTCTCCATGTACTGCACTTGTAGTAGTCCCTCTATAATATTTCCTACCATCTCTTTATGATGAGAAACATTGGGATATAGAAAAAATTTTATATACTAGCTCACAAGCATGATGCCCTTTGTCTTTTGTGTTATGCTTACTTGCATTGTTATCCTTGTAGTGTGCTTACTACTTTGTATTTGTTTTGTAATTTCTCTTTAGATGAACCTTGATGCTCTTATTGGCACAAGGATACAAAGGGAATGAATCTATTGTGATATTCATCTTTATGCATCTTCATTCTTTCATTTATCATAAATATAATTTGATGCCCTTTGGGAATGATGCAAAGTATTTGGACATTTAGGTCTCTTCCATGTTGACCCAACTTTTTATTTTGTTTTCATGTGCTCTTCATCTTTTATATGTGTAGTTCCATTATATATGGGGAATTAAGTCAATTTAAAAGTGTATGTTGATTATTTATCATACATTCATGGTGACCCCAAGTCTTTGGATCACTTATGTATTATTGTATGGAATTTCTTGTGGAAACTCCTATGTTTGGTCATTCTAGGGGCAACCCTTTGTCACAATGTCCTTATTTTGCATATATTTCTCTTTCTACCTTAAATTAAATTTCTCCTTGTTGACGTTTGCAATTACTTTAAGGTGAGGACATACATTTTGTTATTTTTTTTATGCACGTCACTTTGTCCACAAATCATGAAGATAGTTATGCTACTGTAGCAACTTTTGATAATCTATGTAGCACTTTATCAAAGGGTGAAGCCATAATAGTGGTTTACAATTTGATGGAGGAAGGAAAATTGAGAAAAAATGACCCCATGGTAAAAATTTGGCTTTAGGGGTTTGCATGAACCTACAAGTTTGATCGAATCATAAAGGGGTTCGACCGAACTAGGGTTTGAGCGAAGCCATTAATTATTGGGCCCACATTTCCCACCCAAAAAATAAAGGAAAAATGCATATTAATGGGGGTTCGAATGAACCCTGGTTTGCTAGAACCCCCCTGGTTCTAGCGAACCCCCCTTTTCCCTAATTTTTTAATTTGTTCACACAAAAAACCTAATTTTTTACGCTTTCAAGCTCCGGTTGAGGATGAAAATGGGGGAATATTTAGCAACCAAACTTGGAATCAAGTAGCCTTTAGAACGAGCTATCAAATGAATATAATTTCAATATGTTTTGGTTTTATTATGTATTTATTTTTTTAGTTTTATTAAACATAGGTTTTTCATCGAAAATGAAGGTCTTTGTTCTGAATAGGTGGAAAAATAGCAGATTATAAAAAAAAAAATGAAAAAAATGAGTGCACCAAATATTGAAGTCCTTGTTCCAACCAAAAAAAAATTGAATTTCGATATATACAAAAAAGTTATGCATTGACTTCAAAACTTGATTAAAGAAAAAATATTCAATAAAAAAAAATAACCAAGTGGAAGCACTAGATATTAGAGTCACAAATGTAAATTCGAAAGAATTGGAATTTTATCCATCATGGAAAAAAAGTTATGTGTTATACGGTGTGCGTCACTTTTTAAAAATGCTATTTTTTAAAAAATACCAGTTTTTGTGGGAGATGGAAAAATAAGTGCAATCTAATTTTAAAAAATTTGAAAAAAATATTTTTATAATCTATAGACAAAATGTGATGAGACTCTAGTTTGCATCATCTTCAAATTTCTCATGGTTTAGCCGCTATAGGTGCCTGAATGTGAAGATTTAGTTAAAAATTAAAAATTCAGTGTCCAGTTTGGCCAAACATTGTAAACCACTATTGTGGGATCACCCCAAAGTTACACAAAAAAAACACATTTTCTTTCACCTATAATTTCAAATATTGTTGACATGAAACTTACCTAGTAAATAGCATATCTTATTAGTTTGTGTTGTTTTCATTCGCTACTCATGAAACTCACCT
Source organism: Sequoia sempervirens (assembly GCA_007258455.2). Taxonomy (NCBI): domain Eukaryota; kingdom Viridiplantae; phylum Streptophyta; class Pinopsida; order Cupressales; family Cupressaceae; genus Sequoia; species Sequoia sempervirens. The sequence goes on from VDFB02105785.1 coordinate 69,877,291, forward strand.
AGTAAACAACATATATACTAGCTTGTGTTATGCCACCTCATGTAGGCCATTACTCTTATTGTGTCATCAAAAAGAGAGAGGAGGGTACAATGAAAAGGGGATTGTCCCTAATCTACACAGTGTTGGTATTGGCTCTGGCATAGCTACACTCTCTACAATTCAAGTCTTCGCAGATCACCTTAACCAACACATCGAACCCCAGGTTTGCACAATTACTCTCTTTGATTTTATATCTCCCTGCTGATCTTGATTATTTTATTAAAATGAGCGCAAGAATAATGCAAATTAATCACTTCTATAAATGAGTGGCTCAACTAATTATGGTGCTCATGTGGCACCTATCTTTCACTAGTGCTCAACTAGGATTCTAAGCATTAACTGCAGGGAAATATCCAATCTCACAGATCTGAAAACCAATATTACATGGTTAAAGATGATAATTACATACAAGGAAATGAGATTAAAGTAATAATAAAATACTCTCCTTCTCCATTTTAACTTCAAAATGTGTGGGTTTTACCTGAATTTGATCGAGTCTTGCTTTGAAATCTCTAACCTCTTTTAAGACCATTTCATCATAAACCCATAATGTGTAGGTTTAAAAAAAAATATAAAACAATGAAGTGTAGGTCAAATAAATAAAAAAATGTATTCTACTGTGCAAGATCTTCTCACGATGTAAGTTAAAAATGTTTCTTTTATGATTCCTGAAGATTTAATTTATCTCCTCCTTTCATGATATATTCTAGTTAGGCTTATATTCTTGACAAGATGAATGCATCTATACCAATATTTGGTTGTTGTAATGTGTTAATTTTAGTGGCTTGGATAAGTGTCTTCATTTCCCAGAAATGTTTATTTAATTATTTAATTATTTTCTAGAGACTTCTAGAAAGGAGTGAGTTGTCCAGATAATTATGTAATTAATTAATTGATTTCTCTAGAGACTTCTAGAATCCAGTTAGTTAGGGTTGTTAGAATCTCATTAATCTTAGCCATTGATTGAGATTAAATCATGGCCATTGGTTTTCCAATGAGAAAAGTATAAAAGGGGATCAATGGGCATTTGGAGAACACACTTGAGAAAGACTCACAATAATAGCAAGTACATTTGCAGTGAGAGAAAATAGTCTTGCAGTGATAGAAAGGGTGTAGTGATAGTGTTGGGGATAGGAACAGTGGAATTTTAGCAGGAGAAATTGAGGGAAGAATTTTTAGAGAAGAATATTTTCGAAGCTCTGCCAAAAAGAGGCAAGCAGTTTATGTATCTCTTGATTTGCTGAAGTTTAATAAAATTCCTCATCTACAGTACTAGTTTTTCCTTCGAGTTTTTCTAGGGAAAATTTGTCCAAAAATATTGTGTTTATTATTGTGCATGTTTTCTTCTCTATTCCTATGAGTTTATTTGTGAAGTTTCAATTGTATTATTTTTCAATATTTGTTGTGAATTAATTTTTGGCAGTCAAATAATCTATATTAGATAGGAGATTAATAATCAGTAACTGTTGTGTGAACCCCAACCTTAGTACCTAGAAAACAACATGAGTAAACAAGTTAAACAAGGAATTGTAAGCCAAAACAAGGATTCCCCATTAAATCCATTTGCAACATTCAAACTAGGAAGAAAATATTAATGAACATAATGGAAATGATAAAACAAAGATTGAATCCTAATTAGATGTGCAAACTCATGATCCCTTGGAGGAATTGGTGCCAATTTGATGTGAAAATTGGCCCTTTCCCAATTCCTATGATGGAAAAATTGATGTGTTGATGAAGATTTGATCCACTTTCTTGATGTTGAAGAGTGCTCCAAGCTAAAAATCTGCAAAACTCAACTATGATTCAAGAATGATTGATGAAATTTGATGGATATTTGGGCATGGTAACTTTTCTCAAATTGTGGATGATAAAACAAGGATATGAGCTCTTTATTTATAGAATGCCAAGATGGATGAATGTCAAAATTTGAGCAATGTGGGACTAACATTCATCCAATGGCATGATGTCACCTTTCAAGCTATGAATGGGTGAAGGATGTGCAAGATTTGGGGAATGTGCCAAAAAATGCATAATTTTGAATTTCAAATTTGTTGAAATGACATGTAAGAGGGAAGGGAAAATGCAATAAATGCCACTTAGCTCAAGGAAAAGGACATGTAAGATGAATTTATTGCCTTGTTGGATGTAAATGTTGACTTGAAATTTTTGAATTCAAATTGAGAGAATATTCCAAAAGATTCCTTGTGAGGAAAATAGGGATTTAATAAATGAATTAAATCTATTTTCATGTGCAACTTGCATTGTCTAGAGGATGGGACATGAGATGGGATTAAATTAATTAAGGGTTAATTAATTTAATGAGAGAGATTAGATGATGTTACCTATTTAACTCAAATTTGTGGATTTATTTAAGTTAAATAAGAGAGGAATATGACAAAAGATTAATTAAATAAGGATTTTGATTTATTTAATTAAAAGAGATGGTGTAAGATTAAATCAAATAAGGTTTTAATTTATTTAATTTAATGGATAGACTTTAGAGATTTAATCAAATAAAATTGATTATTTAATTAAATAGGGATAATTAGATCAGATGAATTGATTTAGTTAACAAATAAATGACTTGATTAGATAAAATGATTTTTTAATTAAGAGAGGGATGTTGATGAATTTAATCAAATAAGGAGATTTGACTAAATGGTTAGACCAAGGGATGATTCTGAAAGAAATGATGTTAGTAGGTCAAGATCAGATGCACAATGTCAATCAGTATATTTTGCGTGTCTACATTTTGTCCCTCTTTGAAGTAATGCACTCATTGTGTTGGTTCAAAGAATAACAATCTCGATCAAAGCCAAAAAAAATTGATATTCTAAAAACTTGCCCCACTACTACCTAGCGGGAGAGAATATGCCAATAGAATGCCCCCTTGAGAGATTGGACAAAAATTTGAATTTTTGGGTGATCTCTCAAAAAAAAAAAAAAAGCACCCAACATGTCTGAAAGGGCTTTGAGAGGCTCAAAACATGTCTAAACACAATAAAATGATGAAAATTAAGCCTCAATCAGACAAAAATTGGTTTGGGGGTCCAAAACCCTAGTAGGACAGCCAAACAGGGTGAAAAAATCCTAATTTTTATGCTTAAATGGGGTCCGAGTGGTCACTTTCAAGTCATTTTCACACACCTCCACTTATAACCTTGAGATTTGAGCTCCGACTCTCTGACAATATGGTGCAACGACAGCTTCCCCTACACATCACTAATCAAGTTCAGATGTACCAGCGGCCACTTGGCATTGGGGCACCAGTATGTGACCCTTACCCAAGCTTCATATTTTCATTTAATGCTTTAAAGGGATAGCTCGCTTGCAACGATGCTATATAGCACCACTCAGCATTCAAATTGCACTACATGGTGTCATTTTGCACCGTAGCAGTGCAGTTCAAAGTTTACAAACTCTAATGCTGAGCTTGGGTTCAGCGGGCTGATTTGATAAAGTGCAATGTGGGGTCGCTAAATTCACCCAAACTACGATGCTACAAGGGAAACTGCACCACGACGATGCAATTTTTCTCTTTTTGGGCTCTAGTGTCAAAGTTTGAGTAAAATCAAACTGCAATGCCATCACAAACTATGCTGCTAGGGAAGTTTTCGGAGCATTCGACCATAATTTTTTTTGAAATTTTTAACACATTGACCATCCTTGATGTAAGATGCAGCAAGGGAGCTCTACTTTTGGGAGCACCACTCACAAGATTTGGCTAGCGTCTCACGAGACCTAAGTGACAAGGACTAGGATCAACTCAAGGTTGCAAGGTTGTGGCACATTGTGTACATGGTGCTCATGCGCACTCACCTAGGGATGTTGTCAGCACTGGCCGAGAGGTGGCACAGTGAGACGTCATTGTTTCATCTCCTCACTGGCGAGGCTACCGTCACTCTAGAGGATGTTTCGTGTATTCTTTGATTGTCGATCCATGGCCGACATTTTTTTTTTGATATGGACGAGGGGTGCAAGGCCTACTATAGAGTCCTCACCACACAGGCCATTATCTTCTGTGAGGGATAGATAGAGCTAGAGCGATACAAGGTCATAGCACCTCCCTATCGTTAGGCAATTGCAACTATCATCTTGGGTCTTGTTGCCCTAGATAGATGAGGGAAATATTTCAATCCTAGCTAGGGGTATTGCTGGGAGCGGATGGTCCAAGACAGGCCATTTCATTTTGCATGGGGGCATGTTCTTCTAGCCTCACTTTATAGGGACCTCCATGAGTATGTCTACATGGATGATAGAGCGCTGGGAGCTGGGGTGACTTTACTTCACATCTAGGCATGGGAGCACATTTCTGTGCTATGTCCCTGTGTTGTTCTAGTTCCAATGGGGGCAGATGATCCCCTCGTGGCATGATACAGAGGCGGTGTGTCCTTTAAACACACCGGTGAGCACGGGATCCCCTACTAGAGGTGGGTCTTAGACAAGATGCTGGTTTTCACTTGGTGACCATACCTTGGTAGTTCTGGGTGGACCGATGATGCCGATCAGTTATTCTATTACCGCCAAGATGCAGGGGTGGGAGCATACTATGATTGAGAGGTACCTACTTAGGTGCGTACAACATCAGTTTAGAGAGCTACAGGATCATCCTGATGATGACTATGCAGCCGTCTTTGCTCGCAGCATGACACAGGTGTCATGGGGATAATACATTCCTACCTCAAACGTAGTCAATAGTTTCAAGCACTTGGCAGCCAGACCATGGGCCTACAATAAGGGTTTAGCAAATCCAGGCACTACTTAGGCCTATAAGGACTGGTTCCAACCTCCACTTTGGTTGACTATTCTAGGTGTTGATCCAGATCTGCGTAGAGTTAGAGGTAGAGGACGAGGATGAGGACGAGGACAGAGGTTTGAGATTTTACAAGATCCATCAAGGTAGGGGGTGTTCATATGCAGGATCAACCTCGGGTGCAACCATAGGTGCAGCCACAGGTGCGACCACAAGGATAGGAAAATGCTCGGGATGCGCTGATTGCATAGTTACAAGCTCAGATCTAGGCAATGATTACTAAGAGAGATCAGGTGAGAGCTCAGAGAGAGCAGCTCAGAGCTGAGAGAGATCAGGTTGTATAGTAGAGACAGGCTATAGAGGTATAGGCAACCACTGAGCTAGGCCGGAGGCAGCAAATAGAGAGTATGATAGCCTCCTCCTCCAAGGGTATAGTATCAATTCAGTCCTATAGGGATGCCATCCAAGAGGTAGAGTATTATCGAAAGGCTTATCATGAGGCCATACCCAGTGCAGAGTGGGTCCCAAAGTATTCAGAGCGGGCCATCCATAGACTATTAGAGGGTCACGGTGATAGAGGCAAGGGCAGCATTCACAAAGACCGAGCTTGATTGAGATATTATGATACTTTTTTGTGCCTTATGGGCTCATTTTTGATAGCTCGATGGGCCTTTTGTACTGATTGACATATATGTATAGTGATTTGATTTATTCTTTGTACTATGACAGTGACATTATTGATGATATATATATGAGCCGATGATGATTTTGATGCGATGTACCATGTTCTCTTTTATGCATGGATGGTTTATTTCTATATGCTTTGTAATGATGTTCTTATGGATGCATTTATTTATGATGATGCATGCATTATGATTATGACTAACATATTTATATTATGTTAACCTATGATATGCAGTTATGATGGTCTATTTATGATAATGCAAACGCGATGGTCTAATATGTGAAATGATATGTAAATTGTGCTTTATGAAATGTTCATGAATGGATGCGTATATGTTTTGTTTGTAATGAATTTTGTACATCTATGCCTATGTGAAATTATTTATGCAATGAATGTTTTATGATGTTATTTATGAGATGATATGGATGATGAAATTTGAATGCGATGGTCATGATATGATGCAAATGACATGGTGTTAATGCATAATGAGATGGTTTTATGAGATGCTTAAAATAACAAATGTTATTATCCTAAACGTGATAAATGATGATGTATGCGATGCAATGATATGTTAATGTGTAATGTAATGTAAACATGAAGTGGTGGGATGGTGTCATGATGTTATGCACGTATGTAAGTTGATGAATTAAATGCCTTTATTGTTTATGATTATATGAAAATGATTATGAAATGCTTTTGTTTACGTGATGATTTATGTGATAGGTGGTAATGTGAAATGTTTATAAAATGCAAATGAATGTTATGCAATGATTGATATAATGCCATGCGGTGCAATGTAATGGGTGAAATGCAATGACATGGATGTATCTATCTATGAAGAATGTTTATGATAACCTATTTATATGATGATTAAAATGCTATGCGTATGTTTCCTATATGATATGTTTATGCAATATGCTACTGATTTTTGGATGCAGGATTGATGAAGATGATGGTGATGATGATCAACTATCATAGTACTTGTTACTGTGGTTAGTGAGAAAAGAAGAAGTCATTTCAAAAAGACACAAGATGATGCAAATGATGATGATGATGATGATGATTACTTGCCGAGGAATTGGGATTTTCAAAGGGCCAAATTTTTTTATGTTTGATAACACACGTGGTACGATGCATCAAGGTATAGACAACTAGAATGGCGTTGTATCTAGTGTGATGGACTTTTACTTGACAATAAAATAGGAGTATTCTTGTTCACACCTAACATACAGAAACCTTACTAGGATGCACTTCAGAAGTTTCAGGCACCTCAGACCAAAACACAAAAAGGTAAACCTATCTGTGCAATAGTCAAGCTGCCCTAGACCTCTTCCATACATACCTATCAAAGCAAGTATTCATTGAGGTTATATTACAAGAACATCCAACAAGCATAGCAGACAAAATATAATGATCATTGCCCCATTCCTATTTCTCTAAATCCTCTATTTTGGGATATCATCTAGATGTCCTTGGAATGAGCACAAATAAGATAAGTCAAAAGATAAAGACCAAGTAAATAAACAAATTGATGTTCTTCAATACTGCTAATGGAAAGAGGATGTTTTTTCTAAGGATAAGAACTGAAACTTATTACCAAAAGATAATGCCCATTGTAGGAAGGATTCATCCTAGGACATGTTAGTGGATGGTGGCACGTAATTTTGTTTATCCAAAGTGTTTTAAGGGATGATTGATATGGGACCAATTGAATGATGAGTTACCAGTATGAAGAGATGACCAACTTGCTTACACACTAATTTAGACTTAAGACTTAACGTTTGGAGTTCTACTTCTAAGTTGCTAGACTTGTTTCCAACTGTTTCACCAAAGGTTGATAATGACAATCAATTTATTATGAGTGGTGTTATTGCAGGTGCAAGCAAGATGAGGTGGATGGATTTATTTATTTATTTATTTATTTATTCAAATATTTGGATGTTTTTTGATACTTTGCAATGTTTTGAGGTTGTTTTTGGTATTTTTTGAGATTTTCAAATGTTTTGATTTTTGATTTTTCAAATGTTTTTGGGGGTTTCTAAAATTTTGACCAAGAGACTAACCAAAAGACCTATCCTAGGGGTGTCAGGGGCTAATCAACAGATTAGCCTTGCCTACGTTATACATGTAGAAACCACATAGTTCGACTGATGACTTGACTGATTTACAGATGGAAATATACATGATGAAATGTCAGTTTATTATGAAAGACTCCTAAAGGGCTGACCTAAATATCTCGGGGGATGATCAAAGATCAACCTTGCCTAAGTTCAAGCTTAGAGATGATGTAGTTCAACAAGATGACTCTATTTTTTACTTTTTTGACTGACTTTTTGATATGTTTTGAATGTTTTTGGATTTTTTGATTTTTTGATGTTTTTGGATTTTCGATATTTTGATGTTTTTGGATTTTCTGATATTCTAATTTTTTTGGATTTTGATATTCTGATGTTTTTGAATTTTTTGATATTCCTGATGTTTTTGGATTTTCTAATATTCTAATGTTTTTGGATTTTTGATATTTAGGACTTTAATAAAATACACGAATCTGATCTGATGATCAGAACATGCCCCCAGCATGATGCAATAGACTACTCTGATAAAGGTAGGAAAAACTGAACTTGAGGATGGGTCGAGTAGTACTAGGAGGGATCATGATACGAAAACAGGACCAAGCTATGGTGTGGATGCGAGTGGATGAATGATGGATACGATGGAGATTTGGATGCGATGGATGATGGAAGTGTAATGGATGGATGATGTAGAACAAGTCGTAAAGATCCTGGTGGATGGGAAGTGCTTATTTATGCAAGGTGCCTATTTGTTAGGTTTTCACCAAGGTACTTGTCCAAAGTGCCACCGAAGTGGTTTTCACTAGAGGATGATTTTTCTCTTTACTATTTTTTTTATCCTTTTTCTGATTTTTTTGGATTTTTTGCTTTTTTGATTTTTTTTGTTGTCACCAAGATGCTTGTTTGCCATTTTTTCACCAAGGTAGCCATTTTTTAAAGACATTTTCTAATTTTTTGGACTTTTTGGTTCTATACCTTGAAAGATTTAGGCATAAATTTTTTTGAGATGGGAGCTATTCATGGGCTCCTGTAGAGGTTCCCCTTCGGGTGTTGATAAATGATATGCCCCTAACTTGTAAATTATTGTGATGATGAAAGGTCCTAACCAATTAGGTTCAAATTTTCCTTTGCTGCTTGGGTTTGAGACATTCTTCTAATTTTCTTTTAAGACCAATTCTCTGACTTGGAACGTCCTACTTTTGATTTTCTTATTGTAGCTTCGTTTGAGTCTATTCTAATAGAATTGCAAGTGATTTAAAGCATCTATCTATCTCTCATCCAATACCTCCAGCTCATTTAGTCTTGATACTTGGTACTCTTCATCGGTGATGAGGTTTTGCAGTGATATCCTAAGGGATGGGAGCTCGATCTCAATGGGGAGTATGGCTTTTGATCTGTAGACCAAGGAGAACGGGGTGGCGCCAGTGGGTGTGTGGATGCTAGTTCGATAAGCCCAGAGGGTGGGATTAAGCTGCAAATGCTAGTCATGACCTGCATCATTGACTATTTTCTTGAGGATTTTCAGAATGGTCTTGTTTGTAGCTTCTGCTTGGCCATTGCCTTATGGATAGTATGGGGTGGAGAAGCGATGTTGGATTTTAAATTTTTTGCATAATTCATGAATCTCCTGATTCTTGAATGGTGTCTCATTATCTAAGATAATGGCTTGTGGGACATCGTACCAACAAATGAGGTAGTTCAGGATAAACTTTGAAATCTACTTCCTAGTTATGTGTGTCATGGGTATGGCTTCCACCCACTTAGTAAAGTACTATGTGGTGGTTATGATGAATTTGTAGCCGTTAGATGAGGTGGGTGTGATTTTCCCAATGAGATCGAGTCCCCACAACGAAAAGGGCCACGGTGTGATGATAGGATGAAGCTCTTGAGCTAGAGCATGGATGAGGTCCCCATGCTGCTGACATTGTAGACACTTTCTAACATAATCATGTGTTTCTCATTCCATTGTGGGACAATAATACCCCATCCTTAGCAATTTCTTGGCTATGGTCATTCCACTCAAGTGTGAACCATAGATACCATTGTGAACTTCAGTTAGAGCAGTTAATTCCTCCTTAGCATTTAAATAGTGTAATAGGGTACCTTCTATGCTTCTATAGTATAAGGTATCACCTAGGATGACAAATCTGGATTCCTTTTTAACAAAGGTTCATTTTAGGTTTGATGGTAGGTCAACAGGTATGACTCTTATTTGAAGATATGTGTAAATGCCATGATACCAAGGATCACCAGGGCCAACAATTTCACACATGAATTCTGATTCTAGTACCTCGAATGCGGGAATGAGAAGCTGCTCAATCAGGAATTCATATTTTGGAATGTTATGAGGGATGTCTAATAGGGATCCAATTGTTGCCATGGTGTCTGTTGCTCTTTTGTTGGTTCTAGGAATCTACTCAAATGTTATTTCTATAAAATATTCTTTGAGAGTCTCTACCAACTTCTTATATGGAATGAGTTTTTCATCCTTGGTCTGATATTCATTATTGACTTGATTTATGATCAACTGAGAATCTCCATACACTTTGAGAGCTATGATGTTCCATTGTACTGCTATCCTAAGACCTATAGTCAAAGCCTCGTATTCCGTGATGTTGTTAGTGCAAGGAAATGCCAGTTTGTATGAACTTGGTATGAAATCCCCTTGTGGAGTGATGAAGAAGACACCAACTCTTGATCAGTGTTGTGTGTATGAGCCATCAAAGTATAGTTTCTAGTTGTCAGCTACGTTGAGGTTAAAAATGGATTCATCTAGAAACTCTGAGACAAGAGGATTCTCAAAATAAATAGGTGCTTCTGCTAGTTGATCTGCAATAACTTGGCCCTTAATTTCTTTCCTCTCCACATACTCAATGTCATATTTTGATAGTATCATGACCCATTTTTCCATTCTTCCTATGAGCATTGCCTTTTATAATAGATACTTGAGGGGGTCAATTTTGGCGATGAGCTTTATCTTGTGTGCCAACATGTAATGTCTAAATTTTTGTGATACAAACACTACTGCAAGGCATTATTTCTCAATGAATGATTAGTTTAGCTCATGACCGACCATTGTTCTACTGATATAGTAGATAGCCCTTGTTGTTCCATTTTCATCATGCTAAGCTAGGAGAGCTCCAAGGGTTGCTACTATTCCTGACACATATAAGATCAATGGCTTTCTTGGGATGGGTGGCATTAAGACTGGTGGTGTCAATAGGTATTCCTTGATTTTGTTGAATGCCTCTTCACATTTTGTATCCCATTTGTACATTACTCCCTTGTGGAGTAGGTGAGAATATGGGTTTTGCTTGCCTACCAATTGTGCTATGAATCTTCTGATGGATTGGAATTTGCCTTGGAGGCCTCTCAATTGTTTTAATGTTTTTGGTGCTTCCATCTCAAGGATTGCTTTTACTTTTGTTGGATCCACCTCAATAGCCCTCATTGATATTATATATCCTAGCAGTTTACCTAATTGTACGCCGAAGATGCACTTTTTTGGGTTAAGTCTAACTTTGTATTCCTCCAGTCTGTCAAATATGGCACTTAGGGTCGCTATGTGATCTTGTCTCTTTCTGGACTTACCTAGGATGTCATCAACATAGTCCTCAACTGTTTTATGGATCATATTGTGGAAGATCAATGTCATAGCTCTCTAATATGTTTCACTTGCGTTCTTTAGGCCGAATGGCATCATGTTCCAATAGTAAGTCCCCCATGGACAAGTGAAGGATGTCTTATGTTGATCCACTTTTGCTATCATGATTTGATTGTATCCTAAAAAATCTGTAAATTAAGCAAGTCAAGGTCCAAGACCTGACAAGTGGTTTCCATGAGAGTGGGCCCTACTTGAATAGGGAGTTTGATTATGCCCTGAGACATTGTTTCTTGGTCATCATATGCTCTTATAATGATGCCCTTTCCTTTGTTGATGAAATCTTCTAATATTTTCAACTATTTGATGAGACTGAGAGAACAGATATTCAAACCCGCACCTCCATCCACCAAGACTCTTTTGATTTTTCTCTTATGTACTATGGCTTCCAAGTGAAGTGAATGGTTGTGAGATGGCTGAGCGGGGAAATATTGGTCAGAGAATGTAAGAAGATTAGGCATAATGATATTTCCTACCATAGCTTGGAATTGCTCTGCATCAAGATCTGTGGGAATAGTGGATGAGGCTAATGCTTCCTCAAGGATCTTCTTATGAGCTGATGATATTTTTAACAACTCTGTGATGGAGATGTGTGTTGGCATTCTCTTGAGTTGGTCTAGGATACTATAGCCATTAGGAAGGGATCTAAATGTAGGGACTCTATTTGGTTTGGATGATCTTGTGATGGTTACTTTTCCACCTCTTGTGGTCACTCCACAATCTTTTGCATAGGCGCCCATGATAGTAATGACCATGTAGTTTTCATCTAGGGAGGTGATGATTGTTTCATATACATGATTTACATTTGATTGGGTACCTTTCCCTTTATCCTTGCTATTCTCTTTGTTACCATTATTTGGCATCGAATTCGTATATATCTTAAGATCCTGATTTCTTGTAGCTTGTTCCACGTTTATGATTTTTTTATCGATGAGATCTTGGATGATGTTTTTGAGTCTCATGCAAATTTTTGTGGTATGGCCTTTGATTTAATGAAATTCAAAAAGTTGATTCTCATTATACTAGGGAGGTTTGACATCGGGTTCTTAGTAATTATCAAATGTAGGAGGTTTCATGAGTTTTTCGCTGATCAAATTTTTCAGTATGTACTCAAGTGGTTCCCCCAAAGTAGTGTATTTTCATTTGGAATAGCTTTTGAGTTGAGGTGGTCCTCTTTGGTCATTGAGATTATTGATGGTTGGATTGTTTTTTGGTTGGTATGTTATGTGATGAGTGTTTTGGTGTTGTGATTGGATTTGTGGTGTGGGTGTATTTTGGCAAGGACCACTAATGACCACCTTAGCATCAACAACACCATCATTAGTAATTTTTTTGTTCCTTTCCCACATGTGAGGTTTATCATTGTAATTGGATGGTGGGTGGTTGTTTTGTTTAGGGTATGATGATGGTCCCATGGGTTGAGTCATGAGGGCTCATTCGATATTGAGTGCTTTAGGGATCAATTGATCATACGTGGTGATTCCTTGGACCTTGAGATGGAATTCCAAGAGGCCTTCAAGGTTGCAAATGATGGTGCAAACTTGTTGTTCTTCTGGCATGTTCCACTTGCTTTGATTGGCCTTTGATTGCCATTGTTGTAAGAAGGAAGTGAATGATTCATTCTTTCCTTGCTTTAAAGCTGAGAGTTCTTCTAGACTAACATCCACTGCAATGTTGCATGCATAGTTTTTAATGAATGTGTCTATAATTGCCTAGAATGTTCTAATGTCTGATGGTAGATGAGAGAACCATTCCATAGTGTGGCCTGCCAGACTCCTAGGAAATAGCCACATCAAATAAGTATCGTCATATGCGACTTCCATGCAATGAACTTGGAATTCTCTGATGCGATCATCAGGGTTTCCCATCCCTTGGTACTTGTCAAATTTTGGGATCTCGAATCACTTGGGGAATGGTTTCATTACTAGGTTCCTATCAAATGGATATGGACACAAGTTTCTTGGTGTCTTTGTTGTTCGCCCTGATTGAAGATTGAGCACTTATTGCAAGAGCAACCTGAGTTGTGTCGTTACATCATTTCAGGGATTAGGGGGTGGGATGAAAATGTTTTGAGGGGTTTCAATTGTGGGTTGGGTGGGTGGGTTGGTCGTTGTGGTGTTTGATGGTATCTATATGTTTTGTCAAGCAAGGTAGGCTTCCACCTGCTTTTGTATGAACAACGCTTGATGATCTTGTTGTTGCAACACTAGGATTTGTGCTTGTTGTTGTGCTTTTTTTTGTTCCAACAATGCTTGTTGTTGGGTTTTCTGTTGTTCCCATAATGCTTGTTGTTGGGCTACCAATTCTGCTACTTCTTGTTGCTTTTGATATTACTTAATTGCTTGTTGATATGCTTGCAATTGTGCTACTTGTCTTTGTGCAAGGAGTTGTGCTTGTGCCACTTGTTGTTGTAATAGGGTTTGTACTTGAGTAGCCTTTTGTGCTTGAGTGCTTGTAATGCTTGAGCCGCTTGGGCAGCTTGTTGTTGTTGTTGTTAGAATAACGCTTGGGTTTGTTGTGCTTGTAATGCGGTTTGTGCTACTTGGGCAACTTTCACAACTTGAGCAACTTGTTGAGCATCTAGTTGTTTGGATTTTTGTTTCTGAATTTGTTGGTATCCTTTTTGGAAAGTAGCTTGCAATACTATGCTATATTGGATTGATGTGGTGGAAGTTGGTGGTGGTGGGGGTGGTAATGGATTCAGAATGGTGTTTGTGAATGTGGTGTTGGCGTTTTGAATGATGGATGGTGTTGTTGTTGGTCCTTGAGAGACCATGCTTTGTGATATTAAGGGCTTCTTTGATGATGTTGCAATTGTTTGTGCATTTTTTGTCATTGTTGTGATATTGACGACAAATTTTGATCATTTGGCACAATGCTTTGGTTGATATTTGGGATAGTGGTTTGATTGATACTTGGTAGAGGGGGAAGCCCTTAACCAAGAAGTGATGTGCATGATGATGGAAATGGTGGAAGAGGTGGAAATGTGAGGGGTGCAATTTCTTGTGAAAATGTTGTGGTGTCAAAGATGCCCCCTTGTCTGAACATGTCTCCTTCCTCTTGTGAATTGTGAGGAGAGGAGTTTGAGGTGTTGCACAAAAAAATGATGATGTTGGATCATGATGGAAGGTGAGAGGAACATTTTATGTAATGGGTTTTCAAGTATATTTTGTTCCAAGGTGGTGTTTGCATCCAAGTTTTGATTATTAACAAGGGGGTGTGCTTGAAGAGCATTGAGAAATGCATTTCCCTTGTTAACATTGGGTTGGGTTGGAGCAAAAGATGTTGTGATTTGCAGAATGTTTTGCATGATGTTTTGAGATGGGGGTGTAGATGAAATGGGAATGGTGGATGAAATTGGTGGAAAAGATGTCTCCACTATAGTACTCACATCAAAACTCAAAGGTAACCTGGCCCCTTTTTTTGCTAACTCAAGCATGTATAACAAAGGGTTGAGTCTCATCATGATGATGATTTTATGGTTCTCCAAATTTTGGAGCATTTCAGTTATTTCTTCGTGAGAAATTCCAAAGGTAAGATCCTCTTCTTGGTTTTCTTCTTGCAAATTTTGCAATGATGAGAGGGTCAAAGGATTACTTGATTTAGCGGGATTCATTTCTACATTTGTTTGGCTAAGATCGCTTGAAGTGGGTGTTTCTTTGTTGGATTTCATACTCTTCTTGTATTGAGATCTAGTTAGAACCATAAAACAAGGATCAATTTTTGAGAATATGGGAGATGAATCTCTTGATTCTTTGGATCAAAAGTTTAGGATATCTTAAGGATCAAGAGATGATGTTATGGTGATGTAAGGGATAGATGATGTATATGTTTTTTTCTTTTGATAAATCTTGAAGGAGATACTAGGCTTTTAGGACTTTCAGATACGTTGTGGATTTTGATTTTTTGATCTGATTTTGGGATTTTTCCTTGATTGATTTTTTATTTTGATTGCTTTTTATTTTGAACAAAAGGACCCTAAGATGTTTGGATGATTATCTAAGGGATAAATTTGATCAAAGGATGATAACTTGGATATGTGTAGGGAGAAGGATGCATCTACCAACACCTATTCAAGATGATAGTTTCACTAAGCATATGAAGAAGGATTCATCTACATATAATAAGCTAAACAAGATGATTTTGATAACTTTGACTAAGCATATATGTTGATATGTTTTTTATACACTTTTCAACATGGGTAATGCATAGGTGTATCACCTCTCTTGAAAGACAATCTTCCACAATAAGATTGCAAAACACTATCCCAAGGTCTTTAATGCTAGGTCTTGACAATGCTTGGAATATCTTAATTTTTTGATGTGATTTACTAGAATCACAAGGTGGTCTTACAGATAAGTTACAAAGCATGGGAAGTTGGGTCTTTAAATGCAGTTCCTAAGATGGAGAAGTTGTGCATTTGTTGTAGGTTCAAACAGCAATCTTGAGCTCCATTTTTATCATCAGATTTAGCTTTACAATGTGCAATGAACCTTTCCTAAGGTACTTATAAAAAAAAAGGAAAAAGGGCAGGGAAGAGAGAAGGTTCCTAGATCTAAAACTAACTATGAACAGTGATAATGGAGTTCCTGCAATGGACAACTTCCTAGAAACAATATTCCACTTAACCAAAAATCTCGCAGTCTCATGGAATTTGTGCTATCTTTTAAGGTCTATGAATATTTCATCTTTCATTCACCATGTGCATGCATGAACGAAGATGAAAGTGTGGAGAAGATTTGAAATTAAGCCCAAACTAACTTTACACAGCTATATGCCATCAAAAAGCAACAAAAAGTGTGGACTAAGAAGGCATCTACACCGCAGGAATTTCACAACCACAAAACAGCATTCCTAAAATCCATCAAAACAAGAATATAACTAAATAGAACAGCAATAAAAATCTAAGTTAAGCATCTAACAATGGAGGTTGAATCAAGTAACATGTAAAAAAAACTCAAAAAATGCACCAAGTCAATGTATTTTCATTATAAATTTTTGTAGCATGTCTTTACAAAAACTCAACTCTCCCTTTGTAAATGAGAGGAGAGCCCTATTTATATCTTCCCAAAACCCAAATGAATGGCCAAGATTAATTCTCATTGTGTGGCCAAGATTAATTACAAAATAGGGTTTCACCAACCCTCAATATATTACAATTTAAAAACAACATTTGTCTCTTCCCTATTTCGTCATCTAGTGACAACACTATAGCCTTTGTCTTTTAGCTAGTTGTTGTTTTACTATAGCTACTCTTTGGGGAGTTCTTTACTGCCAAGAGGTATATCTTCTTGCTTCTTCAACGCTGTATATTCTATGAACTTTAGGATGACTGGCTGGACCTTATCTACCTTAATGATCTCATACCGTAGCACTTCGTAGCTCCACTCTTTCGCATTATCTTTTAACCTCTTCCAGTCCTCATCGTATTTTGTGCCATAATCCCTGAATAGCTCTAACTAATCAAAGGCACAGGCAGCAAAACTTGTGAACTCTACTATCATTTCACTAGACATCCTATCCTCCATCTTCTTCTGGAAGTAAGGTTTTACCTTTTCCAGATCCATCTACACTATAGGCATATCGTACTCTATCATCAGCTTGAGATATCGAGCACATTTTGCTCTGATTTCTTTGACCCATTCAATGTCTGGATCCACTTTACTCATTATTTTCTCCAACCTTTCCTTCCTACTGTCAAAATATTGCCACCACACATTCATCAACCAATGATCGTCCTTGTTGAATGGAAGCTCCTTTTCCCACATGGATTTTGGCAACTAGAGGATGGCCTCGATCTTCAGAAAGGTGGAGTCGTATGTTGCAGGGAATTTAATGCATAGCTTCTTTGGTCCCTCCAAAGATTGCTACAGATCCAAGAACTTTTTGGCTGTCCTAACAACCCAACTAATTCCCATGTTCCCGACGTACAGGACCTACCAGAACTAGCTCTCTGTAGTCCTTTCCAAGTTCTTCCTTCTCTCCATCTTACCAATCTTTTCCTTGGATAGCAGTTGAGGTGGAGCCATGGATGTGGTAGGAAGGTCATCAATCGAGGACCACTACTGGATGTAATCTGTTAAGGCTGCCACCTATGCCTTGAGCTCATCTTTTGAAATCTTGTCCTTCTTTATCAAATGCACCACCATAGCCATTAATTCTTCAAGGTTCCCTACCTTCTATTCTCTAGTGGTGGTCCCCAAGTCAATGGTGGAGATGTTGTAACTCACCCCAACTTGGCCAACCATAGGTGTTGCAATTTGTATAGCTCGAGATCTAGAGGCATCCATTGTTACCTTGGATCTAATCTTAGGCTTCTTCTCCTTCTTTGTTGTGATTTGAGCTCAAGCTAAGATAGCCTCTAGTCTCGCCCTCAGGTCTTTTAGTACAAGAGTTTTTCTTTCGAGTTGTTTCTCTAACCATTCAAGCACAACAGACTTGCCCTTAGGTGATTCATGGTCACCCCTGCCCCTCTTGGCCAAGGCTTTCATTCTCTTATCCTTTGGGGCCCTTTCTTCCTCCCTAGAAGTATCTCCTTCTTCCTCATCAGAGTCTTGGATGAACACAAGGCATTTAATAGGAGGCTTGGTAGATAATTGCTGCAGGGGACTTTCTTTCTCTTTCATCTCCTCCCCTCTCTTTTCCTCAATTTGTTAAACCTCATGCACATGTTCCTTGAACTACTTGATTTCGAGGCCCTTGACAACTTGAGCATCCCCCTCAGGTTTATCTTCTTGTTGCTGTCCTTCCTCTTCAAGGAGTGACCTTTCTACCATTTCCTTAGTATCTTTCAGCTGTGGGGCCATTTCTTCCTCAAGGTCATTGTCGAAGGTCTACACAATGACCCTACCACTGGTGGTTGTGAAGGCTGAGCAATAGCGAGGACTTATGCAAGGGATGCTTGAAGAATGGGATCCATAAGGATCTGGGAGAGCTCGGGGGGAGATTCTACATGTGTCTTGAGAGAGCCTCAGGCATGGTGGGAGCGGGTATGGGTACAACCATTGTAGGTAATGGGAGTGACATGGTGGGTGACATGGTAGTGGAGGATGAGTCAATTAGAATCACAGGTTCAGTCGGGGGTGAAGGGGAAAGATGGACAGAGATGTCCACTACCGGCGGTGATGTAGCGACCATAGCTAGGGAGGTAGATGATGGGGGAGCCAAAGCAGGGAGATCCAAAATAGGTTTTATTTGATTAGCACCTTTTGCTTCTTCTTCTTAAGCTAAGAGCTTCTCCGCCATGCCCCCTATTTGCTTAAGTCTTTTGGAGGGTGAGCCTCCTAGATCCTTCATTGTATAAACCTTAGGGTCAGGAGACTACTCCGTTTCTGTCTCTTTCCTCTTTTTGAGTCTAGTGACTGGAGGAGACTTGGATGTCCCACTTGTCAAAGTGGTGGCAATAGTGTCTTCTATGGAACTTGGCTCACTCTTAAGTCCTTTGTATGTCAAGACCACCCCTTGTTTTAATTGGGTTGTTTGCCCATCAACCCATTCCTTGGTGTGAGCCAAGATTGGCTTGGTTATAATATCAAGGTCATCGACCTCCTGCTCATTCTAGTCAATTGTTGGTATTGGAAAATTGGTGACTGTGGGGTACCTAGGGTCCATTATGGTGCTCTCATCTTCTTCGACCTAGTCTGGTATGGGGAACGGTTGCACCTTCCTTATGAAATATGTAGTCATCCGCATATAGTGCCTTGCATGCACATCTTTATCATCCTAACAATCCCCCCAATAGTCTTCAATGTGGTGGAGATGAGCAAATCTTGGTCAAGGTTCCTTTCTTACATGACCATATGGGTCCATTCGTGGGTGAGTAGTGTGCAGGTGAAAATGGTAATCTTTCAGTTCTTTCTCAGAGTTACCAGTGCACTAGGAAGTTTGTAGTTTATACATGCCCTTGCCAAGAGTCATGGGATAAGAGATCTCTGCTACGTGTTTGCCACTGAAGATCACCTGTATGTGTTGGAGCTACCGAGAAAGCTCCAATAGGATGATCCAGTCATTAGGGTATTGAGGCAACTTGTTTGGCCTTTCGGTGAAGCCCTGGGCACAAATGTACATGAACTTTGGGTATTGAATGAAAAGGAAGGCATATTGCTTCTAGAATGCCTAAGCACTATGGGAAACCCTCGTTTCAAAATCCTCGGAAATCATTCTGATGATATGGCCAATGAAGGCATCATTTACTCTACAATACTCCCTCTTAAAGTTTCGGTACTAGAGATGGGGGTATTTGTCATAGGCCTTGAGTCTCCAACCCTACTTCCCATTGGGTGCCACAAACAACCCGTTGTATTGTCTCTAGTTTGCCAAGGAGTATACAAGATATGAAGTCATATAAAACTTAGAACTCTTCTTCACATTGACAAACTGCTCATGGAAGCAGTCGCTTATTATTCCTCCCTAGTAAAATGAGGTCTTTGTGGTAACTCTTCATTCCCACAAAGAATTTTCTCAATAAAGTACACCATCCATTCTTGAAAGAATGCCACCGTAGGAAGACCCATAACCCTTCTTAGCATTGTGACTAGGTCATGGTAATCCTCGTGGAAGTCACTGCAAAAGAGTTCGTGAGGAACCTTCATAGTGCTGCCGCGCTTTTCTTTAAGCCAATGTTGATTTATTAACCATTTGCATCCTTTTGGATTGTCATCCCACACTGCTTGACATTCCTCTATAGTAGGTGTCTTCATTTCTTGAAAAGTGGGAATATGGAAGGTCTTTTGATTCCTTCAACCGCCATGTCAGTGAGAACGTTACCATCCCTATCAATAATTGTCCTTGTGTCAGGCTGATATGCCTGCCGACAGGCCATGACCAATTCGAGAGCTATGAGGGATGGAGGGAAGCTGGCAACCTTTGCAATTCCACTTTGTCTTATTAGCCTTTCATTCTTGGTCATTGGATTGACCCTGACCCTTTGTGTAAACTCATCAATATCCACATGACCAATATTGGTGTCGGTGATTTCCTTCCAATCTGTGGTAACTTTTGAGTGTAGAGGCTCACCCTAGAACTGGTATTTCATTTGGTCATTATCCTCTTTTCCTCGAGGAGTCTTGCCCAACTTCTTTCCTTTGTCCTTTTCTACAACTACTCCCAAAGGTCCTACACCTGATTCCATATATCCTGCAAGTAAGGGTGTAATCAATGCGATTGATCATGAAAGTGTTCATGTTAGTCAAAATCCCATGAAATCAACTTCAAATAATCTATTGTTCATAAAATGATACTTTTATATCCCGATGTCATTGATCTTTTGATTGAGGGCTTTTGGGCAATCCGGGCCCAAAGGGACGGACTTCCCTAGTAAGAATGTTGTTTGAAAAGGAAAATGGGGTGGAATGATCTGGGAGATTCCTACCAACCAAATTTTGATGATTCAAAAGGTTCAAAACAAAGAGGGCCAAAATTAAGCACGTGAGTCAAGATAAAATTTCAATTTTGAGGTCATTTGGGTTGATTTGGGAAAAACCAGAGCCACAAGGACGGAAATCCATCTAGAGTCAGTCGTTTGGAACATCTGAGTAGAAACAGAGTTCTAGAAATAGAACTCTGAGGTCCAGGGCCCGACGGATTAAAGGGTAGCTAGTAGTTTTACAATTTTCAAGTCATCGGGCCCAAGGGGCTAGGATGACATGGTGCTTTCACCATCCAAGATAGCAATCGTCAGATGGAAGTCTGAAAGGGGTGGCCCAGCTAACCAGACCTGGCTCCTCAATTGGACACTAGATTTTTAGTGCAATTTTCATGGCGATCAGCAAGGTAGAGCCTGAAGCTTGGAAGGGTAGATAAGATTTTCCATTTTTGAATGGCAGAGACAAGATGGAGTCCCAGATGACAGAGCCTAGTGTGATCAAGGACGTTTGGAGTTAACGCTAGATTCTGAGTGGCACGTGGAAGCCCGGGGTCTGAGAGGTGGAAGGCTATCGAAGATTTGTTGTTTTGAAATCTGTCTTGCATATGAACGACTAAGGAGAGGTCCGGGCCTGGAGGATGGAGCTCCACCAAAAGCTCAAAGTCAGGGGTGGTGGAATCCAAACAAAGTTCCGAAGGGTAGGACCCAGGAACCTGGAGGGCGCTGGGGAAATATCAAATGCAAATGGTGAAGGGAAAGGTGGAGCCTAGGGCTCAAGTGGACTGGGCAACTTTGTCGTTTGATAGAGTGGCATCCTCACGGACTTCCAGTCATAGAAGTCTGGCGGCTCAGGCTCGAAGATCCAAAACACCAACCTAATTTATGTTTTAAGTTTTCAGTTTTGACGGCAAGGAAAGGACAGAGGTCTTAAGATCTAGGCCTGAAGGGTCAATTTGCCATTTGGAAAACGTTCATTGTTTTAGTTTTTGACCGCCAAGAGAGGACCCGGGCCCGAAGGGCATGAACACCCCTACTCAAAGAATAGTCACACTGAAGTGAAGCTCTAGATTGATCATGAGGGTACCTTTGAGGGTTTTCTCAAGTTTTTAAGACATGGGTTTTGTTCGTCGTATCATATTTCATCATTCACATGTCCTTTTGATCATTATTGTTCATTTTAAGCTTTAAAAATCATGAAAACATTATTCAGGAGGGTGGATAGAAAACTTACCTCAGACACTTGATTGCGGGGAGATGTGGAATCTACTCACGATCGGCAAGTGACGGTGAGGGTGATGGCGACCATCAATGGAGGCAGTGGACTCCTCTGACAAGTTCTCTAATCACACTCTGCAACATTAATAGGTGAGAATGACAGGTTTGGGCAAGATATATATACCCCAACCGCCATTAATGGCTTCATTAAATACACGTACAATGAGCAATTGGGTTGATGGATTCAAATTCTCAGACAGCAGCGAGAGGCCCGGAGTCCGGTGGCTGGGAAGACGCAAGACGGTGGCCATTTTAGAAAATTTAACTTTGAAATTACCGACAGCAATGGGAAAGTCAAGTCCCAAAAGGTGGAGTTCCACTAGAGGTCCACCATTGAGAATGGTGAAACCCTTGCAGAGTTTTGCAAGCGGAAGTCCAGAGGGATGGGCCCAGCAGGTGTGAAGGTAGCCACAACTTTGAAATTTCCAACGGATGGAGATCAGGGGGGTGGGACCCAGGACCCAAGAAGATGCAACCCATTCTCTGTCAGGAACGGCGGACACAATAGTGAAACCTATCCAAGTAAACCCGAAGGGGTGGGCTCGGTGGATCGAAGGGCCGTTGGTAGAGGAAAACTACCAGAGGGGCCCTACAAGGTGCCCCAACCTGGAAAAATTTTAAAAAAGGGGAAGTATTGCCAACTCATGATGAGGCTTCAAATGTACGCTGACCACCTGCAACACCAAAATGGAGCACACAAAACGAGGTGATGACAAAAATGACCCAACAAGGAAAATGAAAAAGAGGGTCGCCATTCTAAACGGGGTGTGTGTGCTAAGGGCACAACAATATGCAAAAGGATGCATCTACACATACCTAGCCAAAGGTTTTGATAATGTTTTCAAGGATTTAATCTCAAAGATTTTGATGATTTTTATTTTTCCAGAAAGCTTAGCATTAAGGATGATTTCAAGATTTTCCAAAAGATGATTGTGAGATGATGTTTGTTTTGATGTTTGAAGGATGGATGAATTTTTATTTTTTTATTTGCTTTGATCCTAAGATGAACCTAAAAAGGACACTTTATTCGTCTAGACCTAGGTATTGAAGAGCATGCAAATGCTTCCTAAAGACCTTTGTAAC